>CM064510.1:24454526-24612026 GCA_032716605.1 Paralithodes platypus
CCCTTCAGCTGCGAAAGATCCCATAGAATGGGAGGTGGGGTTCTGCTATATGTTAAAAGTAATCTTCACCCAATCGAGGTAACCAAACCTGCCATAAATAATATTGATACTAGTTACGTTCAAATAAATAATCAAGCAAGCAAGATAATAATTGGCCTAATTTATCGACCTCCTGCACAATCACCCGATACTGACGAGAAACTCTATGATCAAATAGCGGAAATAAGTTGTCAGGAAGAAGCAGTAATATTTGGCGATTTCAATCTGCCAGTCACAACATGGGGCGACCCACTAAATGCTCACGCGGGACATGATCTATATGCTAATCTTCAGGAAAGTGCCCTTTATCAACACGTAGAACACCCAACGAGGGGAAATAACATTCTGGATATTATTCTAACGACAAATGAAAGACTGGTAAATAGCGTTAAAATCGGACCGGAATTTAGCTCTAGTGGCCATAGGATAGTGTCCTTTAACATTAAAGTAAATAATGACAAAGAAAACGTGGGCACGGAAAAAGTACCAGATTATCGAAAGGCCGACTTTAACAAACTTCGAAGGCATCTTGCCAATACTGACTGGAGTGAAATGACTGAAACTCACGATGTAAATCGATTATGGAACATATTATCTAATAACCTAAACAAAGCAATAAATACAAGCATCCCTCTACGAAACCGGGGCCCAGCAGGCAAATATAAGCCAAAATGGTGGAATAATGAAATAAAAAACATCCTCTTAGTAAAAAAGCAGGCATACCAAAAATATAAGGCAACTCAGAATAATAGCGATAAATTAGAACACGATAGACTGCGTCGAACAACCAAAAATCTCATCAAAGGAAGTAAGAAGAATCTGGAACTTCATATTGCCAGCTCCAGCAAGTCCAATCCGAAAGAATTTTACAGCTATATAAGAAACAGAAAACCGGTAACTTCAACAATAGGCCCACTTGTTGCGGAAAATGGAGATCATACAGATAACAAAGTACAAATGGCGAATATCCTAAATAACTATTTTGCATCAGTTTTCACGTCGGAAGATACTACCGGTAACCGACCTACCCCTACGAATCAATCAAATGGCACTGAGCTCGAAAACTTTACGATTTATGAAGACGATATCCTGTTCGCAATCAACAATTTGAAAGTTAATAAAACCCCAGGCCCTGATAAAATATCCCCAAGGATCCTAAAAGAAGCAAAACACGAATTATTAAACCCACTCGCAAATCTGTTCAACAAATCATTGAATGTTGGGATAGTTCCAAACGAATGTAAACTAGCTAACGTGACACCCATATACAAAAAAGGAAATAAGTCCTCTCCCGGCAATTATCGACCAATTAGCTTAACATCGGTAACGGGCAAATTAATGGAAACCATTATAAGGGACAAAATAGTAAAACATTTGGAAGAAAATAATTTAATAAAAGATTCTCAGCACGGTTTTAGAAATAAACGTTCATGCTTAACAAACTTACTCGACTTCTTCAATGATGTTTACAAATCATATGATAAGGATAGAGCAGTTGATATAATATATCTCGATTTTCAGAAAGCTTTCGATACCGTACCCCACAAGAGACTAATTGACAAAATAAAAGCTCATGGCATAACAGGAAAAACTCTGAAATGGCTCGAAAATTGGCTCTCAGACCGTAAACAACGAGTTGTAATAAATGGTGAAGAATCAGATTGGTGCAAAGTAAATAGTGGCGTTCCCCAGGGTTCGGTATTAGGTCCTATTCTTTTTATAATTTACATAAACGACTTAGACGAAGGAATAGAATGCAAAATTTCGAAATTTGCTGACGATACAAAAATTACTAATAAAGTAACCTCAACAATACATTGGCAAAAACTACAAGGTGACCTAGACACTTTAGAAAACTGGGCAGAAAAATGGCAAATGAAATTCAACATAGAAAAATGCAAAGTATTACACATCGGTAGTAACAACGCTAAAAAGATTACTCAATGAACAACATTCAACTATCAAATACAAATAATGAAAAGGATCTGGGAGTTATAATATCAAGTGACCTGAAGCCGAGTAAACAGTGTACAGAGGTAATAAAAACTGCTAATAAATTGGTGGGTTTCATCGGCAGAACATTCAAATTCAAATCAGAAAAAATCATACTTACTCTATTCAACTCATTGGTGCGTCCCCATCTCGAATACTGCGTGCAATTCTGGTCACCGTACTACCGAAAGGACATAAATAAACTTGAAAGGGTGCAACGCAGAGTCACTAAAATGATACCTAGATTGCGTAATAAACCGTACGAAGAGCGCTTAAAAGAACTAAATTTGTTTAGGCTTAACAAAGCGCAGAATGAGAGGTGACCTAATAGAGGTGTTCAAAATCTTCAAGGGATTCAGCAACCTAAATGTAAGCGAATTATTTACGATCAATCAAGCAAACACGAGAAACAATGGTTATAAGATTATAGGCAAGAGTTTTCATTCTCACGAGGTGAAGCATTTCTTCTTCAACCGCGTTGTGAATAATTGGAACAGACTACCCTCGAACATTGTAAACTGTAATACTGTCGAAACATTTAAGAACCATCTGGATAAACACATGGCAAATAACCCCCGATTAACACAGTTTCTTTCAGAATAACGCGCAACGAAATGTCAACGCATACCGCAATGTATATTGATTTTCATACATCTGTTCCCTTTCAGAATTGTAGTAAATACCTGTAGAGTTAGCTTAGATTACAAATCAACTTCTTTTTTCTCCCTGTCCTGTCCGAATTTCCGTGTCAGTTTTTCAATACTGCATGGTATTTTTCCTATCTGTTTCCATGCCAGCATTAGCTGGAGGGAGTGGTGGGTGGGGAGGAGCCTTCTTCTTTGCTATCCTTTTCTCTATCTCGTAGTCAGTAGATTAGTAGTTTTAGATATCCAAACTGCCCCGAAGGACCAATACGTCTGTTGCAGTTTGTTCTCCTTTGTATTCCTTTGTATAATATAGATACTCATATATAAACCTATCATCTCTTTCTCGTTCTCGCTATCGTTCACTCTCCCTAAAATTAACATTAAAATAAGTAAAAATAAGAGCACACCTGTCGCACCTAATATCTCTCTCTCTCTCTCTCTCTCTCTCTCTCTCTCTCTCTCTCTCTCTCTCTCTCTAGGTCATAAAATAAAGGAGAGTGAATCTATGAGTCATAGTAGGGTACGGAAACAACAAGAAAAACAGTGACCGCAAGGGGATAATCTTACAGTCGAAAACTTCTGAGATATACAGGCTGGATAGGTAGGCTAAATAGGACTCTCTCTCTCTCTCTCTCTCTCTCTCTCTCTCTCTATTCTTTTGGATTAAGACAGCCTAAGCAGCGCTTATCTCTCTCTCTCTCTAGCTCTCTCTTTAGCTCTTTCTCGCTACCTATCTATCTATTCTTTCGCAGTAATCTCATTCTTAACTAATTCAATCTCCACAATACCTAATATCCTATCTTCTCATTAACCAAGGTCTAATCCTTATTGATAATACAACTTCTACAACTACCGCTGCTATTAGTACTGCTAACATTACGGTTTATAAAGGAAATAACGAACATCTTTATTAAAGCCAAAATCTGCCTAGTTGTCCTATCTAGCCGCTTACTCAGTGTGTTTATGTCACGTAATAACACCAAATTGTTCACATACAACACAACCTAATATATACATCCCACCAGCCAGCCAGGGGGAATATCAAATATGGCATACAACAACACCGATAGGGAATACACACACTAGTACAAAATAATCTAGGCACACATACCGAAAAATATTTGGTTGTTTTTACGGAAGTTACGGGCCGGTACTGTAAATAACATAAATTAAGTTTTGGAAAAAAAAGAAAAACAGAAGCTAAATAGCCTTAGTGTAAAGCGTAAAAGACATTGCAAGAGAACAGATGGAAGTGTTATAAGGGTATAATGGAGGATGATGAAAGTTTAGATGAAACCCTATCACAAAGGTCAAAGACTAACAAGTGTTGCATCTGTACAAAGAATGAGCATACATGTACAAGATGCAAATGCGTGCTAAAAAAAAAAGGATGCATAAACTGTAATAAAGGTTCCCGGGGTCGCAACCCTTATAATAGTGTAATAACAGAGGGAGGGGCGGCAGCCAGTGCCCAGAGAGTACGAAGGGATGAAGCTGACGGGACACAACACGGCGATGGGCAACAACCCGACAGAGCATGTGGAGGTGCGGGACCCTCAGGGGGCCCGAGAGAAGGGCGGCAACCACATGACATGGTGGGTGACGGTGAGCCCAGCGGAGTCCAAAGACCCGGAGACGAGCACCGAGATGCTGGAGAGGAGGGTGGTGTGCAAACAAGGCCAAATATAGCTGGTAGAAACGACGATATGCCACGCAACGAAGAGCCCCGAGAAGCACACAGGGAGGTGGGACCACAGAGGGAAGCAGCCCTGGAGAGACCCGCAGAAGTTGATGGCAGAGGAGGACCCCTTCAATGGAAAGGACTACGGGGAGAGGAGGTAAAAATGTGGACAGAGGCAGCTTACTCAGAAATTGTAGATTGGTCTGCACACAGTTTATTCAACCCACCTAAATGTGACGCCACCACCAAACTGTTGACAGAGATGAAAAAGCTCATTTATAACTATGTCTATGACAGACCTTTAGCCCCGTATGGTCTCAAGTTATTTTTCAGCATTCCACATCTCTTCTTGCAAAAAACTCACCGCAATTCTAGACAAGCGGAAAATGTAACAGCGCTAACAAATAGAGTGAAACTGTGGAATGATAACAAGATGGATGACTTACTCAGTGAAGCCAGAGCATTACAAGAGAGACAAGGCAGACGGCAACACAAAAGATAAAACACTGAGGACAAGGCCAGGAGATTCGGCGACCAGATGAGACAAGGTAAAGTGGCACCTGCAATACGATCGCTGACAAAGGAGGCAGCTAGTGGGCTGTTGCCTATCACAAGAGATACCATCAAGCTGCTGGAAGAGAAACATCCGCAACCTAGTATATCCGAGAGTCAGAAGCTAGAGGGGGCTTATATACCACCGAACCCCGTCATCTACGAACAATTCACAGGCGAGAAGATTTGGAAAAAGGCTTTAGGGACACAAGGCAGTGCAGGACCCTCAGGGATGGATGCAAACGGTTGGAGAACAATCCTGAGCAGCACACTTTTCGGAGTTGCAGCGACCGACTTACGCAGGGCGCTGGCAGATCTTGCAAGAAAAATGGCCACTCAAGATTGTCAACACTTGGAGGCCTACACAGCTTGTCGTCTAATACCATTGGACAAGAATCCAGGGTGCAGACCTGTAGGGGTGGGTGAAGTGTTGAGAAGAATCATCGGAAAATGCATAATGGAGGTGGTGAAGGACGATGTGCGGTCAGCGGCTGGAAATCTCCAAGTGTGTGCTGGCCACCAAGCAGGGGGAGAGGCAGCAATTCATGCAATAAGAGAAATATATGAGCAAGAAGAATGTGAAGCCGTGCTGTTAGTGGATGCATCAAATGCCTTTAACACCATCAACAGAAAGACAGCAATTCACAACATCAAGGTAAAATGCCCCAGCTTAGCCACCTATGTAGAGAATACCTATAAACAGCCTGCAGACCCCTTCATAGTAAACAACCAAAACTCACGACGTGGAACGGCACTGAAATCAATGGAAGGAACCACACAAGGGGACCCAGTAGCAATGGCAATGTACGCATTAGGTCTCTCGGTGTTGCTATCATTAACAAGACATGAGACGACACATGTTAAGCAGGCGGCCTGTGCAGATGATCTCACTGGAGCAGGGAAAGTCAATGATCTCAAGAGCTGGTGGGAGCAAGTATCACAAGTGGGACCAGAAATAGGATACTTTCCAAATGCTAGTAAGTCTATACTGATAGTAAAAGCAGAACATTACGAAAATGCCTTAGAAGCTTTCAACGGTAGTGAAGTGGTCGTAACAAAGGACGGACAGCGTCATCTAGGGGCAGTGATTGGCACAGAAGAGTTCAAGAAGCAATACATGGAAGAGAAGGTCAGAGAGTGGGTAAACGAAATAGAAATACTAGCCAAAATTGCAAAGACGGAACCACAGGCTGCATATTCGGCATTCACATATGGGGTCAAACACCGCTGGACCTACTTGATGCGTACCATTCCAAACGTGGGTCCACAACTTCAACCGCTAGAAGATGCCATCAGAGACAAACTCATCCCAGCTTGGATGAAGTCCCACACCCCAAATGCTACAGAGAGGGAGTTGCTCGCACTTCCTCCTAGGTTAGGAGGGCTTGGAATCATCAATCCGGTGAGGAGGGCGACAACGGAACACGAGAACTCAGTAAAGATAACAGAATCTCTCACTGAACGCATCGTAGCGCAAGATCCTGACGGCGAAGTGGACCAGGCGGACATCTACAACATCAGAAAGACCATCACATCAGAGAGGCAAAACTCACAGAAAAATGACCTGGCACAATTGATGCAACAACTTTCCCCGAGACTAACAAGAAAAGTACAAATAGCACAAGAAACGGGTGCTTCAAATTGGCTGACAACACTACCAATCAAGGCAAAAGGCTTCAATCTAAACAAACAAGAATTTAATGATGCTATTGCACTGAGGTATGATTGGCCGATTGAAGGACTGCCCGATCGATGCGTTTGTGGAATCAACAACGATGCAGACCACAGCATGATATGTAAGAAGGGAGGATTCATCAGCATCAGGCACGATGAAGTAAGAGATGTAACGGCGAACATGCTCAGGGAGGTGTGTCGAGATGTGGTGCGCGAACCATCACTCATTCCCTTGGAGGGAGAGATCTTGCAGCACAGGACGGCCAACACATCCAACGAAGCACGAGTGGACGTTAGTGCAAGAAGTTTTTGGACAAGAGCACAGCGAGCATTCTTTGACGTAAGAATATTCGACCCAATGCCCCATAGCTACAGCGTGCTGTCTCTGGAGGCTGCACACAAGAGGAATGAACAAGAGAAGGTCAGGGCATATGGGGAAAGGATCTTAAATATCGAACATGGCAGCTTTACCCCACTAGTCTTCACCACATCTGGAGGGATGGGACCTAGGGCCCAGTGCTTCTATTCAAGGCTTGCAGAGATCATCGCAGAGAAGAAGAAACAGCCCAGGAGCCACGTTGTAGCCTGGATGAGGTGCCGTCTATCTTTCTCGTTGCTCAGATCAGCACTACTATGCCTGCGGGGAACAAGACTGTCTGCACCACAACCAGCGACGGTGGCAGAAGTGGACTACGAGGCAGCAGTGGCAGAGGGTCGCATAGGAGACTGGATTGAAGTTGCATGGTGTTGAATAGTAATATCTGATGCTTGTAAAATAAAATGTATGAACAATATTAAATAAAAACCAATGTAGTAGTAGTAATCCACGATGATGAGTCTGAGTGCTGACCCCGGAATAGTAAGTAGCTGAATGACTACCAAGTCGGACGCTTTGATGACTGTTCTGACCTGGTTTAGGGTCCAAAGAGGGGATGCACAGGCTGAGTGGTTTAAAAAAAAAAAAAAAAAAAAAAAAGTAGTAGTAGTAGTAGTAGTAGTAGTAGTAGTAGTAGTAGTAGTAGTAGTAGTAGTATTAATAATAATAATATAAGATACTGGCAACCTTGAAGTAAACAACACTGAACATTTCACTGATCATTGCGATATACTTACTTTATTCTGACTACTATTAAACGATTTCATTCAACTAAGGAAAGACCTCTCGTAGTTTTTGGCTGTCAAGCTGGAGCAATTTTGTCTGAAGACTTGAAGGGATACAAGAACATTTACAAGAAATAGCGTTCGTTTGGCCATTATATCACTTCCCAAGACATAATTTGAACTATAAACCACATTTTTATATTTGCATATACAATGATAACGACTAAAAAGAAAGGACTCGGCTTTCGTGTGACACCCTGCGTAGTTGTATCTTATTCTTATATTATTTTTTATTTCATGTTTAACTGATGGTATATTGTAATGTCCCTATTTTCATTACTCAGTTATTACGAATATATTGTACCAATATATAATGTTAATTACGAATGAGGAATCCTCGTCTCCTTGTAAAATTTATATTCATACATACTTATACATTCATGACCATTTTACATTAACTTGACATAGTGACATAGTAAGTTTCATAGTTTCCATATTAGCAGAATTGCCAGCTACTATACGGTCGTAGTACATTTATAAACACATAAAACCAAATTAATCATACTTCAAATCCATCAGAAATTTACATTATTATTGCATGGTATCCTTCTCCCCTTAAATAAATCTACCAAAAAAACGAGACGGAGATAGGAGCGAGGGAGCGCGTTCGTGGTCCCGGACCCTAAGAATAGGAGCTTTAATTGTGCAAGGATGTAGTATGAATGAGAAGCGAGAGGACATTGGAAGGTTATTTGAAAGAAGGAAGTATGATGTACTTGCACTGAATGAAACAAAGATGAAAGGAGAGGGAGAAGTGGATTTTGGAAACTTGATAGGTAGAAAGTCTGGAGTAGATGAGGGAGTCAGGGGGAAAGAGGGAGTGGCTATTATTGTGAAGGAAGAGTTGAGAAAGTATATAAAAGTGTGGAAAGAGGTGTCATCAAGGCTAATGTGGGTGCAAATGCGGTTTAAAGGTGAAAGGTGGGTTTTTGTAAGTGCGTATGGACCAGGAAGTTAAAGAGAGTTAGACGAGGTAGAGGGTTTCTGGGAAGATTTGAGATTTTGTCTACAAGGGTTTGATGAAAATGAAAATGTTATAGTTTTATGGGACCTAAATGCTAGGGTAGGAAATGAGCCTGTTGAGGGAGTCATCGGTAGTTTTGGTGTGGATGGTGTAAACGAGAGTGGAGAAAGACTAAAAAATGTATGTGGAGAGTGCAGATTGAGTGTAGGTAATACCAGAGGTGGGCGCGCTCCGGTGGGACCGGTAATGCGGCAGCGCTCCGCACTCATCAGACATAAGGTAATGCGGCAGCGCTCACACGCTCCTTTTGTCAGCAGACCCGATGCGCTTCCCGCTCTGCGCTCCTGCGCTCCGCGCTCCCAAAATTAGGTATATAAAAAACAAAACAAACAAAACAGCTTCTAGAAGTTATTTAATTATTTACCTTTGTCCTTCACTTTGTCCTTTGTCTTTCACTTCACTAAATTCCAAGAATTCAAAACATTAAAAAAAACTCAAGTCATGGTGTCTTTCTGAAGTTTAACTGTTTAAGTTTCTCACTTTCTCAGTTTCTGTTATTCTTTATGTCATATCAATGAATCAAATGTCAATGATATGATATGATTGATATCATTGCAAATGTCAATGATGTGATATGATTGATATCATTGTGAGTTTGTGACATTGTGACTGACCATTGATATCTATGATATGACATAAATAATTACAGAAACTGTCCAAACTGAGAAACTTAAACAGTTAAACTTATCAAGCTAACATTCTAACAAGCCTAACAATACAATAACAACAATACAACATGATTACATTGATTAGTATTTACTATTTAGTTGATTACATGATTAAATGAATAATAATTTAATATCAAAATATCATTAATAATTTAATATGATATGATTAATTGATTGTATTATGATTATTGGACCCGTCCAAGCTGTCCAGACACTCAGACAGTCAGACAGGCTCGGGCTATACCACTGCCAGACTTACCCTTAGGCCCCTTCGTAAGCTGTAACTTGCCCGTAAGGTTTACTTTGCGTTAGCAAAAGCCAAAAAAAAAAAAATAACAAGTTAACAACTGTAACACTGTCAGTCTGTCACTATCATAGTATCACTGTATCACAGTTCACTAACACCGTGGGTAACACCGTACGAATGTACGATGACTGTACACGATAATGACGTTCTTAATGTACCTGTTGTTGACAGGAAAAATTGCCTCCGGAGCGCCAGAAAGGAGCGCGAATTTCTAGCTGCGCTCCCCGCCTGCACTCCGATTTCAGAATTTTGCCGCTCCTCGCTCCGCGCTCCTCTATATTGGTAATGCGCACCGGATCGCAGAGCGCAGAGCGCCAAATGGCGCGCACCTGCCCACCTCTGGGCAATACGTTCTTCAAAAAAAGGCGTATACACAAGTACACCTGGCGTAGACTTGTGAGGGGAGAGATTGTAGAGAGAGCATTGATGGATTGTGTGCTGGTGACAAGGGAAAGATTGTATAGACTGCTGGATGTGAATGTGATGAGAGGTGAGGCAGAGGGAATGTCGGATCATTACCTGGTGGAGGGAAAGCTAAGAGTTAGGAGATACAGGAGAATGAGAGACAAGCGTGAAATAAGAGAGGTAATAAAAGTTAGTGAGTTAGAGAAGAGTGCAAAAGAGAGGGAGTACAAGGAAAGACTAAATGAAAAGTGGATGGAAGTGAGAGAGATGGAAGAGAGAGAAGTAGAGGTTGAATGGCAACAGTTTAACGCCTTTCGAGCGGGCCCGTAAGGAATTTCTACTACCTGCCAAGCGGGGGGGTTTTACCCTTAATGGCCTTGTTTCCGTGCTCTTTTTCATGCATAAACAAGAGCCGGAGCGTAATACAATTATGTATCCCTGAATGGGCGTTAATTCAGCTTTCCAATGACACCAGACCCATCCTCCTACGACCACGCGTTCACTTGCAACGATCGTACAAGACGAAGGAAAAATCCCTAAAATACGGTAATTTCTAGACATAATACCCTGTGTAGTGAGGGAGGGAGGTTGGATGTGTGTGGAGTAAATGTCAGGCCCGCTGGACCCGTGGTGAACGGTCAGAGCCCGACCTACGCTCGTCTCTCTCTCAAAGGCAATATTACTCCAAAATTGCACACAGACTTAAGTCGGGCCCCGCTCTTTGGGCAGGTGTTCTCTATACGGACTTAAGTCGGGCCCCGCTAAAGAAGGGTTAAGGAAGGAGTGAAAGCAAGTGCAGAAGTAGTATGCGGTAAAAGGAAAGCAGGAGGCAGAGGTATCAGGAAGGGAAGCGAGCGGTGGAATGATACGGTGAGAAAGGCAGTTGAGGAGAAGAGACAGTGTTTTGAGAGGGTTTTACAGGATGGTAGTGTTGAGGTATGGGAGAGGTACAAGGAGAAAAGGAGAGAAGCAACACTGAACATTAGAGAAGCGAAAAAAGATGCAAACGAAAGGTGGGGTCAAAGGTTGAGTGAGAATTTTGAAGAACGAAAGAAGATGTTCTGGAAGGAGGTAAATAGAGTAAGGAAAGGAGGACAAAAGAGGGAAGAGTCAGTGAAAGCTGCAAATGGAGAATTACTAGTGGAACAAGTTGAAGTGAGCAAAAAAATATGCCGAGTATTTTTAATCGTTGCTAAATGCAAGAGATGGAAGAGAAGCAGTGATTGAAGCAGTGTTTGATGGAGATAGGTTACCCAGGCCACCCAGGTGGCAAGGAATGAATGAAAAGATTGATGAAAATGAGGTGAAAGAAGCAGTGAAACCAAGGAGAGTGGGAAAAGCAGAAGGTTTGGATGGTATTGCTGTGGAGTGTATACAAAGGGTGGATATGTGATAATAGATTGGTTGGTGAGACTTTTCAATGTGTACTTTGTGGTGTCAAGGGTACCAATAGACTGGAAGAGTGCATGTATTGTGCCGTTGTACAAGGGGAAGGGAGATCGGCAGGAGTATTCAAGTTATAGAGGTATTAGTTTATTACCAGTGGTTGGAAAGCTGTATGGCAGGGTGTTGGTAGAGAGGATGGTAAAGTGTACAGAAGTTGCAATAGGAGAAGAACAGTGCGGTTTTAGGAGGGGAAGAGGGTGCGTGGATCAGAGGTTTGCAGTAAGACAGTTATGCGAGAAGTATTTAGAGAAACATAAGGAGATATTTTGGGTTTTTATGGATTTGGAAAAAGAGTATGATCGTGTGGATCGTGAAGCAATGTGGAAGGTGCTAAGGATTTATGAAATTGGAGGAAATTTGTTGGAAGCAGTTAAGAGTTTTTATGAAGGGAGCAGAGCATGTGTTAGAGTAGAAATGGTGAGATGAGTGAATGGTTTGAGGTAAAGGTAGGTTAGAGACAGGGTTGTGTATTGTCACCATGGCTGTTTAATATGTTTATGGATGGTGTGGTGAGGGAGGTGAAAATGAGAACTATGGTAAGAGGATTGGGTTCAGTTGATGTTGTTGTTCCCTAAGCTGCCTGGCCGAACAGCCCCGAGTCCCTGAGGAAGGCCATGGCCACAATCGGGCTTTCCCACAGAGCTCTCATTGAGTGTAGATTGTGTTGTTGGCATAAGTGGTTGTGTGAAATGCAGTCTTCTATGATGTGTTTGATGGTATGGGGTGCTGTGTTACATCCCGGGCAGGTGTCGACGACGGAGTCATCCAGTCTCTTCTGATAGCTCAGAACAGCTGGATGGTGTCCGCATCTCAGCATGGCCAGGTGGACTCGGTCCTCGCGAGGAAGGGAGGATTCGGAAGGATGGATTTCGGGAGGTCGTGCTTGCAGCTGCGTATTGTCTATGAGTGAGTGGATGGATCGGCGAGAGATATGAGTATGGATGTGCTTCTGGAAGTTGGATTGGGGTGGGCAGGGAGGGAGAGAGGACAGTATTTGTGTGTGATACCGTGTGCTGGGTGTTGTTTTGATATTTCTTGGTGTCTGTGGGTGTGATGCCATGTAGTGTAGTGGGTGGTTTTGGTTCGTGAAGGCTGCTGCCAGGAATTGAGTGCCTCTCATGTCCAGATGGTCTTTGACTTTGAGGATTTTGCTTTCTTGATGTAGGTGATCTGTGGGTGTAGTAGCTGTGCAGCCTGTAATGATTTTTAGGTCTTTGTTTCGAATAGTCTGTAAGGTCTTATGATGTGCTTCAGCTAGGTTAGAAGCCCAGGCTGGGCTTGCGTATTCCATCACTGATCTTATGTATTGTTTATAAATTGTGGTGGTGGAATATTTGGTGTGTCCAAATTTTGTGTGAGCAAGTGACCTGAGGGCGTTAAGTCTGGGTGTCAGTTTCTTTTTCGTGTTTGTGGAGTGCTGTTTGCATGTCATATGAGTATCATATGTACTCCTAGGATTTTGGGTGAGTGTGTATGTGTTAGGGGTGTGTTGTTTATGGTGAATTGAGGGATGTATTCGTGTTCTCCTCTCCAGATTGTGAGCAGTGTTGCGGTGGATTTGGCTGGGGCTAGATTAAGTCTGTTTGTAGTGAACCAGCCATGTAGTGTGTTGAAATAGGGTTGAAAGAGATCTGTTGCTGTGTTTGGGTCATGGTGTGTGCATGTGAATGTTATGTCGTCTGCATAGGAGGCTAAGTTTATTTGGGGTGTATTGGGTATAGTTATGTCGTGCATGTACAGATTGAAGAGTGCGGGCGATAGGACGGATCCTTGTGGGACTCCGTTTGGAAGTTTCTGATGCTAGATGACTGACCAGCAAAAGATACGTGTGCACATCTGCCTGCTAGGAAGTTGGCCAGCCACCTTTTTGTGTTGTTGTGCATGTTTGTGTTGTAGATTGTGTTTGTTAGGTTGTGGCGGGGGATGGCATCGAAGGCTTTACTAATGTCGAGTGTGGCTAGTAGTGATCTGTGTGGTGGTCTACCTGAGTTGATGCCGTCAAAAACTCTTTGTGTAAGGTCTGTGAGAAGAGTGTTTGTGGAGTGCAGTGGCCTTAAGCCATGTTGTGTTGGAGCTAGGGGTAGGTCGGGTGTAATTAGTTGTAGTACAAGGCGTTCCATGACTTTGGAGGGGGTGCATAGGAGTGTGATGGGGCGGTGTGAGGAGGGTAGCATGGGGTCTTTGTTGGGTTTGGGGAATGTAATGATGATACAATGCTTGAGATTGTTGATGATGTGCTTTGTCTGGTGATTGGTGAATGGTGTATAGTCAGGGTCTGTGGGGAATTGTCTCTTATATCGGATGACACGTCGGTCGTCTTTGTGGGGTTGGGTTTAGTAGGAAAGAATGGTAGAGATTGTGAGTTGAATCAGTTGCTGTTCGCTGATGACACAGCGTTGGTGGCGGATTCTGAGGAGAATTTGCAGCGGGTAGTCAAAGAGTTTGGAGTGGTTTGTGGGAGAAGGAAACTGAAGGTGAACGTCAATAAAAGTAAAGTAATGGTGTGTAATAGGGGTGATCGTAGGGTGAATCTAGATGTGAGGCTGGATGGGGAAATATTGGAACAAGTAGAGTGTTTTAAATACCTAGGAGGAACGATAAGCAGGAGTGGAGGTAAAACATAGAGTGTGTTAAGGAACGAAGGTTTTCGGAGCAATGGAAAGTATGTGGATGACGAGAAATCTCGGAATGAGAGTAAAAAGTGTAATGTATCAAGGAATTATTGTGCCAACAATGATGTATGGGGCTGAGACTTGGCCTCTGAAGAAAAAGGAGAGAAGAAAGCTGGATGTGATGGAGATGAGCTGCTTGAGGAGTATGTGTGGAGTTACTCGTAGAGACGAATTGAGGAATGAAGAGATACGTAGGATATATGGGCAGCAGGAACATTTGTCAGCCAGAGTGGACAGAAGGGTGCTGAGCTGGTATGGTCATGTTGAATGAATGGGAGATGAAAGGCTTACAAAGAGAATATGAGAGTCAGATACAAGGGGAGATAGAAGGGCAGGAAGACCCCCATTGAGATGGAGAGACTGTGTAAGACAAGCTTTGGATGATAGAGGAATGACTATAGATCAGGCAACGGAAGTGGTAATAAACAGCAATGAATGGAGAATGCTTGTGAATAGTTGAGTGAACGAGTGGTCATTTGAGGGAAGGTATCGGGCGCAAGTTGGACTAGATAATAGTCCATCAGGCGCCTGGCCCGGGGAGACGATTAATATGAAGGGTGCGCCTGGAAGTGTGATGGGCGGACTTGTGGCTTCGGCTCCGCTGCATGTCTGCCTGCCGAGATCGGAACCTCTCTGGGTGGTCGGGGCTGGTGAAGTGCTGGAGCGACCTTGGTGACCCTAGTCTCTGGGTCTTCTCGTGGGTGACCTAGATGTATGTGAATTTGTGTTTTGTCTGTGTTTGTTCGTTGTTTTATGTTGTGTGTTGTGTTTTCCCTGTTCTTGCTCTGTCGTGAGGTGGCCAACCCCAAGAAAAAAAATAAAATAAAATAGAATTAAAAATAAAATAAAAATAGAAATAGGAAAACTGGGGATTGGGCCTGCACATATAAATATATTGCATTTCTCTTATATATCGATGTTTACGGCTCCAACTTCCTGATAGCCTGAAACTCGCAAGTGACGAACTATGAATTGCTTGGCAATATTGACGTTAACCCCATGACTATTATGACACATTCTTGACAGTTTATTCTGGCAATTATTAGACGAATATATTAAGTTTGGGGATGTTCTGTAGCAGACTACAATATTTTCCTTTCTAAACTGAATAAAATCGTCTAATGATAGCCAAGATTAACTGTTAAATGGCGTGCTAATCTTCAAGTACCATGATCACACAGCCACACCACACATCAGACCATCAACACCCGCCGAGGCTATTATATATATATATATATATATATATATATATATATATATTGAGAATATATCACAAATACACGTGAGCCACTAAATGTTTCTAGTCTCTCAGTGGGGATCGAACCATCGACCATCAGGATGATAGCCGACGCTTTAATCAATTACACCACGACTGCCGTGGTGTAATTGATTAAAGCATCGGCTATCATCCTGATGGTCGATGGTTCGATCCCCACTGAGAGACTAGAAACATATATATATATATATATATATATATATATACTTTATATGATGGTCACCATAGACTCCGGTAGGGCTTCACACCTTGATTGGCTATTAGGCTAATGTGCTTCATCATTACTTCCTCCTCCTATCCACTTCACTAAACTAAACATTCACACCACACTTCTTTCCTTCACACCAAAATTGAATCAAAATTATGAATTTTAGCCCAGCTTCGGAGTCCCCAGTGGGTGGGGGGGGGGGGGAGGGGGGGGAGACCATAAATGCCCCCTCACCCGGCCGACCTTCCCCTGACGACCCCACAAAATTACCTGGACCTCGGCCTGTTACTCTTTCTATTATTTTCTGCAACATTCGCGGACTTTCCTCTAATTTTCACTCTGTTGAACACCATCTCTCCTCCTACAAACCTGATCTTCTTTTCCTCATCGTAACTCAGGTGTCTGTAGCAAGATCCAGCAGCCCTTTCTCTGTATCCTCATACCTTCTCTATCCTAGTGTCAAAGCCAAAGGCGGATGTTGTGCATATGTCACAACAAACTCACTTGCTCTCGCGTTCCCGATTTCGACTCCTCTGAATTCTCAACTTTATGGCTCAGACTTTCCTGTCATTCTCTTACTAAATATTTCTGTGCTGTCTATCTTTCCCCTAACTCTACCAACTTTCCTAAATTCTTTGACTATCTAAACTCTACAGTGGAACACATTCTATCCAGCTCTCCTTTCTCAGAAATCTCCATCTTAGGAGATTTCAACGTTCACCACTGCCAATGGCTCTCCTCTCACACTACTGACCCACCTGGTGAACAAGCCAACGTCTTTTCTATCCTACATGACCTAGAGCAGTTAGTTCAGCAGCCCACCCATATCCCGGATCGCCTCGGA
Organism: Paralithodes platypus; assembly: GCA_032716605.1. Lineage (NCBI taxonomy): Eukaryota > Metazoa > Arthropoda > Malacostraca > Decapoda > Lithodidae > Paralithodes > Paralithodes platypus. Next base: position 24,471,123 of record CM064510.1, read on the forward strand.
GATCGGCCCAACATTCTTGACTTGTTTCTAACTTCTAACCCTTCTTCTTATACTGTCGATCTTTTCTCTCCTTTGGGCTCCTCCGACCATAAACTTATCTCTGTCACCTGTCCTATCTCTCCAGTACGGCCACCCGATCATCCCAGCCGGCGGCGCTTGTGGCACTTTGGCGCTGCCGACTGGGAGGCTCTCCAGCAGTTCTTCTTTGATTTCCCATGGAATGATTTCTGCTTCCGTGGCCGGGAACCCTCGGAGAGTGCTAAACGCATTACCGAGGTAATCCTATAGGGCATGGAAGCATACATACCATTCTCTTTCTCTCAGACTAATGCTAAAAAATCTTGGTTTACTCACGCCTGTTCTACTGCTGTCCGCAATAAGGAGGAAGCATTCAAAGGGTACAGCCGCCTTAAAATTCAAGACTCTCATTCTTCCTATGTTTCTGCCCGGAATCAAACCAAATCTGTTCTTCGACTTGCCAAGCACTCTTTCATCAATAATAAATGCACTGAACTATCCAACTCTAGCTCTTCCCAAGCTTTCTGGCATCTAGCCAAAAACCTCTCCAACAATTCTCTTCCTCGTCTTTCCCTCCCCTTTTGCACTCTGATGGCACAACCATCAAATCTTCCTCTGACAAAACTGAACTCTTCGCTCAAACTTTTGCTATAAACTCCACCTTGGATGATTCCGGTGCTATTCCTCCCTCTCCACCCTCCTCTCTCTTACTTATGCCTAATATCCTGATCTCTTCTAGAGATGTACTTTCTACCCTCTCTGGGCTTAATACTAAGAAGGCGTGCGGTCCGGACGGTGTTCCTCCTGTTGTACTCAAAAACTGTGTTTCCGTGCTGACTCCCTGCCTAGGCAAACTCTTTCGTCTCTGTCTATCCTCTAACGTCTTCCCTTCATGCTGGAAGTTTGCTCTCATTCAACCTGTCCCAAAGAAGGGTGACCGCTCTCAACCCTCCAACTATCATTCAATTGCTCTCATCTCTTGTATTTCTAAAGTTTTTGAAACTATTCTTGCTTACAAATTTCTTTAGCATTTCTCTTCTCATAATCTGCTCTCAGATCGCCAGTATGGCTTCCTTAAGGGTCGCTCTACTGGTGATCTTTCTTTCATATCTTACTAACTCTTGGTCATCCTCCTTTCGGGATTTCGGTGAGACTTTTTCTATTGCACTAGACATATCGAAAGCCTTCGATAGAGTCTGGCACAAATCTTTAATTTCTAAACTACCCTCCTTCGCTTTCTATCCCTCCATCTGTGCCTTTGTCTCTAATTTCCTCTCCGGCCGTTTCATAGCTGCGGTTGTGAACGGCCATCGCTCACTTCCTCACCCTATAAACTCCAGTGTTCCTCAGGGCTCTGTCCTATCTCCTATTCTCTTTCTAATTTTTATAAATGATCTTCTCAACTGTACCTCAATTCCCATCCATTCATACGCAGAAGACTTAACCTTACACTACTCCATTAGTTTTTCAGAACGCCCAAGCCAGCAATTCCTCAACGACAAACGGAATGAAGCCATAGAACACTTAAATTCTGATCTAACTACTATCTCCAATTGGGCCAGTGAAACCGTGTTACCTTTAATGCTTCCAAAACCCAATTTCTCCATCTATCTACCCGTCAGGAACTCCCTGCGGACTATCCCTTATTCTTCAATAATACAAAAATCAATCCTTCATCTCTCAATATTCTTGGTGTCTCTTTTTCTTCTGCTCTTAGTTGGAAGGACCATATTACCAGTCTTGCTAAGGCAGCCTCCCAGAAGCTGGTTGTGCTCAACCGCCTTAGGGGGTTCTTTACCCCTGCACAGCTTCTTGCTCTGTACAGGGGCATAGTGTGTCCTTGTATTGAGTATTGTTCACATGTGTGGGGAGGTTCCTCTCACACCGCTCTCCTAGACAAAATTGAAAGGAAGGCCTTTCGTATCATTAACTCCCGTCCACTCACCAACTCTCTGCAATCTCTCTCTCTCTTCGCCGCAATGTTGCATCTCTCTCGCTATTCTATCGCTACTATAATAATCAGTGTTCCTCAGAGCTTTCCCAGTATATACCACCTCCTTTACGTAGGGCATGTGGTGCCAGTCTTGCAACACAATTCCACCAGTACTCTGTGCAACTCTCCAACCCAAGAGTGAAACGTTACTCTCACACTTTCTTCTATTCAACAGCTGAGCTCTAGAACTCTTTCCCAGAATCAGTCTTTCCCTCTTCCTATGACTTAAATTGCTTCAAACTCCGTGTGTCCAGGCATTTTGGCTCGAACGTCCCTTGATTTTGGCCCTGTCACTCTTTCAACTATGGGGGAGGCACTCGCTATAGGCAGTTCTGCCTTTTGCTTCCCTCACTCACATAGAATTAAAAAAACATAAATCTGTAGACCACATTATTTATTGGATGATATTTGTATGTTCTCCCCCCCCCCCCCCTCCCGCACCCTTTAACAAACTAGTGTGGCCTACTGTCAGTGTACATGTCTCCTGCCTGCAAGATAATGTTTGCTCACAGTTTACACATATTCTTAACCTCCGCTCCCTAGGGCGGCCGGGATGCCAAAATGAAACACTGTCTGTAACGTGTGGGGCGAAGAGCATAGTACACATACGCAGGCATAGACAGACATAAATATACAATTACACACAAACATATTGTTACGTCCTGGGATATATAAACACTGGGCTCTTTCTATTGGACTAGGTATGCGGCAACAATCAACAACGGAAAACGCTAAATCCAACCCTTATCTATAAACCCAGGCAACAAACCACCCTAAACCGTCAAGAGTCCTGCCTGGACAACGAGGTATCCTATGACTCGGTTACAGGGTGCACGCACTATAGACTGCTGATAGTCAAGCAGGCTATATAAAAGATCACACAATTAAGTTGACTTAAAGCTTCAAGGAAAAGATAGATAACGGAATTAAATTGCAGAAACAATTTAATAACCAACTAGAAGAAAGTACATTTAACGTTACGTTAATTAATACAACTAATCACCCCTGCGTGAAAGAAGGTGAAAGCAAACAGTCCTCAAAACATCGTACAGGTAGACAAGATGCGGGCCTCTAAACTGCATGCGGCTACTGTAGGATCTGATGCTTAGCAAAGAAAGTACGTTACGGATTTAGAGAACTCTTAACTCATAAGCAGGAATAAATACTAGTGATAGGACATACAGTGTATAATGGCATAGGTATAATTAAATAAAGGCAGCAACTCGCAACATAACCACATACAGGTGTGCTTCTCACTCTTAGTCAGGCAAGCCTGCTCGGACAGAGTCTCTAAGCCACACCGTGACACACAATGCTCACAAAAACGGTAAACTGTGGCACAATAACAAGCATACAGAGATAATAAACCACTAGCTGTTAATCTGCCAGGTGGCAGAGGTCTAGCCGGAAGGATATAGGCTTCGGATACCCGGGCTGAGCCACCTGCTCTAGCCTAGGGGCGTTCCCAGGTCTGTGTGCCAAATTACTCTAATTGAAAGGGTGCTCTCTTGAGAGGCTCAGATCGCAAGTATCTGACTCTCTCCTGGCGACCCTAAAACAAAAGCAAGACGTGCTAGCGCAGTGCTGAGTGGACTAGGCAAGGGCCCTCACACAACACAACGCTAGACACACAGGGACACAGACAAGAAAATGCCCCCAGACTCCCACGGGTATCCTAGTAAAGTCGTGCGGGCCCACAGGACTCGCACCAGCAGACTTTACTTAAAGGATCGCAAAAAGCCTCCCCTCCAGTCTAGCCCCTGCTAACCTGACACAAGAACACACTAGCAAGCATGAAACCACCAAATATGAGACAACAAAAAAGCTTCCTAGGTCTTATTAACAATTACATCCCTGCATAAGGCCCAAAATCCTATCTAGTTATCTGAGAGCTCGTCGTTAATACAATAATAGATATAAGGTCTATCAAGGGGATGGGATAATTAAATAGATTGGTGAAGTAGTGGAAAGAAGGTATACAAAGTAAGAGAGAACGTTTCTAAGTGTGGTTGAGAGGGATAGATATCAAGGGGGTCCGAAGGGTACGACAATGAGGTGAGCTCTGAGTTTTGAATCTGTCTGGACCCCACCCTAGGCATGCAGAATACATCCCAGGCTTGGCAACACTCAACACAGTTGCCTGGTCAAAATCCTCTACCCCTTGCGTGAGTCGAAACTAAGCCTAACGTTGCAATCAAATGCATGTGGCAGCGCTTCAGGCTCGTCCCAAGCTGGTCTCTCCGCGCGAAGCAACGTCCCAAGCCGGTCTCTCTCTCCCGCTCATCTCTTCCCGCTCTCACTAGACTTACATCTTGTATATTATAATGAAACAATCAACTATCGAGAATAAAATATACTAAGATGCGTTGGTTAAGAATAAGGGCAGCTTCAAGCTGTGAAACAACATAAGAATATCCCAGACATTAGTTACATTGTCGTAGGATATATACTAAGGGAAAGCCTGCCGGCCGGCTACCACCAGCCAGTTTCTAAACGGCTGGGCAGCCGACGCGCGCGCATGCCCGCACGTGGTCACTATGCAGAAGCGTCACAATATATATATATATATATATATAGGCCCTTACACTTACACATAGACACCCAAACAGGTAAACACTTACATATAATACATCCTTCATAGACATTTACATATACCTTACACTCACACATAGACACCCAAACAGGTAAACACTTACATATAATACATCCTTCATAGACATTTACATATACCTTACACTTACACATAGACACACAAACAGGTAAACACTTACATATAATACATCCTTCATAGACATTTACATATACCTTACACTTACACATAGACACCCAAACAGGTAAACACTTACATATTATAATACATCCTTCATAGACATTTACATATACCTTACACTCACACATAGACACACAAACAGGTACACACTTACATATAATACATCCTTACACTCATACATTCGCACACACTGACATGCATACACCCTTACGTTCACATAAAGGCACATAGATACATATAGTACCTCCTTACACTCAAACAAACCACAAACAGACATATGTACACCCATACAGCTACACATTTGAACACACAGACATAAACACCATTACATTCACACACTGGCACACACAGACATATACAGTTATACACAAGCTTTAACACTCCCCATTACTCTCATCCACTACTCACTCGTACGCATGCACACACACTTTCTCTCTCACACACACGCACTCTTTCTCTCTCTCACACACCCACAAGCATCTACCCCCACACAGTCTCTCTCTCTCACACACACGTACACAAAAGTTATCTCTCACACACAAAACAAAAGTAAAATCACACACACTTACACAGACACACACACACACACACGCACACACACACACACCCATCACTCAATCCCTGGCACTCATGACTCACTCTCTTCTCCCTGACTAAAAGTGCCATATACATAATAGGGCCAATAAGCAGGGAGGGTCAGATAATTGGCACCCGAGCTGTCATCATACTTAATAGTCAATATCATTAAAAACACTCTGTCTCTCTCTCTCTCTCCCTGACTAAAAGTGTCATATACATAATAGGGCAAGCAGGGAGGTAGGGTCAGATAATTGGCACCCAAGTTGTCATTATAGGTAATAGTCAAAATAAATCACAAGCACACATACACACTCTCTCTCTCTTTCTCTCTCTGTCTGTCACACACACAACCCCTATCTCTCACACACTCATGACTCAAGCACCGGCACCCATGAATACATAATAGGGCCGGCACTGCAGGGTTACCTAATCAAGTCCGCAAGATAGTAAGTAAATGTTGAAAACTGCTAGAATAATGTCACAATCTCTACAATAACATCTACAATGGCTAAAACCTCCAGCATATCGATAGAATTTATGTCGCTAGATGTAAAAATTTGCCGGTAGATCGAAATTATAAGTTTGAGTCCCGGAGGGAAGAATGAAAACCTAATATTTAGTAGTGACCCCGAAATCATTGACGATATGCCTATTTTTTTTTTTTTTTTTTTTTTAAAGATACAATGAACGGAGGAAGGAAAAACACAGATAAAACAAAAATGTCCATGTACCTAAAGGCATCATCCATTCATAAAATGTTTGTAACAACTGGATATAAAAATTTGTAGATTGTAAGTTTGTGGAAAGCAATTCGAGGGAAGTGAATTCCAAACAGTAGTAGCTCTGGGGATAAATGAATTCTGATAAGCAGAAGTTCTGCATTGTGGAGGAGAAAGTGTAAATTCATGGGCGCTCTCAGCTGCCATAGTTCTACGGGGAAAGATGTGGAGAGGCGGCACAATTGAAGCAAGTTCCTCGGAACAATTGCTGTGAAAATATCTGTAGAATAATGCAAGGGATGCAACGTTTCTTCGTATGGATAATGTAGGAAGGTCCTGTGTGATTGCAGGGTTATTGATTAATCTAATAGCTTTATTTTGAATTTTGTCCCACTGCCTCAATGCAACCACTCCACTTCCACCCCACAGAGGTGAACAGTAATCCATCTGAGAACGCACATGACTTTTATATATTACGGCCAACTGCTCGTCAGTGAAGAATTCTCGAATTCTGTACAGGAGTCCCAGTTTTTTAGAGGCATTCTTAGCAATGCTTCTAACATAATGTGTCCAGCTCAAGTTAGTAGTTAATGTTACACCGAGAATGTCAATACTAGGGGAAGTGGGAATATTTACATCATTAAAAAATATATGGGAGTCAGTGAGAGTCTGTCGGTTAGAAAATTGAATGTACTTGGTTTTCTGTGCATTAAAGGAAACTAGATTCTTTTGTCCCAATTCATTAATTCTAGAAAGGTCCTGGTTCAGAGAAATTGCAGTGTTTATTTTTGAATTTATAAGATCGGGTTGGGTGAAAGAATTGGTAAATGTGAAGGAACTGTGGAGTGTTGAGTCTTCTGCGTAGGAATGTATTGGATTATGAGTGGTAGATATGAGATCATATATATGAATGAGGAACAGATTTGGGGCCAAAACTGATCCCTGGGGAACACCAGCATTTATTGAGTGAAATTGAGGATAAAGGCCATCTACCATTACACGTATTTTTCTGTTATGAAGATAAGAAGAAATTAGTGGAACTAATGATGCAAGGCCGTAGTGTGACATCTTCGACAATAAGGATTGATGCCAGACTCATCAAATGCCTTTGATATATCCAGTGCTATTGTATGTCTTTCACCATGTTGGTCTGTAGCTTGGTTGATTTGATGGTAAGAAGGCAAAGAATGTCTGCAGTTGATCGACATCGTCTAAAACCATATTGCCTATCACTGATTAATTGATTTTTCTCAAGATGCTTAATTATGTGATTATTTAACTCCCTCAGACATATATGACGCGATCGCGTCATATGGACTAGTGAACCAAAAACTCATATGACGCGATCGCGTCATATGGGCTCCATGCCTCTATAATAAGTTATATGACGCACTAGCGTCATATGGAGCTCAGTAAGTCCGATAAGTTACCTTACGATAAAACCGTTGGTGGCAACCTCAGCCACCTCCGATAATTCTAACGGCCGCAGTGTTGTTGTGAGTGTAGTGCGAGGCAGTGGCAATGATCCCGGGCTCCCGCCTCCTCGGACTTATTGGAACATAATATGTCTGAAGGAGTTAATATAATTTCAAAGACTTGAGTGGAAGTTATAGCTATTGGTCTGTAGTTTGATGGATCTGAAGAGGCACCTTTTTTAGGAACTGGATGGATGTTTACTTCTTTCCAGGTTACTGGGAAGCATGAGGTATGAGTACACAGAAGGAAACATTTTGCCAATACAGGAGCGAGCACCAAGGAGCAATTCTTAAGTACTATTGGAGGAATTTCATCTGGACCAGGAGCCTTATCTACTGAGAGATTCTGCAAAATAGTTTTGACATGTCTGGTGTGGATCTTAAGTGAGGGAATTTCAGGCGAATTACAATTAAGTACAAAGGAGTACAAAGGAAGGAATGTAGGGAGTACAGGGACATCTTGATTTATTTCATCTAAGGTTGAGTTGGTGGAGAAAATATCCGCAAGAAGGTTAGCTTTACCTCGTGGGTCACTTACAAGATTGCCAGTCTGAGATTTTAATGGTGGAATGGATGAAGCAGTAGTGAAGTTGGATTTCAATGAGTTAAGAGTAGACCAAAATATTTTGTTATCATTATATATTAGTATATTAGTATATGTTAGTATAATAGCCCACTTTCAAGCGCCCGCGGTTCGCCAGTTTGAAACTACCGCGCAGGGAGAAAGAGTTCTAACATCATAAGTGTAACGCTATTTCTCCTATGGAATCGTCTTATGATTGGGTACTCACTACGAAAAAACTTTATAAAAAATAAAAAAGAGAAAAATAACTTAATACTTGTTATATAAATGCTTTCCATTTTGGTAGATTTCTTGCGTGGATTCTATCCCTGACGTTGCTCATAGAGACGCCATTCTCCCTTCAATGATATATTACGACTAAACTCAAGACATCAAAGGAATGGGAAGGGGATGGAAGGGAGGGCCCTACATCGTCAATGATTTCGGGGTCACTACTAAATATTAGGTTTTCATTCTTCCCTCCGGGAATCAAACCTATAATTTATTAGTGGCCCCTCTATCATTGACGATATGCCTGATATCTCAAGACTGGATGGGGACATTCGTTACAATATCAAACCACTAACAAAAAAGTATAGGTAGAGACAAAGAATCCTATAAAAATTTAAGTCTTTATTGTTTTCGTACAATAATTGTACAAAATTGAAAAGAAAGCAGTGCGTTACTTCAAAGAAAGTCTGCTTAAACTTGACCGACTAGGTACAATGTTGTGATCTCGTATTGAGGTTAATAATTGTTGTCTACGAACTTATTTGTATTCCTGTTCGAATAATACAGACCCATATTTCCGTGGATTATATCTTGTCCTTAAAATTATTTGTACATTTTATTTAATTTGTACACTTTGTTTATACTATACTAGGAGGGGTACCCGGCATTGCCCGGGTTTAAATTCTACTACCATAATCACCATCATCAATCACTACTACCACAATCATCACAATACTACTACTACTATAATCACCGGCCTCGACCTCCCTGTGCCTCATTAAACGGCGACCTCGATTTCGGCCGCTACATGACCTCCGATTTTGTATCTGACCTCATCCGTACCCCCCTTTTGGGGAGCTGCGAACAACTTTCGTTCCATACACCTTTTCGATCGGAGGCCTCCTGCCCAAAACGGCAATTTTTTCGCATTTTTTTCGCTCCCCTATACTACATAAGTTCTGCTGAAAATGTTATTAAACAAAAGTGTCTCTAATTTCCACTAAACTCGCCTAGAACCATCTCCAAAGCCTAGGCTTTCCAACGGTGCCCCACACTCCCACCTGGCACCAAAACTGTGGGAGGAGTTTAGTAACAAAGGTCGGGTAACTGACAAACAGACAAACATTGACCTTTATTTACTAAGGTAGTTGTAACTATGATAGATATCTTCAAACATATAACAATATTTTAAGAGCTGTAGAACCAGCTCGCCTTATTAACGCCTTAAGAGCGGGTGGTGTGCATTTTACACAGTACCGCACAGCGGGGGGGTTTTACCCTAAATAGGGTTGTTTCCGTGCTCATTTTCATGCATAAACAAGACCCAGAGCGTAAAACAGGTATCTATCCCTGAAAGGGCGTAAACAGAGCTTTCCAATAACACCCGAACCATCCTTGTACGACCGCTGGTTCTCTTGCAACGATCATGCAACACGAGTGCAAAAACCCTAAAATAAGGTAATTTCCGTACATAATTCCCTGTGTAGCGAGTGAGAAAGTGGGGAGAAGGGTGGAATACAGTTCAGTAGGTCCACGGTGGTCGTGGGGAGCGGTCATAAGGTTACTACGCTCGTCCCACCGCTCAGCTCTCTCTCTCAGCAACATTACGTGCTGAAAATGGCACTCGACAGCTGTCGTGCACCGCCACATAGTCCAAATTTATTTCACTCGACATATGTTGCGCACCGCCAGATAAGGGTTAAGTATCACAGCTTGTGATCTTATCACCCCCCCCCCCTCTTTTCTTTAAAATTAAACTTAATTTGTAATAGCACATGGTCTAACTAGACCCGCTGCCGTAATGCCACACATGTTAGTTTTGGCTTGTCCAGAGCCACTGACAGGTACCGTGTCAAGAAAGTGTGGTTAGAAGCTCATAATTTAGTGTTAGCTATATCCTCAATGGAATAATTTTGTAAAAATCTAAGAGAGGCGGCCCACTTTCTTATGTTGTGGGCCCTGCCCACTATCCCGGTGTTACTTTCTTTAATGACGTCTACGAGTAACGAGGCTAATTTTTATCTTGTGACTCGAGTACCTGTACTGTTGACCCATAAAAAGCCTGGTTGTTGAGGTTGTGCTACCCTCATAAACTTAAGTAAAGCCTGCACTGGGCACCAAATGTGATGCGTATGTCCGCGTTTTAGTGCCGGGACTGTGAATTCTGAAAACACATGATGACAATGTTAATTTTTTGCTATGAATGTGGGAAACGGAGCAATTTGTAAGTGTTCATTCAATCTCCCAAACCTGAGGCAATTAGCTTCGTTGCTCATCGCTGCCAGCTCAGATACCCTGTTTCCTGTTGCTAAAGCCATAAGGAACACAGCCTTCTTTAATAATGAGTCAAAATCCGGCGCATTATTATATTTGCGTGAATGAAGCAAGGCTAAAGCTTTGTCGAGCGACCAGGTAGACTTGAGCTGACGTGGTGGTGGGCGCAGTTTAAAGCCTTTTTCCTCTGCCTGCGGTATGGATAGACCAGTAAGGTCGTAAAAGGGGTTTCTAATGGCAGACAAGTGATTTTTTAGTGTAACTACAGAAAAGCGCTTTTGTTCAAACAAATAGTCTAAGTACTTAAACACCAAAGCTACTGATGAATCTGTTTGCGCTGTTTCTACAATCCAGGTTGTGAACGTTTTCCAATGAGACTGATATTGTCTCCTGGTGGACATAGTGTACTGATGAAGCAATTTATTTGTCACACTCTCCCCGTACTGAGTTAGCCATTTGGCATTTTGAATGTCCATAAGGCAAACGTCAGCAAGGTCTCTAGGTTGCCAATTATCTCCAAGTGGAAGTACGAGACCGGGAGTGACACCGGGTTCTCGCACCATGTTTTCAATTGGTGGTACCAAACCTGAGCCGGCCAAATTGGCGCGATCATCGAGACTATGCCCCGGTAACCCCGTAGTTTGTGAACTACTTGACACATGAGTGAAGCGTCTGGAGGCGGAAAAAGATAGATGGAATTCCATTTGTTCCAGTCCTACAACAGCACGTTTGGACCCCCCCCCACCCCCGGAGTCTTTTCCCAGCGGGTTAGGAAGAGAGAGGGAGTCTGTGGTATTCCTCGGACGCAAATAGATCCACTTGTGGACGGTTTGGCTCTGCAATCATCCTATTGAAGATGTTTTGCTTGATTGCCCATTCTACTGTGGTGCTCTGTCTCCAGGACAGAGCATCTGCCCAGACGTTTGCCACGTCCAGGAGATAAGATGCATTCAGATGGATGCTCTGCTTTTCGGCCAGAGCAAAAATCTGTTCTGACACTGTTAGTAACTTCCGAGACTTCGTTGACCCTTGCTTTTGAATGCAGTGTACTGCGTTCAAATTGTCCGTTCGAAATGCAATTGACTTCCCTTGTACTGAAGAGCCGTTAGTTTGGAGGAAAAATAAAGGGACTAGAAGCTCTTGTTCGTTGATATGAAAGTTCTCGTCTTGGGACCACAGACCATGACCCTGCTGGCCTAGGTTTGACTGATAACCCCAGCCTATTGTCCCTGAGGCATCTGAGTCTATCCATACTGTAGGTGGGGGAGAGACCCACGTCATTATTGAGTGCAGTGTTTCCTTCTTTGCCAAGACCGACAGTAAGTTGTGAAATAATGGAGGAATGGTCCATAATTTTCTCCCCGGCAAGTGTGGGAAAAATCTGTTGCCTTCCAGGATTAATCTTTTCACTTTCAACTGGTCCAACTTCACAGTTAGTTGAATCCAGGTGAGCGAACCGACCAGGGACTCCCATGTTCTCCTCGTCGTGTTCAGACTGTAAAGAAACCGAAACAATTTCCTGCGAAATCTGTTCCGGTTGTCCACACTCTGACGGAGTGTAAGATTGGCTGTGTCCCAGACCAGCCCTATCCACTGAATTACCCGAGTGGGAACAAGGTGCAACTTTGCCAGGTTGACCTTGAACCCTAGGGTTTGTACATGATTTATTACCTGATTTACATGGATATGACATAGACTCTCTGACTCCGCCACTACTAGCCAGTCGTCTAGGTACCATAACACCTGGATCCCTTGGGCTAACAATGGCATAAGGGACTGCCGGACTAGTTTTGTGAAAATTCTCGGTGCCAGGTTCAGACCGAATGGCAATCTCTGAAAGACGTAAGTCTCTTGCCTTATCCTCAAGGCGAGGAATTTTTTGAACCTTTTGTTTATGGGGACATGCCAATAGGCGTCTGTCAGGTCTAGTGAATACATCCAGCCTTGCGGCGGGAGTGTGAGCTTGATTTGATTCACAGTGAGCATCCTGAAGGGTGAATTGTGAATGTGTGTGTTCAGACACGAGAGATCTACTACTGGTCGCATCTGCACACTGTCCCTCTTTGGCACTAGAAAAAGTCTGGACATGAAAATGTGGCAAGTCGGATTGACTAGGACAATGATATGCTTGGTAATCATTTCTTGGACTAGTGACTCCACCTCCAAAGAAGCATGATTGAATTCTCGAGTTTGACGTAAACGAGGTCATCGGAGCCACCGCCAAGTGATCCCTTTGCTTACCACTGTCCGAGCCCAAGTCCGCCGGGGCCAGGCCCTGCGACATGCTTGGAATGACCCAGTCGTTTGATTGGGCTTGTCCAGCAGAACTACTCTCGGATCCGACTCGCCTGCGATAGGCCCCGGGAGAGAGAGAGTCTGATTGACAAGTTTTTTGGTGGTGGTGGTGCAGATGTAGACGGCTGACTAGGTGTGGCAGACGTCGTTCACTGCTGAGGCTTGTGTTGTGACTTACTTCTGTTATTCCACTTGCCTGATTGTTTCCCTTGTTTGTACTTGTACTGAGTACCTCCCTGCTGTTGGGGAGACCTGAGGTTCTGAAATGACTGTTTAGCCCCAGCAAATTGGGGCTTGCTTCCACCTTTTGGTGCAGCGTATGGTTTCTTAAAAGACTCCTTCTTTGGCTGGGAGGTATTCGTCTTCAAGCTGTCTACCATATTATAAACTGCTGTCCATGTGTCTAAGTTTAGCAGAGAGGAAGTTAAGATACGGGAAAGAATTACCCGGCGACCAATGTCTTCCGGTAACTTCTTCACCATACACTCGTAAGTCCTGTCGTGCACGAACAGCCTCCATCATGGCTATTCTGATGAAGTATTGTATTGAATTATGTAACAGAAGCTGCCGGGATAGTTCCGTGGCCTTCCGTACATTTTGATCAGAAATGGCAGTTATAGTCCTCGTGAGTGACTGGGCTATTTGGCGGCTTAAGATGAATTGTGAGAAAAGTCTATAAGCTTTGTGACGCAATTTGAAATCTCTGTTTAAGTGGGCTGGAGGGGGAGTTGAGAAAGGTTCCTGTAATTCATAAAGGGACAGTTTGGGAGCCGCTAGGAAGTCAAACAAAGCGGGGGACACCCCTCCAGCCTTATTAACCCTTAATTAGCGGCGTTAATGGGTAGAGAGAACCATGAGTGGGTTTCTTGGGGAATTTGGTGGGAAGGTTTTGAGGTAATAGTGGTTGCAAATTGTTGCGCCTCAGCTTCCCAGTCCACCCACGGGCCCACACCTACCTGCAGGACTGGGTTATGACTCCAATCGAGCACCGGAATTGTATCTAATTCCCGTGTTAGAGAATTAAGTGACTTTATGTAATTCACGCCTTCAGATCGTGACCAGTCTGCAAACAGTCGTGCAGCCGAGGCAGGAGGTAATGCCGGAGTAGCAGAATACACAAAGAAAAGAGGAATAAACATTAGGTATGGCCTTGATTGTAACATCCAATAGTTGTCCTTGCGCATCTTTGGCTCTCAGTTTCTTGCTCTTACTCACCTCAATGGTCCATTCACTAGGGACCAGAAGCTCCCCCGATACCATCGTTTATGCCATATGTGGCTTTTGGGCGATAGCCGGTACCCATGAACAGTCTGGCCCGTATTAAAGAGGCAGAGGGCCTTTCCTCTGTGGGAGTTTATCGAGGGGAGGTGGAGTAATGTCTGTGATTACCTGGACATTTGTGGTTGTCAAGGAGGCGGGCACTGTCGTGCCACTTGCCGTGATAGTCGCCGGATTTACGTTAAGGGAGGCAATGTTTCCTTGGGAGGCTTAACTCCAGTTGGTTGTAATGGCCGCACTGTTGAACCTATCGGGGGAGTTGCCGGGCTAGTAGTGGAAGGACCTTGGGAAGTAGGAATATGATATTGGCGCATAACTTTATGTAATATATCACTTAGGTCATCTGTCGTTAAACACTTACTATGGGAGCCTCTGGAGGACTCAGAACCCTCCTCAGATATTTCCTCATTAGGTCTTGGTTGAGCTGAGGACAGATCAACGTCCTCTAGCTCCTCCGGTATTTCCACTACCTCCGGCGTTGATTGTCGTGGTTCCGGCCCTTGATCATTTATCGGCCAACCTAAGTCTGGGACCGACGAGGGGATTGTTTGTACATTATTACTTTCCCTAGATGTGTTATGAGTCTGAATTAAAGGTTGCACCCGCGGGGACTCTGAATGTCTCCAGACACCTCTACTCTTATCTGCGAGTGGTTGGGAATCTGGTATCACATCGTTCAGTGTGTCTTCACTCTGGCGTGTGGAAGTTGAGCCGCCCCGGTACTGTTCTGCTAGTACCCTCTGTGACACTACCGGAGTACCTCTACGTGTTCCGGCAAAGTCTAATGTAGGTATAGCAAATGTAAAATCCTGTGATTCACTTTAATTTTGCCTACATAGGTGCATCCCTGGGATTCGACTCAGTCCCCTCCGTCCCTACCTCCGAGCTGCCAGATTGGACGTTAGGCAATCTGGAGGTAGAGGAGG
This sequence comes from Paralithodes platypus, assembly GCA_032716605.1. Lineage (NCBI taxonomy): Eukaryota > Metazoa > Arthropoda > Malacostraca > Decapoda > Lithodidae > Paralithodes > Paralithodes platypus. Next base: position 24,486,243 of record CM064510.1, read on the forward strand.
GGGGAAGTGGCCGTGACCCCGGTGATGGCCGGTGTCGTGGCTGCGTTTCATCCGTGCGGGCACTTTTCTGTCCTGTCACTGATTTGGGGGTTGATGTGACAGACTCCTCCTTCGTCGTTTGTTTGATTTAGATGACGACTCGACGGAAGACTGACGGACCTGTCTACGAGGGGACCTAGATCTGGACCGAGACTTGGTCCTAGGTGAAGGTGAACGTCCTCGTTTCCGCCGGCTGGTGGGGGGGTTGCCTCGGAACTGTCGCTACTCTCGCTACTACTTACTAGCTCTTTGGATAATACTTTAGACTCAGCTTTCGTTTTAGAAGTTGACTTGGACGGCAATAGTTTTACAGATGGAGATTTAATAACTAGATAATCCCAAAAGGTTTCGTCATCACAGTGCAAATCCTTTTGGGCAACGTCTTTAGCGTACGCATTATATAAGTTTTTAATCTTTTTCAGTGCCATGAGGTATGATTGGTCTCTTTTGTCAAACAGGGTCATTCGTAATTCCGTACACATGGAGCATTTCTTCGACAACCAGAGGCCCCGTGATCTATCAAGGAACTTTACACGCCTTACACATAGTTTGTGTGCTAATACTGGTAAAAGAGAGCAGGTAGGGGTAGGGCAAAGAGTGAACAGCGTCATGATGGAGCTTAATAAGAACCCCCCCCCCCCCCCCGCCGTGATCGGCTCCTCACATGTTGCTGTGTTGCTACCGATGTGTTGTGATCTGGAAATAGAAAATTTCCAGGAATCAATGCTCATAAGGACAATCCGAGAGGTTTTACACATCCTACCTCAAGTCCGCCGGAAAATTAGCTATAGCCACTGCTACTCTAACCTTCCGCTGGACTCGACTGTGAAATACTTTAGGTTTTTCAACTCCAGAACTGCTTACCTGTGACCGTGCCACTGGCCCACTAAGACCTTACGTCTTTACTACCATTGACTATTTGGACTAGATAGATAGTATTTCACACTTAGACTGTTACTCTGTGCGTGTCATGCCGCGTGAGGTTATCGGTCTGGGCGAGTTCACTCGGTGGGCCGAGATAACTCCCTTAGGAATTAGTATTTCCGCCGGGAGGTTCGTGGTATAGCACACCACGCCGGGACATTTGGTTTATTCCTTACTCGTCTTCGAGACGAGAAGGTGGCGGCAATACACAGAAAGTCCGCCGGAAAATCAAACCAAAATTTTCAGAGGAGTTGACTTATATTTGAACGTCAGACACTCCTAAAAACCCACAACACCACCTGGACGTCTCCTGACTCCCTGTTATACATGTAAAATAACACTTCATGCATAATGAGGGATAACTTAGGGCTATAGAAGTATATAATTTTATTAATAAATAATAATACCCCTAGACCACTAAGGAGACCCCTACTGAGGATGGCCATGAGGCTCATAGAATCATCATCTTGGCTGGTGACCTACCTCCTGAAGACACAGCCTTAGCATCCGGTGAAGGGGGGGCCCACGAGAGAGGGCAGGAGCAGGCTCGGACTCTAAAAGGTTCCGCACCACGTGTGACAACCCTTGAACTAGAGCGTCTGCTAAAAAAGATAATGCAACTGCCTCATAGAGACGGCCTGAAGTATATTCCTGCGGGTATAGTAGCCTCCTAACTAATAAGTAAGGACAAGAGCTAATGCGCAGAAACACAAAAGTAAACAATGAGGCGCTGATCCTGGGGGACATGAAGGCACCTGTACAATAGTACCCTAATTTAACACTTCCTGCGGGCATACCAATGGGGAAGCCTGTGCTAGCTAATCTAAAACCTGTTCAATACAACTCAGATATATACAAATGAGCAGGGACTCACTAGAAGCGAGCGAACGTCGAATGAAGCCGGAGCATAGGCCGCACACACCCAGACGGTATGGACGCTGGGAGAGGAATGGAGAATGGCATCTCTATGAGCAATGTCAGGGATAGAATCCACGCAAGAAATCCACCAAAATGGAAAGCATTTATATAACAAGTGTTAAGTTATTTTTATCTTTTTAATTTTTTATAAAGTTTTTTCGTAGTGAGTAAGACGATTCCATAAGAGAATTAGCGTTACACTTATAATGTTAGAACTCTTTCTCCCCGCGGGGTAGTTTCAAACTGGCGAACCGCGGGTGCTTGAAAGTGGGCTATTATACTAATAGGCATATCGTCAATGATGGAGGGGCCACTAATAAATAAATACTTTGATATCTAGTGGGAAAGTAGCTAAATTGGCCGGTCAGATAATTGGCACCCGGGCTGTCATACTTAATGGTCAATATAATTAAAACACTGGACGCGGTACTCAGTATGGGCTAGAGTTTATAAGGGGGGTTACGAGGAATGGTTCGTATCCCACAGACATTGCGGTATATTACAGGGAGACATCCGAGATAGCACATTAACCCTTTATTAGCGGCGTGCATCATATGTCGAGTGAAAGAAATTTGGACTATGTGGCGGCTCACACCATAAGTCGTGTGGCAATTTCAGCACGTAATGTTGCTGAGAGAGAGAGACAAGTGGTGGCAGGAGAGTAGCGAGCGTATGACTGCTCCAGACCACCGCGGTGGACCAACTGACATGAATCCCACCCTCCTCCACCCTCTCACACTCGCTACATAGTGAAATGTATGGGGAAAGTACCGAATTACATGGTTTTTGCACTCGTGTTACGCGGTTGTTGCAAGATAACTAGCGGTCATACAAGGATCGTTGTGGTGTCATTGGAAAGCTCTGTTTATGCCCTTTCAGGGATAGATACTTGTTTTACGCTCTGGGTCTTATTTAGGCATGAAAATGATCACGTAAACAGCCCTATTTTGGGTAAAAACACCCCACTGGTGGCTACATATTATTTACCGCCTAGGCTGCTCGTTAGGTGTTAAGGGGGGATGGTAATTTTGTTGGCGTTTGTTCCATTAGTTTGGCGATTTTATGACCTTTCACCCCAATTATTTGTCAATATGAAGACCTTTCGTGCCATTTAGGTGTCGATTTCTTCTGGCGACTGATAGCGAACCAGTAGTTTAGGAGGAAAAAGCTTTCGGCTGAGACATTTTTCTATAAAAAAATGTACAAATTTATCTAGTAGGAGGATCTTGAGGGGTATTTTCTAAAGTGTGATGGAGGTTTAAGGAGGAAACAAAAAATAATAAATAATAAAATGAATCGACAAATAAATAAACCCTCCCCCGTTCAAGAGAGATAATTTAGCAACTTAAAACAGATTATAGCCTACAGTGCAGTTTATCCATTACGAAGTGTGCAAAATAATTATTTGTTATGATCTTTTTTAAACCCGTTCAATACCGGTGACGTCTTTTATTATTTGATTTCAGTACATTTAGACGATTTTATAAAGCTTAGGAAGTATAGGCCTATACGGTAGCTAACATTTTGGCATGATTTATTTATTTATTTATTTAGTTTTTTCTATATTCCAACTACTCCGTATCGGGCATAGGCTGATAGCCTGTACACATTCAACCGTTCTACATTAAACGGAGAAGCCAGTGAGGTCTCGTTCCAGTCTATGTGAAGCACTTTTTAGCTGCAACCAGACCCTGACATCTTGCCTTCGCAGGATGCAGGGGGCTTAGTTGCTCACTCACAGCTCGAAGCAGCCCTATCTCTGAAGCTGCCTCACTCCAGTGCTTCACTGTCTCAACTCCTAGACTCGGACCTTCACTCTCAGAACGCCACCTATCGAGCAATGAACTCACTAGGCATTGCATCCCTGTAGTATATTTTGAATATGGGAATATTCATACAGTGCTATTTAATAAGGGAACAATGAGGGTATTTATTTGGCGCTTCGGTGGGCTTTATGGTAATGCACTGATACTAGGTACAGCACAAATTCGATCCCAATAATATTTTCCCATTGACATATCGGGATTTGAATCCGGGTCCTTTGGATTACCAGTTCAGTGGCAAGACCACTCCACCACACCTCCCCTAATGATAGAAGTAGAAGTTGGTAGAAGTCCTTCCTAAGCTGAATAAAATCGTACAATAGTTGCCAGAATATAATAAAAAGGATGTCACCGGTACTGAATGGGTTAAGTGCTCTTCTACAGAACTATTTAGGCTACAACTCAAGAGGCAAGTCAATTCCTGGTAGAACATATCAATCATGGAGTTCGTGTTAAACCTCTTCAGCTCTGCTCTGACTTCACTCAACTCTAACTTCCATAGAGAGAGAGAGCGAGTGTGTGTGTGTGTGTGTGTGTGTGTGTGTGTGTGTGTGTTGGGGGGAGGGGGGAATTCATGTATAAGTACGTACCTAAACCTAACAACCCTACTGCTATTATATATGTAGTATATTGTATGTCTATCATGTGAACCAACCCGTTCCTTTGACATACGAGCCAATATATCGGTTACCTCTCGCTCACCAGTAATAACTCATTAATTGATGGCCAAAATATTGCACTCAAATTCTTTATTGCGTGGAGAATGTCATCGATAACAATTCGGCAAATGCATTATTGTTTGCAATATTGATAGTCGAATAACAATATAGCCTAATAGTATTGTAACATTAATAAAAAAGCACGAGAAATTTGATGATGATGGTTTGTGGGGATGGTTTCTCACAGTTACAGAGGAAGGAAATACACAAGCTAGCTTGTTGGGCAGTCAGTAGAGCGTATACCTCCTCCTATGCTGGCATTGGATATGATCCGGATCGCCTCCTTAATTGAATCACTTCTTCGTTGGCGCATATCCTATCTGTCCACCAAATTTCGTGACAATCGGTTCATAACTTTGGGAGATATCTTGTTTACAGACAAACTGACAGACAAACAAACAGAGGCGAAAATATAACCTCCGTCCAACTTCAATACGGAGGTAATAACAAAATCCATACACCTAATGGCGTCCTGTGTTAACGATACATTTGTAACAAGTAGTTTTGAACAGAGGTGGAAAGCTACTCATGAGGATATTAACCCCTTCAGCACGATAATGCCTTATTACTTTTGATTCCAGCTAAAATTGGACGATTCAGAGAGTTTAAAGATATCTTATTTACCCCTTTCAGTTTTAGAAGTAGCTTATAAGCTAAAGACAATCATAAATAGGTACCAAAATATGATGACAATTACGTCAACCTGCTGAGGATATTTATTCCCAAGAGAGGTTGTTCGAGTCATACATTAATTTTGAAAACAAATTTTTTGCTCTGCTGATGATGACGATGATGATGATGATACTAAAGATAGGGATAATGAGAAGGTTATGAATATTGTGATAATAGTGAGAGCAGTGATTTTGAAGTTTGTGGAAGATAATGATGAACTGGTATAGATAAAGATAATGATAAACTAACATAGATGATGATACTACAGGAACTTTTTAGATAATAATTATGCACGGTGACGAAGAGAGCAATTTGAATAATGTTGGTGACTTGTGATTTGAATGCATTTAATATCCATCGATATATATACAGTATATATATATATATATATATATATATATATATATATATATATATATAGAAGCAATACTCTCATCACGATGGAATCGGAGGCGCAATATGAAGAGTAAAACCAGCGTTGTAGCCATCTATCTATCTATCTATCTATCTATTGCCTGACGCCGTGATCCCCGAAGGGGTGGCCACGAACGAACCGCCCCCATGCACCTCTGTCCCCAGTCAGTCGACGCCCATCCCCCCAACCAGCACCGCCTTCGTTCATGTACTTCCTCACTCCATCCTTCCACCTCATATTCGGTCTACCTCTCCCCCTCTGTCCCTCTACCTCGCTCTCGTACACCCTCTTAGTCATTCTCTCGCTTTCCATACGTTCCATATGGCCGAACCATCTCAAGTTGTTCCTTTTCACACTTTCCAGCACATCTACCTCCACACCACACCTCCTTCTTACTTCCTCATTAGTCTGTCTATCCCTCCATGTAACTCCGCACGCACTCCTTAAGTAATTCATTTCCACTGCTCTCACTCTTGGTCTGAGTCTCTCAACCAACGTCCATGCTTCGCTTCCGTAAGTCAGTGTCGGGATTACCACACTGTCATGCAAGGACTTCTTCACTTCCATACTGACCACCCTATTTCTTGTTACTGCTTTTAGCGTTCCTACAACCCTCTTCCCCTGTTGTACCCTCTCCCGCACCTCTTCATCCATAGTCCCATCTTTACTCAACACACTGCCCAGATACTTAAAAGAGTTGACGATCTCCATAGCCTGACCGTTCAGCTTCACCTCACACTCTGTGACTTCACCCCTTTCGAAGACCATAACCTTGCTCTTCCCCGTATTTACCTTCAAATTCCGTTTTTCGCACACTGTTCCAAACTCATTTACCAGACCCTGCAACTCCCATTCATTATCACTCATCAGAACTGTATCATCCGCAAACAGCAGTATAGGTAGCTTCCACTCAATTCCCTCCCTTTTCAGCGATACACCAACATTCACTGCTCTTGATAGTATTTCTTTCATGACTCCATCCATATATACAGTAAACAACCACGGGGACATCACACACCCCTGTTTCAAACCAACATTCAGGTCAAAGAACTCGCTCTGCTCACTCTCCACACCGTAGGATCATCAGCCATCATGTAGCCATCATCAGCCTAAAAGCAAAGAAAAGCCTACATGAAGAAACTTGAAAAAAGTATACTAGGAAGTATAATATGAACTCGTAGGGGATACCAATAACATGTTAATTAATTGTTAAAATAATACAAATCTTGTAGAAAATTCTAAGGAAAATTATGGTGCTACAAATTGTTGTTCCGGAGTGTACAGTGTGGGAAGCGAGTAATGCGTGAGTTTAGAGAGTTATGAAAACAAGTAACATTTAATAATAAATGCATAATGTATGGAGAGTTAACAGTACGAAAAATATGTAGTATATTATCCTAGCTACTTGGGGGGTATGTACATTTGTTGAAGACTGCAAGTACTAACCAGTAAAACTTAAAAGCGCAGCAAGGGTGTAGAGAATTCATGTGACCCCAGGCTAGGCCGGAGTTTCTGGGTAAGGAGAGACTCGACAAGGAGGCGTGTTGCGTCGTTGGGCGACGAGTGAAGAATAGTGAAATAATTTGTTTTTAATGGGTAGTTTGATGACTCACAATGATCTCCAACAGCTGAAGAAGGAGGTTTGGACAAGGGAAATTCATTTCGGTAAGACTTACCCTGATGTTCCGCGATCCTAGTGGTCAGATGGCGTTTAGTTTGGCCAATGAAAGCGGAATTACATTCACTACATTTGAAATTGTACACCACTGAGGATCTTAGAGATTCGGGGATTTGGTCTTTGAACTTAAAGAAGCTAGATAATGTAGTATGAGATTTGAATACAACTCTCAAGTTAATTTGTGGGAAACATTCTCGAAATAAATTATTGACTTTGTTTCGTATGGAAAATTACTTTTTACCAGTGAAAGGAATAGAGAAATAAACAACTGCTTTCTGAGCTGTCTGAGGTTTCATACGAGGTGAACGTAAGTTATTTAATTGCTTACCAGAGTTTATAAAATTGAGAGGGAAACCATTAAGATTTACAATATTCTTTAAGCGTTCAAGTTCCAAGTGAAATGCAATGAAAGATGAGGAAATATGATACGCTCGTGTAACCAAAGTGGTAATTAGATTTCTTTTGTATTGTATTGGGATATTTGAGGAAAACTTTGTAGTATATATATATATATATATATATATATATATATATATATATATATAATTACAGCATCAAAAGAGCGCCCACATAAAAAGATGGTTGTTCTCTATTAGCATGCATCTTTACATGTAAACAGCCAATCTCACCGTATTTACTAAAGCTAAACTCCTGCTTCAATAACATTCCGCGATAATGACTAAAAATACAAAAGTTCAAATCAAGTATGTATTAAGATATTTGTTAATTTAGGTGTGGGCGCGATTCATCAAGCCAGCGATTATATTTGCACTCTTAATTAATTGTTCTTTGGCAATTACAGCAGAGAGAGCCGGTCTGTATTTTGGAAGGAATTAATTAGAGGAAAACTTTGTAATGTTTTGTTCAATCATGCGGTGCGTAGTTCGGCCCATTGTTGTTGTTCTTGTTGTTGTTTACAATGGTTGTTGTTGGTGATGTTAATGGTTGTTGTTGATGTTACTGTTGTCGATGATGGTTATTGTTGTTGATGATGGTTGTTGTTGTTGACGGTGAATGATGTTGTTACGTATTCCCCTGTAGGGATGGCGTGGTAATGTAATCACCATGTTTGTCTGTCAATCTGTTGGGCGTGGTGTTGGGCGTGCGCGTGTGGGCTGGTTTGCGCTCGTGGGAAAAATGGAATCCTAAATGGTACGAAAGGTCTTAATATTAGCAAAGAAATGGGACGCTAGGTCTTAAAATCACCAAACTAATGGGGCGATCGTTTTGAAATCTAAAAACAAATGGGGATAAACATGAGGGAGAAGGGGGTCCAGAAAAAAAATTACCTTCCCTAAAATCCCTTTAGTATTAAGTTAAGTATCTGGAGTTGATGACGATCGTACGCAAATCAGGCAATGGAAGGAAGCATCAGGGAAGTTATACAGGATATTAATAGCCAGAATCGGTAACGGGTTTCAAAGCCATACAAACTAATTCAATCATCCACTACTACCTAAACCCTATGTTACACAATCATATTATTACATAGCCTGAAGGTGTTACATGTTTCACTGCAATAGAGCGATTATTATATATTGTTTTGGCTAAGACTAAATTATATTATTCATTAACCATATTCTTGACCATTTCACTGCAATAGAACAATTAGATTATGTTTTAGGGTAAGACTAAGCGATATTATTCAGCTTTGATATCCTCACTAAAAATTAAGGGGGTTAACACGTTCTTAATCAAATATTGGCACAACAGGCTTGTCCAAAGCAGAATATAATCGTCTCTTGCTAGTCAGTATATATTGAACATAAATTGAAGTAGTAGATTCCAAACAAACTAACTATTTTTATAAACATGAACCGCTAAACAATCACAATGGGTAATTTTGTGCACTCAGTTTTATACGAGTTAAAATGTATACAGTATGTATTAGTGCCAGCTATAACACAATATGGATTAATTAAAGGGAGGATTCTATATATTTTTTGTTTATGTATTTATTATTATTTTAGTCTTTCACGAGACCTTCATCAACATTTTAAAATATCCCAAAAACTTCCCTGAGAGATAAATATGTAAACTTTTTTGGTAGACAAATGTCCCCGACAAAAGCCGGATCCTCCAAAACTACAGGCTCTCTATTGCTCGCCAGGAAAAAATCAATATCTAAATGACCCAAAAGGTCCTAAAATTGACCAAGAAATACGGTGAACAGTGTTAAAATCGTTAAACTACTGGAAAGTATACAAATTTCAAAACTAATAGGGGAAAACACGAGGGAAAAAGGGTAAACAAAAACAATTACAACAACAACTCCCCTTAAAGGTGGTGATGCATGAATTAACACATTTATTTTTATCGTGGTTGAGAGGTTCTACAGGAGCTGATAAATAACTGGTTATATATAATTTACCAAAAATATCACTCCGTAATGGCAAAACAAACATTATTAACAATACCCACTGGCAACGATGTGTGACGTCACACCAGGAATAGAGTGCGAACATATTTGGGAATGAATTAATTTCACGTCAGTCACGGGCAGTGCCTCCTCACCCCTCGTCAGGAGTGGTTATGTTTGCCGAACTGCTGTGTGGTATTTGGGTGTTTTAACACACCTGGACCATGTATATGTCTTTATAAATTTGCTGAGGAAGAACAGTATGTTAGAAAATGGTATGTTTTTGTCAACCAGACAAGAATTTGGAATTAAAAGCCAAAGTCTAGCTGTAGGCCTAGGCTGTGTAGCCTACTTTACATTTCGAGGAGAGTGCATTGCCTATTGCTAAACCATTCACCATTGCAGAGGCCAGCAGCAATGAAACGTCAAATTCAATATTGGTTGCATTCAAGGAGACTACTGCAGGACTTACCTCTGACCGGGTATAGGCCTAGACTATCCTAGTGTTTACTATACCCCTTTGAAATGACATTAGCCTAACCTAACAACCTTACCTAACCTATCCTAATATTATGGGTGGGGGCTGCCACCCCCGCTGTTTTACATCTTTGACTTAGCCTAGATATTTGGTGTAGGCTATTTGTATGTGAAGTGGGTATTTTTTCAATTTATCGATAACGAAAATCCTCCATGAGGACTAGCCTAGCCTATATGGCAAATCTATTGGTGCCTATTTTCCCTAATAAATTGTTTCTCATAACGCTGCAGTAGGCCTAGGCTAGTGTCGTTTAAAATAACCCCTAGGCTAAGGCTAGTGCAGTTTATGACATTTGGGCTACTAGCCTAATCTTTCGCAGTAGCCTATAGGCTATGCTACTGGCTAGGTCGAACAATTGAATTATTAGCCTATTATTATTATTACACTTAGCCTAGGTGAGCCTATGGACAACTTATGATATTGGTAAATTTCTATAGGTTAATATACAGGAGACGCAACAACGTGTTTTTCAGGTATTTTTTTTGGAATTTTGATTTTGTTTTTGGTGTTTTAGTAGAATCTACTGATGAAATTGAATGGGAATTAAGCATTTACCCATTATCCATCAATCTAAAGACACGCCCCCCGATAGTGGGGAGGGCTATGAAGATCAGGGAAATTGAGGGGTAAAAAGCGTATAGAACACTAGAACACGATAATACACATTTGTAACCCAAATTTGGCTCGGGTTTGTTCAATTTCCAGACCTATAAAACTTGATTTTTTGAAAACCCGAGCCAAGTTTTGACGAAACTTGGCTCGGATTTAACAAATGTAAAAATGAAAAAAACACAGTAACCTTGGTAAAATATTGGCTCGGGTTTTGTCAATTTCCCGACCCATAAAACCCGACTTTTTGAAAACCCGAGCCAAGTTTTGACGAAACTTGGCTCGGATTTAACTAATTTAAAAATTAAAATAACACAGTAACCTTATTAACATGTTGGCTCGGGTTTTGTAAATTTCCATACCCATATAACCCGACATTTCGAAAACACGAGCCAAGGCTCGGATTTTACTAATGTTCATGTTAAAATTACACAGTAACCCTAATAAAATCTTTGTTTGGGTTTTCATAAGGTTAACATTACCCTAATCTAACGAAGTAAGAATGGGGTTAACATTAGCCTAATTTGTTAGTAGTCTTGGCAAATCCAACGTCAAGGCTATTAACCTAATTGCAATGACGACTTGTCTATTTTGACTGCTATGTCGTCATTCCAACCGCGGTTAAAAAGAAAACGTCTAGAGTCTACTCCTTATCTTGCTCTAGGAGACGTTGTACATTAACCAAAACTACCACCGAAGGTGAAAAAAGTATAGAAGAGAAGAAAAGGGGTTTACCTTAGTTACCGCTCAAGGCCCATCCCGTGTTCCGTCATGCGCCGATCCCTGTCGAACGTGCGCATGAGCGACCCTCTCTTGTTATCATTTTTTCACGCGTCGCCATTGTTGAGTCCGCTTTTGTTGTGCTCCTTCAATTCACCCTGTTTTAGGTTCGTTTCGGCTTTTCTGGCCTTCTTTTTGTTAGACAGATGTTACGTGATCTAGGACACACGTAAATGGGCTCCTCAGTGTGTTTAATGGAGACGCGTGTGGAAATAGCTACCGAAGGTACGGGGGCGCCTGGCGTTCCTCGTATGTGTTTTTCATTCCTTTCTCTTTTCATATTCTTTTTTCCTGTTAGTCTGGGCATAGTTTAGCTTATTTTAGCCTAGCTTGTTTCTCATTCAGGAATTGCTATGCCCTATGAGTTTTCATATTTTCATAGCCTAGGTGTACAGTTGGTTCACAATCTGAGATTTCGTGGTGGCGGTGCTGTTTGTAGGGTTTGTGTCGGCCGCATTATTAGCGTTATTCCCGAGTCCCCCCTTACGAGCCTTCACTGTGTCTCCAGGGCCTGGGCGCTTGGTGGTTCGTGATATCCAGGGGTACCCTACGGGGGCCTCTCCCTCACACCACAGGGTTTTTCGCCCCTGACACATTCTCTCCTCACGGCTAGGCCTCCCTTTTTCTCGCCAGTTTCATTTACTGGTTTTTGTGTTCCCTTCCTGTTTTCACCTCCATCCTTTCATTCCCTTTTGCCCAATCCTGGGGTACCCTACGGGGGCCCCTGTTTGTGCCGAACCACCCTTCCTGCCACTTCTCCTCATGGGCTTTGCTCTATCTCTGTGGGTGGGGTGGTTCCTGGGGGATGTGCCTCCTCTCCCCTGGTGTGTCTTCCTTGCCTCTCCCTTGACCGGTTGAGTCAGGATATTCAAGGAAGACACTGCTCAGCTTGATGGCCATCGTCGCTTGGAGTCATAAGGAGTTGACGCTTTTTTCTGGGCCTGTGTTGGTATTACCTAGACGCTCCTCTCGCTTTTTCGGCGCCGGACCATCTCGGCCGGTCCCGCAAATTTGCGGAGTGCTCGATTCGGTCCACGGACGATTCGGCTCCCCGCAAATTTGCGGAGATCGCTGGGGGGTCTCGCGGTGAGGCGGGAGGGTTGTGTCGGTACGGTTATGCCTCCATTGGCCCGCAAATTTGCGGTTATAGTTGGCTTTCCCGGTGACCCTTTTTTGTGTCATCTTGTTGCCTGGTACTATATTGGTGTATGCACTTGCCTGGTGTTATGGACCCTGCATGTGAGGTGTTGAGTGGTGGTTAACACTTTCTCCATCTTTGCAGGTTTCTGTTTGTGCTCTTCCGCCTCACCCGCCCTCCTCACCTCCATCGGTGCTCCCGGTTTAGAGTGAGTACGACTTCCAGTTTGCGTGTGTGTTCCTGTTTACCCATGCTCATTCCCTGGTTTTTATTGGACATTATCTTCACTTACTCCGTCAACGTGCTGCTTATGGTGTGTGTTCTTCCATTGCAGGTGGGATGCCTTGCTTTCGCCAGGGCTGTGGCTCCCCGTGCTTGGACTGCCACAGGTCCTGCTTGCGGCATTCTCAATGTGTGTCCTCTACGGCCTACCTCCCGGCTTTGTGTGGGCCGTGTATGGACCTGGTGGATGTGGTGGACCATCACCCTGGTTCCTCTGACGCGGCGGTGGCCTCTGTATCCCTTCAGTCTGTGTGGGCGGTGGTCTCCCACCACATCAGGACTGTGGGCCACCGTTCCCCGGCCTTTGTTGACGACCGGATCCGCGTCGCCCTGGGCATCCCTGACCCGTCTGGGGGCCGTTTACCTGGCCCTCTCCCTGCTCGGGCCCTCCTCCCTGGGTCCCGTGGTCGGTCGTCGCATCGTCGGGTGGATCCCCAGCTCCGTCCACGCTCTCGCTCTCCTCGCCGCTCGTCCTCTACTGCCCCTCCTCGTCCGCCTGCTCACCTTGACTCCGCCGTTCGCCCTCGTCATGGTTCTCGCCCTGAGGCCGGGTTTAGCGTCTCTGCCCCTGTACGCCCTCCCCTGGCCTCTCCGGATAGGGGCTCTACTACCTTCCGCCCGCTTCCCCTGCACAAAAGACGTCCTCTTCATTTGTCCTCTACTCGCGCGGATGTTCATGCTGTAGCTGGCCCTCTGCTCCCTCCTTCTACTCTGTCCAGGAGGGTCCGCCAGGATGTAGTTGCTTCTCCTCCTACTTCTCCTGCTTCAGTGCCTCTTCTTCCTTCTCGGTCTCGTCCCAAGGTGGAGGTTCCTCCCTCCTCCGCCTCGGTGTCGGGCCGCCCTGTTCTCTCAGCCCCGGGGATCCTTGCTCTGTTTCCCCCCGCGGCTCCTTCTGACCTCCTTTCACCCGGCCAGCCTTCCCCCTCCCGTCATCCTGCTCCTCTTCCTTCTTCTATTCCTGATCTTCGCTTGCCGGCTCCCCGTGAGGGTACCCCGCCGCTTGACTCGGTGGAGTATAGCGAGGTTTCGGGGTCCCCTTTCTCGGGGGCTGACGTGTCGCTGGAAGAGGGGGATGGTGATGTTTCCCCCTCGGGCGTTAGTGATCGGGAACGAGACCCTCAGGACCGTCACGGCCGTCGTCGCTCGCCTTCTTTGGGCCGCGACGCTGCTGTTTCGTGTCGTGGGTCTCGCTCTCGCTCACGCTCGCCCCTGCGGGCCGAACTATCTTCGAGGGGGTCGCCTCTCTCGGATCGATTTTCGGCTATGCAGGGGTGGGTTGTGTCTCACTTCGACGCGCGCTTGGAGGCGATGCAAGAATCCCTCTTATCGCGCTTCTTGGCGGTGACACAACCTCAGCGCCTCACCCAACCTGCTCCTGCTTTGGTCCCCCTCCCCTCTGCGGTGGACCACATTCCTTCTCGCCCTGCTTCTCCGCCTGCCCGGTCGTCGGCTAGTACTGCTCCTGCCCTGGCTCAGGTGGTTGCCCCTACTGTCTCACATGCGGGGGTCCTCCATCTGCTAGGGCAGGGTCCGCGCTTGCCCCCCATCCAAAAGGCCAAGGTCCCGTCGCGGACTATGCCGCTCCTCTATGGCTCCTTGGCTGTTTGGAAGGGGGTGCAGGCCTCCCACCCGGAGCGTGCTACCGACTTACCGTCAGGTGAGAGGGCCCTACCTTTGGACTGGTCGGTCCAAATCAATGATAAAATGCAGTTCAGGGCGATCAGGGTGGATGGTCAGGTGGCCGACGTGGAGGTGCGGGCGTACCCGACAAGGACTGACCTTCAGTACTTCTCGGTGAAGCCCAAGCCCCCGTCTGCTCCTCGGACTAAGCTCTGGTCAGACTTCAGCCGCCAGGACATCCTTCAGGATGTTCAGTCCCTGGCTGTGTTAACGGGACTGTCCTCCTATGGGACGGGTTTGTGCGACGACGGTAAGCCTGGCTTGGCCGTCGTGCTCGATAACCCTCTCCCATTGGAGGCCTGGTTTGCTGAGGCCTTAGACTTTGCCAACCGTTCCGTCGACAGATCTATTTCAGTCCCTCCCCCAGAGTCGTCACTGCTTTTGCCTCCTCTGGTATCTGTCGGCGGATTGGATGGCAAGTTCTGGTCCTGGATTAGCGCTCCCAAACTTGAAATTTGTGCTATTGCTAACCCGTTCTTCTCCCACCCAGATAAGTCCTCTGTCGACAGGGATTTTACCTTGCGGCAGAGGGTGGCGAACTTATTGTCTTGTCTTTTAGGTTCCCTCCAGACGTCTGTTCACCACCTGCGACTTATCGAGGCGACTGCACCTGGCGATCTTCGCGAGGGCTTGGACCACGTTCGGCGGATCCACCTTCAGCTCGCGGTGTCTTTGGTTCCCGAGCTGAAGGCGGTTTTGTGCGAGGCAACTCGACAACGCCAGACGGTAAGGTCCTCGTTCTGCCGGAAGGCCCCTTTGGATATTCGTCAGGGTCTATTATACTCTGAGCTATATACATCGGGGCTTTTTGCGCAGGATGCTTGGGAACGCTACGCTTCTCTGTCGGCGGACCCTGCTTACGACACGCAAAGACGCGCTGTGTCGCGACCGGGGTCTTCGCAGTCCCGTCCTTCTGCCGGTCCCCTTCGGGGTGCTGCCGCCACTGCTGCCGCCAAGAAAGGGCGCAGGAAAGGGAAGTTGCCGGCCAGAGCGTCGGTTCCGCCTCGCACTTCTGCTCCTGCTCCCTTTCATCCCCGCCGAGAAGGGGCTGGCCAGCCTTCCACTTCCGGCCGCACTTCGACGGGGTCTGACACACGACGGACAGGGGATGGGGTGACCCGCCCTTTTCGGCGAGGTGGGGGGGGTAGGGGTGGTCAACGTGGCTCTTATGACCGCAGGGACCGTACCGGGGGACCCTCCACGTCAAAAAATGTGTAGGTTCTCCAGGTCGGTCTCCTCCTTGTTCTCCTTCTCGCCTCGCAGAAAGGGTCGCTCACCTCATCTCGGGGGCTCCCACAGGTTATTTTCGCCCTTGCGCCCTTCGGTGGCCACGAGGGACGTGGGGGCGGAAGATTGCACGGAGGGGTCTAACCTGGAGATGGAAGTCCAGACCCCACTCAGCTCTTGTCAACGAAGCCGGCCTGTCTCTTCGGAGGTGGCCGACGTGATTACATCCATGCACGAGCAGGGAATCGTCAAGGAGGTGAAAGCCGGTCTACCGGTTTTCCTCTCCCGTGTTTTTCTGGTACCAAAGAAGGACTGCGACGCGATGCGACCGGTGGTGGATCTGTCGGCCCTCAACGGGCACATCGTGAACACACGGTTTCGGATGCTGACGGTGCACCAGGTACGACTGGCCCTGCGACCTCTGTCGTGGGTAGTGTCGCTGGACCTCAAGGATGCGTATTGGCACGTTCCGATCCATCCTCGTTTCCAGCGATTCTTGGCCGTTCAGACTTCCGATCGTGTGTTCATGTTCGACAGACTTCCCTTCGGTCTCAACATCGCGCCGCGGATCTTCTCGAAACTGGTAAAGCAGGCTCTGGATCCTCTCCTCAGGGGCGGCCTCCAGATCCTGTTTTACTTGGACGACTGGTTGATAGTTTCAGACACCCTAGAACAGTGCGTCCACGACACCCTCACAGTAGTTCAACACATCACACAGTTAGGGTTCAAAATCAATATTCCCAAGTCGCGCCTGACCCCGTCGCGTGTCGTGACGTGGGTAGGTCTCGAATGGGATCTGACCAACGCTACAGTGACCCAGAGTCAGCCAAACGCGGTGAAACTTCGCAGGAAGGTCTTCGCCGTGTTGCACTCGGTCTCCCTCACGAGGAGGATCTGGGACTCGTTAGTGGGTTCGCTGAATTGGGCCGCTCTGACCATTCCCTTAGGGAGGCTCAGGCTGCGCCGCCTGATACTCATGGGCAACAAGGTTTTTCCGTTGGCCCCTATGGATCGGCTCATGCCGATCCCGCGTACCATTCACAGACACTTAGGACACTGGGTTGCTCGGGGCACGCTCTCTGCGGCTGTGCCCTGGACCGCCCCCCCGCCGACGATCTGGGTAGATACAGATGCGTCGAGCGAGGTAGGGTGGGGTTACCAATCAAACCTGGGACATCAACATCACGGCAGATGGGTGGGACACACACACCTACACATCAATGCCCTCGAACTGTTGGTTCCCTTGTTCTTCCTGAGGGACCACGCACTGGCCCTTCGGGGAAAGTCGGTGGCCTTCAGGATGGACAATCAGACAGCTGTCCACTGTATCCAAAAGCAGGGGTCCTCCAGGTCTTTGACTCTGTTGGGGATCTCAGAGAAGTTGTTCTTCCTCGTGAAACCGACACAACATCTCCCTGCACGCCTCCTACCTGCCCGGGACTGCCAACCTGTGGGCGGACGCCCTGTCGCGAGGACGGGCGTTCTTGTAGAATGGGCAATGAAACAGACTGTATTCGACGACCTCGCAGCTTCCTGGGGTGTTCCGGAGGTCGACTTGTTCGCATCGAAGGAGACGCGCAAATTGCCTCAGTACCTGTCCCTCCGGACTCGCACTCCGGAGGGGGGTCCGGACGCTTTCATGGAAGACTGGAACAGGTGGCAGTCGATATACATATTTCCGCCACCAGACGCACTGTTGATGTGCAAAGTCCTCGCGCGACTGCGGCTGTACCGCGGCAGAGTCTGGCTGATAGCGCCTCTGTGGCCGGCCCAGGCTTGGTACTCCCAGTTGAAGCGGTGGTGACGAGTCGGGTCCCTCTCCCTCTCTCAAACTTCCACTTGAGCCAGGTTGGCGACCTGCGGACCTCGTTGGCCTTCGCATCGTGGATGTTCGTGAGGCGCGGTGGCTCCCAGTCCACGGACGGGACCTGACTGACTTCCTGAAGCGTTCATGGACGTCTTCGACTTGGGGGACTTACGAGTCCCACTGGAGGTCTTTTACTAGGTGGATACAGGACACTCACCAGACTGTTAGCTCTCCTTCCCTCGTCCTACACTACTTGTTTCACCTCTTCCGTACACGTCGCTCTCAAGTCAACACTATACGTAACCACTTGTCTGCCATCCGGGAGGTCTTTGAGTCCGTCACTGGGCTGGTCGTTCCACCGAAGGAGCTGGATTCCTTCATGAAGGCTGCCTTCAGGGAGCGACCGCCTCCGCGCCAGATCCCTCCTCAGTGGGATCTGGGGCGTGCTCTGGACCTTCTGGCTTCTCACACATCCACGGGACACTACACCGGTTCAGTTGCTCGAGCGTACACTCTTCCTTGTCGCTCTGGCCACTGGGGATAGGGTGTCTGAACTAGCTGCCATGTCGCGGTCCCAGGAATGCATGCGATTCTCCCCGTCCTTGAATGTCGTCACGTTAGCCCCCTCCCCTCATTTTGTTGCCAAGAATGAGAGAGAGACCCACGTTTTCAAGCCTTTTACCATCCAGGCTTTAAAGCGTGGGCATACTCACCATGTGTTGTGCCCGGTGCAGGCCTTGCACTCCTATGTTGAGTCTGTGGCTCCGACTTCGGGTACTGCTGTGTGGGTGTCTCCTCGGACTGGTAGGAGGCTCTCGAAGGTACAGATAGGCCGCCACATTTGTCGGGTCATTCGTGCCAGTAACCCTGCTTGTCGGGGTTCTGCGCACGATGTGCGATCCTTTGCTGCCTCCTTACGGTTCCTGCAAACTCGTTCGTTGCCTGACGTCGCCTCGGCTGGTTTGTGGTCTTCTGTCCATACCTTCGTCTCCTCCTACCTCTCCATGTCCATTGTTAGACCCCCTCGGCCTGTGATAGCTCTCGGGAGTCGTGTTTCCTAGGGCTCTCGCGAAGTTGCCTGGTCTTCCCCCCTCGTCACTTTTTTCTTTTCCTTTGTTTTCTTTCGAAAAGGGGGGGAGGGAAGTACGGGTTTGCAACACTGGATTACAAGTTTGGGGTTATGTTATATGTATACAGTACATAAGTGTTTTTGCCTCATTGTTAATTGTGTTTTGTTTTTGTGATCAGTGTTTTGTTCATTTTGGAAGAAAAGGGATTTTGTGTACAGTACTTTTTGGTTTAAGACAAGTCTATGGTTTTGCATTACTATGAATGACGGGCACGTGTTAAAACTGCTCTTTTTAGCTACTCCTCAGTTTTTCACTCTTTTATTAAACTCTCTTGTTTAAATTGTGTTTCTTTGTCATTCATAATTTTGTCTTATGCATTGGTTTTTTTGGTAGGTTGGGCTTGGATGTCCTCCTCCTATTTGTTATGCAGCCTTGACGTTGGATTTGCCAAGACTACTAACAAATTGGGAGGTTTGACGTACCTCCCAACCTACCAAATAGGAAAACCTACTATTTGGTAGTAGTCTTGGAAAATCCAACGTACATAATACCCTCCCTCACGCCGGACCCCTGCCCATCCGCGTTCTTCTGCTGACGTGAGATGTGATAACAAGAGAGGGTCGCTCATGCGCACGTTCGACAGGGATCGGCGCATGACGGAACACGGGATGGGCCTTGAGCGGTAACTAAGGTAAACCCCTTTTTCTTCTCTTCTATACTTTTTTCACCTTCGGTGGTAGTTTTGGTTAATGTACAACGTCTCCTAGAGCAAGATAAGGAGTAGACTCTAGACGTTTTCTTTTTAACCGCGGTTGGAATGACGACATAGCAGTCAAAATAGACAAGTCGTCATTGCAATTAGGTTAATAGCCTTGACGTTGGATTTTCCAAGACTACTACCAAATAGTAGGTTTTCCTATTTGGTAGGTTGGGAGGTACGTCAAACCTCCCAACCTAACAACCTTACCTAACCTAGTAAGAAAGGGGTTAACATTAGCCTAACCTAACAACCTTACCTAACCTAACCTAGTAAGAATGGGGTTAACATTAGCCTAACCTAACAACCTTACCTAACCTAACCTAGTAAGAATGGGATTAACATTAGCCTAACCTAACAACCTTACCTAACCTAACCTAGTAAGAATGGGGTTAACATTAGCCTAACCTAACAACCTTACCTAACCTAACCTAGTAGCCTAACCTAACAACCTTACCTAACCTAACCTAGTAAGAATGTGGTTAACATTAGCCTAACCTAACAACCTTACCTAACCTAACCTAGTATTATTGGTGGGGGCTGCCGCCCCCACACCCCCGCTGGTTGGGTACTGGCTGAAAAACTTGTTGTTTTACAGTAGGCCTATGTATTTTATGTTATTTTTGTTCTCCCTTATAATACATTTCAGCTCTTAATGACATATATAGCAATGATGTATAGCCTATGCTCTACCGGACCTATTAGGCCTAAAAAGATCGATGGGCTAACTGTCGGTCCAAAACATCAGTATGGTAACCAACTAGCCCTTGCATGCCAGTTTAATCCTATGCGAAAAAATCTTTTACTTTATGTTACTTTGAGATGACCCATTAAGATTCCCTAGCTAGCTGTGGTCCGGCTCCTTTATGTTGTCCCAACCAACCAACTAACCTTAATGAACAGAGGAGGTACTGGGCTGCCTGGCTGGCCGCTGGAGGCTCGATCACCACTCATCTTGGTCAACAGCTGGTGGATTTTTGTTTCGAATTTTTCCATGTAAAACAAGTGTATGTGCATTTCAAAACCAGCTGTCCTCGTCAGCTGTATTTGGAACACTGGTTATTGCACTTTGGACAGTTTACACTTATTGGAAGGCGAAAAGGTCTTAAGCAGCCTCAGTGTTTTTAAAGACGGTGGAAAAAGCTTTGATCGGCTCACACCCTCTACACAAGCTGGCCAAAGTCAAACTGACAGCTTATATCCTGGGCCACCTGTTTTCCAAATCATGGCATCACCTGATTGGTCGATAGACATCACGTGTCAGTGAACTCGAGTACTCTTGGCATGAATTAGGTAGGGTGATTACTTTGGCTACGACGCCACCAGTATAGTTCATTGCATTCGCCACCAGATGTCTCAGTTGTTGACTGACAGTCACGAAAAAGAAGTCTCCCAGATGAAGACGAAAAAGAAGAAGTGTAAACAAACCCTTAAAACGTAAATATCCATATAATATGTATTATGTTAGTTTCCTGGGAATGACACCTACATCAACAATTTGGAGAAAAATCGCTTAATCACATGCTATTGAGCTTAATTTTTTACCAATATTGTAGCGCCTCCTGTATATTGACCTTTCTATAAGTGCACCATCATGAGTTTTTATTAGTAGGCTAAACATACTTTTCTGGGGAAGGATATAGGGGATGGATGTAGATTCCGGGCGTACGGTCGTCATGTTTTCATAGGGCGATCGCCGCGGTTAACTTCGCGTCTATTTTGACGGCGTTTTTTTTAGGTTATTTGCCCACTGCTGGCAGTATAAATGATGATGACAATATGTTATGGGTGGGGGGGGGGGGGGGGGGTTGAGCCCTCAACATATTATTGTATCCAAAGGCAGTCAAAATAGATGGGAACATGATGGCAAAGGTTCGACGCCACTACGGCCTACGCGTAGTGTAAACAAGGCTGGCGGTACGCCCGAACTCTACGTTCTACCCGGATATAGTATCCGGGTGTACAGGCCGACGGTCGGCATGATTACATAGCCTAGGTTGATAAATTGCGGTTAAGTTCCCATCTATTTTGTCATGTTGTTACAGTTGTTTGCCCCCTGCTGGCAATATATGAGGATGACAATAGGCAAAGTCATGGGGGGGGGGGGGGGTGAGAGGGGGCAAAGTCCCCCCTGGCCCCTCAACTTATTATTGTAAACCATGTAAGTCAAAATAGATGGGAACCTGATCGCGAGCGTCTGTGTAGTGTAATCAAGGCGGGCGGTTTTACGGTAAACCCGCATACTACATCCTTGCCCTTTCTGCTATATTTTAATGCTAGACCTATGTGTGTATTTTGATTATTTCGTACTAGTCTAGAAGTGTTGGTGGCTTGGTGTCAATTTATCACTAGCCTATATTTTCGCCGTGAACACAATTTCTGGTACTGTACTCCTACCTGTAAAGCAGAATGTACATCCCTGGGCCCTGGCACTAGTCCATTACCTAGGTACGGTACTAATATGTGCACAGGCGCCTGTAAGAGTAAAGTCTGTGATAGATCCGCCACTTCTTGTGTTTGAATCCCAGTTTTGTTGACTATCTAGCCGATCCTGGCGATCCGTTCATATCAACTCGTGCGCGGGATTATCATATCTGTATTTGGTTGATGCCCCGTAATGGCAACATAGATGATGATTACACTAAGTTCTGAGGGGGTGAGTGCCCCCCCACAACCAATCTTATAATGATTCGGATCCCTGATTAGGCCCCCTTCAAAGAAAAACTAAACGGAGCAAATTGTTACCTCGACTTTGTGCGATTTGCTTACTTTAGGGTAAATAAAGGCAAGAATGTTAAGTGCGGGCGTACCGCCAGCCTTGTTTACACTACGCATTAGTGGCGTCGGACCTTTGCCATCATGTTCCCGTCTATTTTGATTGCCTTTGGATACAATAATACCCCCATGACATATTGTCATCATCATATATATTGCCAGCAGGTCGCAAATTACCGAAACAAAAAAATCGCCGTCAAAATAGACGCGAACTTAACCACAGCAATTGACAGATGTATACATAACGGCGGCGGGGGAGGCGTCGGACCTTTACAATCATGTTCCCGTCTATTTTAAATGCCATTGGAAACAATAATATGATAAGGGGGGCATGCCCCCCCTCACCTTCCCATGACATATTGTCATCATGTATATTGCCAGCAGGGGGCAAATAACCGAAAACATTGCCGTCAAAATAGACGCGAAGTTAACCGCGGGCGATCGCCTTATGTAAACATTACGACCGTACGCCCGAACTCTACATCTATCCCTAAATCAGTTGGCCTAAGTTATGTTTGGTTAGTTTTAGGTATATCTAGCGATCCGCCTGCAGTCGTGTGTTTACACTGAGGAACGGATGATGTTCGAGTGTGGATCGACCCGCATGTATCGTATTTTATGTCTATATTACATCTCGTAACTACAAAACTTGACGAATTTCCGTAGTTATGTACTATTCAAATAATTAAAGGTTTGGACAAGGTGTTTTTATCCATATTCACTCATTAAACGTCTTAACCCCTCATATTCCCTGAGCTTCAAAGCCATCGGGAAAGATGTAGTATCTGGGCATACAGTTGTCATGTTTACTGTACATAAGTCGACAGTAGATCACCAGCGGTTAAGTTCCCGGCTATTTTTTGTTATTTAACCCCTGCTGGCAATAGATATGATGATGCCAATAAGTCATGGGGGCAATCAACCTATTATTGTAGCCCACGGCAGTCAAAATAGACGGGATCGTGATCGTGAGCGTCTGTGTTGTGTAAACAAGGCAGGCGGTATGCCCGAATACTGCATCATTGCCAAGCCCTCCCCACTTGTTCTGTTGTTGTTTTAATATTCTCGGTGTAATGGGCCCGTATATTACTGATTTATAGGGTTTTACCATAATATTCTACTTGAATATACAGATACACCAGGTTTTTAGGAAATAAAAAAAAAATAAATAAAAAAAAAAAATGGCCAAAGTAACTACATTTTTACCGATCATTTATCTCTCGATGAAATGCTTCATTATACATATGTGCTGTCTGGAGCTGCAGTGGGGCAGGCTATGAATATTAGGGAAAATATGGGGAAGGATGTAGTATCCAGGCTTACGGTCGTCATGTTTACATAGGTCGTGCGGTCGCGGTTAAATTCCGTCTATTTTGACTGCTTTTATTCTGCAATTTTCCCCCTGCTGGCAAAATATATGATGATGACAATAAGTAATAGGGGGAGGGGGGTACCCTATTATTGTATCCCAAGGCAGTTAAAATAGACAGGAACGTGATTGCGAGCCTGTGAGTAGTGTAAACAAGACGGGCGATACGCCCGAATACTACATCTTTACCAAAATGTTGGGTTAATTGAAAGACATAAAACAATGATAATACTTAAAAAAATATAAAGTTGGCTTGGGTTTTTTTTTTTTTTTTTTTTTTATTTAAGGAAACCAAAATTGGAGAAACTTACTGGTAAGTTTTCTCAAAACTTCACTCAGATTTGTTGTACAGTACTGTACCAGTATTTTTTTTTTTCTTGTAAATCATTCAAATTTCACTTTCATACATAAAATTGAGTATAAATTCATGTATGAGGATATACTGTACTGTATTTTATAGACATTTTGATTATATGTAAGACTTCCCAAACTGTTGAATTTTAACAATTTCCTAGGCTTGTTGGTAACTAAATTAAAACATTAAAACATGTAAGTACAAGTATACAATGACACTTACGAAATAAAAAATATAATTAGTAAGAATTTGTTTTATCTTTAACCATTTCATAGAAATACTAACTTACTAGATTAATGCAATAAAGAGTATGTTCCCAGTTTATTTCCCTTATGCGATTATCCTATAACACTGCATTTTGTTGCATTCCATATACTGGTAATAAGCACTTTTTGCAGGTTCTCAGAGCATTACGGCTGAACTCCAGATATCTAGAATCTGCCCTATGCAGATATCTAGAATCTGCCCTATACAGATTCTAGAAAATGTTAGTGGGCTGTTAATTTAAACCCCACGCTTCAATAATCTACCGGGTATGTACAGTCGTGGTCAGAATACACCTAATACAGTACAAGACAATGAACATTAACTAGTGAATCCCAGTAATTTGTCTGTGCGGTTCCATCAGTTTTCCAATATAGTTATCATGTGTATTATAATTATCTCTACAAAAAATATCCAGAAATTCATGACCACGACTATACATTAAGTATACGGTATAGCATAGCTTCTAATGGTAGTAAAATGTGAGACGTAAATATATACCGTATATATATATATATATATATATATATATATATATATATGCATGTTTCTATCTTATCTCTATGCCTAACTATAAACTTGTATAGGAATAAACTCCATTCCATAGGAATGGAGGGAGGTAGAATAAACAGGGTAGTTGAAAGCCAGATAAGCAGAGAAGAAGTAAAAGAAGCAATCAATAGACTTAAAATGGGCAAAGCTGCTGGAGTAGATAACATCCCAGGTGAAATGCTGAGATATGGAGGAGAAGAAGCTGTTGACATAATGCATAGGTTATGTAAATTAGCATGGGAAAAGGAAAGTGTACCAGAGGACTGGAGGAAAGCAGTGATAGTACCCTTGTACAAAGGGAAGGGTAGTAAAGAAGAGTGTAAGAATTATAGGGGAATTAGCTTGCTTAGCATACCTGGAAAGGTACACGCAAGAGTAGTAACAGAGAGGCTACAGAAGATAACGGATGACAAAATAGGCGAGGAACAGGGAGGTTTCAGAAAGGGCAGATAGCCTCAATGTGATTGTTGGTAGAGAAGTATCTGGCCAAAAACAGAAAACTCTATGCAGCATTCATGGATTTGGAAAAAGCCTACGACAAAGTAGACTGGGAGGGCCTGTGGGATGTGTTAACAGTATATGGTGTGGGAGGAAAGTTGCTAATGGCAGTAAAATCTTTTTATAGGAATGCAATGGCAAATGTGAAGGTAGGGGATAAGTTAAGTGAAAGTTTTGAGGTCAGTGTAGGTGTAAGACAGGGATGTGTCATGTCAGCTTGGTTGTTCAATATATACATGGATGGAGTGATTAGGGAATGTAGGGCTGTATCAATGGGTGTGGGAGCTAGACTGTAATCAGAGGGAAGAACATGGAAGATTTTAACATGCCTATATGCGGACGATGCAGTCCTGTTGGCAGAAAATGCTGAAGAACTTCAGAGAGTGGTCACTGACTTTGACAGGGTATGTGAAAAGAGAAAGTTAAAGGTCAATGTAGGGAAATGTAAGGTAATGGTGTTTGAGAGAAGAATGCATGAAACCATAGATTTTAAGGAAAAATATAGAATCAAGAAAGAACACAAGAAAAGTTGTAAAATAAAATTGAAAAATTAAGTACTAGAAGAGGTTGAAAGTTTCAAGTATTTGGGAGCTGTACTATGCAAATATGGTAAAATGGAGAGTGAGATAAAAGAGAGAAAAATGCAAGGGAGAAAGGTGATTGGAGAACTTGATAGTATTCTCAAAGGAAGAATGGTTAGCCAGGAAGTCAAAAAGTCACTGAGAAACAGTGTGCTGCTCTCAACACTCTCGTATGGAAGCGAGACATGGACGGCAAGTGACGAGGACCTCTTCAAACTGAGACCTGTGGATATGAGCTTTTTCAGAATGGCAGCTGGCATGAATAGGCTAGATGGGCCAAGTAATAGGGAAGTGTACGAGTCCTTTGGAATGGAAGAGCAGGCTTTGGGCATTGATTGTGGTGTGGTTGAGTGGATAAAGAGAAGTACTTTGAGGTGGTAGAGTCATGTTCAGAGAATGGATGAAGACAGAATGCCAAGAAAGATATATGGGAGTCAGGTGAGTGGAACCGCTAGTAGTGGAAGACCACCTATGGTATGGGAAAAGAAAGTGGAAAAATATATTGAAGAAAAACTTCCACGTAGTGGAAGAGGCATTGTGGCACGGGCAGGGGAGGCATGTCTTGACAAAGTAGCTTGGAGACGTTTCTGTCATGGTCATCCTCTAGTGGGGGTTTCCCAGGGGGAAACAAGGCGTCGGAGATGATATGATGATGATGATGTGTTAGGTGAAACCCTATCAGTACTTTCAATGTTGTATAATGTACAGTATATACTGGTACTGTACTGTTTTATCTTGGGGTTAAGAGTGTATCACCTGTATTTTTATATTTATGAATACCGGTACTACTGAAATAATATCAATATCTTTGATACTATTTTTTTCCTTCCCAGGAATACCCTACTAAAGGATGACCATGGTGGGAACACCTCCAGCTTTTTTTGTCCAGACATGCCCCTTATGCCCATCCCAAAATGGTCCCCATTTAATGTTTTGTTTTTTCACTTGCTCATACCCAGGCTATAGGTCAATCACTCTGATGTAAATGCTGGAAAGTACAACTGATCAACAGATCTGTCATACTTTAAAGCAAATATGTTTCTTTTATTATAAAATGTGTTGCATAATGTTTATGATGGGCATCACAGCCTACCTCACTGCAAAGTTTTACCTATAGTGTTATCTACTCTAGTGTTCCACATTTTCTAACAATAAGACAGAATAACATGCATACAGGCATACCATACCATCACCCTCCATCTTCTACTCATATAAGCTCCTTATTATACCACCTCACACATCTTCAGTATTTCCTCTTCTAACTTGCTTTTCAATTACAGTACAGTAGGCCTACTGTTTATAGTATGACTTCATATTGCACCATTTTATCCTTTAGCAGGGTCATCCTTTGAGTATACTTATCATAAGTGTTTTAGTACAGTATATAAATTCACACTATAGTATGATGTCTGTTACTATCTGGTCAAAAGTGATATTTGTTTTCTTGTTCACCTATTTCTCTATATGTATAGCTGGTACAGAATAATAAGCATAGGCTAAAGCTACTCTAAAAATCTATATGCTAAGATGATAAAATTTTGTTATCTGTAGTTTGCTATTTTGAAGAATCTGGTTTAGTCACAAAATTCAAACTTTAAACTTTGAAGGTGTGACAAAATATTGACATAATTATGTATATTCACTTCAGAAAAATTAAAAGAAAATAATTGTGATCAGCAGTACATTATGTATGATAAAACATATTCTAGTTACAGTACGGTACTGTACTTTTAAAGGCATTACACTTACTCATTCAGTTTTCTCTTTGTATTTGTCCATATTGTTGCCTATAAGCATAGTAGACAGCCTGAAGATTCCACGGGCATAAGGCAACAGATATAAACCCTGGATGATCAATCATGCAGTCAGGTATGGGTTCAGCCTCACAACATTCTTTCCTGCTGATCTACAAGTACAGTATCCTGGCTACACCAACATGTCAAGAAAATACCCCCTATATCGTCACCAATTCATAGCATAAAAGATGCCCGGCCATATTCAAAGATGCTGTGAACTACCGGTACCGAATAGCTGCTCTCTCCAATCAAGTGACGTTTATAAATAAAGTGTCGCCATCTAGTGTTGTCAACGACAGGGTTGTGTAATGTCACCGTGGCTGTTTAATGGTGTGGTGAGGGAGGTGAAAATGAGAACTATGGGTAGAGGATTGGGTTTAGTAGAAAAGAGTGGTATATATTTGGAGTTCTACCAGTTGCTGTTTGCTGATGATATAGCATTGGTAGCAGATTCTGAAGAGAAATTGCAGCGAGAAGTCAAAGAGTTTGGTGTGGTATGTCGGAGGGGGAAGCTGAGATTGAACATCAATAAAAGTAAAGTGATGGTGTGTAGAGGTGCTTGTAGGGGGAATCTAGATGTGAGACTGGATGATGAAATACTGGAACAAGTTGAGTGTTTTAAATATCTTGGAGGAATGATAAGCAAGGACACATGTGTGGAAATGAAAGTAAAAGAGAGAGTATGTGAAGGAAAGAAAGTTTTCGGAGCAATGGTAAGTATGTGGAAGGTGAGAAATCTCGGAATGAAAGCTAAAAGTGCAATGTATCAAGGGATAGTTGTACCAACAGTTATGTATGGGGCTGAGACATGGGCTTTGAAGGCAAAAGAGAGAAGGAAGTTGGATGTGATGAGAGATGAGCCAGAAGGGTCCTGTGCTGGTATGGACATGTTGAGCGAATGGGATATGAAAGGCTTACAAAGAGAGTACTGTATATGAGTCAGCTACAAAGGGAGGGAGGAAGACTTACCTCCGTTGAGATGGAGTGATTGTGGAGTACAAGCGTTGAAAGATAGAGAGATGACTGTAGAACAGGCAAGAGCAGTGGTAATAAATAGGAATGATTAGAGAATGCTTGTGAATAGTTGAGAGATAGCGCGGGCGTTGGGTCAGGCGCCAGTTGGACTAGATAATGTGTAGTCCATCAAGCGTCTGGCCCGGGGAGCCAGTGTATAATTATGAAGGGTCATGTCTGGATGTGAGGTGGGCGGGCATTGTGGTGTGCCCCGCTGCGTGTCTGCATGCTAAGACCGGAACCTCTCCGGGAGGGCTGGGGCCAGTGAAATGCTGGAGGCCCCTAGTGATCTTTGGTCTCTGGGTCTTTTCCTAGGTGATCTAGATGTGTGTGAATATATATTTTTGTTAAGACCATCTCAAGCTATGGGGTATGTCCCTGTGTATGAACATACATCTATTGTGGCAGAAAGGAAGCAACAAACACCTTGAAGCTCCATTGTCTCCATCTCATCTAGTGCGACACATGAAGCACCCATCATCTCAAAGCTTCAATTGATAATCCTGGGGCCTCGTACGAGTTACAGGCTATTGAAAAGCCTACAGTCCAGAAGTTGAGACAGAAAAACAAAATAATAATATAATAACAATAAATGATGACCCAGTCATTCACATACAGCATATACACTGTACAGTACCGGTACTGTATAATCTCATTTCTTCTGTATGAGCAAAGGTAGCCAGGGTAAAAAAATAAAAATATATACATACTTTATAATTATACCAGGTATAGCCTATACTGTACATGAACGAAGGCGGTGCTGGTTTGGGGGGAGGGGCGTCGACTGACTGGGGACAGAGGTGCACGGGGGCGGTTCGTTCGTGGCCACCCCTTCGGGGATCACGGCGTCAGGCAATAGATAGATAGATAGATAGCCTATACTGTATATATTTTCCCACCAACTTTACAATTTTTTTTTTTTTTTTAGCCTATTCAGTACGGTACCGGTATATATTTGTGTGATTGATTTGGGATTTGTTTCCTACCTACTTAAATGATATCTCTTAAGTGCCATATTTTTTTTTTTTTTTTTAAATACCTTTCATATTGCCTTGATGACGGTAGGTCTACAAAATACCGTGAAAGGTCAAAAGTGTACCCCCAGTCCAAAGTCACCCCACTTTACAATACTGTACCGTACCTGTCTTAGCAGAACTACTCTACACAGCAAATAAACTTTTTATTTGGTTCCAAATTTGCTAATCCTTTTAAAATATTACATACTGGCATAGTGAAGTTTCAATAGGTGTGAAGATATACTACTAAGTTTGTGTGAATAGGCCTATACTTAGGCACATATCCCATAGCTAGGGGTGGCCGACTAGAAACAGTTGTTGTTGTTGTTGTTCCCTAAGCTGCCTGGCCGAACAGCCCCGAGTCCCTAAGGAAGGCCATGGCCACGGTCGGGCTTTCCCACAGAGCTCTCAAAGCGTGTATATTGTGTTGTTGGCATAAGTGGTTGTGTGAAATGCAGTCTTCTATGATGTGTTTAATGGTATGGGGTGCTGTGTTACAACCCGGGCAGGTGTCGACGACGGAGTCATCCAGTCTCTTCTGATAGCTCAGAAGAGCCGGATGGTGTCCGCATCTCAGCCTGGCCAGGTGGACTCTGTCCTCGCGAGGAAGGGAGGATTCAGAAGGATGGATTTCGGGAGGTCGTGCTTGCAGCTGGGTGTTGTCTATGAGTGAGTGAATGGAACGGCGAGTGATATGAGTATGGATGTGCTTCCGGAAGTTGGTTTGGGGTGGGCAGGGAGGGAGAGAAGACAGTATTTGTGTGTGATAGCGTGTGCTGGGTGTTGTTTTGATATTTCTTGGTGTCTGTGGGTGTGTAACCATGTAGTGTAGTGGGTGGTGTTGATTCGTGGAGGCTGCTGCCAGGAATTGTGTGACTCATGTCTAGATGATCTTTGACTTTGAGGACTTTGGTTTCTTGATGTAGCTGATCTGTGGGTGTCGTAGCTGTGCATCCTGTGATGATTTTCAGGGCTTTATTTTGAATGGACTGTAAGGTCTTATGATGTGTTTCAGCTAGGTTGGAAGCCCAGGCCGGGCTTGCGTATTCCATAACTGATCTTATGTATTGTTTGTAGACTGTGGTGGTGGTTTCTTTGTTGTGTCCAAATTTCGTGTGGGCAAGTGATCTGAGGGCGTTAAGTCTGGGTGTCAGTTTCTTTTTCGTGTTTGTGGTGTGCTGTTTGAATGTCATTTGGGTGTCGTATGTTACTCCTAGGATTTTGGGTGTGTGTGTGTGTGTGTTAGGGGTGTGTTGTTTATGTTGAGTCCCGGGACGTAATCGTGCTCTCCTGTCCAGCTTGTGAGGAGGGTTGCAGTGGATTTAGCTGGGGCTAAATTGAGTCTGTTTGTAGTGCACCATTCATGTAATGTGTCGAGATAGTCTTGAAGGAGTCTTGTTGCTGTGTCTGGGTTTTGGTGCGTGCTTGTGAGTGTTATGTCGTCTGCGTAGGAGGCTATGGTTATTTGGGGTGAATTTGGTGTATTTATATCATGCATGTACAGATTGAAGAGTGCGGGCGACAGGACGGATCCTTGCGGGACTCCGTTTGGGAAATTTCTAATGCTAGATGACTGACCGGCAAAAGATACGTGTGCACATCTGCCTGCTAAGAAGTTGGCCAGCCATCTTTTTGTGTTGTTGTGCATGTATGTGTTGTAGATTTTGTTTGTTAGGTTGTGGCGGGGGATGGCATCGAAGGCTTTACTAATGTCGAGTGTGGCAAGTACTGATCTGTGTGGTGGTCTAGCTGAGTTGATGCCGTCAAAAGCTCTTTGTGTAAGGTCTGTAAGAAGAGTGTTTGTGGAGTGCAATGGCCTGAAGCCGTGTTGTGTTGGAGAATGGGGTAAGTCAGGTGTCATCAGTTGTAGTACAAGGTGCTCTATGACATTGGAGGGGGTACAAAGGAGTGTGATAGGGCGGTGTGAGGAGGGTAGTGTGGGATCTTTGTTAGGTTTGGGGAATGTGATGATGATGCCATGCTTCCAGATGTCTGGTATTGTGTTGTGTGAGTAGCTGTAGTTTGATGTTAGTGAGTGCTTGTATGCCTTGTGGTCCCAGGTGTCTGAGGTGAATGTTGCTTATGTTGTCTAGGCCACAGGCGGGTTAGAGCTTGAGATTGTTGATGATATGCTTTGTCTGGTTGTTGGTGAAGGGTGTATAGTCAGGGCTTTTACGCCGTGGGACCACCTCCCGAAACTGCCGACCCTCCCGTCCGGGGACAAGATCACCGACAGTGGAGGACAGCAGGCTGCCGACCGTGGGGAGCAGTTTCCGGGAGCCAAACCGCCACAACTATCCCCTGACCCCTCCCTGGGGGCACGCGTCCTTGGAGCGGCTGCGGTCGCGCCGGGCAATTCTCACTCGAGACAGTTACTGCATATACAGGATCTTGGGATTAAACTGATTAAACTGTTGAAGTTATAACCAGGGATGGAGTATTCGTTTTTGTTATTCGTATTCGAATGCATTCGAATACAGTAATTCAGGGTATTCGTATTCAAATTCTTGTAAATAAAAGTAAAAGTATGTGCATTCGTATTCAAATATTTGGACAAATTATTTGTATTCTTAGAATAATATGGCGAATACAAAGAGAGCGAGAGCAAGAGAGAGCTGTCATCGTTCGTATCTCGTCATATTCACAAATTTGATACCATACCATATATCTAGTTACTACAATATTATAAGTTTAAATACCAGTATTGAATACAGGTAGTGTCTGTTATCAGTCATAAAATAGTTAACCATTGCATAAGCTACAGTAATTAGCTAGGCCTATAGTAAAAAAGTTAATTAATTTATGGAAAAGTATTCATG
This sequence comes from Paralithodes platypus, assembly GCA_032716605.1. Taxonomy (NCBI): domain Eukaryota; kingdom Metazoa; phylum Arthropoda; class Malacostraca; order Decapoda; family Lithodidae; genus Paralithodes; species Paralithodes platypus. Next base: position 24,518,717 of record CM064510.1, read on the forward strand.
ACTGCATTCATGAATACTTTCATAAAGTATTCGTATTTGAATACTGAACTCTTGTATTCACTCCATCCCTGGTTATAACAACATGAATGTATTCGTACATTTATTATTTCTTGACAGCATTTACACTCCTCATAGGTGTCCATCACATCACAATTCCCACACAGACACCTGCAATTATCTAGAGTTTTAATGTGGTAAAAGAATGGTACAGTACCGTATCACAAACTGCTAACAAGCAACCGTACCAGTACTTATACTGTATTACCAAACTATACCACATAACAAAATATACTAGTTAACCCATGAACTGCTAGAACCTGTACAAAGAAAAGGGTATAGTTAAGGGGGGGGGGGGGGGGAGGGGGGAAGGAGGAGTGAAGGAGGAGTGAAGGATGTGGCATGGAGAGATGCCACTACTTTCTATGTGTCGCCCAATTTTGAGACATTTCCCGGCACTGGCACAGTATTTGATTTGATGTACATGTTTACATACCGTGCCTGGCGGAAGGAACATAGTAGTTCCTGGGTTAATAAGCTATGCAACTGTGGACGTATGTGTGGGGAGGAGGCTGATGGTTGCCACTTCTTCAGGCAGAGAAAGATAAAAAGGTACGGTACTGGTACACAATGAGAGGAGTGGAGAAGGGAAGTAGAGACGGTTGAACGAAATGTGCCGACTGATTTTATATGTATAGATGAACGAATGAGGTAATCTGTGTTTCATAATAGAGGGTATTTGGGGCAATGAGGGGATGGGGGTTGTCTGACCATAATGTGGTAGTAGCAAATATGTGAGTAGGCTACAGACGAAGTGGGTGAGGAAAGATAGAGTAAGGCAGGATGGAGGAGGAGCCATGTAGAGAGGGAAAAGGTTACAGGAAGAGTTAAAAAAAGCAGTAGAAGACACCTAGATAGGTTTGACTTGAAGCGAATGGAGAAGGTGTAAGGGGTGAGCTTTGTGTTTATGGAAGAGATAAGTGCATGATGATAATGATGCAGTTTTTACAACCATGCACTACCTGCTCAATAGCTGGACTAAGGTGGGTGCCCTGATGAACAGTTGCCACAGATTGCTAGATTGCACCCTCCACCACAGCACTGGCGTCTGCCAATAACACACTGGCTGGCCTGAGACTCGAACCCTTGACCGTGAGGTTTACAGGCGAGTGTTCTACCAACCGTGCTACGGCCAGCATGTGAGGAGTTAGGAGGAGGGGAAGGAAGTGAAAGGATTAAACAGTATGGTGGACTAAGGAGGTGAAACAAGCAGTTGAAGAGAAAAAGAAAGCATACAAGAGTGGTTGGGTAGTAGAGGGAATGAAAATTTGGAGAGGCAGAAAAGGGAAATGTAAGTGAAGAAAAAGAGAGTAGTGAGCCTGAGTACGAGAACAGTAGATGACAAATTTAGAAGAAATTGTTTTGGAAGGTCAAGAAAGTTAGGGAGGGTGACAATGGAAGTAGGCCTAGTAAGGGCGTGAAAGATAACAATGGGCGAGTTCTAGTGATGAAGCAAGCTAAGAAAGCACTTTAACCTGGGAAATGAAAGAGGGGGTTAGAATAGACCCATCACTGGTACTGTAGGATAGTGATGTAACAGAGCAATGGGTAGATGGGGAACAAGGTGGGTTTAGGAAGGGCTGTGTAGATCAGATCTTCTCCTTGTGAAGAAGTACCCATTATCTGCAGAAGAAATGGAAGTTTATGCTGCCTTCATGGACTTGGAGAAGCCTAAGACAGTAAGTAGAGAAGGTGTGTGGAAAGTACTGAAGATATAGCAAGTACCGGTAGTTGGTAAGTTGCTGGAAGCAGTGAAAAGCATGTATGAGGGTGAAAGAGCAGCAATGCGTGTAGAGAATGAGCATAGCGATTTCTTCAATAAAACATGGGTGTGTAATGTCCCCATGGATGTTCAGTAGCCTATACAGCACATATTGTATGGATGGAGTCATGAAATAAATCCAAGGAAAAGCAGAGGATGTTGCAGTACACTAGTAAGGCAATGGAGCGATGGAAGTTGCTTGTGCTACGGTTAGCTGATGATACTGCTCTTATGAGTGAGCGTTGCAAAGTTTGGTTTAGTAATTATGTTTAGAATGCTGTGTGAAAAACGGAACTCGAAGGTCAATAGGTCGAAGAGAGGAATGCATTCCCCCCCAGGGCTAAGGAGGCCTTCATCTTCTGGTGAAGGAAGAAATTAATATACCCCATGCATCCTACTGCATGTTGTATAAGGCGACTAATAGGGGGCGTGGAAAATGAGTTGTCGACTAACAGCCATTAGTAGCCTATACAATAAAGCCTTGTTATTGGCACTCTGGCACTGTCTTGGTATGGCAATGCCGAGACTGGTAGAGTGCGGTTAGGTGCCATAAGGGACTCTACTAGTTTAACCTGGGCGCTGTTGGCGCAACGCCAGAGTCGGCAGCAGTGTTACATGGTAGGGCAGTGTTGTGGCAGGATCTTGTTGTTCTAAAGTCCAAGTTGCCTAATGTACAGTAGAGTCTTGGTATGGTACCGTACTGTCTTGTTGCGGCACTGTTGAGGCTGGTATGGTTTGCAGATACTGCAGATGGACCTACTGTAGTTGAGTCTTGGTTAAGGGTTGTGTTAGCGGGTGTACCATACCTTTTGTTTACATAGTGGCACGCTCGCAGTTACTGTACATTCGCGTCTAATTTGACTGCTGTTATTTGCCCCTGCTGGTAATATATATGATAATGACAATAAGTCATGGGGGGGTGGGGGGCAAAGCCTCCCTCAACATAACAATTTATCCAACACCTGGCCTTGGGATACAATAATGGGTCGAGGGGGAGCTTTGTTCCCCTCAACCCCCATGACTTATTGTCATCTTCATATATATTACCAGCAGGGGCAAGTAACAGCACTCAAATTAGACGCGAATATAAATGCGAGCTTGCGACTATGTAAACAAAGTGGACGGTACGCCCGCTAACATAACCCTTACCGAGTCTTGCTGCGGCACGGTTTGCACTATACAGTACCAACATCAGCCAAAGTGCTGACATAGGCTATGGGTTACCCCTTGCATATTACATATACAAATAATCCACCGTCTACTGCCTTTTATTATTCCTGGGGGAAAGTGACATAGGCCTAGGTCTAGTCAACAGTGTTTGAGAAGCTTAGGGACGCGTCTTGCACGAGAGGCAATTGTTTACATATTCGATGAAAAACCTAGCCTACTTAACCCATTAAGCCCCAGCTGATTTAATAAAAATGCACACTCCAGACCCAGCCACTTGTCAATTTTTTTTTCCTGAAAACACATGGGATGGGTTAGTAATATAGGGAAAACCACAAAAAAACCGCTCCCTTAGGTCATTTAGGGGTCCTGGGGGGGCGGCGGAAAGTCGCAATTAACATGGGGTGATGGGTAGGCAAAATACTGGAAAATCACTCCAGCGTGCATGCGGCTGGACTTACTGTAGGGGGCTGCCAACCATCGGTATTGTTCCGTGGGATCCTAAAGCAGTTCTCATACAAATCTGAACCCTCTACGAGCCTTCTATCAATGTTCAATTAGCGCCGTCGGCTATAACCGACGCTGGTACTGGCAGGGATTTAGAATGCCGTCGACTCACGTCCGACGCTGGTGTCCACCTGGTTAATCTGTATCTAGGCCTACTTGTATTTTATTGTGTTCACGAGACACGAACGAGTTTTCATAACGGGCGAGGCAAGCATAAGAGCGAGTTCAATAGTTTATTATTTGTTCAAAGAAAAAATATATTTACATGTATTGGCCTAACCAGGCATAATCTCCACAATGACTGTTTAAACTGTCAAACATGTCTTAATAAAAAAAAAATACCGTAGGTACCGGTAGGCTTATTTCTGCAGGAGAATGACGCCACTTTACGATACATTTGCTGTTAAAATATACACAAAGCTGTAATTCCAGTAACAGTATGTATATAATGTAAAGAAAAACAAACTGCCAAAGATATAAAGGCACATCTAGTAATAATTAAAATTTTAGTTTGGTAAGGGTTGTGTTAGCAGGCATACTATCGCTTTGTACTATTTGCATAAGTTGTACGCTTGCAATTAGGCCTATGTTCGCTTCTAATTTGACTTATTTTATTTTATAATTTTTGTTTACAAAATTATCCCACAGCCAGCCGTTATATGCCCCTGCTGGTAACATAATTATATATACAGTATGATGACAATAATTCAAGGGGGGTGAGGAGGAGCTTTACCCATTATTGTACCCCACGGCCATCTGCTGCATAAATTGTCGAGTTACTGGCTGTGGGACACAATACAGTAATAGGATGAGGGGGCTTTGCCCCCCCACCACAACCCTTTTTTTAAGTTTTTCCATTGAGCATTAAAACACCTAGATTTGCAATTTGGCTATTTGTATGTATATTTATATCAAAACCCACAACATTCAACATTAAATAACCTAACCTCACCTGGAAAAGTTAGGTTACAGTAAGTTAGATTTGGTTTGGTTAGCCGCCCTAGAGCGTAAAAGGCCTGGGCTAGCCTTTTAAAATTTGTTATCTTTCAGGAGGATCACAGGTAGGCTAGGCCTGGGCCTATGTGTCTATCTATCTATCTCTCTATTGCCGGACGCCTTACTACCCTTACGAGGGTGGCCATACACAGAATGCCCCCAAGTGGACCTATTCCCTGTGAGAGGGACAACCCGAGCCAGTTTAATGAAGGACTTACAGGATTGACCACTCAATTTAGGATTCGTCCAACTCCGAGGCCCTCTTGTGTATCTTGTTAGCACTATTTTTCTACAGTGGTGTTCGGCTAATCCATCCACTAACCTGCCTTACCCTTAGGTAAGCAGTACGGATTTGTATCAGGTTTACTCCCCTAGACAGGTTGCCACTTGCCAACCAAGGCTGACGAGTCCCATCCACCCGGATTTGTATAAGGTTGTCTCCCCTAGATGAGTTGCCGACCAAGGCTAACGAGTCCCATCCACTCAGCAGTTGAAAAACAGAAAACCCAAGTCTTAGTCTAAAGAATTAGGCCTAGGCCTATGTCAATTTAATAAAAAAAAAATCTGAATATTGTCAGTCTCCTTAGGTTCCTACACACACATAAAAAAAGGCCTAAATAAAAAAAAAAAAAAAAAAAAGGCTAACAGTAGGCTTGTAAGAAAGAAAAAAAACCGGCCTAGAGGGAAATGTTTGACTGAAAAGAGAATAACCTCATAGCCTAGTTAGGCCTAATGCAAAAACAGGCTATCAAACAAGAGCAGTTCCATCTTTTTCATAATTTTTATTTAGCCGAATAGGCTAGGCCTATACAAAGTTAAAATTATGCTTTACAGTTCTTATTACTTAGGATATGTCTTTGAAAGTGATCAATATAGGCTAGGCCTAGGCTAATTTCAAACTAATTTTCTTGTAGGGCCTATTTTTCTCATCTTCAGCCCAGTCTTGAAACAAAATTATCCCATTTGACACCCTAAAAATAATAATTAGGCCTAGGCCTAGGCCTTTATTATTGCAAAATGATTAGCCTATGTTTAGGCTAGGCTACTATTCTCTGGGCCTGGGGTTCATGTGTAAGCAATAGCAAGTGTCCACCAACAGCTTGAGCCTGACGCCTGCGGCCTGAAGAGTGAAGACTCTGTCGGTCCGTCGGCGCCTGTCCTGCCGCCTCTGCCACTGTTGGTTGCTGTGCAGCTTCTGGTTCGAACTGATATGGTCAGATTAGGCCTATCATACGGTTGAACTAAATGTATTGTGCATTGCACAATTTAACAATTAACCTCTTCAGTACCAGGGACTTCCTTTTCATCATATTTTGGCATCTAGGCTATTAAGTTAGGCTAGACGATTTTATTCAGCTTAGGAAAGACGTCTAGCAATAATAAGACTTCAAACTATCTCACCCAACCACTTCAACTACCGCAAATCCTTCCTAAGCTGCATAATATCATCTAAATACAGCTAGAAAAAAATATGACACGTCGCTGGTTAAAAGGCATTTCAAATTGTTCACTAGGCCTAGGCTACTTTCACAGCTCTCATAATCATCGTCCATTGTGCAGGTTGTTATACAACGAAGTTAAAGTTACGAAATTACCGCTCATAGGCCTAGGACTCTAAGAGTCAGCCTCACAAATCACGAGACATCTAGGCTAGTCAAGCTTTTCAGCCTCTCAGGCGTCTTCCTGAATCCTCTTGGTGCTGTTATTGTTTACAATTTTCCTGGTGTGACGTCACGAAGATCGCCTTAACTCCGAATCATGCACACCTTCCGCAAGGTATAAAATTCGATATATTGAGATTATTGTTTGACAAAATTTAATAATAACACTCAAAGTGCGTTACTTGCATGTTGGTATTTCCCATTATAAGTAGAGCCCATGTCATGCACCACCACCTTTAAGCTAATCATTACTAATTGTTCTAAAAAACTGTGCTTCCGTGCTGACTCCCTGCTTAGGTAAACTCTTCCCTCTCTTGTCTCTCCTCTAACGTCTTCCCTTCTTGCTGAAAGTTTGCTCTCATTCAACCTGTCCCAAAGAAGGGTGACCACTCCCAACCCTCCATTTGTCGTCCAATTGCTCTAATTTCTTGCATCTCCAAAGCATTTGAAACTATTCTTACTTCAAAATTTCTTGAGCATCTCTCTTCCCATAATCTACTCTCAGACCGCCAGTATGGATTCCTTAGGGGTCGCTCTACTGGTGATCTTCTTTCATATCTTACTAACTCTTGATCATCCTCCTTTCCGGACTTCGGCGACACCTTTTCTATTGCACTAGACATATCGAAGGCCTTTGATAGAGTCTGGCACAAGTCTCTAATTTCAAAACTACCCTCCTTCGATTTATATCCCTCTATCTGTGCAATTATCTGTAATTATATAGCTACGGTTGTGGACGGCCATCGTTCACTTCCTCAACCTATCAACTCTGGTGTTCCTCAGGGTTCTATCCTATCTCCAATTATCTTTCTAATATTAATTAATGAGCTTCTCAACAGTACCTCCAGTCCTATCAATTCATGTGCTGATGACTCTACCTTATACTATTCAACTAGTTTTTTCAGAACCCCCCAGCAAACAATCAATTAAAAATTCATGTGATGATGCCATAGAACACTTATCTTCTGGCCTATCAACCATTTCAATTTGGGGTAAAGAAAATCTTATTGCTTTCAATGCTTCCAAAACCCAATTTCTCCATTTATCTACCCGTCAAGAACTCCCACAGGAATATCCGTTATACTTCAACAATACACAAATCAACCTCTCATCTTCTCTCAGTATTCTCCGGGTCTCTTTTTCTTCTGATCTCACTAGGAAAGACCATATTACCATCCTTGCTATAACAGCTTCTCAGAAGCTGGGTGTGCTCAACTACCTCCGGGGGTTCTTCACCCCTGCACAGCTTCTTGCTCTGTACAGGGGTACAGTGCGTCCATGTACTGAGTATTGTTTGCATGTGTGGGGAGGATCCTCTCACACAGCACTTCTTAACAAACTAGAGAAGAAAGCATTTTGTCTCATTAACTCACTTCCACTCAATGACTCTTTGCAATCTATCTCTCTTTGCCACAATGTTGCATCTCTCTCACTATTCCACCGCTATTACAATAATCAGTGTTCCTCAGAGCCCTCTCAGTGCATACCACCTCCTTTACGTAGAGTATGTAGCACCCATCTTGCAACCCCCCCCCCCTACTCTGTGCAACTCTCCAACCCAAAAGTTAAACGTTATTCCCAATCTTTCTTCTATTGAACAGCTGAGTTCTGGAACTCTCTTCCTAAATCCATCTTCCCCTCGTCATATGACTTGAATTGCTTGAAACTCTTTATGTCCAGGCATTTTGGTTCGAACATTCCTTGATTTTGGCCCTGTCACTATTTCAACTCTGGGGGAGGCACTCGTCGCAGGCAGTTCTGCCTTTTGTTTTCCTCATCCACATAGAAAACAAAAAACGAATACCTTTACTTGAGATTTGGTGAATCTTAAAAATAATGTTAAGTTTGTTTTTCTGGACCACCTTCTCCCTCATGTTTAGCCCCATTAGTTTTGATATTTTAAGATGTTAGCCCCATTAGTTTGAAAATTTTAGATCTTTCGTCCCATTTTGGTGTCGATATTTTCAGGCAAGCAATAGCGAGCCTGAAATTTATGAGAAACCGGTGATTGGTTGATTAATTTTTCGGTATAAATTGGGGTATTTCTTAAGCTTGATGGAGGTTTAGGGATGAAACTAAAAATGTATAAATAAATATATAAAAGATATCGACCTCTTAACTGTCAAATATACCTCAATACCTATACACTATAGCAGTTTAAAATTTGGAGTTGTAATTACGGTATGTAAGATAAAGCTTAAAATTTGTCCCAACATGATAAATGGCAACTAAAGTATTACGTGATTACTACAATTAATATGAAGAGACCTTGTCCGGAAGTATATCATCTGAGGTGAAGCCATTGATATCGGGGGCTGATGAGTGCTTCTGAATGCTTGTTTACTTATTTGTTTTTGTGGGCGAACTGTTATACAGTATTTAACCATCACTTAACCTGCGGAAGTGAAAAATAATCCAGTGATACTATGCAATAGCAATAGTAGTAACACCAACATATAAACATAAAAAACAAAAGCAACTACTACTATAGATCAACCACAACATCAATAACAATCACAACATCATAATTAACCCGGCAAGCGCGATAGGCCTCATGGAAGGCTTCCTATAGGGAACGCGATAGGCCTCACGGAAGCAGGACCATAAAAAAAGCCTTCCATAAAAAAAAAGGGCCTATCAAAACAAAGGAATTTGTCTCTAGGTGAGATAATTCCCCTCCAGTACTCATCCATGTAAATCTCACCCACCCCCTCCCCTCCTTCCCCACCTTATTCCCCCCTCCCTCCCCTCCTCAATTATCACCTATTTTTCCTCTTATTATCATCATTTATCGGTTATTTTTCTCTCCCGCGATAATGTAGCACAAGTGGGTTGCATAAAAGATCGTTATGCAACACCCAGACACCGGCACACACCGCCCCGCTCTCCTCAGTTGACTCCCAGACAGCTAGAGGGGATAGCTGCCTGTCTCTCTCTCTCGCCTGAGATTATGACCGGGTGGCCAATATCTTCGTTTTTCACCACCCAAATGCTTTTCCCACTTATTTTAGCACTCTTGAAGGTTCATATATACATCATATATGTAAAATAAAAGCATACCGAAAACAAATAATGGTTTATATTGTAAATATAACGAATTCTGTCAGAATCCAGGGCTAGAAATGCACAAATAACTACCCTAGCACCTACTGTCATATCGCGCTTGTCAGGTTAACAACCACATCATCATCAATAAAAAACACAACACTATCAATAACAACCATAACATTAATAACAACCACAACAACATCAATAACAACCATGCCATCATCAATAACAACCACATCAATAACAACCACAACATTATCAATAAAGTAGGTGTGCAGTTTTCACATTACCCCCCAAAAAAAAAAAAAAATGCATACGCAACTCTGCGAACTATAATTCCGCAAGTAGAATTGAATCTCTTAGGTAAAATAGGTTTATATATAGTATATATATATATATATATATATATATATATATATATATATATATATATATATACTGTATATACGGTATATATATATATATATATATATATATATATATATATATATATATATAAGAAAGAAATAGTTACCATAATCTGGGACCTTTACCATTTTCCTTGACTTTTGAATAAAAAAAAAAAAATGGGACAATCGTTGCATTGACCAACCAAATTTGCCAGCAAAATTCGGTGACGATGCGTAACCCGTTCAGCACAGTTCTGTCGGTTTCATTTTATACTGGACACTAAGACGATTTTATTTAGTTTATGAGGGGCCTCCATATAACAAGCAGGCTTTCAACTATCTTAACCATTTTTACTACCACAGATCCTTCATAAGCTCCACAAAATCGTCTAATTATAGCTAGAATACAATAAAAAAGACGTCACCGGTACACAAAGGGTTAAACAGTCTAGGAAGAGTTTAAAGACAATTATCAACAATCTTCTTTTGTTCATTGGCCTTGACCTTTAACTTTAAGTATTATAATATATATATATATATATATGATTGAAATATATGTTATTGAAGTAAAATGCAACTAACATTCGTCAGCTTATCGAAAATTGAGTTTTTTATGATGAAGGTTAACTTATGACCTTGGCCTGTGACCTTGACCTTTATGTAGGATTATATTTTTGTTTGCTTTGATGTAACTCTAGAAAATCAAATAAGTGTGTCAAATTTCATTAAAGATCATCAGTTAGTTTCAGAGGTATTAAAGGACTAGTTGACCTTGACCTTTGACCTTCATCTTGACCTTCATGTCTGAAAATTTAACATTTTAATTTTCCCTTAATGCACAACTGTCTCAACGAATTTTGTGAAGTTTACATGAATAGTAAAGAAATTAGCATATTGACCTTATATTTGACATTGACCTGTGAACTTGACCTATCAAATGGAATTATGTTTATTATTGTATGGCCTTGCTCTAGACATTCCGAATATGCATGATATGCCTAATGAGAATCTTACATTAAATAAGAAATACTAGTAAAAATCACATATCGACCTCTTACCTTAACCTTTGACCTTGACCTTCGACCTTAGAATTTCTTATCAAGGATTTAGTTAGCTTAACAGCAATGATCGTATTAACTAGCATTATGAATATGGTGTAGCCTAATTTGTATAAAAACTTATTGATTACAAATAGTGATCATATACTGTGACCTTGACCTTTGACCTTTGACTAAAAGTAAAATACATATATTTGGATGATCGTCGCACTGACCAACTGAATTTGCCTGTATAATGTTATGACAATACATTAAACAGTCAAGGAGGAGTTTAGGGAAAATGGCAAATACTCTTATTTTGACCTTGACCTCTGACCTTAACTATTACAATATTTATTTGAAATTTGATATATATTAGGCTATATTTAAGTAATAAGCCATAACACAGCCAGTTTTCTAAAATTTGAGTATTTTTTTTAATAAATAATAAAAATTGGCCTTTGACCTTGACCTGTGACCTTTATGTATGACTACATTTTTGTTTGCATTGACATTGCCCATGAACATCAAATATGCATGCCTAATTTCATTAAAACACATCAGTTAGTTTCATATATATTAATAGAATAGTTGACCTTTGCTTTTGCCCTTTATCTTGACCTTTATATGTCTCAACATTTCTTATTTTCCTTTTCACTTAAAGTGCAGCTATCTCACCAAATTTTGTGAAGTTTGCATGAAAAGTAAAGAAAATAGCATATTGACCTTTTATTTGACCTTGACCTATGACCTTGACCTTTCATATGGAATATAATAGTTTATTGTATGACCTTGGCCTAGGTATTCCAAATATACATGGTAAGCCTAGTGAGAATCTAATAGTTAGTATGATAAATACTATTAAAAATACTATTTTGACCTTTGACTTTGAACTTTGACCTTACCCTTTATAATATTTATCTAAAATGCGTGCAATACGATAGCAATGTTACCAGTAACTTGTAAAGTGAAAATGAAGACATTTGATTAAAAACTAAAAATAAATAGTATAAGGTGACCTTTCACCATGACCTGTGACCTTGACCTTTATGGAAGAGTAAAAATTTGTTGTTATTAACATTGCCCAGGAAAATCAAATAAGAATGACTAATTTCATTAAAACCCATCAGTTAGTTGCATATGTATTATAGAATAGTTGACCTTGACCTTTGACCTTGACCTTGACCTTCATGATATGTGTCTCAAAATTTATTAATTTCCTTTTCATTTAAAGGGCAACTATATCGCCAAATTTTGTGAAGTTTGCATGAAAAGTAATGAAATTAGCATATTGACCTTTTATTTGACCTTGACCTGTGAACTTGGCCTTTCATATGGAATTGTTTAGTTGCTTGTATGACCTTGCCCTAAGTATTCCGAATATACATGGTAAGTTTAGTGAGAATCTAACAGTTAATATTATTTTTATTAATCTCACCACCACACTCCCAATGAAATTAATTAAAGTATATATGATCCACCGGGATTCGAACTCGGGTTATCACACACATATTTTTGCCACCTTAACCATTACACCACCATAAGAAATGCTAGTAAAACAAATATTTTGACCTTTGACCTTGACCTTTAACCCCACCCTTCAGAATATTTGTTTCTAAAATTTGGTCAATAGGATATCGAGGTTACCAGTAACTTGTATAGTGAAAATGAAGAAATTTGAGTAAAAACTAAGACACATGAAATATTGACCTTATTTTTAACCTTGACCTTTGACCTTAACCTTTAAGTTAAATCGAAAATTTCGTTTTGACTGACCTTTGCATTGACCAAATTAATATACTTTTGAAATTTGGTGAAAATCCATTGAACGGTCTAGGAGGAGTTTCCGGACGGACGACAGACGATGACGAGCTGAATTGTAGTGCACAGTATACGGGCGGGATCTGTGTGTGCAATACCACTCTGCTTCGCAGAGTTGATAACATCCACAACATTATCAATAACAACCACAACATTATCAATAGCAACCACAACATCAATAACATACCACATCATCATCAATAACAACCACAAAATTATCAATAACAACCACATCATCAATAACAATCACAACATCATCAATAACAACCACAACATCAATAACAACCACAACATTATCAATAACAGCCACAACATCATCAATAACAGCCACAACATCATCAATAACAACCACAATATTATCAATAACAACCACAACTTTATCAATAACAGCCACAACATCACCAATAACAGCCACAACAACATCAATAACAACCACAACATTATCAATAGCAACCACAATATCAGTAACAACCACAACATCATCAATAACATCCACAACATCAATAACAACCACAACATCAATAACAACCACATCATCAATAACAACCACATCATATATAACAACCACAACATCAATAACAACCACATCATCAATAACAACCACAACATCAATAACAACCACTTCATCATTACCAACCACAGCATCAATAACAACCACATCAATAACAACCACAACATCAATAACAACCACAACATCAATAACAACCACTACATCATTACCAACCACAACATCAATAACAACCACAACATCAATAACAACCAGAACATCAATAACAACCACATCATCAATAACAACCACAACACCAGCAATAACAATCATTACATGAATTACAAACACATAAATATAACCACAATATCATTAACAACACCCATACCATCATCAATTAAATCACATCATAAATAATAACCACATGAATATAAACCACAACATCATCAACAAAAATATAATAATTACCAACACCACCCTCGAGCCATTTAACACATTCCGGGACTTTTAGAAGAGGATTTCCTAGCATGATCCACTTTCTATCGCGCGCGCGCGCGCACACACACACACACACACACACACACACACACACACGCATAACGACCCAGTATAAATATTCCAAACCTACACCTACACCTACACCTACAAAACACCCAGTCTACATATTCACAACCAAACTATACACACAAAAGACCCCAGTCTAAACCCTCACACACTACACAAACAACTAGATCCAGCTAAAACCACACAAGCACCAGCAAACAGACTCCAAGCACCAAAAGACCCAGCCTAAACCCTCACAAACACACTATACACACAAAAGACCCCAGTCTAAGCATTCACAAGCACACTACACAAACATATAGAGCCTGCCTAAACCCTCAAAAGCACCAACAAACACACTCCCAGCACCAAAATGACCCAGCCAAACACAGTCACAAGCAGCAGCAAGCACACAACACTATCAAATGGACTTAGCGTAAACATTCACAAACACTAGGAAACACATTCACAAACACACTACACAGACAAATGGACTGGGCCTAAACCCTCGGAAGCAGCATCCAACACACTCCCAGCACTAAAAGGCAGCACCATGAGCCCGGCCCAGCAATATACAGAGGACAAATTGCTCAACGGCACACTACTTCGAGAATGTCTGGGACACATAAAGGATCAGTATTTTCACCTCATAAAGCACGAGAATGGACAGTGGCGTCTCGTCATCATAAAAACCGTGAAAAAATGAGGGATAAAATATAGATATACCAAAGTCGAGTTACAATGAGTTACAAGGAATAGTTAGTATCTCAGATACCTTGCGGTCCATCCCTAGGAGATACTCGAGGTGGAAGGAGAGAGACTGTTTAATGCACTACACTCATTACAGAGTGTGCAAGATACAATCTACTGTCTCTTGAACTGCTCTACTAATCTACTAATGAACTGTTTACGACTTCGGAGAGAAGTTTGTTCCAGGTAGAACAGATATTATATGTGAAAAGCTTTCTACAAATACTAGTGCTGAACTTTTTCAATTCTAATTTCCAGCAACGTGTTACATGTATTCATATTGAGGATAAACATTGTGCTATAATCCACATTGTCAAACCAATTGAGTATTTTAAAATCTGCAATGGCCTTGTAGTCAGCGCGTCTCCAACAGAAAGATATCAAAATGTCTCAACCAGTCCTCATAGCTCAGTCTTCTAAGCAATGGAATAAGCTTTGTAACCATAGCTTGTACTCAGTTCAGTTGCTCTGTATCTTTCCTGAATGCTGGAGACCAGAATTGAACAGCATACTCCAGGAGAGGCTGTATCAAAGTGTTGTAAAGTATGAGGCCTATTTCCTTATTTCTAAACTTAAATTGCCTCAGCAGTGGATGTTGGTGTATCGCTGAAAAGGGAGGGAATTGAGTGGAAGCTACCTATACTGCTGTTTGCGGATGATACAGTTCTGATGAGTGATAATGAATGGGAGTTGCAGGGTCTGGTAAATGAGTTTGGAACAGTGTGCGAAAAACGGAATTTGAAGGTAAATACGGGGAAGAGCAAGGTTATGGTCTTCGAAAGGGGTGAAGTCACAGAGTGTGAGGTGAAGCTGAACGGTCAGGCTATGGAGATCGTCAACTCTTTTAAGTATCTGGGCAGTGTGTTGAGTAAAGATGGGACTATGGATGAAGAGGTGCGGGAGAGGGTACAACAGGGGAAGAGGGTTGTAGGAACGCTAAAAGCAGTAACAAGAAATAGGGTGGTCAGTATGGAAGTGAAGAAGTCCTTGCATGACAGTGTGGTAATCCCGACACTGACTTACGGAAGCGAAGCATGGACGTTGGTTGAGAGACTCAGACCAAGAGTGAGAGCAGTGGAAATGAATTACTTAAGGAGTGCGTGCGGAGTTACATGGAGGGATAGACAGACTAATGAGGAAGTAAGAAGGAGGTGTGGTGTGGAGGTAGATGTGCTGGAAAGTGTGAAAAGGAACAACTTGAGATGGTTCGGCCATATGGAACGTATGGAAAGCGAGAGAATGACTAAGAGGGTGTACGAGAGCGAGGTGGAGGGACAGAGGGGGAGAGGTAGACCGAATATGAGGTGGAAGGATGGAGTGAGGAACTACATGAACGAAGGCGGTGCTGGTTGGGGGGAGGGGCGTCGACTGACTGGGGACAGAGATGCATGGGGGCGGTTCGTTCGTGGCCACACCTTCGGGGATCACGGCGTCAGGCAATAGATAGATAGATAGAAATTGCCTCCTAGTATAGCCCAATAATTTCTGAGCTTTCTTCTCTAATTAGATGCAATGCTTGGAAAACTTTAGGTCACTGCTATTCAAGCATTCCCAATAGCGAACAGCCTGACTTGGGGTTTGCTTGGCTGATATGCATCACCTTGCACTTTTCCAAGTTTAGAGGCATAAGCCATGTCTCCGACCATGCACCCAGTCTGTTGAGGTTAATCCTGAGCTGTTCAACCCCTTTGGGGTCTTTCACATTCATTCAAAGTTTTATGTCATCTGCAAACCTGGACATCACACTCAACAGACCAATATTGATGTCATTGACATATATGATAAACAAAAGTGGCACAAGGACAGATCCCTGTGGAACTCCAAAAGTGACTGCAGTCGACTCTGAAGAAACAATATTGATTACTACTCTTGTTGTCTACCTGTTAGACAACTTTATATCCAATTTGTGACCTCTGTATTGATACCAAGTGCACTCACTTTTGACAAAAGCCTGCAATGAGGCACTTTGTCAAAAGCTGTTTGAAAATCTAAGTAAAAGATGTCCATATGGCTCTACTTTTGTCATATTCACTCAGTATTTCATGGAAAAATTCCAACAAATTGGTAAGACATGATTGGTGTCGCCTGAATCCATGTTGGGAATCTATAATTAATTTGTGGATTTCTAGGTAGTCAACTATCTTGTCTACTAGTATCCCTTCTAAGAGTTTTACTATGATAAAAGTGAAGCTAAATTGACGCTAATTCTTGGGAAACTTGTGATCCCCTTTCTTAAAGATTGGGGTCACATTGGCCAGTTTCCAGTCTTCATGGACCTCTCCATTTTCTAGTAACTTAATGAAGATGTCTGCCCTGAAGGTGCGGAGTCATCTCGCTCTTCTTGTACTAATCGGAAAAGAAAGCTCTCTGGGCCCTATGACTTGAACCTATTTAACTTATGTGTTTTTTTTTTTTTTTTTATGCTACCTCCTCTGGGGTACATCTAATTTTGCTGAGAGAGCGAGAGAGAGAGAGATTTACATAAATGTATATAGATACACACAGAGGCCACACAGACTGTACGATCCAAACAAGGTGATCAGGACTTAATTCTAGTAGAGATGGCATATCCGATAGAAAAGGAAAGTTGAAGGAAAGGATAGAAAAGAAGAAGGCTCTCTCCCCACACCCCGTTCCCTCCGGTAATTGCCGTACATGACAAAGTTGGAAGTAATTAACCTTGCTTGGCTTCCAAATCCCCAGAAGGAATTTACAGGAAGATTGGAAAAAAGAGAGGAACATTTATGCAACCCTTCGCCTACGTGGCATGTACATTTTGGGGTTAATTGGAATCATCGAACCCATCACCCTTAGTAGTATGTACATTTTTAACGATGATTTTTATACTTATTATTGTGTATTTGTTTATTTACTTTTTCATTATCTTATGCTCTCTTCAGAGGAACAAATAATAATGATAATAATTACTGCCTACTCCATACCAATTTTTCTGTGGTATGAGTCTAGATTTGTCTTAAATGTATCTATAGAGGATCTGTCTATTACTATATTTGGAAGTTTGTTCCACTCATCAATTACACTGTGAGTGAAGAATGTTATTGTTGTATCTAGATTCGCTCTCCTACCTAATAATATTAAATTGTTTCCTCTTGTAGATGTGTCTTCGGCTTTTTTTAATAACTTATCTAGGTTAATGTTACTGAATCCTTTTAGAATTTTAAAACACAATCAATTGGCCTCTCATCCTTCCTTTCTTAACCCTTGTATATCGGGGCCCGACTTAAGTCCGTATCGAAAAATTTGGACTATGTGGCGGGGCCCGACTTAAGTCTGTGTGCAATTTTGGCGCAATATTGGCTCTGAGAGAGAGACGAGCGACGGGAGGAGCCTGGGTTACCGCATGACCGCTCGCCACGGCCGCCGTGGACCGACTGAGATGTACTCCACTTACATCCACCCTCACTCCCTCAATACATATGTAATTATATAAAGAAATTACCGTATTTTAGCGATTTTGCCCTTTGGTTGCACGATCATTGCAAGACAACCAGTGATCGTAGAAGGATGGTTCGGATGTCATTTGAAAGCTCAATTTACGCCCTATCAGGGATACATACTTGTATTACGCTCTGGGTCTTGTTTATGCATGAAAAAGAGCACGGAAACAACCCCATTTATGGTAAAAAAAAAACGCTAGGCGGCACAGTAAAATATACTCCACCACCCGCTCTTAAGGTGTTAAGTGAAAACAGATCAAGTTCTCTCAGTCTTTCATCATATGATTTATTTCTCAATGAAGGGATTAGTTTAGTGGCTCGCCTTTGCACAGATTCCAATTTTTTAACATCCTTTATAATGTGGGGTGGCCAAAACTGCACAGCGTATTCGAGGTGCAGTCTCACCATACTTTTGTATAAGGGCAAAACTATGTCTTTGCTGTGATAGTGAAAGTTTCTTCTGATGAAACCTAGTGCCCTGTTTGCTTTGTTTGCAGCCGCTGTGCATTGTTTGGAAGATTTTAAGTTTTAGTTTATCAGCACTCCCAAGTCTTTTATTTGTGTTACATTTTTTATCTTCTCTTCATTCATGTAGTATTCATATTTATTGTTTTTGGAACCAATTTGCAATATCTGAAATTTATTTACATTAAACGGCATTTTCCACTTCTCCGACCATTCTGATCACATTCGGAAATTATTGCATTACCTATCTTCGTGTCATCCGCCAATTTGGAAATTAAATTATTTATGCCATTATCTATATCATTGATATATATTATGAACAACACTGGTCCCAATACTGAGCCTTGGGGGACTCCACTAGTTACTGAGGTCCATGTTGATTCCATACCGTTGATAACTACTCTTTGCTTTCTTTCACTTAGCCAGTTTTTAATCCAATAATACGTTTTGCCCTGTATTCCTATTTCTCTTATTTTCTGTAATAATTTATCATGCGGGACCTTGTCGAAGGCCTTTTGAAAGTCTGTATACACTATGTCGAGGCTTTTGGTGAAGTCATTTAGTTTGTATAGGCTGTCATAAAATTATATTAAATTAGTTAGGTATGATCTCTTTGCTCTGAATCCATGTTGAGTAGTGTTAATAAGGTTATTGTTCTCAAGGAATAATACGAATTTATCCCTTACGATTGATTCACACACTGTATTTGTCCAATTACGGAGAGAGCTACATAGAGCTACATAGATACACAGACCACACAGACCTCAAGGTCCTTACTAGGCAGTCTGGCCTTATAAACTATATATATATATATATATATACACACATATATACACATACATATATACATACATACATATATATACATACTGTACAGTGTACACACATACACATGCATACATACATACATTTTTATTTATTTTTTTCATATCACCCCAGCCCTCTGTAGATAGAGGTCAAGCCTTCCCTTGAAAGCGTTTATTGTGTCGCTCTCCACCACTCTCGCTGGTAGTTTATTCCACTCTGTCGCCACACTGTAGGTGAAGAAACTCTTTGTGACATCTAGGTTTGCCTTTTTGGTTTTTAATTTCATTCCATTTCCGCGAGTTTGATTAGTATTGTTTAAAGTGAATAGTGCATTTACATCGACTTTGTCGAAACCTTTTAGTATCTTAAAGCACTCAATAAGCTGACCCCTCAACCTCCTCTTTTTTAATGAGAACAGGTTCAATCGTTTAAGTCTTTCTTCATATGATTTATTTCTTAATGAGGGTATCATCTTCGTCGCTCTACGCTGTACTGACTCGAGTCTTACAATGTCCTTGATCAGATAAGGTGACCAGAACTGCACACAATATTCAAGGTGGGGCCTCACCATACTTTTGAACAGTGGCACTATTACGTTCTCATGTTTATATGTAAATTTTCGTTTAATAAAGCCCAATGCTATGTTTGCCTTATTTGCAGCTGCTATACATTGGTCGGAAGTTTTTAGGTTTTCAGATATTAGTACCCCTAGGTCTTTTACTACCGTTGCGGGTTTTATTTGTTTGCCATTCATTTCGAATTTGTATTTCATATTTCTGCTACCAACCTGCAGCAACTGACATTTATCGACATTGAAGGGCATCTGCCATGTTTTCGACCACTCTGATATCTTGTTTAAATCAGATTGCAACGCATTTCTATCATCTTCGTTCAGGACTGTATTTCCTATTTTTGTATCGTCGGCGAATTTGGAAATGGTGTTGTTTACCCTTACATCAATATAGTTAATGTAAATGAGAAACAGGACCGGTCCAAGGACTGAACCCTGTGGAACTCCACTAGTGACAGGATCCCACTCCGATTCCACTCTATTTATCACCACTCTCTGTCTTCTGTCTGTAAGCCAATTTTGTATCCAAGAATAAATTTCACCTTTGATACCTATTCTCTCCAGTTTAGCCAATAGTTTTCGGTGTGGCACCTTGTCGAAAGGTTTTTGAAAGTCCAAGAAGATTATATCTAGTGATTTCGTCATGTCGTTATATGTGAATAGTTTGTTATAAAATTCAATCAAATTTGTTAGGCATGACTTATTTGATCTAAAGCCGTGTTGACTATTTTTGATTAGGTTGTTTGATTCGAGGTAATCTACTATCTTATCTCTAAGGATTTTTTCCATGATTTTTCCTATAATTGAAGTTAAACTAATTTGTCTGTAATTACTCGCTTTGGCCTTGCTACCCTTCTTGTATATTGGCGTAATGTTCGCATCTTTCCAATCACTCGGTACCATACCCTGTAGTAATGATAAGTTAAATAGTTGTGGCAGGGGTTTTGCTATTTCGTCCTTAAAATTCTTAATTATTTTCGGGTGGAGCATGTCGGGTCCGGGGTCTTATTTACATTTAAATTACTCAATTTGCTTTGTACTTCGCTAACACTGATGGTGAAATCTCCTATCACATGAGTTGAGGTGTTATTTTCAGGGGTATGATCGATAACTTCTGTGAAAACTGAGCCAAACAAAAAATTGAGCATATTTGCCGTGTTTGTGTCACCTGTCATTGTCTGGCCATCTTCTATTAGCGATCCGATTCCGCTTTTGATCTGTTTATTTTTATTTACGTAACTGTAGAATTTTTGGGGGTTTGTGTCACTCTCTCTGGCAATAGTCATTTCGTAAATTTTGTTTGTTCGCCCTAATTATTTTTTTCACTTCCCTTCTACTATTTTTGTACAAGTTTTTAATTACTTCAGTGTTCGTGTTATTTTTTACAAGTTTGTGGAGATGATTCCTTTTCCTTATTGCTTTGCCAATGGCTCTACTGTACCAGAGAGAGAAAGAGAGAGAGAGAGAGAGAGAGAGAGAGAGAGAGAGAGAGAGAGAGAGAGAGAGAGAGAGAGAGAGAGAGAGAGAGAGAGAGAGAGAGAGAGAGAGAGAGAGAGAGAGAGAGAGAGAGAGAGAGAGAGAGAAAATAGTAGTAACCTAATCCTGTCTATGAAATTTAATCAGGAATATTGATGAATCAGGCAAATGTCCAGTAAAGTCCCTGTAACAAGGGCACGCCCTAGCCCTGTCAATCAAGGGAGTGCACGGCGTTAAAAACTGCATCGAAATTGATGAACCGCTTCCCACGAACATTCTTCTTTACACTCACTCTCTCTCTCTCTTCGATAGAGTCTGGCACAAATCTTTAATTTCTAAACTAACCTCCTTCGGTTTCTATCCCTCCATCTTTGCCTTTGTCATTAATTTCCTTTCCGGCCGTTTCATAGCTGCGGTTGTGGATGGCCATCGCACACTTCTTCATCCAATCAACTCCGGTATTCCTCAGGGCTTTGTCCTATCTCCTATTTTCTTTCTAATTTTCATAACCAATCTTCTCAAATGTACCTCCAGTCCCATCCATTCATACGCAGACGAGTCTACCATACACTACTAGCTAAGATTTCCAGAACACCCCAGCCAGCAATCTCTCAAAGACAAACGTAATGAAGCCACAGAACACTTATCTTCAGATATAACTACTATTTACAATTGGGGCAGAGAAAATCTTTTTACCTTTAATGCTTCCAAAACCCAATTTCTCCATCTATCTACCCGTCGGGAACTCCCAATGGACTACCCCTTATTTTTCAACAATACAAAAATCAATTCTTCATCTTCTCTCAATATTCTTGGTGTCTCTTTTTCTTCTGCTCTCACTTGAAAGAACCATATTTCCAGTCTTGCTAAGGCAGCCTCCCAGAAGCTGGGTGTGCTCAACCGCCTCAAGGCTTTCTTTACCCCTGCACAATTTCTTGCTCTGTACAGGGGCACAGTGCGTCCTCGTATTGAGTATTTTTCACATGTGTTGGGTGGATCCTCTCACACCGCACTTCTAGACAAAGTAGAAAGGAAAGCCTTTCATATCATTAATTCCCACCCACTCACCAAACTCTGCAAACTCTCTCTTCGCCGCAATGTTGTATCTCTCTCGCTATTCTATCGCTACTAAAATAATCAGTTTTCCTCTGAGCTCTTTCAGTGTATGCCACCTCCTCTACGTATAGGGTACGTGGTACCCATCTTACAACACAATCCCACCCCTACTCTATGCAACTCTCCAACCCAAGAGTGAAACGTTGCTCTCAGTCTTTCTTCTATTCAACAGGTGAGCTCTGGAACTCTCTCCCAGAATCAGTCTTTCCCTCCTCCTATGACTTAAATTGCTTCAAACTCCGTGTGTCCAGGCATTTTGGCTCGAACGTCCCTTGATTTTGGCCCTGTCACTCTTTCAACTATTTGGGAGGCGCTCGCTACAGGCAGTTCTGCTTTTTGTCTCCCTCACTCACATATAATAAAAGAAAAAAAACAAAAAACATACACACTCACATACACACATCAACCATTAACTCTAAGGGTACTGGTACCGTTCTGTTAACTTTATTTTGGCTAATTATCAGGCGCTATTATTCAGTATTAAAAAGACCTCCAGCAATTATCAGCCTTCGAACTTTTTGTTTTTTTCTATGTGATTGAGGAAGGCAAAAGGCATAACTGCCTATAGCGAGTGCCTCCCCCATAGTTGAAAGAGTGACAGGGCCAAAATCAAGGGACGTTCGAGCCAAAATGCCTGGACACACGGAGTTTGAAGTAATTTAAGTCATAGAAAGCGGGAAAGACTGATTCTGGGAGAGAGTTCCAGAGCTCAGCTGTTGAGTAGAAGAAAGTTTGAGAGTAACGTTTCACTCTTGGGTTGGAGAGTTGCACAGAGTAGGGGTGGGATTGAGTTGCAAGACGGGTACCACGTGCCCTACGTAAAGGAGGTGGTATGCACTGGGATAGCTCTGAGGAACACTGATTATTATAGTAGCGATAGAATAGCGAGAGAGATGCAACATTGCGGCGGAGAGAGAGAGATTGCAGAGAGTTGGTGAGTGGATGGGAGTTAATGATACGAAAGGCCTTCCTTTCAACCTTGTCTAGGAGAGTGGTGTGAGAGGAACCTCCCCACACATGTGAACAATACTCAATACAAGGGCGCACTATGCCCCTGTACAGAGCAAGAAGCTGTGCAGGGGAAAAGAACCCCCTAAGGCGGTTGAGCACACCCAGCTTCTGGGAGGCTGCCTTAGCAAGACTGGTAATATGGTCCTTCCAAATGAGACCAGAAGAAAAAGAGACACCAAGAATATTGAGAGAAGATGAAGGGTTGACTTTTGTATTGTTGAAGAATAAGGGATCGTCCGCTGGGAGATCCTGACGGGTAGATAGATGGAGAAATTGGGTTTTGGAAGCATTAAAGTTAACAAGGATTTCTCTGCCCCAATTGGAAATAGTATTTAGATCAGAATTTAAGAGTTCTATGGCTTCATTACGTTTGTCGTTGAGGGATTGCTTGCTGGGGCGTTCTGAATAAGTAATGGAGTAGTGTAAGGTTGAGTCGTCTGCGTATGAATGGATGGGAATTAAGGTACAGTTAAGGAGATCATTTATAAACATTAGAAAGAGAATAGGAGATAGGACAGAGCCCTGAGGAACACCGGAGTTTATAGGGTGAGGAAGTGAACAATGGCCGTCCACAACCGCGGCTATGGAATGGCTGGAAAGGAAATTAGAGACAAAGGCACAGATGGAGGGATAGAAACCGAAGGAGGGTAGTTTAGAAATTAAAGGTTTATGCCAGACTCTATCGAAGGCTTTCGATATGTCTAGTGCAATAGAAAATGTCTCACCGAAGTCCCGAAAGGAGGATGACCAAGAGATAGTAAGATATGAAAGAAGATCACCAGTAGAGCGACCCTTAAGGTAGCCATACTGGCGATCTGAGAGCAGATTATGAGAAGAGAAATGCTTAAGAAATTTGGAAGCAAGAATAGTTTCAAAAACTTTAGAAAGACAAGAAATGAGAGCAATTGGACGATAGTTGGAGGGTTGAGAGCGGTCACCCTTCTTTGGGACAGGTTGAATGTGAGCAAACTTCCAGCATGAAGGGAAGACGTTAGAGGATAGACAGAGACGAAAGAGTTTGCCTAGGCAGGGAGTCAGCACGGAAGCACAGTTTTTGAGAACAACAGGAGGAACACCGTCCGGACCGTACGCCTTATTAGTGTTAAGCCCAGAGAGGGTAGAAAGTACATCTTTAGAAGAGATTAGGATATTAGGCATAAGTAAGAGAGAGGAGGGCGGAGAGGGAGGAATAGCACCGGAATCATCCAAGGTGGAGTTTCTAGCAAAAGTTTGAGCGAAGAGTTTAGCTTTGTCAGAGGAAGAAGTGATGGTTGTGCCATCAGAGTGGGAAAGGGGAGGGAAAGACGAGGAAGAGAAATTGTTGGAGAGGTTTTTGGCTAGATGCCAGAAAGCTTGGGAAGAGCTAGAGTTGGATAGTTCAGTGCATTTATTATTGATCAAAGAGTGTTTGGCAAGTCGAAGAACAGATTTGGCTTGATTCCGGGCAGAAACATATGAAGAATGAGAGTCTTGAGTTTTAAGGCGTCGGTACCGTTTGAATGCTTCCTCCTTATTGCGGACAGCAGTAGAACAGGCGTGAGTAAACCAAGATTTTTTAGCATTAGTCTGAGAGAAAGAGAATGGAATGTATGCTTCCATGCCCGATAGGATTACCTCGGTAATGCGTTCAGCACTCTCCGAGGGTCCTCGGCCATGGAAGCAGAAATCATTCCATGGGAAATCAAAGAAGTACTGCCAAAGAGCCTCCCAGTCGGCAGCGCCAAAGTGCCACAAGCGCCGCTGGCTAGGAGGATCGGGTGGCCGTACTGGAGAGATAGGACAGGTGACAGAGATAAGTTTATGGTCGGAGAAGCCCAAAGGAGAGAAAAGATCGACAGTATAAGAAGAAGGGTTAGAAGTTAGAAACAGGTCAAGAATGTTGGGCCGATCTCCGATGCCATCCAGGATACGGGTGGGTTGCTGAACTAACTGCTCTAGGTAATTTAGGATAGAAAAGACATAGGCTTGTTCACCAGGTGGATCAGTAGTGTGAGAGGAGAGCCATTGGCGGTGGTGAACGTTGAAATCTCCTAAGATGGAGATTTCTGAGAAAGGAGAAATGGATAGAATGTGTTCCACTGTAGAGTTTAGATAGTCAAAGAATTTGGGAAAGTTGGTAGAGTTAGGGGAAAGATAGACAGCACAGAAATATTTAGTAAGAGAATGACAGGAAAGTTTGAGCCATAAAGTTGAGAATTCAGAGGAGTCGAAATCGGGAACACGAGAGCAAGTGAGTTTGTTGTGCACATATGCACAACATCCGCCTTTGGCTTTGAAACTAGGACAGATAAAGTAGGAGGATACAGAGAAGGGGCTGCTGGATGTTGCTACAGAGACCTGAGCACTTGACCCTTTTTTCTACCACAGATCCTTTGTAACCTGCATACAATCCTCAACATATAGCTAGAATACAATTTAAAATCCGTCGCTGGTACAGAAGGGGTTAAACTGATAGATATGGGAATGGTGATGCCAACCCTATATTGGATGTGTAATGACTTAATGTTAGTATAATTATAAAAAAGCAAATTCCTATAGATATGTTTTATATACAGACAAATATGTATAAATATTTATAATTATGTAAAAGACACATTCCTATAACCATCTTTCTTTGTGATGGCAGCTGTGGGAGGGAGGGATTGAAAAGCGAAGGCATCCATTAATTCTGTCATCCACACTTTTCCTAACCAGCCATTCATTCATCCACTCAACCATCAATACACTCTATATACTCATTTGTTCATCTTAACCCTTTCAAGATCCAACACGCATTTCTTTTCTGCTTCCAGCTATTAGTAGACGATGTTATTCAGATTAGGAAGGGTAAATGGAAGCCAGAAAGTTTATTGAGATAGTCTTGACTCATATAATTGTCACAGATCCTTCTTAAGCTGCATAAAATCATCTACTGAAAAGCAGAACTAACTCTTATAATACGTCACAATCTTCAAAGGGTTAATCCTCCAATCACCAGCAAAACATTTCATCAATCCCACAAATACATCCAGCAATCCATCCATCCTTATTTAATTCTCCAGCTACCAATGGAACATTTAATCAATTCCCAAATCCATCCCCCCTTTCCCCATCTCCTTTTCCCGTCTCGTCAAAAGTTTGGCAATCATTGAAAAGCTGCAAGTATGTTGCAATATCTGTTCCCGGCGAGACTCTTGGGGTGCATTTTGACTCCCGAGTTTCTGAGATGAAGGAAAGGGAGAATTACGAGGAAAAGATTGATGAGTGGATAAATTAATAGACAGGTGAGTGGATGGACAGATTGGTGAGTGGATGTATGAATAGACAGGTGAGTGTATGAAAGATTGATGAGTGGATGAATGGATGCAAAGGTTGATGAGTGGATGAATGAATAGTCAGGTGAATGGATGAAAAGATTAATAAGTGGATGAATGAATAGTCAGGTGAGTTTATGAAAGGATTGATGAGTGGATGAATGAATAATCAGGTGAATGGATGAAACGGTTGATGAGTAGATGAATGAATAGACATGTGAATGTATGAACATATTGATGAGTGGATGAATGAATAGTCAGGTGAATGAATGAAAAGATTGATGAGTGGATGAATGAATAGACAGGTAAGTGGATGGACAGATGGCTGAATAGATAGCAGATAAATGAATGGATATACGGAAGGACGGGTGAATGTATTGATGGCTGTATGGGATCTTAGAGGATTACTTCGAAGGATCGACATATTTAACTTACTTAACTTTCTGAAAACATAGGAAAATAAGAGTTATAAGAAGGAGATATACCGTAGACTTATAGTTAGGAATGGAAGAGTTAAAGTATTTAAAGAAAATATTGTGGGTTATTCACTTTGCTATTTCTCATGGTTTACATTAATATGGTTACTCATGCTGTGTATATACAGTATAATATATATAAAGAGTAATATAGATAGTGTATATTTGTTTCATAAGGAAATACAGAGCATATTGCTCTTTCATTTAGCCTACAGGGCTTAAACATATTATGATCTATAAATTAATTGCCAATTGGATTCCACATTGGCCATACAAATTAAATGCTCTTAAGTTTGTCTCAATTATTGTAGTGGAGTAGGTCTAAAAAATAACAGAACAATGAAGGAGCCGGGATAGTGTGCATCCCCCCCCCCCCCCCTCCTCTCTCTCTCTCTCTCTCTCTCTCTCTCTCTCTCTCTCTCTCTCTCTGTCTCTCTGATATGTGTTCTCTATATATACATTCTCTCGTCTATATCATCTATATAACTTTCTCTCCAGTCCCCTTCCAGCCCCTCCACTCCACTCGACTTTTATATCTCTTTCTTCGTCTTCTTCTCCTCTTCCTCGTTCACCTATCTATCTAATTAGCTAAGTGTCCCTAGCCACCCCCTTTATCCTTCTCTCCCCCCTTCGTCTCCTTCTTCTTCTTACTTCTCGAGTCCCTCTTTCATCGTTTTTCCTCCGTCTCCTTCGGCCGTTGTTTTTCTCAGACACTCACTCTCTCCTTCGCCCCTTGCCCTCTTTTTGTTTGCTGGCTCCTCCCTGCTCTTCCTTCTGTTTGGTCTTCCACTTCATGCATCATTGAGTCCTGCTCTCTCAACCCGGGGTCACACGAGCGCTTCCTCCGACAATTCGTTCAGGCAATTGCGGTTTGGCATCTTCTGAATTAAAGTTATATAATAGTCCAATCACTTAAAATCACATACATTCAGTAAAGTTGTCGATACCAGTGAGAAAATACTAAAATGTTGTACGAGAAAAAACTGGCTCATCGAAATTTGCCGGAAAGATCGCTCGAGTGACATTGCCTGTCATCCTCCTCCTCAGATAATTGAAGCGACCGGCTACTTGGAATCACTTATTAAGGGGAGATGGATAATTGTTCTGGTCCCCCTTCTTCCTCATGTTTAGCCCCATTAGTTTTCAGATCTTAAGACGTTCGCTCCATTAGTTTGTCAATTTCTAAACCTTTCATCCTATTTATATATCAATAACAAGACCTTTCATGCCATTTAGGTTTCGATTTTTTCCTGGCCAGCGAAAGCAAGTCTAAAATTTTAAGAGGGCGGGACATTTTTCTACCTAAAAAAGTACAAATTTATCTTGAATAGGGGTGTAAGGGGTGTGTTTCTAAGCTTGATGGAGGAAACCAAGAAATAAAGAAATATATTAATTAATAGGAAAACAAAATATATATCTCCCCTTAATTCCGGGTCTGAATGTCGTGCATGTTAGTTATCCCCGTCCAGTGTGCGGTGATTATGTGGTCGTCATTTGTCTGTTTATCTGTTTGTTAGCAGGTTATTCTTTAAAATATCAAATGGAACGGTTTAGATGAAATTCGTCAACATCTGTATTTACTACCAGAATACATAGGTTCCTCCTATATTGCCGGCGCGTTATTATTCGCCAGGATAAATTCGACACCAAAATAATTCGAAAGTTCTCAAAGTTGTCAAATAAAGGGGGCGAAAGGTCTTAAAATTGCCAAACTAATGGGACAAAAGTATTACAATCTAAAAATTTATGGGGTTAAACATAAGGAAGCGGGGGGCCAGATATAACAACCTGTAACCTCCACACACCCTTTCTAAATTTAATAAAGTCGCCTAATTATGGTGAGACTAAAAGTAAATATTGCAGCATGGCCTACTGGAAGGGGTAACTATAACTGGGTGTAACACATAAACACAAGCTAATGACAAAGTGTTTCTTAATGATGGACTTGGTACTTACCCCCTTCTGTACCGGCGACGTATTTGTAATTATATTGTAGCTATATTTAGACATTTTGTGATGTTTAAGAAGGATCTCTGGTAGTAAAAATTGATAAGTGAGATATTTTGAAGCCTGTTAATTGCTGTAGGCCCGATTTAAACTGAATACAATCGTCTAATGGTAGCCAGACTATACTTAAAAGGACGGCGCCGGTACAGCAGGGGTTAATGATATCATGAAAATAGGTCATATTTCTAGGTCAAATTAGTGAATTTTGGTAATGTTTGCCCGTTGTTTGTGTCTAACTCATAAACCGTGAGAGATGGCGGATTGTAATAAGAGGCAAGTTTGTAGAGCTGTCCAAATTTGATATTTATTATCCATAGACTCCTTTAAAGAAGGACTGAATCCTCCCATGGTCGGGGTTTGTAACTTTAGTATGAAGGATTAACTTGAGTCCTGGGCTAAAATGACTTCTAGAAAGGCTAGAGACACGATCTCGGGGTCCAAATAGTGTTTTTTGAGGACGGCGAGGTCACTAGCGACATTGTCAACACCACCTGGGGTCATCTTCAAGGACAAAAGGTCATATTTCAAGGTCAAATTAGTGAATTTTGGAATCCATCTGCGCGACGAATCCAGACAGCCTTGGACAGCAGACTGTACAAGTTTCACTAGGCTGGAGGAGGCCTGCCAAATTATATCTACCTGCATATGTCAAGGAGGTGGTGGTCGTAAGCTGAAGCTGACTCAGCAAACTGCTGAAGCCTTCACTGTGTCCACACGTAATAATGTGGATGCTGCCAAATTGCTTCTGGCAGAGAAAGACTTTGACTACGCTTTTCCTGCTATATTCGCGGATGAAGCCTTGGAAAAGTTTTTCGGCCAAGCCAGGCAAAGAAGCGGTGGAAACTTCTACATTGACGTAGTTGACATTATGGCTGCAGCTAAAATTGCAAATTTGCAGACACTCATTAAGCATAACATTATGCCAGAATCTAGTTCTCGTGTGCTTGATTGCGACAAGAATTGTACTACTTCCATAAATCCAGATGAGCGAAGTGAACTCATTGACGAGATCACTCCTCAAGACACTCAGGAACTCTTGAGGTCTGATGATACCCTTAAGCATAAAGTGGTTTATTTGGCCGGACACCTTGTTCATAAATATGGTGATAGCACTAGTATGGAGATCATTGATGATGATGGTAACGAGGTATCATCTGAGTTCCTAGATAATTTGAATACAGGTGGACTGAGTGTGCCGACTATGTCAACCGTCTTTTTTGTACATAATGCCTATAATTTGCACGACAAGACTAAAATGCGTTGCCGCTTTCATTTTGCTGAGCTGTTATCCTCTGTAGATGCACCTGTATCTAGTAGTAATGCTGCATGTACTACTTTAGCTAACATTCTATTGAAAGCTCCTGTCCTCAATGTAAGTGACAAAACAAAAGCTGTGGGATGCCTCAGGAGGCAAGAAAAGCTCTCCAACTAGCGATAGCTCTCCAACTAGTGATAGACTTAGACATATTTGTAATAGACATAGTGTTGTGATATGCATATAATGTTTATGTAATACGATATATGATAACAAATATCAAATTTTGACAGTTCTACAAACTTGCCTCTTATTACAATCAGTCATCTCTCACCGTTTATGAGTTAGACACCAAAAACGGGCAAATATTGCCAACATTTACTAATTTGACCTTGAAATATGACCTTTTGACCTTGAAGATGACCCTCGGTGGTGTTGAAAATTTCGCTAGTGAACTCGCCGTCCTCAAAATCCCCTATTTGGACTCCGAGATCGTGTCTCTAGCCCTTCTAGAAGTCATTTTAGCCCAGGACTCAAGTTAATCCTTCATACTCAAGTTACAAACCCCGACCATGGGAGGTTTCAGTCTTTCTTTAAAGGAGTCTATGGATAATAAAAATCAAATTTGGACAGCTCTACAAACTTGCCTCTTATTACAATCAGTCATCTCTCACCGTTTATGAGTTAGACACACAAAACGGGCAAAAATTTCAAACATTCACTAATTTGACCTTGAAATATGACCTTTTGACCTTGAAGATGACCCCAGGTGGTGTTGAAAATGTCGATAGTGAACTCGCCGTCCTCAAAAAACCCTATTTGGACCCCGAGATTGTGTCTCTAGCCCTTCTAGAAGTTATTTTAGCCCAGGACTCAAGTTAATCCTTCAGACTCAAGTTACAAACACCGAGCATGGGAGGTTTCAGTCCTTCTTTAAAGGAGTCTATGATATATATATACCGGTATATATATATATATATATATATATATATATATATATATATATATATATATATAAAAAGAGGACGGTAAAAAAGACAGAGGAGAGCCATTTTTATCTAGCTTTATTTATTACGTTTGCAATGCACAATATTTCGGACGCCTCGTCCATCATCAGGGTACTTGGTGTGATACTAGAATGAATACATTTGATTTGTTTTACATATACATACCGGTAAAATCAATTGGATCTTATATGTATTAAACTAGCATTAATTATAAGATAAACGATTGAACAAAGGTTAAATTAATTCATCATAATTAATTTAGAGAAGAACATTTTGAAAATTGCTGACTGAAATACAAAATTGCCCAAGTCAAAATATCCTAAAACATAGAAAGAACCAATAATTAATTAAATACAATAACTAAATTGAAAATATACAAAACGTGGTAATATTCTGCTTATACATATGTATGTATGTACAGTATGTATGTATATATTCATGCCCAATCCCCAGTTGTCTTTTCTTTTCTTTTTTTTTTGGGGGGGGGGGAAAGGGGGGCATCTTAAGACAGATCCAGAATAGGGACAACACACACAAAACAATGACACATAAAAACAAAATGCAAATTCACACACATCTAGGTCATCCAGGAGAAGACCCAGAGACTAGGGTCACCAAGGTCCCTCCAGCACTTCCCCGGCCCCCGACCACCCGGAGAGGTTCCGATCTCGGAAGGCAGACATGCAGCAGAGCGAAACCACAAGCCCGCCTACCACACTTCCAGGCGCACCCTTCATATAAACCGACTCCCTGGGCTAGGTGCCTGATGGACTATTATGTAGTCCAACTTGCGCCCGACCCCTTCCCCCAAATGACCACACGTTCACTTATCTATTCACAAACATTCTCCATTCATTCCTGTTTATTACCACTTCCCTTGCCTGATCTATAGTCGTTCCTCTATCATCCAAAGCTTCTCTTACACAGTCTTTCTATCTCAATGGGGGTCTTCCTGCCCTTCTATCTCCCCTTGTATCTGACTCACATATTCTCTTTATAAGCCTTTCATCTTCCATTCGTTCAGCATGATCATACCAACTCAGTACGTCCCTTCTGTCCACGCTGGCCGACACATTTTCCTGCTGCCCCACTCTCCTACGTATCTCTTCATTCCTCAATCTGTCTCTACGAGTAACTCCACACATACTCCTCAAGCAGCTCATATCCATCACATCCAGCTTCTTTCTCTCCTTTTCCTTTAGAGCCCATGCCTCAGCCCCATACATCACTGTTGGCACAACAATTCCTTGATACATTGCAATTTTTATTTTCATTCCGAGATTTGTCATCTTCCACATAATTTCCATTGCTCCGAAAACCTTCCTTTCTTGACACACTCTCAGTTTTATCTCCATTTCCATATTGATTAAAATAAATATAAGTTTACCTTAGACACCCATGTTATTCGTGAGGAGTCACAAACTGAACCGAGGAACTGTACCAATTAACAACAACTCCTAGGCTAAACAAACCCTAAATAAAAAGAAATATAAAGTAATACAGTGAAATAAATTAATGAACGATATCTACTCTAATGAAGCCTCCTAAATTTGACGGTTAAGTTCGGGTTGCATTTTGTTTATTAATATTTCATCAGCTAAGAAAGTATCCAAATAATTTTAAAATTTTCCCAAGATAACAAATCCCTCTCTGAAAATGGATGATCAGAACTACGAGAGTGATTTATAACTGCAGAGAAAAGATATTTTGTTCAGGAATTGGCCGGTACCCTTTCTCTGCTGTTAGAAATCACTCTCACAGTTCTGATCATTATCGTCTTTCAATGGCCTGTAATGTGTAGCCCTCTTATTAGTACAGACGTGATTGCATATCATCTTTCAAGTCGTCAACGCCAAAATGAATGGAGCAAATCACTGCATGTTTAGGGTTGATTTTATTTGAACGTTAGCAGGCATTTAACCACAAGTTTCGTAATTTTTTGGGAATCGAAAAAGCTAATGTTTTCAGATGTTTTTACTTGTTATTTGTTGTTAAAGCACCCACACACAAAACAGCTATTCGGTATATTGATCCACGCAACCGACCACTGGGCTTATAAACTAAGAATGCCATTCCACTATATATAGTATAGTACGCCTACATGAATTATCTGTGTTCAGGTTAACCCTTTTGATTTGAGCCTAGGTGAGACAGGAGGGTCCCGTCATTTGACAGATAGTAATCCACCCAGACCTGCGCACCGGCTGACCTCTTGTACTGTATATAGGCCTTGACTACACCATACTCCAGCGAGTTGTTTATGAACGTATCCAAAATTTCATCTGGTTTTCTCTACTCTTTCTACTTTTCCATTTCCTTCCTTGCATTTTTTCCCTGTGTATGTGTAATTCACTATGATCTTGAGGTTCCTTGAGGATCTCTCGCCAACCATTATTCTCCTAGAAGAGAGCTTAGAGCTCGTATTGTCCGATCATTGAGTAAGGCTGAGACCTTTTCACACACCACACACCCGGGTAGCGAGGTCGCTACTCCTCGAATTACGTCCGGTACAGTCGTCAGGATTAATTAGTTTAATTTTCCCTGTTAGTAGCACTGCACGGTAGAGTGGTATCCCCTCTACCCCCTTTCCTTGTTGGTTCCATAAACCCTCCCATTTTCTCTCCGACCCCAGAACTACACCCACCCTCCCTTCTCTCGCTCTTACCCAGCTAGGAGTTACTTCTGGCACCTCACCGTTTACATTTATTCTGAACACCTGATGAAGGAATGAAGTATTTCACACACATCTCTCGATCACCATCTCCTGCACATTAAAAATATGAAATAAACTAAACCTAACCTGAAGCTGCTAATTACTACCGTTACTAGCAGGGTTAACGTTACTGTATAGTGTTTATGGATATACCAGGTATGAGGGGTAGATATACACACTTATATAATTAAATATAAGGTATAATGAGATTATTTGGTTATACACGAAACTGTTATACAGAGTGGTATTGTAGTAGAATTATAGATCAGTTCAATATTATAACTCTTGTAGTTAGTCTGGGACATAATAAATTAGCGTTATATAGTTATTAAGTAATTATTCTTAACATATGTGAATTCCAATTATCTTGAAAGTTATCTCAAGAGAATAAGCTTGAATAGGCGTGAAGCTTTCAATAGTATTATGTGGAGTAGATACTCTACGTCTTGCCATTACTCAGGGAGTATTTAACATAATTTGCTATGTTTCAACCCATATTGCTACATAGCCATAGCGGATGCCCCCCTTAACTTGGTTACAACACAAGATACCTGATAAAATAGAGTAACCCTATGGCAAGGTTTTAAGGGTAAGGTGACAATATGAATAAGTCCTTCCCTAATGTATGGGTGAACGTAAATGTTGAGGGAAAGGGAACTTAAAATAAGACCCACCCTAATATATAGATGGGCGTAATAGTGCCCTAGAGGTAGTTAGTAAACATAGGGCATATATATTGGTTATCAACCCTTCAGGATTATTTAGCCTGTTTAAATCAAGTAATATTTTCAAAGCTGGAGCCTCTTTTCAAAAACTACAGTACCTTGCCCGAGGGTAGTTCGTGTCCCGTTTATATAGAGTAGTTTTACATTATGGTCAATTAGGAAAGCAATATGGCCTAATGATTGGGTAGATAGCTATGTTAAGAGTGTTGAATTAACGTAATGCAGTCACATGGCCGACTCACGAGGCACATTCTCGGCAATAATTCATAGCATGTACTGGCAAATTGGCTGTTTACACTTAATGAGTCCTGAATTGACTGGCAGCAGTGAGATTTGTGGAGAAAATTATTAAGCAAATGTTTAGTTCTTGTATGCGGTGCTAATAAGTAGTTATATTAGTATTAAATAATGTTATACAAAGAAATAATTCAAAATAATAGAATGGTTTATTTTGTGTGTTTATTGATGGGAGAGACTCAAGGAGGAATTGACACAGACGGCCCTCGTTGTCTCAAGCTTGTTACGTAGCCGAGCCTGAGCCATTACAACGATGAAAAGTAAATACAACTTCGCGTGGGTTAGTTTGGCAGTTTTATTAGAGCTTGATAGTTCAACAGTATTAAACCATCAGTGAATCGGTATGAAACTTTCAGGTTTCAATGGTAGGCCTAAATGTATCAGTAGGAATCACTCGAATCATATGTAAGGTTTTCGTTGAACATTCTCCCCCCCCCCCCCCTCTCTCTCTCTCTCTCTCTCTCTCTCTCTCTCTCTCTCTCTCTCTCTCTTGCTTTCAAATTTAGTAAAGCTCATACTTAACTCTACCTATGATACATTGCATTCCTTCAATAGTTGTTCAGAATACATGCAATTGGTGAGGTCCAGAAGTAGCTGGGTGAGAGCTAGAGAAGGGAGGGTGGGTGTAGTTCTGGGGTCGGAGAGAAAATGGGAGGGTTTTGGTGGGGGTATGGAACCAACAAGGAAAGGAGGTAGAGGGGATACCTCTCCACCGTGCAGTGCTACTAACGCCTAGTCCAGGGGAAATGAAACAAATTAATCGTGATGACTGTACCTCTTTTCTGCTAGGTGAACAGAGGCTATCACATGAAAGGAGACAAGCACAAATAGCCTCCACCCGGCCGAGGATTCGAACCCCGGACCTCCCGAGATTGTGAGTCGAGCGTGCTATCACTACGCTACCGGGCCGTGAGTGTGTGTGTGTGTGTGTGTACGAGCGGACAAGCGGTGGTGTGCTTAAAGGTATAAAATTGACTAAATATGTAGGTTAGCAGGTACAGTTAAGTGCATATGTTCCGGCTTAGGTGGTCATCTCCTCTCTCCCCTGTTTTACCAGGAGAAAAACGGTGTTCTGGTGGTCCCCCTATACTCACCTCTCTCTTCCCGCCATCCCCCCTGATTCCCCACACCCGTGTTCCTTTCCACCAGTATTCCCCCCTTCTCTCTCCCCCCACTCCCTCCAACACACACACACACACACTTGTCTCTCCCTCCCCAATTCCAAGTTACTGGAACTTTCCATGCTCTTTTAACCCTTTCAAGCTCCAATACGCATTTCTGTTCTGTTTCTGGCTACTATTAGACGATTTTATTCAGATTAGTAACTGTATATGGAAGTCAACGGGTTGATTGAGATAGTATTTACCCTTTTAATACCCACAGATACTTCCTAAGCTGTATAAAATCGTCTAATGATAGCCAAAATAAACTACTAAAACGCGTCAGAGCTTCAAAGGGTTAATTTCCTGAACATATATTTATTATATGTTATGCTGCCATTCAATTCATCATGATTCTAAAGCATGCAAGTAAATATTCATCATCTATTCCTTACTACCTATTTTGGTATTTGCTTAATGTCAATATTACCCTGCATTCTTTGTATAATTATGAACGTATTGAGAATCAATTTTGACAAAGTATTCATCCTTTATGTTACGTCTATGTTTAAGAACACATTCTATGTTAAATAATATATATATATATATATATATATATACACACTGTATATATATATATATATATATATATATATATATATATATATATATATATATATATATATATATATATATATATAAATAAATATATATATATACACGAGTTTAATGTAACAGTATCCACTCAATCTTTCGAATACTCTGTATATTATTTTGTATATAATATCAAATAATTCCTGCTACTCCATAGCAATTGATAACACATTATGCCATGTGCTTCAAATTAGAGATATGACATAGTCTGATAATCTTAGCATTATGTTAGGGATTCAATTAATTTATC
The DNA here is from genome assembly GCA_032716605.1 of Paralithodes platypus. NCBI lineage: Eukaryota > Metazoa > Arthropoda > Malacostraca > Decapoda > Lithodidae > Paralithodes > Paralithodes platypus. The sequence goes on from CM064510.1 coordinate 24,555,623, forward strand.
TTCGTGCGAGAGAGAGAGAGAGAGAGAGAGAGAGAGAGAGAGAGAGAGAGAGAGAGAGAGAGAGAGAGAGAGAGAGAAATGGAAACTATTCCACCACGCTAGACCTGAAGAGACCATATAGCACTACTAGGGTAAGTTAGGATGGGCGCTACACCACCCGCAAGGTAACTTGTCGGCGGCAGGACTCGAACCCGCAACCCCCTGATCACAAGTTGAGCGCGCTAGCCACCACGCTGCGCCAGCCCCCGGAGAGAGAGTGTGTGTGTGTGTGCGTGTGTGTATATGGCCACACAATCCCTTGTCTATTACTTGCAGATAAAAGGGTAATGTTTGGTTGTTTGTATGTTACCGCTTACATTATCCAGATTAAACAATTAATGTGTTAATTATTAATGGTGACTGGTGCGTAACTGGAGTATTTAGTTTTCCTAGTCTTTCTTGCGTTATGTATTTATGCTTGTTTATACTTTGAGTAAGATGATTATTACATTAATGTTTAATCACCTATGATGCTCCTATCCCATACTGGAGAGCATTAGCATTAATGGTGACTGGTGCGTTACTGGAGTATTTATGCTTGTTTATACTTTGAGTAAGATGATTATTACATTAATGTTTAATCACCTATGATGCCCCTATCCCATACTGGAGAGCATTAGCATTAATGGTGACTGGTGCGTTACTGGAGTATTTATGCTTGTTTATACTTTGAGTAAGATGATTATTACATTAATGTTTAGTCACCTATGATGCCACTATCCCATACTGGAGAGCATTAGCATTAATGGTGACTGGTGCGTTACTGGAGTATTTATGCTTGTTTATACTTTGAGTAAGATGATTATTACATTAATGTTTAGTCACCTATGATGCTCCTATCCCATACTGGAGAGCATTAGCATTAATGGTGACTGGTGCGTTACTGGAGTATTTATGCTTGTTTATACTTTGAGTAAGATGATTATTACATTAATGTTTAGTCACCTATGATGCTCCTATCCCATACTGGAGAGCATTAGCATTAATGGTGACTGGTGCGTTACTGGAGTATTTATGCTTGTTTATACTTTGAGTAAGATGATTATTACATTAATGTTTAGTCACCTATGATGCTCCTATCCCATACTGGAGAGCATTAGCATTAATGGTGACTGGTGCGTTACTGGAGTATTTATGCTTGTTTATACTTTGAGTAAGATGATTATTACATTAATGTTTTGTCACCTATGATGCTCCTATCTCATACTGGAGAGCATTAGCATTAATGGTGACTTGTGCGTTACTGGAGTATTTATGCTTGTTTATACTTTGAGTAAGATGATTATTACATTAATGTTTAGTCACCTATGATGCTCCTATCCCATACTGGAGAGCATTAGCATTAATGGTGACTGGTGCGTTACTGGAGTATTTATGCTTGTTTATACTTTGAGTAAGATGATTATTACATTAATGTTTAGTCACCTATGATGCCCCTATCCCATACTGGAGAGCATTAGCATTAATGGTGACTGGTGCGTTACTGGAGTATTTATGCTTGTTTATACTTTGAGTAAGATGATTATTACATTAATGTTTAGTCACCTATGATGCTCCTATCCCATACTGGAGAGCATTAGCATTAATGGTGACTGGTGCGTTACTGGAGTATTTATGCTTGTTTATACTTTGAGTAAGATGATTATTACATTAATGTTTAGTCACCTATGATGCTCCTATCCCATACTGGAGAGCATTAGCATTATTACATTAATGTTTAGTCACCTATGATGCTCCTATCCCATACTGGAGAGCATTATCATTATTACATTAATGTTTAGTCACCTATGATGCTCCTATCCCATACTGGAGAGTATTAGCATTATTACATTAATGTTTAGTCACCTATGATGCTCCTATCCCATACTGGAGAGCATTAATGTTTAGTCACCTATGATGCTCCTATCCCATACTGGAGAGCATTAGCATTCACAATTCTACAACGATGGACGACCATCTCGTATTCGTTATGCTCGTTTAATATTTGTGTCATAATAATCCAAGTATGATTAACAAGTAATAACTACACACACAACTTTCCTTAGAACTAATATATGAGGATTTCTTAACATCGGCGAATACGCGTGTGTGTTTGTGTGTGTGTGGAATGGGGGGGGGGGGATTCTGCCATGGCCTTCCCCGTGTCTCTGTACTGTTTGTTTTTATTATTAGCTTAGCAACCTGAACCATCGTCTATCTTTGACCTCTGGAAACAATCTGCATTAGCTAGTTCTCTCTCTCTCTCTCTCTCTCTCTCTCTCTCTCTCTCTCTCTCTCGTGTGCGCTTCATTGATCTTTTCATCAATTTGGTAGCCAACGACCATTATAGATTTAAGGTCGGAATACCTATTAAGAACTACAACGTTTGTGATGTATCAGAAAAAGGTAATTTATATTTAAATTAGGTCTATAGTAGCAAGGACAAATTATGAACACCCGTAAGGTAATTCACTTTATAACACTAAAATAAATACGAACCTTTCATTTGGTGCCATCTATGACTCACTGACTTGTTCCCAAAATTGTCTTGCTTCCTCGCTACTTTCGATATGCATGCAGTTATGTGGCAAAGTGCGTTCCCTGATTGTTAGGTTTTTGGTGTTATCTAACAAGTTACTGATCACCATCTCGCACGATTATAAAGATAGCATTGCACTTATTCACGGTACAAAAATGCGAACAACAAGCGTCATTTGTTACCCAGTTATGAAAACAATATCTTAGTTAAAGTTAAATATAATTGAATTCCAAGATGAGAAAGAATGAATACATAACAATAAATTATAATTAATGCACAACGGATATTTGTAAAGCTGAAGTTATAATTTAAATGGGAGAATGTAATTAAACAATTTTGGTGATAGAAGTTTCTTACGAATATATAGGATTCCTCATATTATTCAGTAGATCCGGAATTACAAATTCCAAGATTTTGAAGCATATGAGATACAAAATATCCACTTAGTAGCATGTGAAATGATTACATTAAACAGGTTAAAATTTAAGGTATCCGTTTCATCTTTTTTAATTTCCTTCTCTTACATAATTTAATTGTATCCAAACTATTTTGGTTTTGTTTTTCAACTAAGTCAATCATGCGTTTTCCACTTGCCCACTCTTAAGTCTTCATTCTATAATGACCACTGCACCTTTGTTTGTTTGTTACCTCCGCCAACGAAGTTCGGGAGGTATTGTTTTGCCTATGTTTGTCTGTCTGTTTGTCTGCATGTAAACCAGTTCTCAAAAGTTATGAACCGATGTTCACGAAATGTTGTGGCCGGATAGGATATGCACCAAGTAAGATGTGATTCAGTTTAAGAGGTGATCGGTAGAGAGCATACCTCCGCCAGCATAGGCGGCTCACAAAGTTATGAATCAATGTTCTCGAAATTTGGTGAGCAGATAGGATATGCGCCAATGACGAAGTTATTAAATCAAGGGGGCGGTTGGTAGAGCGCATACCGCCGCCAGCGGTGGTGGAGGTATGCGCTCTACCAACCGCCCCTCTAGTTATTTTTCTTATTTAATGGACTTTCTTCTAGCTGTTCTACCTTTTATCGGTTTATTACATTCTATACATGCCTACAATATTCATTATTATTTATAATTTACGACTCCGTACCGCTTTCCGTGTAACATTTCCTCAGTTGTTTATGTAAATGTCTTCATATTGTTTTTATTACTCGTCCTTATTCTTGCCTGTCCATTGGTTTGCCTTACGATAGTTTCTGTAATTATGTTTTTCCTTTGTCTTGTGTGTTTCTCTTCTTCATCCAATCTCATGAGTTTGCCTCCTGTCTATTAATCATAATTTACTTCACCCCAATTCGTTTTCCCTAGCTTGTTTTAAGTTTCTTTTTGTCCGACCTATTACCCTGGCCTTAGTTGACTTTCATATTTTCATATCTAATATACCCTATTATTGGGTTTGTATGTGTGGTTATGTTATTTGATTAAGTAAGCTTTACTGCCTATTGTGCACTTTAGTATGCATGATCTGCTTAAATGCATCTATTATGTTAAGTCATAATTCGTTTGTTTATAGTCTCCCCCCCCCCCCATTAATTGAAGAAACGTATCCGGCATTGTCCTTAGTTTATTTAAGACTGCTTATTGCAAGGTTAGAAAGTATGATCGATAAGTCCTATGAGGGAGTTTATAAAAGGGACAATAAGGAATTACCGAATTATTAGTAAATCTGTACTAATGGTTTCGCATGATTAACATCGGTTTTATTTTATTTGGTATTATGATCAAGTGCTGTATTATCCTCAAAATGCATTGGAACCTATGAATTGGATCTACAAGAGATTTGCTTTATTTGACCCAATCGTTCATTTGTATATTTCCATATTAGTATGCTTATATGTGTTTTTTTTTTTTTTTTTTTTTTTTTTAAGAGACAATGAACGGAGGAAGGAAAAACACAGATAAAACAAAAAGGTCCATGTGCCTAAAGGCATCCTCCATTCATAAAATGTTTGTAACAACTGGATTTAAACATTTGTAGATTGTAAGTTTGTGAAAAGCAATTCGAGGGAAGTGAATTCCAAACAGTAGTAGCTCTGGGGATAAATGAATTCTGATAAGCAGAAGTTCTGCATTGTGGAGGAGAAAGTGTAAATTCATGGGCGCTCTCAGCTGCCCTAGTTCTACGGGGAAAGATATGGAGAGGCGGCACAATTGAAGCAAGTTCCTCGGAACAATTGCTGTGAAAATATCTGTAGAATAATGCAAGGGATGCAACGTTTCTTCGTATGGATAATGTAGGAAGGTCCTGTGTGATTGCAGGGTTATTGATTAATCTAATAGCTTTCCTTTTAATTTTGTCCAACTGCCTCAATGCAACCACTCCACTTCCACCCCACAGAGGTGAACAGTAATCCATCTGAGAACGCACATGACTTTTATATATCACGGCCAACTGCTCGTCAGTGAAGAATTCTCGAACTCTGTACAGGAGTCCCAGGTTTTTAGAGGCATTCTTAGCAATGCTTCTAACATAATGTCTCCAGCTCAAGTTAGTAGTTAATGTTACACCGAGAATGTCAATACTAGGGGAAGTGGGAATATTTACATCATTAAAAAATATATGGGAGTCAGTGAGATTCTGTCGGTTAGAAAATTGAATGTACTTGGTTTTCTGTGCATTAAAGGAAACTAGATTCTTTTGTCCCCATCCATTAATTCTAGAAAGGTCCTGGTTCAGAGAAATTGCAGTGTTTATTTTTGAATTTATAAGATCGGGTTGGGTGAAAGAATTGGTAAATGTGAAGGAACTGTGGAGTGTTGAGTCATCTGCGTAGGAATGTATTGGATTATGAGTGGTAGATATGAGATCATTGATATGAATGAGGAACAGAACAGGGCCAATACTGATCCCTGGGGAACACCAGCATTTATTGAGTGAAATTGAGAATAAAGGCCATCTACCATTACACGTATTTTTCTGTTATGAAGATAAGAAGAAATTAGTGGAACTAATGATGCAAGGCCGTAGTGTGACATCTTCGACAATAAGGATTGATGCCAGACTCTATCAAATGCCTTTGATATATCCAGTGCTATTGTATGTGTTTCACCATGTTGGTCTGTAGCTTGGTTGATTTGATGCGTAAGAAGGCAAAGCATGTCTGCAGTTGATCGACATCGTCTAAAACCATATTGCCTATCACTGATTAATTTATTATTCTCAAGATGCTTAATTATGTGATCATTTAATATAATTTCAAAGACTTTACCAAGAGTGGAAGTTATAGCTATTGGTCTGTAGTTTTATGGATCTGAAGAGGCACCTTTTTTAGGAACTGGATGGATGTTTGCTTCTTTCCAGGGTACTCGGAAGCATGAGGTATGAGTACACAGACGGAAAATGTTTGCCAATACAGGAGCGAGCACCAAGGAGCAATTCTTAACCCGGGAGCTGCGGGGAGACTCTTAAGAGTTCCCCCGGCGCACTGCGGGAAGACTCTTAAGAGTCAGAGAAAATAAAAATCAACTTTTGACATCGAAAACAATTTTTTTTTTTATATTTTTTTTTTTTTATTTTTTATTTTTTTTTGGCCCCTGGGCCATGCAAAATCTCAGTCCTCTACCTCCCCTCCTTCCCCACTTTCCTCCTCTCCTTCAGTTATCACCTATTTTCCCTGTTATTCCCTTATTCTGAGGTATATTTTCGTGCTAACATTAGAAATCCGATTGGAGGGTGTGGTCATCACTGATAGCAAGCGAGTGCAAGAGAGAGAGAGAGTATTGATCGACTGCGTCTCAGTGGCCTTGGGGGAAATTGGCGGGGGGGAAAGCAGATTGCCTCACCCATACATTATACAACTCGCGGGCTATATCTCCGATTTTGACCATCCAAACGCTGTTTTCACTCGTTTTATTGTTGTTTCAGGTTAATACCTTATAATCAATAATAGGCGCATATGGATAAATATTAATGCTATTAATGGCACAATGAATATTTAGTGACGGAAACACCTCAAATACGTCACACAGGGGGACGTTTCCAATTACCCCCATGCGCACTTCAGAGGTTAAGTACTATTGGAGGAATTTCATCTGGACCAGGAGCCTTATCTACTGAGAGATTCTGCAAAATAGTTTTGACATGTCTGGTGTGGATCTTAAGTGAGGGAATTTCAGGCGAATTAAAATTAAGTACAGGGACATCTTGATTTATTTCATCTAAGGTTGAGTTGGTGGAGAAAATATCCGCAAGAAGGTTAGCTTTACCTCGTGGGTCACTTACAAGATTGCCAGTCGGAGATTTTAATGGTGGAATGGATGAAGCAGTAGTGAAGTTGGATTTAAATGAGTTAAGAGTAGACCAAAATATTTTGTTATCATTTGGATTATTTAGAAGTTTATTTGCCTGCTTGTGGAGAAAGTTTGATTTAGTTAGGTTTAATACAGTTTTGGCATGATTTCTGATGTTTCTAAAGTAATTAAAGGCTTCATGTGTTTTTGATCTTGTGTATGCATTGTAGGCTATTGCTTTTTGTTCAGTTACTCTAGCACAATTATGGTCAAACCATTTAGGTGAATTAGATCTTTTACTGTACTTTTGATGAGGAATAAAAGTTTCCATTCCAATTTTTACAAAATCTTGTATGTGGCTCAAGGTTTTATATACAATTGCTTCTTACAATATCTGTCTATCAATGTTTTTCCATATCAATCTTTGATTATTTAACTAACAGTCAATTTTGGTGATTTAGTACCAATCACTCAATTTCAACATTAACATTTAAATGTTTATATCATATTTCTGTATTGTCTATATAACTCTATCGGTTTATATTTTTGTGTATTTACCTTCTGTATATATGGCTGTGTATGTGGGTGTGCTTGAATTATTGTTGTCTATTGTTTGCAAAAGATGATATCACAACCGGTATGCAGTTGCATTGTATGTATTTTTATTTCAATTAACTATAATTGTGTAACTGTATTAATCATGCACAAAACATTATTTTAATTGTGTATTGAAAATTTAGTATACTACAGAATACATTTGAGCCAAAAGATGTGTTTGTAATTATTCATCATCACACTTGGATACATGCAATAAAAATAAACCTCTTCAATAGGACGATGCCTTTATGGATATCATGTTGGCCATCACAAACCGAATTATTAAAAGTTAGGAAGAACATGTGAGAGTCAGAGGGTTACCTGATATCGCGTTTACACCTTTGATTCGTAAAGGTCCTTCCTAACCTGAGTGAAATCTTCTAATGATAGCCTGGCTGTATTGGAAGGTTTTAACGTGTTTAAAGAGAAAGAAGGGGTATTTATGGTCACGTGTAAATAAATGTTGCAAGATTTACAATAAAACACGTAAACAACAAAAAACAGCTAAGGGTAAAGAACGCTACATGACGGGTGAGTGGGGGAGGGAGAGAGAAAGTGTTGGGGGTAAAGGGAGGGAAGAAATTGGAGAGTGGGGGATTCCGGTGGTTTGTTTAGGGATACCAACATTTCCAAATAATCCCTTCCTCCCTGGGAGGGTGGATGGGGGGAATACCCTGTGACACTTCTTATGGAGACGACTGTACTTGAGGTTTTGGGCAATAGTATAAGTGTACACACACCTTTAAAATACGTTGATATGGAGTGTTTTAGGTTAGGTTAGGTAGGTTAGGTTAAGTTTGATCTACATAGTTTTATTTAGCTTTAACATTCGAAAAATGTACTCGTAAGCATGCATAATTACCGTTAGTACCGATAAACACACCACCGCTTGTGTGTGTGTGTGTGTGTTATTATATTTAGTTTTCTTTTGTGCCAGAAATATAATATAAGAGTTGACTGATAGCTCTACTCCAATGTATTAACCATTTCAGTATCCAAGAACACGATTCTAAATATTAGTCGGGCAAACAATAGACGATATCATTAAGCTAAGAAATGACCTGTGGGAGTCTAAAGGTTAAATGAGATCATCTTTTACCTTTTAAATATTTCCAGATATGCTACTTCATCCTGTCTAACTCGAGGGGATTATATTTAAACCATCATGTTTCACTCCAATAGCTTAGAAATTCCAAGATGATTCACCCAACTAGTTTGACGAACAAAAAGACGCTTCACCTCATCCAGTTGTCGATCTTTAATATGGGCCTGCGATAGCGAGCCTATAATGTAGGTAACCAGCCTTTGGCCAGAACAATTGTTTAGAGTTTAGAGTTTGTAGGAGGTCTGGGGAGTATTTCCTTAGTTTTTGGAGCACACTAAATATATACCGGTATAGCTTGAAAATGTAAACGCAATCAAAACCCTCAAAAATAAGTTCCACAAAATATCATAATACAATGCAAGATAGATGGAAAAAGAGAGATGATAAAAAGAGTTGATAAAAGAGATGATAAAGAAGAGATGATAAAAGTGATGATAAAAGAGAGATGATGAAAGAGGAAGGAGAGAACGAGGAAGAGAGGAAAATGAGATGAGGTATTTAGCTAATGGCCTGACTGTGGAAAGAAAGAGAGAGAGAGAGATTTACATAGATACACTGGCCACAGAGACCTTACGATCCAAACGAGGTGGTCAGGACTTAATTCTAGTAGAGATGGCATATCATATAGAAAAGGAAAGTTGAAGGAAAGGATAGAAAAAAAGAAGGTTCTCTCCCCGCCCTCCGTTCCCTTCAGCAATTGCCGTACATAAAACAAAGTTGGAAGTGATTAACCTTGCTGGGCTTCGAAATCATCAGAAGGAATTTACAGGAAAGATTGGAAAAAAAAGGAAAATTTATGCAACCCTTCGCCTTAGTAGCATGTACATTTTGGGGTTAATTAGAATCATCCACACCATCACCCTTAGTAGTATGTACATTTGTAATGATTATTTTTATAATTATTATTCGTTATTTGTTTATTTACTTTTTTTTCTTACGCTCTCTTCCTCTCTTCAGCTGAACAAATAATAACGGTGATAATTACTGCCTACTCCATACCAATTTTTCTGTGGTATGAGTCTAGATTTTTCTTAAATGTATCTATAGAGGAGCTGTCTATTACTTTATTTGGGAGTTTGTTCCACGATCATCAATTACACTGTGAGTGAAGAATTTATGTGTTGTATCTAGATGTGCTCTCCTACCTAATAATTTTAAATGGTTTCCTCTTGTAGATGTTTCTTCGGCTTTTTTGAATAACTTATCTGGGTTAATGTTACTGAATCCTTTTATAATTTTAAAACACTCTATCAATTGGCCTCTTATCCTTCATTTCTTAAGTGAAAACAGATCAAGTTCTCTCAGTCTTTCATCATATGATTTATTTCTCAATGAAGGGATTAGTTTAGTGGCTCGCCTCTGCACAGATTCCAATTTGTTTAAACATCCTTTATGCGGTGGGGTGACCAAAACTGCACAGCGTATTCGAGGTGCGGTCTCATCATACTTTTGTATAAGGGCAAAACTATGTCTTTGCTGTGATAGTGAAAGTTTCTTCTGATGAAACCTAGTGCCCTGTTTGCTTTGTTTGCAGCCGCTCTGCATTGATTGGAAGATTTTTAGTTTTCGTTTATCAGCACTCCCAAGTCTTTTAATTGTGTTACATTTTGTAACTTCTCTTCATTCATGTAGTATTCATATTTATTGTTTTTGGAACCTATTTGCAATATCTGACATTTGTTTACATTATAGAGAGAGAGAGAGTGTGAGAGTGAGAGAGAATGGTAATAAGATGTTAATATGTAGGAAGGAATTAAAATAATATATATTATAATATAGTTTCCAATGAAGCATTTCAGCAAACAATTTGTTTTCAATGACAGGCATATTTATCTGATCATCTGAAAACATAGGTGAACTATTAGTATAGTTTTCTACCGAAAAAATTAAACCTTTATCTCAAAAGGGGTGTTGGGGTGTTTTTTGTTATATTTGATAGAGGTCTACGGAGCAAACTTATATATATCTCTATATCTATCTATCGCCTGACGCCGTAATCCCCAAAGGGGTGGCCACGAACGAATTACCCCATGCACCTCTGTCCCCAGTCAGTCAATGACCCTCCTCCCAACCAGCATCACCTTCATCCATATACTTCCTCACTCCATCCTTCCACATCTCTTTCGGTTTACCTCTCCCTCTCAGTCCCTCCACCTCACTCTCGTACACTCTCTTAGTCATTCTCTCGCTTACCATACGTTCCATATGGCCGAACCATCTCAAGGTGTTCCTTTTCACACTTTCCAGCACATCTACCTCCAGACCACACCTCCTTACTTCCTCATTTGTCTGTCTATCCATCCATGTAACTCCGCACGCACTTCTCAAGTAACTCATTTCCACCCCTCTCACTCTTGGTCTGAGTCTCTCCACCAACGTCCATGCTTCGCTTCCGTAAGTCAGTGTCGGGATTACCACACTGTCATGAAAGGACTTTTCACTTCCATACTGAACACCCTATTTCTTGTTACTGCTTTCAACGTTCCTACAACCCTCTTCCCCTGTTGCACCCTCTCCCGCACTTCTTCATCCATAGTCCCATCTTTACTCAACACACTGCCCAGATACTTAAATGAGCTGACAGTCTCCATAGCCTGACCGTTCAACATCACCTCACACTGTGTGGCTTCACTCCTTTCGAAAACCGCAACCTTGCTCTTCCCCGCATTTACCTTCAGATTCCGTTTTTCACATACTGTTCCAAACATATTTAGCAGACCCTGCAACTCCCATTCATTATCGCTCATCAGAACTGTATCATCAGCAAACAGCAGTACAGGTAGCTTCCACTCATTTGCTTCCCTTATCAGCGATACACCAACATCCACTGCTCTTCCTTGTATTTCTTTCATGACTCCATCCATATATACAGTAAACAACCACAGGGACATCACACACCCCTGTTTCAACTCAACACTCAGATCAAAGAACTCGCTCTGCTCATTCTCCACACATACTGCCAATTTTGCACCCTCATACATGGTCTTAATTTCTTTCAGCAACTTGGCATCTACTCCGTATATTCTAAGAAATTTCCACATACCTTCTCTATCCACTCTGTCATAGGCCTTCTCCAAGTCCATAAAGGAAACCTACAGCTTTTGTTGCTTCTCCAGATAATTCTCCACAACACATTTCAGGGTAAAAATCTGATCTACACATCCTCTTCCCTTCCTAAAACCGCCCTGTCCATTTCTCCGTTCTCGCTCTCACTCTCTCAATCACTACCCTACTGTACACCTTCCCTACTACACTTAGAAGACATATGCCTTGGTGGTTACCACACACTCCTCTTTCCCCTTATATAGTGGGACTATTATGCCTGTCTTCCAGTCATCAGGTGCACTCCCCTTCTCCCATCCTAATTTGCACATTTTCCATACCTATTCGACCACTATCTCTCCACCATTCCTCAGCATTTCCCCACACACTCCATCTATTCCTGGTGCTTTCCCCAACTTCACTCTTTTCATGGCTTCACACACTTCTGACCTCCTGATTCCCACCTCCTCCTCCACTACTACTTCTCTTCTTCTCCCTCTCATACCCCATCCAACTATGTTTGCTGGCACTTCATTCCTTATATTTAGCAATTCGTTGAAGTACTCCCTCCATCTTTCGACTCTCTCTTGCTTCTCGGCTAGCACTCACCCATTCTTATCTTTCACACCCTTACTGTTTCCCTTGCTACCTTCCCTAAATGTCTTGACTTCTTTCCAGAACAGTTTCTTACACTCCCTCCATTTTCCACTCAGCTTCCTTCCAAATTCCTCATCTACTCTTGTTTTACTTTCCTTCACTACTCTCTTCACCACTCTCTTTTTCTCCACGTACCTCACTCGTTTCTGTCTCTCCAAATATTCATTCCCTCTACTACCCAACCACTCTCTATACGCTCTCTTTTTGTTTTCCACAGCTATTTTTACCTCTTCTGTCCACCATGCTGTACCCTTCACTCCCCTCCCTCTTCTCCTTACTCCACACACCTCCTTACATAATGCACAGATTTCTTCCTGAAACACTTTGCTCATCTCCTCCACTTCCTCCATACCTTCCAGGTCAAACGTACCTAGTCGTCTTTCTACTGCTCTACTGTACTCTTCCCTGATTTCCTCCTCCTGTAGCCTCTCCACCCTCCTCACCACTCCACCTTCCTGTCTCCCTCCAGATCTCCTCACCCACTTCTTTTGTATCCTAATTTTAGCTACTACTACCTAATGGTCAGACAGACCCCTCCAATACCCCTATACACCCTAGCATCCAGCACAGATTTCTTCATTCGTTCATCCGCACATATATAATCAATCATTGCCTTTCGTTCCACCACTGTCTCATCCTTATCCATCTTCCTCCACACCACTTTCCATATGTACCTGTGTATCATTTTGTGTCGGAAGAAGGTGTTGACTTTCCACAGCCTCCTCCCCACACATACGTCCACAAGTGCCCTTACCATTCCAATTCACCTCTGACGGTACCCCCCACCCTCCCACCACTCCATCAACTGTCTTATCACCCACCTTCCCATTCATATCTCCAATCAGAAATATTCTTTCGTTCTTGCCAAACTTATCCAGTCACGCCTCCACATTCACCCAGAACTCCTCTTTCTCTTTTACAGGTTTACTCTCTACCGGAGCATAGACACAAACAATCACCCACGTTATTATTCCTACTGTCATTCTCACCCACACAATCCTTCAACCCACAGACCCATAGTCTCTTACACGCTCCTTCCATTTGTTACTGACAAACAAACACGCACCTTCTCTCGCTGCTCCCTCACTCACTCCAGCACACACATTCCACACTCCCGCTCTCTCACATCTGTACCCTTCCATTTGGTCTCAGTCATTCCACATACATCCAGCTTGGCATTCACTAACACTTCCAGGACCTCTCTCTCTGTTGTGTCATCATTCAAGCCTCTCACATTCCATGTCGCATCTTTAGCATCTTTATTCGCCAGACGTTTCGACACATAACTTATGTCATCATCAGTTATCTAAAAAAAAAAAAAAAACTTACATTACACTCATATATCTAAAAATAAGCAAAATTGTGGGAGATTTGTAAAATGAGACTATAAAACTTCAATATTGAAAGTAAATTATAATGGGAGGATAAACTTGCAATATTTAAAAGGCAATATAGTGCAGAATTCCAGAAAAGAAAACAAATCAGCCATAACATTATATATTAAAAGAGTAAAGGAGGGTAATTCTTCTATGCTCACAGGTTACTGAACGATGTTCAGAAGAACAGCTGACTGATAATTAATGAGGGAAGGTTTATTTTTATAAATGTGGAGAGACTAGTATTCTTAGATTTTCATTATCACCAGAATCAATAATAGTGTAGTCACGGGGGTTAACAGAAATTTTACAATCGTAGCAATGTTCTCTTACACATGAGTGAGGAGGCTTGCTGATAGGGAGACCCGTCCTGCTCGACTGACACATGTTCATCGATCCTAAACTTGAAAGCTCTAAAAGGGCTTCCAATATATCCTGTATGGCAACTAGGGCACTGAAACTTATAAATGATCGATGAACGCAGGGATGTGGGCAGACGGTCCTTATAGCAAAAATATGAACCTATCTTACAATAATTTATATGAACAAATCTGAACTGTATTTGAGGGTAAGATTTAGCAAGTTGATCAATAAGTGAATATTCTAGTTAATCAGAAACTTTACCAAGAAAGGGTAATGTAATGTACATTTCCTCTTTACTCACAGTGTGTACAGCTTGTTTAGGTTGGTAAATGTTAACCAAGAAATGTCTTATATATCTGTAAAACAGTACAGAGGTAAATCCATCATTAACGAAATAATTCCTTAACAAATTTACCTCTCCGTGAAATAAAATATAAGTTGAAGTTAATTTATAGGCTATATGGAGGAGGGTTTTAATAGAGTTTACCTTAAATCTCAGGGAACAATAACTGAACAAGCTAGTGCATAGGCCTGAAAAAGTGAGTTTCCTATAAATAGAGATCATCAAACTAGCTTTTATCTTACATAACAGCAAGTCTAAATAGGGCAATTTACCATCGACCTCATTTTCCATAGTAAATTTAATGTTCTTATGTTGTGCATTTAGATAACTGAAAAACAGAGGAGAATGATTTTTTTTTTAAATACTAATAGTGTCGTCGACAAACATACGGTACAAAATGGGCTTAAAGACAGAGGGACAACTACCTAACCACTTATTATCCCAGTGGCAAACAAATATATTAGCAAAAGTAGGCCCAAGAGGCGCACCAGTCAGGAACCTCAAGAGGACTATCCCATATTCTTCAACAATACAAAAATCAACCCTTCATCCTCTCTCACTGTTCTTAGTGTCTCTTTTTCTTCTGCTCTCACTTGGAAGGACCATATTACCAGTCTCGCTAAGGCAGCCTCCTAGAAGCTGGGTGTGCTCAACTGCCTCAATGGGTTCTTTACCCCTGCGCAGCTTCTTGCTCTGTACAGGGGTACAGTGTGTCCTTGTATTGAGTATTGTTCACATGTGTGGGGAGGATCCTCTCACACGGCACTCCTAGCCAAAGTAGAAGGGAAAGCCTTTGTTATCATTAACTCCCGTTCACTGACCAACTCTCTACAATCTCTCTCTCTTCGCCGCAATGTTGCATCTCTCTCGCTATTCTATCGCTACTACAATAATCAGTGTTCCTCGAGGCTTTGCCAGTGTATACCACTTCCTCTACGTAGGGTACGTAGTACCCTCCTTGCAACTCAATCCCACCCCTACTCTGTGCAACTCTCCAACCCAAGAGTGAAACGCTAATCTCAGACTTTCTTCTATTCAACTGCTGAGCTCTCGAACTCTCTCCCAGAATCAGTCTTTCCCTCTTCCTATAACTTAAATTGCTTCAAACTTCATGTGTCCAGGCATTTTAGCTCGAACGTCCCTTGATTTTGGACCTGTCACTCTTTGAACTCTGGGGGAGGCACTCGCTGCAGGCAGTTATGCCTTTTGTCTCCCTCATTCACATAAACAAAAAAAAATAATAAAATGTGCAGGGGTAAAGAACCCCTTGAGACGGTTGAGCCCAGCCAGCTTCTCGGAGGCTACCTTAGCAAAACTGGTAATATGGTCCTTCCAAGTGAGAGCAGAAGAAAAAAAAGACACCAAAAATATTGAGAGAAGATGAAGGATTGATTTGTGTTTTATTGAAATGTAAAGGCGGTATCCTACTGCGTGAACTTTCGATGGCGAACGCCTTGCGACTGTGTATTTTTTTCTATGTCCGTTAGTTCGCGGCGAATAGGGCGTATTCAGAAGCAAATAAAGTCGAACAAGGCGAATGATGTCGATTGCAGTGCGACAGAAGTATGATCACCGTGCGATTGTGGCGACTATTTAGGCGATAATGACGAATGATATGCGACATTTGATGGCGAACCATGGCGAATCATGGCGAATTTGGTGATCGATGATGGGGACAGTGGCGATTGCAGGGCGATTGTCCTAGGAATGTTGGACGATGTGATGCGAAACACTGCGAAGGTTGTGCGAACGTGGCGAATGCCATGTATGTGTGTGTGTGCGCATGTATGCGCGTTGTTGTTGTGTGTGTGTGCGCATGTATGCGTGTTGTTGTGTGTGTGTGTTTGTGTGTGTGAAAAGGTGAAATGTGGAAAAGCTGGACATTCTGTGTGTGTGTGTGTGTGTGTGTTTATGTGTGAAATGGCGAAATGTGGAAAAGCTGGACATTCTGTGTGTGTGTGTGTGTGTGTGTGAAGAGGCAAAATGTGGAAAAGCTGGACATTCTGTGTGTGTGTGTGTGTGTGTATCTATGGATCAATGTGTACAAGCCTTATCCCGGAATATCTGCTCGAATAAAAATGTAAATATAATTGTGTGGGTATGTCTGAGTAGCTGTGCATCTATGGAATAGGTGTATTCCCACTCATGATACAATTATGGATTTATTTTTCCTTGCAATTATATGACTATTGCATTTTAGCTCGAACGTCCCTTCATTTCGGCCCTGTCACTCTTTGAAATATGAGGGAGGCACTCAATGCAGGCAGTTATGCCTTTTGTCTCCCTCATTCACATAGAAAACAAAAATTAGGAAGTGTATAAAATTATGAAGGTCAGAGGGTTAATTGAGATACGCTTTACCCTTCTAGTTACCACAGATCATTCCTAAGCTGGATAAAATCGTCTAAAGGTAGCCAGAATATACTGTCAAAATGCGTCCTAATCTTCAAAGGGTTAAGTAGAAGTAACCATTAAATTAACACTTGCACTATTATGATAGTTTATTTCCTCTAATTCAAGTTATCATTTGTCGATTTAAGGGGAGATTTCCACTTGAAAGATTTTATTCTAAACCCCTTTCCTCCGTCATGTTTTGCACCATTCCTTTTGAAATTTTAAGACGTTCGCCCCATTCGGACGTTCCCTTAAATACAGCTTAGACAGGGCCTTTTGAAATAACTATGCCTCACATACACACTCGACATAGCCACACAACAATAACACACACAACACGTGTTTCGGTAATGGTTCCGGTACACTGACTTTTAATTTGAACTTATAACTCGTATTATATATTATATAAGTTTATTGTGAAATATTATGAAGAATTAATTAGGTAAATATACATAACCTACCGTTATGTATATAGTACTTATGATTAAATTATCGTCCAAGTTTATATACTGTAATTAGCACCACATTTCACTACAAAATCTTCAAAACAACTGAGAAATCCTGATGGGAACTTTGCATATTTGTACCGTCAGTTGAAAAGAAACAGAGTATAGTGAGAGACACATCAACAGTCACATAAAAGCTCACCTATCGCCTCAGTTCGCCATATATCGCCTGGCATTGGCATTAATTCGTCAACACATTTGCTGCATTCGCGCTACTGTCGTAAGGTTGTCGCCCTATTCGCTCAAAAAGCAGCGTTGCCAATAATTGGAATTTGCAAATTGGCGAATCATGGCGAATCAGACGACAATGGTACGAATTGTGCGACTCTCGTGCGAGCCAAGGCGAATGCCGTGTGACAATTTCGCCAACATTTTCAGTTTGCCGCCTTTTTTTGAACATGCTAAAAAATAACGGCGATTCTGAGTGAATATGGGCGAAAAGAGGCGAAGCTACGACGAATTCTGTGCGCTTTCCGCGACATTTGGAGAATACTCGAGCAAATATGGGGAACTTTGGAACATAGACGAAAAAAACACAGACGAAGGGTGTTTGCCACCGAAAATTCGCGCACTGGGATAGCCGCTTGAGGGATAGTCCTCTGGGAGTTCCGGACAGGTAGTAAGATGAAGAAATTGGGTTTTGGAAGCAATAAAGGCAACAAGGTTTTCTCTGCCTCAATTGTAAATAGTAGTTAGATCAGAAGATAGTGTTGCATGGCTTCATTACGTTTGTTTTTGATTGATGGCTGGGGCGTTCAGGAAAAATAATTGAGTAGTGTAAGGTAGAGTTGTCTATGTAAGAATGGATGGGACTGGAGGTACAGTTGAGAAGAACGTTTATGAAAATTAGAAAGAGAATGTGAGATAGGACAGAGCCCTGAAGAACACGGGAGTCGATAGGATGAGGAAGTGAGCAATGGCCGTCTACAACCGCACCTACGGAACGACCGGAAAGGAAATTAGAGACAAAGGCACAGATGGAGGGATAGAAACCGAAGGAGATTAGCTTAGAAATTAAAGATTTGTGCCAGACTCTATCAAAGGCCTTCGATATGTCTGTTGCAATAGAAAAGGTCTTACCGAAGTCCCGAAAGGAGGATGACCAAGAGTAAGTAAGATATGAGAGAAGATTACCAGTAGAGCGACCCTTAAGGAAGCCATACTGGGGATCTGAGAGTAGATTATGAGAAGAGAAGAATTGCTTTAGAAATTTGGAAGCAAGAATAGTTTCAAAAGCTTTAGAGATACAAGAGATGAGAACAATTGGACGATAGTTGGAGGGTTGAGAGCGGTCATCCTTCTTTGGGACAGGTTGAATGAGAGCAAGCTTCCAGCAAGAAGAGAAGACGTTAGAGGAGAGACAGAGACGAAAGAGTTTGCCTAGGCAGGGAGTCAGCACAGAAGCACAGTTTTTTAGTACAATAGGAGGAACACCGTCCGGACTGTACGCCTTCTTAGTATTAAGTCCAGAGAAGGTAGAAAATAGATATTTAGAAGAGATTAGGATATTAGGCATAAGTAGGAGAGAGGGGGGTGGAAAGGGAAGAATAGCACCGAAGCTAAGACTTCAGCTTTGTAAGAGGAAGAAGTGATGGTTGTGCCATCAGAGTGGAAAAGGGGAGGGAAAGATGTGGAAGACAAATTGTTGGAGAGGTTTTTAGGCTAGATGCCAGAAAGCTTGTTAAGAGCTATATTTGGATAGTTCAGTGCATTTATTATTGATGAAAGAGTGTTTAGCAAGTCGAAAAGCAGATTTGGCTTAATTCCGGGCAGAAACATAGGAAGAATGAGATTCTTGAGTTTTAAGGCATCGGTACCGATTGAATCCTTCCTCCTTGTTGCGGACAGCAGTAGAACAATCGTGAGTAAATAAAGATTAGACGATTTTGTGCAGTGTAAAAAGGATCTGTGGTAGTAAACTGATTAAGTGGTAGTTCGAAGCCTGATCATTTTCGGAGGCCTTTTGTAAACTGAAGAAAATTACCTAATAATATCCAGAAGAAAGTAAAAAAGGACGACCACGGTACTGAAGGGGTTAATGATATAAGAGATAAGGGCTCAAAGAACAGCGACCTAAATAAATGGTTACATCTCACGTCAGACTGTTACATATTACATAGAGGAGCCTGTAAAACTTTGCCTATACTAATTTATAATATTATTAGTAGGTTTAGGGATATTTCTTCGAGAGGCCGGTCTATATGATCTGTGCCCCATGAATATTCTTTCCTCTCACTTAAACAGTAGGCTACCATAGTGCGGTTGGGAATATGAACATGATTAGATTAATATCCAGTATTCGAGAATGGATAATAAGTCGTAGGCGTGTGCATAAACCTTTAACCGTCCTGGTGGTGTAATGGTTAAGGTGGCACAAATATGTGTGTGATAACCCGGGTTCGAATCCCGGTGGATCATATATACTTTAATTAATTTCATTGGGGGTGTGGTGGTGAGATTAATAAAAATAATATTATGCATGAGTCTGTGCTCTCAAAATGTTGCAACCTTTAATCAATTTTTACTGCAACTGAGATTGGACAGAAGGGAGAGATTGACTGTTAGAGTTATACGGACTGTACAGACATTGCGGTTCGTACTAGACAGTCCGGCATTAAATCTAAACTAGTTGTTCTACAAAGTGAAAGACATTAGTAAAGCAGAGAGAGAGAGAGAGAGAGAGAGAGAGAGAGAGAGAGAGAGAGAGAGAGAGAGAGAGAGAGTGAAAGTAAGAGACCGGGATTTTTTTTGTTTTCTATGTGAATGAGGGAGACAAAAGGCATAACTGCCTGCAGCGAGTGCCTCCCCCAGATTTCAAAGAGAGACAGGGCCGAAATCAAGGGACGTTCGAGCTAAAATGCCTGGACACACGGAGTTTGAAGCAATTTGAAATTTGATGAGTAACTACAGTTCATAAGCTGAATAACATTATCTGAAACTAATAAGATTAATTATGTTATGAAATATGTTCCAAAGATTAAAATTGTGTTTTATTATGTAAGAAGAGAGCCAAAGATTAAGTACATACACTCTAGTTATTTCAAATTATCCCTTTCTGTAACGGTGACGTCTTTTTTATACTATCTAGCTTCATTAAGACGATTTTGTGCAGCTTAAGAATGATTTTTGGTACTAAAAAGGGTTAATTAAGATAGTTCGAAGAGTGCTAATAGCTGGAGGCACTTCTTAAACTCAACAATATCGGCTAGTAATAGCTAGCATAAGATGAAAATGACGGAACTGGTACTGAACGGGTTAACTGTTTTGATAAATAATGACGCCTTATATTTCTATTTTGTTTTTGCCAATTATTAAACTATTTTATGTTATTTAGCAAACATATGTGAATGTCTAAGAGTTAATCGATATATTGTGTACCTTTTTGATCCCTAAAGGTCCTTCACAAGCTTAATACAATGTAGATAACAAATTCGTATAATGGGAAAAATATATAAACGGTAATTGATATAGGTATTTATGATTAATATAAAGAACATTATTATATATTATATTATCCATCTACAATATTTGGAGTAAGGGGTCGGGCGCAAGTTGGACTAGATAATAGTTCATCAGGCGCCTGGCCCGGGGAGACGATTAATATGAAGGGTGCGCCTGGAAGTGTGGTGGGAGGGCTTGTGGCTTTGGCTCCGCTGCATGTCTGCCTGCCGAGATCGGAACCTCTCCGGGTGGTCGGGGGCCGGGGGAGTGCTGGAGCAACCTTGGTGACCCTGGTCTCTGGGTCTTCTCCTGGGTGACCTGGATGTGTGTTAGTTTGTGCTTTTTATCTGTTTATTTGTTGTTTTAGTGTTTTCCCTGTTCTTGCTCTGTCTTAAGTCGGCTACCCCCAAAATTGGGATTGGGCCTGAGCATATAGATAGATAGATAGATAGATTATCCATCTGTAAAGCTTAAAACCTCTCGTGTCATTTTTTTTTTTTTTTTTTATATGAGTGTGCCAAACTTGTTTTAATTGAATTCCTTCTGTAACAGAGCCGTTAACTTTATTTTGGCTACTATAAGACGGTTGTAGGGAATTTAGATAGATAGGTTCATTTTCTAACTCACTGGTACATGAAATTATCCCAACAAATAGTTATATAATAATTACCAATGATGAATTCGATGAGTGGAATTCGGTCCTCTACACAAGGCTAATTCATTTGCATGACATGTAGGATGTTCACATAATATAATATCGATACAATGAACTTAGCTTAGAGGACTGGTGATGTAGGACTGTTGATATGGATTAATAATGGTAGCACATGGTGAACTATAGGTTGAGTCAGGGCCGGGGAGAGATGTTGGCTGTATGGTGGTTTTTGAGAGACTGTGGGCCAGCGTTCTGTCGCTTCGCGAAGTTACATAATGACTGCCGGTTCATAATAATTATAACCTATGATTTGGTTTCATGATACATCTAGAGCTGATGTAAATATTTATACATTACAGTTAATATTTAACCTACACTTAATATTAAACTACAGTACATAAAGAACTAGCCGAAATTCAAATACCCAATTGAACTCAAAACTGTCGGGATCATCACACTATTCCTGACATACTGCCCCTCCACCAAAAACAATATACAGTAGCTATATACAAAAAAGGATATCAAAGATTCAAAGATCACCTTGGTTAATCTTAGATCTCCAAAGAACTCATAGCCGCCCTCCTTTTGGGGCGAGCGCCACTGGAAGCCAGAAAAGGATCATCCTTCTCACTATCAACTGCTCCACCCTGAGGAGCACTGTCACCAGCACTCCCCTGTGGAGGTATATCAGTAGAGTTACCGTTATCATCAGGCAGTTCTACATCCTGCTCCAAGGGGTATAACCTTACGACTGGGCGAGTAGTAATCCCAGTCGAAGTCTGTAATCTAGCAACCCTAATATGACCATCAATGCCCTGGAACAAATTGACAATCCTACCAAGCTTCCAATATAACCTGGGACGCTCATCATGAATCAATACGATATCCCCGATACGAGGCCACCGTAGATTCGTCCCCTTTATTATATTCGAGTGACGTTCGCGAAGAGACAGCAAATATTCCAGTGTCCACCTTTTCCTTAAGTCGTCCGACACCTTGGTCATATGCTGGAAGCAACAACGTGTGGCGTCAGCATCCCCAAACGTAGGGTCTTGTATATTCTCGTGGGTTACTGACGACCCAGGAAAGGGATTAAGATTTCGTCCACGTGTTAGCATGGAAGGCGTAATGGGTAAAGGATCATTAAGATTTGCCGAGGTATAGGTCAAGGGCCTGTCGTTGACCGACATCTCAATCTCGGTCAAGACTGTTTGCAACTCCCTTTTGTTGACCAGGGCCCTCCCTAATACCTTCTTCATGGAAGACTTGACAATTCCTATTGTCCTCTCCCAAATCGCCCCGAACCATGGTGCACGTGCTGGTATAAATTTCCTTTGACAACTCTTTCCAGTGAGGGTAGACACAACCTGCGGGTCATCCATTATATCCTTGAGAAATTTGGATGCCCCAACAAAACAAGTCGCGTTATCGCTCAGAATCATTTGAGGGAAACCATTGCGACCTGCAAAGCGCCTTAGAGTATGTAAAAACCCCTTACTGGATAAGTCGTCAATCAATTCAATGTGAATCGCTCTGGTTACTGCACATGTGAAGAGTACGGCATATACCTTAGCGATATTACCGGGCGATTCCCTAATTTGAATCGCTCCCGTATAGTCTACCCCGGTTACCTGAAATGGCTCAGTCCTTTGTACCCTGAACTCAGGTAAAGGAGGTAGATCAACTGGGGAGTAAGGCTTACCCTGTAATCTTTTACAGATAGTACAGCTATTGTGGATCCCCTTAATCGCTTGTCGCATCTTAGGGATCCACCAACGTTGTCGCATATAAGCCAGAACATAATATACGCCAAAATGTAGGCAGATCCCATGGCATTTGCGAATCAACAGTTTGGTAATCAAATGAGAGGCGCTAAGGAGAACAGGATATTTCTCAGAATCAATAATGTCCGCCTTCTGGATCCTGCCTCTACACTTAACACATAACGAGCGGCCTATGCGGTTTATTTATATGTACCGCCCAGCGGGGTGTTTTTAGCCAAAATAGGGCTGTTTACGTGATCATTTTCATGCCTAAATAAGACCCAGAACGTAAAACAAGTATCTATCCCTGAAAGGGCATGAACAGAGCTTTCGAATGACACCATAACAATCCTTGTATGATGGATAGTTTTCTTGCAATAACCGTGCAACGCGAGTGCAAAAAGCATGTAATTCGGTACTTTCCCCATATAATTGAGTATGTAGCGAGTGAGAGAGGGAGGAGGGAGCTGAGATTCGTGTCAGTAGGTTCGCCGCGGTGGTCTGGAGCAGTCATACGCTCGCTAGTCTCCTGCCACCACTTGTCTCTCTCTCTCAGCAACATTACGTGCTGAAATTGCCACTCGACCTATGTCGAGCGCCGCCAGTTAGTCCAGCTTTTTTTAACTCGACTTAAGTGGTGAGCCGCTAAAGAAGGGTTAATTATGCCTCCTTCCATATATAGTCCTAGCTGCCACATTAAGTTTGAGGGTTTGGCCTTTGACTCCTTGTTCAGTATTTCATGTTCAGTAGGATAAGATTCCTTTTGTAATAAACATATTATTTTCGCTTCTGCTGATCTCAATTCAGGGAGTCTGATATGCTTCGAATCTTCACGAAGGAAAGACCAGTGAGCCCGACTTCTCATGTTGTTAATGAAACGGTATATCCATGCAAATACCCGTATTACTTGATCATAGCTGCCGTAACATTCCCACTCTACCATTTTTTATTTTTTTTTAAAGACAATGAACGGAGGAAGGAAAAACACAGATAAAACAAAAAGGTCCATGTGCCTAAAGGCATCTTCCATTCATAAAATGTTTGTAACAACTGGATTTAAACATTTGTAGATTGTAAGTTTGTGGAAAGCAATTCGAGGGAAGTGAATTCCAAAGAGTAGTAGTTCTAGGGATAAATGAATTTTGATAAGCAGAAGTTCTGCATTGTGGAGGAGAAAGTGTAAATTCATGGGCGCTCTCAGCTGCCCTAGTTCTACGGGGAAAGATGTGGAGAGGCGGCACAATTGAAGCAAGTTCCTCGGAACAATTGCTGTGAAAATATCTGTAGAATAATGCAAGGGATGCAACGTTTCTTCGTATGGATAATGTAGGAAGGTCCTGTGTGATTGCAGGGTTATTGATTAATCTAATAGTTTTATTTTGCATTTTGTCCAACTGCCTCAATGCAACCACTCCACTTCCACTCCACAGAGGTGAACAGTAATCCATCTGAGAACGCACATGACTTTTATATATTACGGCCAACTGCTCGTCAGTGAAGAATTCTCGAACTCTGTACAGGAGTCCCAGTTTTTTAGAGGCATTCTTAGCAATGCTTCTAACATAATGTGTCCAGCTCAAGTTAGTAGTTAATGTTACACCGAGAATGTCAATACTAGGGGAAGTGGGAATATTTACATCATTAAAAAATATATGGGAGTCAGTGAGATTCTGTCGGTTAGAAAATTGAATGTACTTGGTTTTCTGTGCATTAAAGGAAACTAGATTCTTTTGTCCCCATTCTTCAATTCTAGAAAGGTCATGGTTCAGAGAAATTGCAGTGCTTATTTTTGAATTTATAAGATCGGGTTGGGTGAAAGAATTGGTAAATGTGAAGGAACTGTGGAGTGTTGAGTCATCTGCGTAGGAATGTATTGGATTATGAGTGGTAGATAATGAGATCATTGATATGAATGAGGAACAGAGTTGGGGCCAAAACTGATCCCTGGGGAACACCAGCATTTATTGAGTGAAATTGAGAATAAAAGGCCATCTACCATTACACATATTTTTCTGTTATGAAGATAAAAAGAAATTAGTGGAACTAATGATGCAAGGCCGTAGTGTGACATCTTCGACAATAAGGATTGATGCCAGACTCTATCAAATGCCTTTGATATATCCAGTGCTATTGTATGTCTTTCACCATGTTGGTCTGTAGCTTGGTTGATTTGATGCGTAAGAAGGCAAAGAATGTCTGCAGTTGATCGACATCGTCTAAAACCATATTGCCTATCACTGATTAATTTATTATTCTCAAGATGCTTAATTATGTGATTATTTAATATAATTTCAAAGACTTTACCAATAGTGGAAGTTATAGCTATTGGTCTGTAGTTTGATGGATCTGAAGAGGCACCTTTTTTAGGAACTGGATGGATGTTTGCTTCTTTCCAGGGTACTGCGAAGCATGAGGTATGAGTACATAGACGGAAAAATTTTGCCAATACAGGAGCGAGCACCAAGGAGCAATTCTTAAGTACTATTGGAGGAATTTCATCTGGACCAGGAGCCTTATCTACTGAGAGATTCTGCAAAATAGATTTTGACATGTCTGGTGTGGATCTTAAGTAAGGGAATTTCAGGCGAATTAAAATTAAGTACAGGGACATCTTGATTTATTTCATCTAAGGTTGAGTTGGTGGAGAAAATATCCGCAAGAAGGTTAGCTTTACCTTGTGGGTCACTTACAAGATTGCCAGTCGGAGATTTTAATGGTGGAATGGATGAAGCAGTTGTGAAGTTGGATTTGAATAAGTTAAGAGTAGACCAAAATATTTTGTTATCATTTGGATTATTTAGAAGTTTATTTGCCTGCTTGTGGAGAAAGTTTGATTTAGTTAGGTTTAATACAGTTTTTGCATGATTTCTGATGTTTCTAAAGTAATTGAAGGCTACATGTGTTGTTGATCTTGTGTATGCATTGTAGGCTATTGCTTTTTGTTCAGATACTCTAGCACAATTATGGTCAAACCATTTAGGTGAATTAGATCTTTTAATGTACTTTTGATGAGGAATAAAAGTTTCCATTCCAATTTTTACAAAATCTTGTATGTGGCTCAAGGTGGAGTGTGCATCATTAAAAAAGAAAGAGGTCCAGGGAATATCAATAAAGAAACCTTGAAGACCCTCCCAGTCTGCCCTATCGTAATGCCATTTAGTCACCAAAACAGGTTCAGAGTGGGAAGGTGTGGTATGTGATAGACAGGTGGCCTGTATCAGACAGTGATCAGAAGATCCAAGCGGGGACCTCACTGTAACATCATAATTTTCTGAATTGGTTGTTAAAAATAAGTCCAGTAGGTGGGAATTATGATTAGGATTATCTGGTACACGGGTGGGTTGGTTGACTAGTTGAGTGAGATTAAATGAGTCTGCAAATAGCTCACATTCAAGACCAGCATCATCAGTCCTGGCTGAATGAGTAAGCCATTCAACATTATGGACATTAATATCACCCAACACAGTGATTTCAGAAGAAGCATTTAAGTTGTGGACACTGAGTTGTGAGGACAGAGAATCAAAAAGACTTTGCTCTGGAGGAGTATTTGGGGAACGGTAGATGCAACATATGTATTTAAATTTACCAGCAGAAATTAATTTGTATATAGAATAATCAAAATAGGGACAATTGAAACTAGTAACCTCCTCCAGGGCAATTTCAGATTTTGCGAAGCAACATACACCTCCTTTAGGTCTGAAATTTTGGAGCAGTTGATAACCTGGAAAATTAAATCTAGACGTGTCAGATGTGGATGTTACTTGAGTCTCTGTCAAAAAAAGGAGAGTAGGGGATTCTGCTTGAAGAAATTGGTGTACCGAATTGATGTTAGAGTGAAGTCCCCTTATATTGCTAAACAAAAAGCTGCACCGACGAGCAGCTTTGGGAACTTGTTATCCTGATGTGTAGTACTCACAGTCGAACTACTTAACACATCATCTTGGGGCCGACTTGATGGATCAGATATGCATCCCCTGAAATCCTGCGGCCATTCAGCTGGAGATGTAAGCCATGTAGGTCCTTGCCACCAACTAGAAAATGACATAAACTGTTGCGCCGAGATCCCCCGGGAAATTATGTCACTGGGGTTATCCTTGGTGCTCACATAGCGAAATTTAGCTGTAGAACTAAGTTATGTATCTCATCAGTGCGATTTGAAACATAAACAGGTAACACTTTCTGGCTGTGTACCCATGAAAGCGCTATTTGACTGTCGATCCAGACATAGACGTTATTAATCTGTAGTATGTCTGTATAAGCATCCAGTGTAAACTTTAGTAGCCGAGCAGACAGAAGCAATGCAGTAAGTTCCAATTTAGGAACAGTAATTTTCTTAATAGGGGCTACTTTGGCCTTTGCTATAGCTACTTTAGCTTCACTACCATTGCATAAGTATATGGCAGTACCGTACACACTATTACTGACATCAGCAAAGGCATGTAGATCCACCCGTTGACCATTAATAACCTGACGATCAAGTTGGACCTTGCAACATGTGGAAAGGTCCGACCGAATTAACTGCCAAGTATCTTGTAACTCAGTCGAGAGTGGCGTGTCCCAATCTAGTTTTAGCCGCCACAGTTGCTGTAAAAACATACGAGCACGAATAGTTACAGGCAGCAAATAGCCTAGGGGATCAAACAACCTTGCAGACAAGATTAAGCAGTTGCGCTTGGTCATAATCTCACTGTCGCATGGTATGTGACAGAAGGAAATACAATCTGTGGTAGTGTCCCATTTGTGGCCTAAAAACTTTACTTCACCTCAGTAGCTACACCGTCAGAAGCAAATTGACCTTTCATAAGATCACTATTAGTGGCCCATTCTCTCAAGTATAAATGAGCCTTGGCAAAGCATCTCTTGAGTAATAAATCTTCATCGTCGCTAGTGCCTTGAAGATTGTCTACATAAATCCCCCGCTTGATCTCATTCTTGAAGTCAGGATCTAGTCCAGCCTCCTCAAGATGTCGCAAGATAGTAGCGTTGAGAAGGAACTGGGAACAGGTCGCTCCGAATAAGACGACTCTGAATCTGTAGACCAGATACTCTGAATCTAGATCCATTGGGTCCCTTGGCCATAAAAATCTTGTCGAGTCCCTGTCTTCATGATGGAGTTGAAGCATCAGGAAGGCCTTCTCAATATCGGCGACCCATGCAAATTTATGACATCTGAAGCGTAACATAATTTGCGCGAGATCAGAGACCAGGGACGGACCCGTGTAGACAATCATTCAGGCTATAAGAGCGATCACTGGATTTTGCTGAATAATCATATACAATACGAACAGGAGTGGTGGAACTGTCCTTTTTTATCCCATGGTGAGCAAGGTAATGAATGTTATCCCCATACTCACTGGGAGATACTCTTTCAACAAATCCACGTTGTACTTGCTCTTCTAGTACTGCCGCATAAGTCTCGCAATAATTTGGTACCTTGACAAAATGCTTCTGAAGGCCACGTAATCTACCAAGTGCTAGATGGAAATTTGTAGGTAATTTACTCTTATTGTCATTCCAAGGGAGCCTTACCACATACTGACTCCTGCCAGAGTTATATGTTACAGTTTCTTCGTACGAGCTCAACGCTAGCTTGGACTCCCGATCAAGTTCATGTGGGTCAATTCCAATATTATCTAAGTCCCATAGCTTGTTTATATCAGTGCATGGATTATCAGGAACGGTAGACCTAACGTATTTGTCTATGGGGCTTACTGCTACTTTATGGACCGTAACTACCTCCACCTTTGTGTCTTGAAATGAAGTTGCATAGGATCCAGAAATGGCATACCCTTGTATCGTGGGGAGCAATATCAGCTTATCTATCCGCCGATATCCAGGGTGAACCAGGTCGTAGTAATAATCAGCTCCGACCAGTAGCATAATTCCATTGTTGGCAGAGAGTTGATCATCAGCCAGTTTAAAACCCTGCTTCTGAGAGATTTCAATTGTGGTTGAATCTCAGATGCCACATAGAAACTTGGAAGTTTGTCGACCACAACAGGGACATACCTTCCTTCTATAGACATATGAAATCTCCACTATATCGTAGTCACTGGAATCTACTTCACCAGTGAAACCATGGAGACGCACATTCTCTTGACCCTTGCTGGTACACTTGAGCTGTGGCAATGATGACCGCAGAACGAATGACCTCTGTGAGCACTGGTCGAGTAAGGTACGCGTCATTACATGCCTATTATTACTCCCCACCACTGGCAGCATTATAGTAGGAAGCATTTGACACTCTCTAGAAGCAATGGACATAGCAGATACCTTGTTACTCTTGCTTTTATTTTTATTATGTGACTCTTTGGTGGTTCTCTCTTTTTCTTTTCCGTCGTGCCGATCAGACTGGATACAAAGAAAAAACCAATGTTTCCCCTTGCAATATTTACAGGGTTTGATGAAGGAATGGGTGCAAGCACTGTTGAAGTGGTCTCTTGCCAGACAACTGGTACATCAATGAAGCGATTTAGCCTTGCCAATTTTCTGTGTAGCCTTAGGATACTTAGGACATTGGTACCATGGATGACCGCGTACACTACACAACTTGCAACCTGATGTGATCGTCCTCTTCTGTTTAGGAGATGTTTGTACCGGGAAAGCCACAGTGGATGGCGACATCTCCACTTGTCGGTAGTGTCCAGTACTCTCCATATTGAAGACTTCGGTCTGGAATTTCTGCACCAACGCTTCTAAGTCCAGTGGAGTGTCGCTTAATTGCCGTCTAATTATATCCTTAAGGGGAGAGGGTACCTTGCTCAAGATGTTTACACTGTAGATTTCCTCCTTCGTGATGGCCATCGTCTCCATTGACCGGAGGAGGCTCTCAAAAGAGGCATAGTACTCCTTTAACTCGGTCACATCATACGATAGAGGATCTAGAGCGAAGATTTTTTTTATTAACGCTGTCTTTATTACTTCATCTCGCTCATAAGTTCTTTTCAAGAGCTCCACTGCAGACTCATAGCTTGTTGCTTCTAGCTTGTACCCCTCTATCAGCTTCAATGCCTCCCCTTTCAACTGTCCACGGAGATAAGTAAACCTTTGGATGGATGTAAGGGTCTTATTCCGATGAACGGAACACTCAAATATATCCCATAATCCAGTCCAGGTAGTTGGATCCCCGGAAAAGGTAGACAAAGTAGGCTTTGGAAGATTAAAACCAGTTGCTTTTGGAGTACCGGTATCCTTAGCAGGGTGTGATTCTTGAGTTGAAGCTAATCTGGCTAAGGCTGTATCAACGTTTTCAATATACTCCAGATCTGCTGACATTTCTTCCACATCTTCAGGACTTGACAACAAACTATATACCTGCTGAGCATTACTATCAAAGGTGGCTAGCGATTTAGTTACAGTAGCATTCTTGCCCTTTATCTGATCAGCCGAGGCACTTTCTAGAAAATCATCCAGATCTCTTAAACATTTATTCAAACTTCCCTTCATCCCTCCCTTTAAAATCTTAAGTTTCTTTAAATCTGTCATCGTTAAGGTCTAATTCTTAGTAACTTAAACTACAATGAGGTCCGGATGCAGACTGTTAGTCGCTTAGAAATCAACAGCAGCAAACTCCCATTACTCAAGAAAATAAATCAAGAAAATTACATAGTAGTTTCATCCCCCTTAACCTAACAAGTGCGCATGGGGGTAATTGGAAACGTCCCCCTGTGCTGACGTATTTGAGGTGTTTCCGTCACTAAAATATTCATTGTACCATTAATAGCATTAATACTTATCCATATGCACCTATTATGGGTTGATTATAAAGGTATTAACCTGAAATAACAATAAAACGAGTGAAAACAGCGTTTGGATGGTCAAAATCGGAGATATAGCCCGCGAGTTGTATAATGTATGGGTGAGGCAAGCTGCTTTCCCGCCAATTTCCCCCAAGGCCACTGAGACACAGTCGATCGATACTCTCTCTCTCTCTCTTGCATTCGCTTGCTATCAGTGATGACCACACCCTGTAACCGGATTTCTAATGTTAGCACGAAAATATACCTCAGAATAAGGGAATAACAGGGAAAATAGGTGATAACTGAAGGAGAGGACGAAAGTGGGGAAGGAGGGGAGGTAGAGGACTGAGATTTTGCATGGCCCAAGGGCCAATTTTTTTTTTTTTTTTTCCGATGTCAAAAGTTGATTTTTTTTTTCTGACTCTTAAGAGTCTCCCCGCAGTCCGCCGGGGGAACTCTTAAGAGTCTCCCCGCAGTTCCCGGGTTAATATAAATTATCTAAAGGAAATTATCTAACTGGACAACAACATAATGTACACCGGGGCTATCAATGAGGAGACTGGCTACTGCGACGCAAGATAGTCCCTTACCATCTTAACGACCTGGGCCAACAAACGATCGCTGCCTTCATGGGTGAGGTGGACGCCGTCCTCGGACATGTACTGGCTCCCGAAACTACTGTATATGGGGAAAATCGACCACCAAGGTGCTTGTGCTTTCTCTTGAGGAGAGCATTTATAGAAATCTTAACCTTGTGGTACTCACCTGCCAGAATACCCCGAGGAGACGCCCTTTGCTCCAACCCCAATACAAGGCAGCGACCCTTCATGGACGCCTCAATCTCAAAGGCCAAATCCTTGATCTTAGTCGCTAGCTCCTGCGGGACCACCCCAGAGACGACGTCATTGCCGCCAAACACCACGACAGTGATTTCGGGCCTTAGGCTCAAAAGATCAACCCAAGCTGGTTTGGATCTAATGTTATCGAGAGTGGCTCCTGGGGCACTAAACGACCTCAATACAAAACCCGGGTCGTAAAACTCTTGGCGGGAGACTCCTAAGCGACTGACATAACTGTGGCCTAATATGCCCACCACTTTCCCCGGGCTCTGATTGTAAGAGGAGGATGGTATAAAATTCACCCCAATGCCACTCCCTGATGCAGCTGTGGGATGATTCCTTTGAGCCATGATGTACCGAAAACAGAATTAAATACTAAATCCATTCAAAATAAAGGGTAAGGTGAAGCACTAACTAATTGAAGCCCTTTATAGGTAAGCCTAGTTGGACAAGCCACAATCATGAGGTCTGACTATTGACTGTCAATCGTGTTACGGACTAGGATTCAAACCCACAACACCATGAAGAAATGATTAACTCCAATGAAAAGGCAACACAACTTATCACCGTGGTATTATAAGAATGGAAGTTAACCACCCAAAACTAGACTGCAAGGTTAATATTATCCTCCAGCGAAACCCTACAACACTATAAAACTATACAACAAGTCAATCAGAATCATATAATTGATATTATTAAGTTTACTTTAAAATAATGTCAGTAGAATAACTTATGCTTTCGTAAATCCTTTAGGATTTATATGTAAGATATTCAAGTATCCACTTTAGTTTACTGTACAAAAATAATTAATTACCGTTTACTTTCTTTTAGAACCACAGCATATATAATGTATTTAAATCTTTAAGTTAATTTGAAAGATACTACATGAAAATAAATAAGGTAGGTGTGGATGAAAAGATAATTTAAAAGTATGGATATTATTTACATATAAATTACACTTTATGCATCTATCCTTACATTCACACAATACAACATAATCATACAATACAACATAATAATACTTATCTATAGAGAGATAGTTTATACAAGGCAGGACACAAACTCAGGGTGACCCATGGTGACGTCTTGGCGAAGCAGAGGCGTGAGGAGAACTGCCGTTTCTCAAATCTTCTTCTCTATCGAGCCCTTCGTCATTGAAGTTATCGTACTGGACTATTCTCTCTACAATCAAACAAATTAACTCAACTAATAATAATATAGAATGCTTCATTAAAATATATAAATGTAGAGTAAGAACATTAAATCACGAATTATATAAAGACTAATCATACGTCTGCCAGAGAGACTCTTAAACCAGCAGGTGAGAGGGGGAAGGTGCGCGCTTGGCGCCACAAACTGCGGGCGTTTAAAGCCTGGGGCAAAAGATGTCTGGCTAATAGGCTACAGTACACTCTGAACACAAAATATGTTCCCCGAAGTTAGCTTATTTCCTAAAGGCCTTCCTATGTACAAATAAAATTATAGTCACATATACCCACTAATAATTAGTTAACTCTATCCCACCAGCAATTAGTTTAATTAAGGCAATACATAACACCTCCCCCATTAAGAGATTTATAAGGGAAACATTGTAAATCAAAATATTCTAAGTCCTAGATAACATGTCTGCAATTATACAGGGTGTCCATAAAGTCTCTTTACAATATAAAATATTTATTACCAAGGCAATTGATGAGATATTTTAATCAGATTTGTTGTATGTACTCGGTGGTTATCAAAGTTTTTAATAACATTGCATTTGTCCATTGGTCCATTTTTCTTCCACAAGAAAACAATTACTGAAAATGTTTACCTTGACCTTTTGACTGAATATGTGGCACCACAACTAGAGGACCTTCAACCAACCATCATTTATCAGCAAGATGGTGCACCACCACATTGGGGACTGCGTGTTCGTGAGTTCCTAAATCAAACATTCACAGACCGGTGGATTGGAAGGGATGGCCCGATTCCCTGGCCTCCTCGTTCACCAGATATCACTCCCCTGGACTTCTTTCTATGGGGTTATGTTAAAGATATCGTGTATCGAACAGAGATACGGGACATCACTGACCTAAAGCAAAAGATCACTGATGCCATTGCGACCATTGATGAGGCTATGCTACAGCGAACATGGCAAGAAATCGAGTACCGTCTTGATGTGCTTCGTGCAACTAATGGTGCCCATGTAGAGGTGTACTAAATTAGGCAAAACAAACTTCAATATCTACTCCTCATTTTGTAATAATTTCCACATATTTGTCTGTTCATTTGCTTTTGTAATAAATATTTTAAATTGTAAAGAGACTTTATGGACACCCTGTACAGTATTGTTTTTCCCATTGATATGAAAAATGTGCAGCTTGTAAGGCTGCAATGCCAGAGCCCACCTCATGAGACGCTGGTTAGAGTTTTTCATCTTATGCAGAAAATTTGAGGGGATTATGATCAGTAAACACATCTACAGGAAAGCAAGAACCATTCAAGTACACATTAAACTTATCAATGGCAAACAATAATGCAAAGCACTCCTTCTCAATAGTACTATAATGATTCTGGTATGGTTTGAACTTTGTGGATGCTTAGCAAACAGGATGTAAAACTTCATTCGCGCTGTACTGCTCCCACATCACTGGCATCTATTTGCAAGATGAACGGCTTGGTGGATTGTGGAGATTTCAGTATGGGCGCATTTGTGAGAAGGGCACGAATTTTCACGAAAGCGTCCTGGCATTCCTGAGTCCACACAAACTTTTTCTTTTGACTGACTAGGTCTGTTAAAGGTGCAGAGAGGTCAGAAAAATTGGGCACAAAACACCAATAATACCCACTCATGCCCATGAAGCGCATTAGTGTTACGTAAGACTGTTAGGAGTAGTCAAATGTATTCAAAGGGTTAACTCCAGGTAGGAGTATTAGGACGTTTTGAGTTACGATCCTATATTTATGATAAGGGTTTAACTGTTGACTCTATATAAGGCTGACTGAAGGTGTCGATGGCCTTAAGAGATGTAGATATTATATTTTAGTTATAGGTTGATAGAAGATAAGTTGATCTCAGCTCTCTCTGCTCGTTGATGATAGATTAATCGATTGATATATATATAAGTAGTTATAATGCTGCCACCACCGATTACCATATATATATATTATATTGATAGATATAGGTAAAGGGAATATAATTAAAGATCTCTGGTCCAAAACCACTTTGATATATATTTAACACCTTACGAGCGGCCTATGCGGTTTATTTATGTGTACCGCACAGCGGGGTGTTTTTAGCCAAAATAGGGCTGTTTACGTGATCATTTTCATGCCTAAATAAGACCCAGAACGTAAAACAAGTACCTATCCCTGAAAGGGCATAAACAGAGCTTTCGAATGACACCATAACGATCCTTGTATGATGGATAGTTTTCTTGCAATAACCGTGCAACGCGAGTGCAAAAAGCAGGTAATTCGGTACTTTCAGTACATAATTGAGTATGTAGCGAGTGAGAGAGGGAGGAGGGAGCTGAGATTTGTGTCAGTAGGTTCGCCGCGGTGGTCTGGAGCAGTCATACGCTCGCTAGTCTCCTGCCACCACTTGTCTCTCTCTCTCAGCCACATTACGTGCTGAAATTGCCACTCGACCTATGTCGAGCGCCGCCACATAGTCCAGCTTTATTTAACTCGACTTATGTTGCTCGCCGCTAAATAAGGGTTAAGTAACAATCTGAAAGATATACAGAAGTACTATAAAGTAATATAAGAGTAAACCCTTAACTCAAGAAGGTATCTCTGGGTATATGTTATCACCCTTGATGTTCGATTCTATCTGCCTGCTCTCCTATCTCTCACCTTCTCACCACCTCCAAGCCACACCTATAATTCACCTCCCGGTTACAAGATGGCTACCCGTGGTTACAAGATGGCGTTGGAGAAAGTACAGGGAGTGTCATTTCAGCAGAATGTGTGTGACAGGATCTGACCAGACAATACGTCATAGGGGTGAATGATCTTCTGACCTCTGTAATGTATAGTCCCCCATATAAATCTAGATACTGTGACTAAAACACCTTAAAATTATATGATAGATGGTTATAATGATTTTATAATAAATAGTATAATCTTGAGATGTAATATTAGTGCCTTACGATCATGAGGAACAGGCAGTGATGCAATGGCTTCCACTTTGGCAGATACTGGTCTAACCTCATCTTGCCCAACCACATGACCCAAGAATATTATGTTGGCATGTCCAAACTCACTGTTGGCCAAGTTCACTGTTAAATGTGCTTCAGCCAGGTTGTAGAATAGGGCGTGCAGTTGAAGTTGGTGATCTTCCCATGATTTGCTGTATACTACCAAATCGTCCAAGTAAGATTGCACCCCGACGAGTCCCTCTGTCACCCGATGAATCAGCTGTTGGAAGGTTGCTGGTGCGTTGACCATCCCAAAGGGCATGACGGTGTAGTGGTATAAGCCGTCAGGGGTGGCAAACGCAGAGATTCGTTTGGCACGCTCAGTCAGCCGGACCTGGTAGTACCCACGTAGTAAGTCGATCTTGGTAATGTATTTGGCGTCCCCCAGTTGGTCGATAAGGTCGTCAATCCGAGGAAGAGGGTAGCAGTCCTGACAGGTTAGTTGGTTAACCTGGCGGTAGTCAGTGCATATCCGGAACGATCCATCCGGCTTGTCCACTAACAGGCATGGTGAAGCCCACTCGCTGTCACTCTTCTCCACCAGGCCATGATCCATCAGGAAGTGCACCTCCTTCCTCAGGGCATCCCGCTTCCATGGACTGGCGCGGTAGGGATGCTGCTTAATGGGACGAGCACCGTCGACCAACACCACATCATGCTCAACCAGAGGGCACTGCCGGGGAACATCGCCAAACAGCTGTGGAAACTCATTAAGCAGGGATTCCAAGTCACCACTCTGGTCAGGTGGCAAGTGCTGGAATTTTAGATGAGGATTAGACAAGAAATCAGAGTTTTGCAATTTCGTGTCCGAGGGCAAAGAAATATCTTCTTCATCCGCAATAACAGAGTTTGCTACATCCACGTTCAATACAGGGGCATCATTGCCAGGATCTCTTACAAAGTATGGCTTTATCAGGTTCACATGTATCAGTCTCTCTGCCTTTCGTCTGTCATGAGTTTGCAGGACGTCATTTACATTACTGGTCTTTCGTGTTATCATAATATTATAAGGACCATGAAACTTACTTTGTAAAGGTTTCTTAGGGATTGGCAGAAAGGCTAACACAAGATCACCTGGCTTAAACTCTCTGGCAACAGCTTTCCTGTCAAAATTGTCTTTCATGGTTACTTGAGAATCCTTCAGGTTTTTCATTGCATGTTCTATAGCAGTTTTTAATCTTTGTCTAAACTGATGAACATAGGTAAGAAGAGGTTTACTGGAAGGTGTATCTAACCAAGATTCTTTTAGAACTTTAAGAGGACCTCTAACCTCATGACCATACAACAACTCAAAAGGTGAAAAACCAAGGGAATCTTGTACACTACTCCTTACAGCATACAACACAAAATGAATACCTTCATCACAATCTGCATTATTTTCCTCGCAATACTTTGTCAACATTGACTTGAGAGTTTGAAGTAGGCGTTCTAATGCACCTTGGGACTCTGGTCTACAGACTGTGGAATGGTACTGGCGCACTCCCAACTCATCCATAGTTTGTTTGAAAAGTTTGGAAGTGAAATTGCTACCTAGGTCAGATTGGACAATACGAGGAATTCCATACTGAGTGAAGAATTTACTAAGGGCTTTCACGATATTCTTGGAAGTTATTCGCCTCAATGGATTTTGGATACCTAGTGGTAGAACACATAACCGTCAGCATATACTCATTTCCACTGTGTGTTTTAGGCAAGGGACCAACACAATTAATGATTACTTTACTGAAAGGTTCCTCTGTTACTGGAATTGGATTTAATGGTGCAGGTTTTATTGGCTGATTTGGTTTTCCAGCCATTTGGCACCCATGACATGTTTTACAGTAGTAGGCAACAGATTGCTTCATTTTAGGCCAGAAGAAGTCCTTGGAGATTTTGGTATAAGTTTTGTTAACACCTAAATGTCCACCACTGAGGTCATGACCCACTGATATGATTAGAGATCTGAACATAGTAGGTATAACCACTTGGTGGTATTCTTGCCAAGTTTCATTAGCTGGTACTTTAGGAGGTCTGTATTTTCTCATTAGGATACCGTTCCTCACATAAAAGCATTTGGGAAAGTTCACTAACTCAGAATCCTCGACAGCCTTGTCAAAGAATGGTGCTAACTCAGATTCCTTTACTTGGGCTTCTTTAAGAGTGTTGTTGTTGTTGTTGTTGTTCCCCAAGCTGCCTGGCCGAACAGCCCCAAGCAAGGCCAAGGCCATAACCGAGCGCCCCCATAGAACCCTCCCTGCCGACCACAATAAAGCCTGGGTGACCGAAGCCACTCCATGGCGGGTAGCTGAGGAGGGCGACAGAAATGCCCGGGAAACCAAAGCCCCACCCAAGGCCCTGTGCCCCTCAGCAATTATGAAGAGAAAGCGGAGGGGCAAAGGAAAAAATGTGACGCTTTGGCTTCCAATCTTGGTAGATTGGGAGGTCAATCCACGGAAGAGATGACGTCACTTGAGATCTAGAAAATATATAAGTAAAAGGAACAGTCAAAGTAAGCTATGGGTATGGCAGAGATCGCTCAGTTCTCACTCTGATAGACCAGCACATCACCACTCTTTAAGAGTGTTAGAATCAATTGGTACGTTACTTAGTTCCTCTGGAGAAGCTAACACCCGAGAAGGGTCATTATCAGCAAATAGGTGTGAGAGATCAACATCCACAGAATTAGTGCTATCATTACTGTCATTCTGTTGAGCTGCCATGCTCCTAGTCATTACACATGAAGGGAACAAATAAGGATAGTCCTTTTCCAGCTGTTCTATGTTATTACATAATGAGGGAGACGAAACTACAATGGGGTCAGGTACAACTTTTCCACCTGCAATATCATTCCCGAACAGAAAGTTCACTCCTTTCACAGGTAGTGACTCTTGAACTCCTACAGTGAAGTAACCACTAGCCAACTCAGTATTCAAATAAACCTTAGCCAGAGGAACAGTAATACACCCACTAACTCCATTGATCAGAACACTCTGGGCCAAATAACAGTCCTCCAAATCAGGCACCACACCTGTTAACATGAGGCTATGAGAGGCTCCTGTGTCCCGAAGTACTTGAATGGGATATTTAGTGGAAGTGTCAGAAAAAGAAACAGTTCCTATAGAACGAAAAGGTTGAAACTGATCAACAGAACAGCTAGGAAGGTCACTACCAGCTAGAACACAGTCTTGAGTTTCTGTGGGGTTATTAGGACAGGCACTCAAAACAGTCAGTTTAGAAGTTTGGTTAGAACTAGAAGTAGCTGGTTCACTGGGAGGCAAGTTAGAAGGAATGCTAGAAGTAGCCAGAACTTGTTCTGGGCGTCTTTCCCTGCCTTTAAGCTTAGGACAGTCCCTAATGTGATGACCGGTTTGTTTACAATAAGCACAAATAAAAGTAGGTTTGGATGAGTTTGGGGTTTTACCTGGTTCAGTCTTACCAGATACAGTGCTCCCAGAAGTAACTCTAGTAGATGGCTGGGAGCCACCAGAACCATTCCCATCACCTGTTACACGAGTTCCACCACCACCTCGGAAACTGCCGCTAGAAACACTAGTACTCCTAGTCAAGTCAGTCCCCTTCTGCTTCTGCCTGAAAAAAAGAGTCACCATGAGTCAACCTGTAATTTTCAGCCAAAGTGGCTGCCTTGTTTACATTAGTAACTTCTCTCTCTTATAGATACAATTTCAAGGAATATGGAACTTTGCGGAGAATTTCTTCTAACACAACCAGCTGACAGAGTTGTTCAGAAGTAGTTACTTTACTGGCTCTCAACCAAACATTAAAGAGCCTTTCCTTCTCTTTGACAAACTCTAGATAGGATTCTTTCTCTTCCTTCTTTAGATTACGTAATTTCTGTCTATAAGTTTCAGGAACCTGGTCATAAGCCTCCAAGATAGTCTTTTTTAGATTATCATAAGGTATGCCATCACTAGGGAGATAGCGTAAATCAACTTTGGGTCAATATACAGGAGGCGCTACAATATTGGTAAAAAATTAAGCTCAATAGCATGTGATTAAGCGATTTTTCTCCAAATTGTTGATGTAGGTGTCATTCCCGGGAAACTAACATAATACATATTATATGGATATTTACGTTTTAAGGGTTTGTTTACACTTCTTCTTTTTCGTCTTCATCTGGGAGACTTCTTTTTCGTGACTGTCAGTCAACAACTGAGACATCTGGTGGCGAATGCAATGAACTATACTGGTGGCGTCATAGCCAAAGTAATCACCCTACCTAATTCATGCCAAGAGTACTCGAGTTCACTGACACGTGATGTCTATCGACCAATCAGGTGATGCCATGATTTGGAAAACAGGTGGCCCAGGATATAAGCTGTCAGTTTGACTCTGGCCAGCTTGTGTAGAGGGTGTGAGCCGATCAAAGCTTTTTCCACCGTCTTTAAAAACACTGAGGCTGCTTAAGACCTTTTCGCCTTCCAATAAGTGTAAACTGTCCAAAGTGCAATAACCAGTGTTCCAAATACAGCTGGCGAGGACAGCTGGTTTTGAAATGCACATACACTTGTTTTACATGGAAAAATTCGAAACAAAAATCCACCAGCTGTTGACCAAGATGAGTGGTGATCGAGCCTCCAGCGGCCAGCCAGGCAGCCCAGTACCTCCTCTGTTCATTAAGGTTAGTTGGTTGGTTGGGACAACATAAAGGAGCCGGACCACAGCTAGCTAGGGAATCTTAATGGGTCATCGCAAAGTAACAAAGTAAAAAAAAATTTCGCATAGGATTAAACTGGCATGCAAGGGCTAGTTGGTTACCATACTGATGTTTTGGACCGACAGTTAGCCCATCGATCTTTTTAGGCCTAATAGGTCCGGTAGAGCATAGGCTATACATCATTGCTATATATGTCATTAAGAGCTGAAATGTATTATAAGGGAGAACAAAAATAAAATAAAATACATAGGCCTACTGTAAAACAATAAGTTTTTCAGCCAGTACCCAACCAGCGGAGGTGTGGGGGCAGCAGCCCCCACCAATAATACTAGGTTAGGTTAGGTAAGGTTGTAAGGTTAGGCTAATGTTAACCCCATTCTTACTAGGTTAGGTTAGGTAAGGTTGTTAGGTTAGGCTAATGTTAACCCCATTCTTACTAGGTTAGGTTAGGTAAGGTTGTTAGGTTAGGCTAATGTTAACCCCATTCTTACTAGGTTAGGTTAGGTAAGGTTGTTAGGTTAGGCTAATGTTAACCCCATTCTTACTAGGTTAGGTTAGGTAAGGTTGTTAGGTTAGGCTAATGTTACGTTACCCCCAATTCTTACTAGGTTTAGGTTAGGTAAGGTTGTTAGGTTAGGCTAATGTTTAACCCCATTCTTACTAGGTTAGGTTAGGTAAGGTTGTTAGGTTAGGCTAATGTTACCCCATCTTACTAGGTATGGTTAGGTAAGGTTGTTAGGTTAGGCTAATGTTAACCCCATTCTTACTAGGTTAGGTTAGGTAAGGTTGTTAGGTTAGGCTAATGTTAACCCCATTCTTACTAGGTTAGGTTAGGTAAGGTTGGTTAGGTTAGGCTAATGTTAACCCCATTCTTACTAGGTTAGGTTAGGTAAGGTTGTTAGGTTAGGCTAATGTTAACCCCATTCTTACTAGGTTAGGTTAGGTAAGGTTGTAGTAGGTTAGGCTAGGTAAGGTTGTTAGGCTAATGTTTAACCCCATTCTTACTAGTTTAGGTTAGGTAAGGTTGTTAGGTTAGGTTTAGTAAGGTTGTTAGGTTCGGCTAATGTTAACCCCATTCTTACTAGGTTAGGTTAGGTAGTAGTAGGTTGTTTAGGTTAGGCTAATGTTAACCCCATTCTTACTAGGTTAGGTTAGGTAAGGTTAGGTTAGGTTAGGTTTTAGGCTAATGTTAACCCCATTCTTACTAGGTTAGGTTAGGTAAGGTTAACTAGGGTTAGGTTAGGTAAGGTTTAGGTTAGTAGGTTGTTAGGCTAATGTTAACCCCATTCTTACTAGGTTAGGTTAGGTAAGGTTGTTAGGTTAGGCTAATGTTAAACCCCATTCTTACTA
Source organism: Paralithodes platypus (assembly GCA_032716605.1). Lineage (NCBI taxonomy): Eukaryota > Metazoa > Arthropoda > Malacostraca > Decapoda > Lithodidae > Paralithodes > Paralithodes platypus. The sequence goes on from CM064510.1 coordinate 24,597,432, forward strand.
GGTTAGGTAAGGTTGTTAGGTTAGGCTAATGTTAACCCCATTCTTACTAGGTTAGGTTAGGTAAGGTTGTTAGGTTAGGCTAATGTTAACCCCATTTTACTTCGTTAGGTTAGGCTAATGTTAACCTTATGAAAACCCAAACAAAGATTTTATTAGGGTTACTGTGTAATTTTAACATGAACATTAGTAAAATCCGAGCCAAGTTTCGTCAAAACTTGGCTCGTGTTTTCTAAATGTCGGGTTATATGGGTATGGAAATTTACAAAACCCGAGCCAACATGTTAATAAGGTTACTGTGTTATTTTCATTTTTAAATTAGTTAAATCCGAGCCAAGTTTCGTCAAAACTTGGCTCGGGTTTTCAAAAAGTCGGGTTTTATGGGTCTGGAAATTGACAAAACCCGAGCCAATAATTTACCAAGGTTACTGTATTTTTTTCATTTTTACATTTGTTAAATCCGAGCCAAGTTTCGTCAAAACTTGGCTCGGGTTTTCAAAAAATCGGGTTTTATGAGTCTGGAAATTGAACAAACCCGAGCCAAATTTGGGTTACAAATGTGTATTATCGTGTTCTATACGCTTTTTACCCCTCAATTTCCCTGATCTTCATAGCCCTCCCCACTATCGGGGGGCGTGTCTTTAGATTGATGGATAATGGGTAAATGCTTAATTCCCATTCAATGTCATCACTAGATACGACTAAAACACCAAAAACAAAATCAAAATACCAAAAAAAATACCTGAAAAACACATTGTTGCGTCTCCTGTATATTAACCCAACTTTGCTTTACCTATGAAAGCGGTTTGGGAAAAGAAACTCCACTGGTCTTTTGTCCATTTAAGATGGCTTGCTACACACTCAAAGAGATTGAAGAAATTCTCAACATCAGTTTCATCAAATTTTGGCATAAATTTTAACTGATTTCCTAGGTCAGAGAAAGATTTCTTTGCATTCACTTCTCTGTCTTTCACACTTTCTTCACTCTTCAGTCTCAATACTTCAAGTTCATGTAATCGATCTTGCTCCTTTTGTAATCGATCTTGCTCCTTTTAAGCATTTTCTTGGGCTTTCATTTATCTTTCATGCTCTCTGTCTTTCTTCATGTTCTCTGTTTTTCGGCATTCTCTCTTTCATACTCTCTCTGTCTTGCTGCCTCCTCTAATTCCATATTTTTAATCATAAGCAATGATGCGCTACCTCCATCACCAACTATAGGCTTCAAGTGGTAGTAACTCATCAATTACCAATTTATCGATCACACACTTTTTTACCTCAGCTTTAGTCATACTGGATTTGTGAGCAACTCCATATTTGACGGCTAATGCAATCCAATCAGTTTTCTTCATCTGGGAAACAGTCAAGGTACTCAAAGTAGGTTTCTCAACAAACTCATCAATATTAAACTCCATATTGAAATTTAAACAGAGCAAACAGTCTTAGAAGAGATGTTCAAGAGTGCACAAAACAAAGACAATTATTCACACCAAAACGTTGACCACTAATAAAACAATTAACCGTTGTATAAAAGCAAAAAGGTAATCCCGGACAGGCCCCCATATAATGTTACGGACTAAGTTTCAAACCCACAACACCATGAATAAATGATTAACTCCAATGAAAAGGCAACACAACTTATCACCGTGGTATTATAAGAATGGAAGTTAACCACCCAAAACTAGACTGCAAGGTTAATATTATTCTCCAGCGAAACCCTACAACACTATAAAACTATACAACAAGTCAATCAGAATCATATAATTGATATTATTAAGTTTACTTTAAATGTCAGTAGAACAACTTCTGCTTTCGTAAATCCTTTAGGATTTATATGTAAGGTAGTCAAGTATCCACTTTTGTTTACTGTACAAAAATAATTAATTACCGTTTACTTTCTTTTAGAACCACAGAATATTTAAAGTATTTAAATCTTTAAGTTAATTTGAAAGATACTACATGAAAATAAATAAGGTAGGTGTGGATGAAAAGATAATTTAAAAGTATGGATATTATTTACATATAAATTACACTTTATGCATCTATCCTTACATTCACACAATACAACATAATCATACAATACAACATAATAATACTTATCTATAGAGAGATAGTTTATACAAGGCAGGACACAAACTCAGGGTGACCCATGGTGAGGTCTTGGCGAAGCAGAGGCGTGAGGAGAACTGACGTTTCTCAAATCTTCTTCTCTATTGAGCCCTTCATCATTGAAGTTATCGCACTGGACTATTCTCTCTACAATCAAACAAATTAACTCAACTAATAATAATATAGAATGCTTCATTACCCTTCTTTAGCGGGTGCTCTGTGGCCGTTTTGGGCCTTTCTGGGCCGTTCTGACTGCTATATCAACCATCAGTATGAAAGGAACTGTATTGCGCCGAAAACTAGGTGGAAATCGCTACACAATGACGCCACATACAGCTACGTAGCACTCGTGGAGCACTGACAGTGTTACCTCGAAGATGGAAGTTTAGCTGATTTTGCTACCTTGCTCACTTTTAGAGAACTATTGGTTACACTGTCATCCTCACGCGCGGTGGGGGAACTGGAGTTAGTGTGGGCCGGGAGGCCACAGATGTCGGACGTATGGATCATTACTATCCCACCCATTTTCACTCTATTTCCACCCTTTTTTCACCCGTTTTTTGCCAGTTTTTTCAACTCGACTTATGTGGTGAGCCGCTTTTTAAGGGTTAAAATATATAAATGAAGAGTAAGAACATTAAATCACGAATTATATAAAGACTGATCATACGTCTGCCAGAGAGACTCTTAAACCAGCAGATGTGAGGGGGAAGGTGCGCGCTTGGCGCCACAACTGCCGGCGTTTATGGCCTGGGGCAAAATATGTCTGGCTAGTAGGCTACAGTACACTCTGAACACAAAATATGGTCAATATTTACGAGTCACACCACAGCTGGAATCTCATTTCTAAGGGTAGTGTTGGGTTCCTATCATTCTATGTTTCATTGCTATATACTTTTTATCCACCGGATTTTTTTTTTTTTTTTTTTTTTTTTTTTTTTTTTTTTTTTTTTTTTTAGCATTAACCTAACCTAAAAACCTAACCTAAATGTATTTGGGGGCTATTAGGTTAGGTTAGGTTAGGTCAGGTTAGGTTAGGTTTTTTGGTTAGGTTAGGCCTAGCCTAATGCTAAAAAAAAAGAAAAAAAGAAAAAAACATATTTTCCGGTGGATAAAAAGTATATAGCAATGAAGCATAGAATGATAGGAACCCAAAACTACCGTTAAAAATGAGATCCCAGCTGTGGTGTGACTCGTAAATATTGACCCAACAATTATGTTCCCCAAAGTTAGCTTATTTCCTTAAGGCCTTCCTATGTACAAATAAATAGTCACATACAGTATACCCACTAATAATTGGTTAACTCTATCCCACCAGCAATTAGTTTAACCCTCTCCGACATATGACGCGATGTTGAGCCTATTGGGGATACTTTAAAGCCTTTGTTGCCATCAGGGGTATTTAGAAACCTTTAGTTTAGTTACTTCAACCTCTGCAGTTGTCTTTGAGTTAGCTGTGGGCAGAAAACTAATTTTTAAGAGGTAATTATAAGAGTGAGAGAACTCTATTTCTTATTGCTAATCTGGCAACCTCTGCGTCATAAATTCGTGAAAGGGTTAATTAAGGCAATACATAACAATCGCTTAGGAATTAACAATGACCGACACTCATGACCGTCACTATAAGCAACTAGGCCTAGGCTATGTTATGAAATTGAAATATACAAGGTCACATGAGAACCCTCCCCACCAGCAAAATTAAAGATGAGTCTCACAAAGACAAAACATACAGAACACCATAGGCCTACCACTAAAGCGAAAGAAAAGCAACCACAGACACTTGCTGGCCAAGCCTAGCTCCACCGCCCGAAATGGGAACCAACGAAAATGGGTTTAATTCTAGTTTCGCTTTCACAGCATACTCATAAATTTCTATGGCTACTTTAGAGTTGTCATATACCATACTTAATTCCTATATATGTCCAAAGCGGCGGAAATGCATTATAAGGAATTATACCTACTGTAAAAAAAAAAAAAAATCTCTCCATATGCGGCACCATAGCTATTACATAATACTAGGTTAGGTTAGGTAAGGTTGTTAGGTTAGGCTAATGTCGTTAATGTAGTTTATTATCATTATATTACGTCTTTTACCCAGCAATTTCCCCGATCTTCATAGTTGGTCGGGAAGCTATGCCTTTACAACGGCGCCTCCCTTTTGTCGCTGTGTACGTGAAACTAGAATTTTACCCGAAAATGCCCTCACACCAAGCACCAGCCCAGGAAACCTTCCAATAAATGTAAGGAGCACAACGGCCAAAAACCGGGATACTAGCCCAAAACAAACTAAAGAGACGGCGCCACCCTGAAAAAAAACTCGAGGGAAAAAGCTAGGCTAGTTAACTAGTGAAAGGGCAGTCGGCCCAACAACGTACGAGGCGGCAGCCATTTGCAATACCAAGTGTAGTGGAAGTAAACAAACGCTATAATTGCAAAATACTAAGTACCAAAGCACGAAGGACCATATATTTGTAGGGAATTTAGATAGATAGGTTAATTTTCTAACTCAATGGTAAATGAAATTATCCCAACAGTTATATACTAATTACCAATGATGAATTCGACGAGTGGAATTCGGTCCTCTACACAAGGCTAATTCATTTGCATGACATGTAGGATGTTCACATAATACAATATCGATACAATGAACTTAGCTTAGAGGACTGGTGATGTAGGACTGTTGATATGGATTAATAATGGTAGCACATGGTGAACTATAGGTTGAGTCAGGGCCGGGGGGAGATGTTGGCTGTATGGTGGTTTTTGAGAGACTGAGGGCCAGCGTTCTGTCGCTTCTTCGCGAAGTTACATAATGACTGCCGGCTCATAATAATTATAACCTATGATTTGGTTTCATGATACATTTAGAGCTGATGTAAATATTTATACATTACAGTTAATATTTAACCTACATTTAATATTAAATTACAGTACATAAAGAACTAGCCGAAATCGTACTTGCTATACAATACCGCCAAATTCAAATACCCAATTGGACTCAAAACTGTCGGGATCATCACACTATTCCCGACAACGGTTTCATTCAGTTTATAAAGGGCCTCCAGCAATTTACAGGTTACGAACTATCTCACTTAACCATTTTTATTACCACAGCTCCTTATTAAACTGCACAATATAGTGTACAGTCTGGGACTAAAGCCGTGGTGTGGAACTTCAACCATCCATTAGTGTCCTCTGACGACGGTATTCGAAACAATCGATATATGATGTTTTTGGCTCTTCATAGATGGTTCTGTTCGACAGGTCCAGCTAGCGCCAAAAGCAAGCGAGAAACTTCCTGTTGTCTGGTGGTTTACGACCATGCTAACTAGAACAAACACACAAACACACACAACTTCATTATTTGAATGTATGGAATATACATGCTAAAAGGAAGTGAAAATGCACTGGGTATCCATGACAGATGAAACAGGCACACATTTCAGAGTTAGAAGTGGTATGTGTCATTTTCCTTTATAGGTAATATATAGGTGTATTTCCCGATATACAGTAGTGTATTCATACGAATATAACCAATAATGGGTGTTTATAGCATAGGTCGTTAAATGACGGTATTAATAGCGCCAATAATATGTATATCAAATTGAGATTAGGTTACTGAAATGCAACACAAATATGTAACTGAATATAGTATGGTTTATAGGAATGACAACGTGGTGTAGCATAACATTAATTAAACCACAAAATATATGACATTATATAATGTCGAGGAACAATAGAAGGTAACAATTAAAGGATTACCTATAAGAATCTTAGTAATTGTTTGTCTATGTGAGTGAGGGAGGTAAAATACAGTATATACTGTATTAAAACAATATTGCGAATTATATAATTCCATCATTCTATACAGTCAATTGTGTTGGAGATGCCTCCGCCTAACCATATATATATAATAAAAAGATACTTTGACAAGTAGACAGAATGAAAATAAATTGGCCTGATGAAGCTATATGCAAAACGTTAATAAAGTGCTCATCCTCACATGTTTTTTTTTTTCAAACATTGATATGTTTCACTATTTCATACCTCCTTCAACAGAGTTTGATCGTAGTGTAATAAATAAAATCCATATGTTATTCCCATACCGTCTGTATCTCATATATTTATGGAAGAGAGTGAAAGTTTATGAAACGCTCCGAAGCAAGGAGAACAGAACTATAACTCTTTTAGTACTTTAGGGCGTAGGGAGATAACTTAAACATCGAATGATTCATAGGTCAAACTAGGTCTTATTAAACCCGTTTCTTCCATAGATACTTTCTAATGATGTATAATAACATAAAATAGCTAAAATAAGGCTTGAGATTGATTTAGGGATTACCGAAAAGTTTAAACAGCTTCCCAGACTGTAATAAGGTAGTTACGCTATTTGTATGGGTAGAATAAATAACCTAATTGTGCAATTCTATATATAATACAGCATACTTTTAATTGGTAAGAGGTTTGAAAATCATCGGGCCTCGTTAATATTTGATAACATTTAATAACTGTTCACAGTAACTATTTTATGCAAGGTTTCATAGGACATCTCCTCCACATTAAATTCAGTGCCCTCGAGAACTCCTTGACACAATTATTTGTGTTAAGTATTCTAGTTATGTCTTTGCTTAGCAGGTCAAGCATCCTTTCTTTACCAGTTCATTAATCTGCAGTAGGCTGTATTTTCTACCATGTTAAGATTATTGGCTTACAAAATAAAACTTTTATTTATAAAATACTGTTTTTGTTTTAACTTTCCGCTTATATAAAATCGATAATAAGTTTCCACTATACAGAGCAACTTACCCAGTTCATTACTCATTACAACATGTGTCCCTATTCTTTTTATCCTGTTGCCTAATAATCCACATCTTGTTACACGAGAGGAATCTTCTTAAAACCAAGATGTACTGTACAGACTACATTTGTTTTCTTTCACTCTCTGGGTAATATACTGTAAGCTGCCCATATTGACCCACAAAACCCTACAATCTATGTTATATTAATTTCACTCCAACATCAAACACCTCCAAATGAAATTAATAAAACCTTTCTCCCACTAGCCCTCCCTCCCTCCCTCCCTCCACCTCCAACTACACCCTCATTTCTTCCACCTCCCACCACCCCCTCCTTCCCTCCACCTCCCACTACCCCTCCCTCCTTCCACCTCCCACTACCTGTCCCTCCCTCCACCTCCCACTACATCCTCCCTCCCTCCCTCCACCTCCCACTACCCCTCTCTCCCTCTATCTGACACTTACTCTCTCTCTCTTTCTCTGGCATCGTTAAGTCACTGTGCGAGAAATACGAGTTTGAGGAGAGATACTCACAATGCAGTGAATGTTTGAATGGAGAATTATACTCAACTGGTGGGAAACGATGTTTTATTATTTACATGGACACGACAAATTTTGACTCTCACAACCGCTCTTCACTGAGTAAGTTCACAGCCCTTCACAACTAAATAGATCTCTAAATAGAGTCGAAACTTGACGTGTCCTTGTAAATAATAACTAGGAGCAGTCTATCAAAAGATGTTGGACTGTGACTGGAAGCTGGCAACAAGGGTAAAGCGTGGGGACATCCCCTGATATGAAAAAGCCATGTATGAGCGTAGTTTGGCCGAGTCTCAGGCGAACCAAGGCAGTCCCCTATACCTTCTATTATGATGGAAAGAACACTGCCTGGGAACTTAGGGTTTAGTGAAGTGTACATTGTTATTTGTCATGGACGTCCAATCTGCTTGCCACCACTGCCGGAGGAGTTGAGTAACGATTGAGAAATAATCAGATACAGGAATAGGTCACGGCATGATCAAGTCGAGTATATTTGTTACGCAAAAATTCATAGTATTGCCAATATCCACTAGGTATAATATACATAATATATACTGGGTGGATGGGACTCATTAGCCTTGGTCGGCAACCCATCTAGGGAAGACAACCTTATAAAAATCCGGGTGGATGGTACTCGTCAGCCTTGGTCGGCAACCTGTCTTTTTTTTTTTTTTTTTTTTTCTATATTCCAACTACTCCCTCTCGGGCATAGGCTGATAGCCTTTACACTCTACCGCTGAACACGGTGAGGCCCGTGAGGTCTTGTTCCAGTCTAGGGAGTGAGACATGCGAAGCACCTATTCACGGCCCGAACCCAACTCCATCTCTGAAGCTGCTTCGCCTCTGTGCTTCACAGTCTCATCCCCCACACTCGGACCCTCACTCTCAGAACGCCACCTATTGAGCAATTAACTCACTAGGCATTGCCCCCCTGTAGCATATTTTGAATATGGGAATATTCATACAGTGCTATTTAATCAGGGAACAATGAGGGTATTTTGTTTTGGCATTTCGGTGTGCTGTGGTAATGCACTGATACTAGGTACAGCACAAATTCCATCCCAATAATATCTTCCCATTGACATATTGGGATTCGAACCAGGGTCCATTGGATTACCAGTCCAGTGGCAAGACCACTCTGCCACACCTCAGGTCTAGGGGAGTAGACCTGATACAAATCCGTACTGCTTATCTAAGTGTAAGGCAGGTTAGTGGATGGACTAGCCGAACACCACTGTAGAAAAATAGTGCTAACAAGATGCATAGAGGGCCTCGGAGTCGGATGGGTCCTAAATGGAGTGGTCAATCCTGTAAGTCCTTCAGTAAACTGGCTCGGATTGTCCCTCTTACAGGGAATAGTTCCGCTTGGGGGCCTTCTGTGTATGGCCACCCTCATTAAGGGGAGTAAGGCATCCGGCAATAGAGAGATAGAGATAATATATTTCTAAAACAAATTGTAATTTAACTGTATATATAATTCCTACATGAAATATATTAAGCTATACTGTAGACTTGTGTTGCATTCACTTACAAAGTTTTGTATACTGTATTCACTATATACCATTTCCCTAGTAAGCTAGAATACTCGGTGTGACTTATCTACATTGTTATGCGTTATCATTATTTTATATTTAATCATTAATATCTGGAACGGCTTCTTAATACAGTATTATAATTTATGTTGATTACATTCCTATGCAAGAATAAAACTGGCATCACTTGATTATACAATAATTATAGTTTTAGAGCATACTAATATTCCTTGCATTCTAATAATGAAGTAGTGTGTGTGTGTGTGTGTGTGTTCTAGTTGGCATGGTCGTAATCCACCAAAAAACAGGAAGTTTCTCGCTAATTTTTGACGCTACCTGGACGTGTCGAACAGAGCGATCTATGGACAGCCGAAAGCATCATATCTCGAATTGTTTCGAATACCGCCGTCAGAGGGCACTGATTGATGGCTAAAGTTCCATACAACGACTTTAGTCCCAGACTGTACATATAACTAGAACCAAATTTAAAACACGTCGCCGATATACAGTAGATGGGGTTAAGGCTGACATTTAGAGATGGCATTATTCAGCAATGCTTTCAATCAGCGGAAAACTATTAAAACCGAAGCAATAATAGTGTTTTGAACAATAGAAGGAATGGCCTTTATTGGTCTACGCGTGGCAAGCCGGGCTGCTCAAATATACAATGACAATCCAATATGCAATGGGAGTTTAAGTGCACACATACCTAAAGCTGATCTCTCTCTCTCTCCGACACACGCACATACGCGTATATGATGACAAGTATGTAATGGTGGTGAAGTGGTTAATCAGTTCTGGAATAATTTAACAAGTATTTGTCAACCAGTGCCAAAGTAGCCAGGACCAAACTAAGCCATTACCGAAATTAAGTCCCCATTTAAGCTAATTGAGTTACGTATATTCAATTTCATGATTAAAAAGTTAAATTGTTAAGTAAAAATGTTAATGGCCACAACTACAATACATAATTACATTGTATAGCATTACAGCACATTTGCATTTTCATCAGCTTTTACTCCTGTAATGATGTTACGCAATGTTGTATTGTCTGATAATACAAAGGAAAACAAGCAACAACATATATATTGACCCTTACAGGGCTGCTTGTAACTAAACTACCGATCTTCTGTGCACACAGGAAAGGATAGTACAGTATAAAGTGGTGCTATGCGTTTGTAAACGCAGTTCATCGGGGGTTAAGAGTATGATATGTATCTAGATGATTTCTGAAAGTTTGAACAATACTGCACTCAATGAATTGCTAGGTAGTCCATTCCACAAGTTTACCACTCAATTAAAAAAGAAATGCTTTGCCTCATGTGAGAGAAAAGGCTTTCCAATTATCTTACAACCATTTCCTCTAGTGTAATTTGAGTGATAAATTGTGAAGTATTTGTTGACATCCATATTGTTAACACCTTTAATAATTTTAAACGCTTGAATAAGGTCCCCTCTTATCCTTCGCTTAGTTAAACTAAATGCCATTAACTCTTTAAGACGTTCTTCATATGACTTGTTTCTTAATCTAGGAATAATTTGTGTTACTCTCCGCTGTATTCTCTCCAGTTTATCTATGTAATTTTGATAATATTGATACCAAAATTACACACAGTATTCCAGATGAGGGCGAACCAAATAATTATATTAAGTGAGAATAACATTTTCTGTTTTGTATTCAAAGGAATGGAGAATAAAGTTCCAGCATTGTGGCAAGTTTAGCCAGATCCTCTCTATCTCGGGCTATTCTTGTGGTATTTGCTTCTTTCTGCTAATAACTACTTGTATACTGCAATTCACAGAATTCCTCTATGGTTTAGTTTTAGGCTGAGCATATGGGAACAGACATTGTCCAGATAGCCCTTTGGTGCTCTGACATGCCAGTACCTCTTGTTACGCCTCCTGAAATTTTGAGTGACCTCATTAGCGTCTGTTTTATAACTAAGTCACTACCGAGACCAGCCAAGAATGTGGCACTTCGCCAAATGACATGATAATCACTCACAAATTTCTAAAGCACTTCAGGGTTTTCAGTCTCCAAAGTCATAAATTTGTCAACACATACAGTAGATAGGCAGACTTCAGATAATTTGGGTGACCTGCTACAGTAAATCTTTGCAATGAAGCTATTACAGCATGACATCACTTCTTCCTTGGTGCATATTCTATCTTTTGTGATTTTGTGAACATCGGTTTGTAACTTTTTCAGATATCTTGTTTACAGACAGACAGACAAACAGGCAAACACATTACTTCCCAACTTCGTTGGAGGAGGTATTTAGTATGATGGCTTCACTGCAATCCTGATTTTTAAGGTCTAATTTCAAAAAATAAATTAGTAGAAAGATATTGGTGACAGGATAGAAGCAGAAAATATGAGGCACTTTTTACTTTTTACTTGGGCGGCCACCTTTTTTTGGCATCAAATCTAGGCACTTTCTGATGATCCAAATTAAGCAAACTTTATATATTCTGTTATCTTAACGAAACACTACTGGAAAACACCATTAACTGTTTTCTTTCAATTATTTGGGGGTTAGCCCTTTTATTATATATTTTGAAATGCCTACTAAGAAGGCATATGGACTGGACGGATTGTGCTCTAGCTGTATTCACAAACTGATTTTCCTTGCTGACTCCCTGCCTAGGCAAACTCTTTCATCTCTGTCTTTCATCTAACGTCTTTCCTTCTTGTTGGAAATTTGCTCTCATTCAACTTGTCCTAAAGAACTGTGACACTCTCAATTCTCCAACTATCATCCCATTGCTCTCATTTCTTGCATCTAGAACATTTTTGAAACTACTGTAAATATATATTGCTTACACATTTATCTTTCCATAATCAACGGTACTTTCAGATCACCAGTATGGTTTCCTTAAGAGCCGCTCAACTGGTAATCTCTTTGCTTATCCTACTAACTCTTGGTCATCCTCCATTTGGGACTTCGGTGAGACTTTTTTACTACACTAGACATATTGAAAACCTTTGATAGAGTCCGGCACGAATCTCTAATTTCTTAACTACCCTCCTTCTGTTGTTATCCCTCTATCTGTGCCTTTGTCTCTAATTTTCTTTCTGACGGTTCTAAAGAGGCAGTTGTGGACAGCCACCGCTCACTTCCTAAACCTATCAACTCCGGTGTTCTTCAGGGTTCTGTCCTGTCCCCAGTTAGCTTTCTAATATTCATTAACCCCTTCTGTACCAGCGACGGACGTTGGCAGTCAGTAAAAATGTCACTCATCAGTACCAGAGACGGACGACGTCTGTCAGTAATATGCGGTCTTGTAATTGCTAGTATCGAGCATTAGCTGCTAAAATGACTTGTAAACACCTCTCTGAGGAATTAGCAACACTTCTCTGCTTGGTTGTAAGCCTCCACAGGCTGGCTGGGCCAGTGCTTCACCAACTTCTGAGGTGGGAGGATGTTCTCTCTTACCTCTGAAGTCATTTTGGCCACACTGCCTGTTACTGGAGGTACCGGTACATTTATGGTAATATCCTCTGGTACAGTATGGATTAATGATCTTCTCAACTGTACCTCTAGTCCTACCCACTCACATGCTGATGACTCTACCTTACACTATTCAACTAGTTTTCCACAATAACCTAATATGGAATCACTCCAAAACTCATGTGACGAGGCCATAGCGCGCCTATCTTCTGATCTATCAATTATTTCTAATTGGGGCAAAGAAAAACTTGTTACTTTCAATGCCTCCATGACCCAATTTTTCCTTCTATCTACCTGTCACAATCTTCCACAAGGTTATCAATTACTCTTCAACAATACACAGATCAATTCTTCATCTTCTCTCAATATTCTTGGTATATCTTTCACATCTGGCCTTTCTTGAAAAGATCATATTACCACTTTTGCTAAACCAGCATCCCAGAAGTTAGGTGTGCTCAGCTGTCTCTGTTGGTTCTTAACCCCTGCACAGCTTCTTGCTCTGTATAGTGGCATTGTGTGCCCATGTACCTCTATTTTCAATTTTTGTTTTTAACGTTTGGTTAGGCTATCGCCCCTGAAGGCCTAATTCTGCGTATCTCAAAAATTTGTTTTCGGTTAGGCTATCACCCGTGATAACCTATGTTTGCATATGTCAACATATTTGTTTTCGGTTGAAGTGATTGAAGTTTTTTTTAAAGTGAGTGAAGTGTTTTAAAGTAAGTTAAGTGTTTTAACACTCAAAGAGCGGGTGGTGGAGTATATTTGACTGTGCCGCCCAGAGGGGGGTTTTACCGTAAACGAGCTTGTTTCCGTTCTCGTTTTCATGCATAAACAAGAGCCAGAGCATAATACAATTATGTATCCCTGAAAGGTCGTTAATTCAGCTTTCCAATGACAACAGAACCATCCTTCTACGATCACTTGTTGTCTTGCAACGATCGTGCAACCGAAGGGCAAAATCGGTAAAATACGGTCATTTCCTTACATTATTACGTGTGAAACGAGTGAGAGAGGGTTGAGTACAGAGGAGTACATCTCAGTAGCTCCACGGCCACCGTGGCGAGCGGTCATGAGGTAACCTACGCTCCTCCCACCGCTCCGCTCTCTCTCAGAGCACATTACGTGCTCAAAATTGCACTCGACAATAGCCGGGCCCCGCCACATAGGCCACATTTATTTCACTCGACAATAGCCGGGCGCCGCCAGTTAAGGGTTAAAGTGAGTGATTTTTTTTTTTTTTAAGTGAGGGGAGTGATCTGAAGAAAGTGACTGTCACCTCGCACTTGTACGAACTGCGCCGGTAGGTTTGGTGAGTTCATGTTTGCTACTGTCGATCTTCAAGTCTGCCGGCTCTGCCAGCAACGAGAGAATTTGACAGTGAAATTAGATGATGCCTACAACCAGATCAACGTCCTAACCATGAAGCTGGAATCACTCCAAGAGTTTTTAACACTCAACGTTGGAGTACCACAAACTTCAATTATCACCGCTTCAACTCCAGCAGCCACCAACGCCCCAACGTCAACTGCCAACAATCCAATGCCTGCAGTAGCCACTTCAGCAGATGGTTCCGATACTCAAGAAACAAATAGTGACTCTTTTCCCCCTCAAGACAACTTCCGTGTCATGAGGAACAACGTTTGCCCCAAGACCACGAAAACCATACCGATTATCGAGTGTCAAAACCGTTTCCAGATACTCACAGACTCAGATGACGAAGAGGAAACAGAAGAGGTCCGGCTCGTGGGAGACTCGATGTTACGTGGTCAGCTCACAGAGTTTTGCGACAGGGCACCTAAGACCAGGAAGCGTTTTTGTATCCCTGGTGGTGCTGTGGACGACGTAGTTGCTGCAGTTGACGAAATATCAAAGCTGACCCCTGCTAATACAATATACGTCATCCACGTTGGATCCAACGATGTACAGCGAACCCGGTCGGAAGATTTGCTTTTAAAGTACAAGCAGCTGATCACGTCGTTTAAGGAGAACTCATCAAGGATCATCGTCTCAGGAATCGTCAACCGGTTCGGTTTAGAAAGCCGATTTCACAACATAGCCACCAGCACAAATCGTTGTCTAGCAAACCTCTGCAGGAAGGAGAATGTGGGATTCGTCGACACCTGGGACAATTTCTACTATGATGACTATTTATTTTCGGACAATGGAGTTCAT
>CM064510.1:24617026-24692026 GCA_032716605.1 Paralithodes platypus
TCGCCGACACGTGGTAATAACGTTCATAACCTTTTACTTGCAACAAAAGAAGAATTAATATAGAATTTGAATGTTGGTGATTAATTTAGTAACAGCGACCATCGAACAATAAATTTAACTTTAAAGTTTACTAGTAACGAACTAAATAGCAGCATCGAAAAAGTCCCTAACTTCAAGAAAGCAAACTTTCATAAACTTGGAGCTATGTTTAAAGAAACTGACTGGAGCTTTTTAATTAACAATAACGACATAAATACATCTTGGGAATTATTCGAAACCACTTACCTAAAAGCAGTGCAAGACTGCATACCATCGAAAATACGGCGTACAGGCCATAATAATATGCCCAAATGGTGGAATAAAGATATTTCAAACTGTCTGCTTGCTAAAAAGTTTGCTAAAGATAGATTAAAATCCTCACAAAATGACGAATAACGAAGAACGGGTGAAATTTGTAGAGCTACGACGCAAAACCAAAAAGTTAATTAAGCAAAGTAAAAAGACCCTGGAGTTACATGTTGCGAATCAAAGTAAAACAAACCCGAAAGAATTCTATAGTTATATCAAAAAGAAAAGAAATAGTTACTTCAACTGTTGGACCATTAGTCGATGAAAATGGAGAATACACCAAAACGAAGAACAAATGAGTATTGCCCTCAATACCTTCTTTGCATCAGTTTTTACAACAAAAGACCTCAGTGATATCCCTACACCATCGCCGATTCAAATTGATAATTCAGATGTTCTAAGCAATATCACCGTTACAGAGAGAGAAGTATAGAATTGTTTAGATAAACTCAAGGTAAATAAAACGCCTGGACCTGATACAATCTCACTTAGAGTTCTAAAGGAAGCTAAGGATGAGCTCTCCAAACCACTGACATTGCTATTCAATAAATCATTGCAGTCTGGAACTATGCCTGATCAGTGGAAGGTAGCCAACGTAACACCGATATTAACCCTCCCGCATCTATAGGACGCGATCGCGTCATAACGCCACCCCTCCAAGAGTGCTCGTATGACGCAATCGCGTCATAATGCCACCTGTAAGTTAGAAATATTCGCCAAAAATAAGTTTAAGACTCGATTTTGACTCAATTTGGACTGGTAAGTTAGGCATCAGTAAGTTACAAAAGGAAGTATCTAGCAACCCCATAGCGTCCCTCTCTGAGGAGCGCGGGCCTCTGTAAAGTCAGTAGTTTCCTGGCCCCCAGACTGTGAGGCAGGGTCCCGGCCCTTTAAATTCTGGGCTCCCTCCCTCTGGCCCACCATGCCTAGCTATAGGCAGGCAATTATGGGTTATTTCATCTACCCAGTGAAAGTGTTTAGTGAATATTTCGAACTATATATGTATATAAGATGTTACTTGTGACTTTTGGTGACTGAGGGGAGTGAACCTTGGTTAACCCCTTGAGTATTGATGCAGTTTTGTCTAGGTATCATTGATGACTTTACACTATTTTTTGCTTGAAAGACAAATATATTTATCAATAATACTGCCTACGAAATAAATACATTATAATCACGAAGATGTCACAGGAATGCTTACAGGAAGTATGGTAAGTACTCTATGGAATTTTAGTTATATTACAGTATATTATTATAATTATATATATATATTATATATAGCCTATATACAGTATATAACAGCCCCAAGGTCCCGAGCAAGCCCAAGGCCCATAATCGAGTATTTATATTATTATCATATTTTGTATTTTATTTAAATATTTATATATTTGATTTATTAGTTTTTATTTATTTTATTTTATTTATTTTATTTTATTTATGTTTATTTTATTTATTTTATATATGTATATACCGTATATATTTGTTTTGTTATTTCTGTTCCCCAGGGTGTCTAGCAGATCAGCCCCATGGTCCTGAACAAGCCCAAGGCCCATAATTGAGTATTTATATTATTATATTTTTTTTATTTTATTTATATATACAGTATATATATATATATAATAAAATATATATATATATATATATATATATATATATATATATATATACTGTATATATATATATATTATATATATATATATATATACCCGGTATATATATATATATTTTTATTTTTTTTATTCCTGTTACCCAGGGTGTCTAGCGGATCAGCCCCAAGGTCCCGAGCAAGCCCAAGTCCCATAATCGAGTATTTATATTATTATTATATTTTTTATTTTATTTATTTTATTTATATATACAGTATAATATATAATTATTATGTTCCTTCCAACAACCAACTATACTCCTAAAATCGATTAATGAAATTTACAAACACATGTGGCAGTCCGTGGATTCGAATCCAGGATGCTCACACCGAAAATCAAAAATATATATATATATATAATTATATATATATATATATATATATATATACGTATATACCCGGTATATATATATATTTTTTTTCTTTATTATTCCTGTTCCCCAGGCTGTCTAGCGGATCAGCCGCAAGGTCCCGAGCAAGCCCAAGGCCCATAATCGAGTATTTGTTTTATTATTATATTTTGTATTTTATTTATTTTATTTATTTATTTATATATATATATATATATATATATATATATATATATATATATATATATATATATATATATATATATATATATACCCGGTATATATATATATTTTGTTTTTCTTTATTATTCCTGTCCCAGGCTGTCTAGCGGATCAGCCCCAAGGTCCCGAGCAAGCCCAAGGCCCATAATCGAGTATTTATATTATTATTATTATATTTTTTATTATATTTATTTTATTTATTTTATTTATATATACAGTATATATATATATATATATATATACCCCGTATATATATATATATATATATATATATATATATTATATATTTATATATTTATATAAATGTTGTACATTGTGGCAAAGATTATACAACTGTATAAACATTCTCATATATTTACATAACAATAACAATAGATGGAAACAATTGCGCATAGCTCGCGAACCAATAACGCTATATTATTTTTGTTTTCACCATTAGAAAGAGCATAATTTTCCGATGACGGTGATATAAACAGTTATATACGTATCCGAGCAAATAAACCAATGCCGAGGTGGGGAACAGCTCGGAACCCGGCAGGCATTGGCGGAAAAGAGACGGGTGAAGCGTAAATATTCGCATTTTGGATCTTCACTTCAAATATTCATAGCGCAAAAAGTATTTGACCTAAGAACTTCTAGTTTGTTTTATATTCATCAGCATTATTTGCCGTATTCATACAGCCTTAATTTAAAACCATACACTTCGTAACAACGAAATAAATCGAAAATGTTATAAACCATTTCAATCAAAATATTTGTTTTTCTTTTTTCGGTCACTGCTTGAGAACTATTGAAGATAAACAATTTCTGTTTTCAGATTTGTAAAGAGAAGAAAAAATACTATTATTTGAGCACAAAAAAAAATATGGTCATCACTCACAATTTAGAGCTAGGACGGTGTGAAGACAATTGCATGGGAAATAATTGTATTCCGGACTCATTTACACTTTCATATTTCGATTTATTTAAATTTTTTTTTGTTTTATCATGTACTGCTTGAGAACTATTGAGATAAACAATTTCTGTTTTCAGATTTGTAAAGAGAAGAAAAATTACTATTATTTGAGCAAAAAAAAAAAATATGGTCATCACTCACAATTTAGAGCTAGGACGGTGTGAAGACAATTGCATGGGAAATAATTGTATTCCGGACTCATTTACACTTTCATATTTCGATTTATTTACATTTTTTTTTTTTTTTATCATGTACTATAAATATTCCTCTTTCCATTGACATATGATACATCACAATAAACAGCATTCTGGTGGATGAAAATACAGAAAAACACAAGGCTTCGAAAACTCGCCCAGCCTGATATTTCATGGCAAATTAGAGAATGTACCATAAGTTAGATAATTAAGTTGCTGGATGCGAGAGGGTTAAAAAAAGGCAGCAAATCCCTACCCAGTAACTATCAGCCAATTAGCTTAAGCTCGGTTGTATGTAAAATGCTAGAAACACTCATAAGAGACAGACTCGTAAATCACTTAGAGGAAAATAACATACTTGAAGATACTCAACACGGCTTTCGTAAAAAACGTTCCTGTTTAACAAACCTCTTAGACTTCTTCCACGATATCCTCAACCTCTACGATGAGAGTAAAGCTGTAGATATTATATACCTTGATTTTCAAAAGGCGTTTGACAAAGTTCCCCACAAGCGTTTACTGCTAAAACTAAAAGCACATGGAATACAAGACGGTGTGTTGAAATGGATAGAAAATTGGCTCAGTGTCAGAAAGCAAAGAGTAGTCATAAACAGTAAGGCATCTAAATGGACCAATGTATGTAACGGGGTAACCCAGGGATCGGTACTAGGACCAATTATCTTTCTAATTTACATCGACGACATAGATGAGGGTCTCACCTGTACAATCTCAAAATTTGCTGACGATACAAAAATTGCAAATAGAGTACTCTCAAAAGAGCAAGTTGACGATATGCAACACAATCTAGATAAGTTGTCATGTTGGGCCCAAATTTGGCAAATGAGTTTCAATGCGGATAAATGTAAAGTACTACATATCGGATACCAAAATGAGAAAGCAAACTATTCGATGAATGGCACTCAGCTTAAGAATGTAAACAGAGAAACCGATCTGGGAGTAAAAATATCGAGTAACCTAAAGCCGAGTCAACAATGTTCAGAAGTTGTTAAGAAGGCAAACAAAATAATTGGCTTTATAGGCAGGTCATTTGTGCATAAATCCAAAGACGTTATCCTAATCATTTACAATTCCTTAGTCCGCCCTCTTCTGGAATACTGCGTTCAATCCTGGTGCCCTTATTACCAAAAAGATATAGACAAGCTAAAACAAGTTCAACGTAGAGTTGCCAAAATTGTACCTAGCCTAAAGAACAAACCATACGAGGAGCGTCTTAGAAAATTAAATTATTTCCTTTAACCCAGCGCAGTTGAGGAGGCGACTTAATTCAAGTGTTCAAAATCGTCAAAGGCATCGACAATATGAACTGTAGTAAGTACTTCACTATTGACCAATCTAAATACACGCAGGGAAACGGTTGCAAAATTATTGGTAAATCTTTTAACTCACACGAATCTAAGAATTTCTTCTTCAATCGAGTTGTCAACTTGTGGAATGGGCTTCCCCGAGACGTTATAGACTGCAGCACCTTTGATTCATTTAAACTTCGCCTAGACAAATATCTCGCATCAAACCCGCGACTGACTGCGTTTGTAAATTAATATCTTTATTTGATCCCCCCCTCAGTTACTAACCCATCTGTCCCCTACTAACTTTCTAATCCTGCCACGGACATTAGTTCGAGGGCAGTAGTTCCCTTACCCCCTCTAAACCACTGTTTGGACACTTGATCCTCAGTGTTTTGGAGGACAAGCAACCTAGAAGGGTCACTAGATCTGTTGTTGCTTGATTTCCTTTGTACTCCTTTGTACTCCTTTACGTATCGAGTATTGCTCCCATGTGTGGGGTGGTTCCACCCACACCATATTTCAAGAAAGAGTAGAGTCAAAACCATTTCGCCTCATGAACTCACTTCCTCTTACTAGTTCCCTACAAGGTCTTTCTTCATGCCACAATGTTGCATCTCTTTCATTCTTCTATCCCTATTACAACAATCAGTGTTCTTCAGAGCTCTCTCATTGTATACCCCCTCCCTTGTGGCGAGTGTGAGGCACCTGCCTTTCAACACAGTCCCACTCTTCTGTCCAGCTCTCCAACCCAAGAATTTGCAAATTTTCTACTCAACTAGTGAATTCTGAATCTCTCTCCCTCAATCAATGTATCCTTCATCCTTTGACTTAGACTGCTTTAAACTTTGTGTGTCCAGGCATTTTGACCCCAATGTCCCTTGAATTGGCCATCAGTCACTCTTTTAGCTTTGGGGTAGGATGTGAAATGGGAACCAAGTGGATCTTAGAGGTGGCGCATCCACAGCCAGGAAAGTTTTTGAAAGAAATCTAACCCGCAGGTAGCTGGGAACGAATCCGCCGAACCGCGCTACCTGTGTACGAGAGAGAGAGAGAGAGAGAGAGAGAGAGAGAGAGAGAGAGAGAGAGAGAGAGAGAGAGAGAGAGAGAGAACCAGCCATCTATACTAGCCCCACATAACCTCCATAATAAGCCTGTGTGACCATTCTGCCACAGGGACCATAGTAATGTCACACCCGGCGCTCCTCTCATTTACTATAATCACAACCAATTTAGCTTCTCATGGCACTAACAGGTTTTGCAAGATTTTGTTTCTGTCTCGAAATGATTGCATGTTGCTTTGTCTTTGTTATAAAACTGTAGACAAATTAAACCAACATGTTTTGGGAAGATGTTATTGTGTTCAAGAGGAAATACGTACATTATTTAGTCATGCTCTTAATCTTACAAATTCTAATTTAGTTCATCAAAGATATATTTTAGTATAGTAGGTGAGAAATCTATTAGTATAGTAGGTGAGAAATCTATTAGTATAGTAGGTGAGAAATCTATTAGTATAGTAGGTGAGAAATCTATTAGTATAGTAGGTGAGAAATCTATTAGTATAGTAGGTGAGAAATCTATTAGTATAGTAGGTGAGAACTCTATTAGTATAGTAGGTGAGAAATCTATTAGTATAGTAGGTGAGAAATCTATTAGTATAGTAGGTGAGAAATCTATTAGTATAGTAGGTGAGAAATCTATTAGTATAGTAGGTGAGAAATCTATTAGTATAGTAGGTGAGAAATCTATTAGTATAGTAGGTGAGAAATCTATTAGTATAGTAGGTGAGAAATCTATTAGTATAGTAGGTGAGAAATCTATTAGTATAGTAGGTAAGAAATCTCGAAATGAAAGCTAAAAATGCAATGTATCAAGGGATAGTTGTACCAACAGTGTTGAATGAGACTGAGACATGGGCTGGATGTGATGGAGATGAGCTGCTTGAGGAGTATGTATGGAGAGATTCGTAGAGACAGATTGAGGAATGAAGAGATACCTAGGAGAGTAGGGCAGCAGGAACCTTTGTTGGCCAGAGTGGACAGAAGGGTGCTGTGTTGGTATGGACATGTTGAGCGAATGGAAGAGTAAAGGCTTACAAAGAGAATATGTGAATCAGAAACGAGGGGAGGTAGAGGGGTAGGAAGACCTCCATTGAGATGGAAAGAATGTGTAGGGCAAGCGTTGGAAGATATATAAATGACTATAGATCGGGCAAGAGAAGTTGAAATATATAAGAATGAATGGAGAACGCTTGTGAATAGATGAGTGGGGATCTGGCGCCAGTTGGATTAGGTAATAGTCCATCAGGTGCCTGGCCCGGGGAGCCAGTATATATGAAGGGTCATGCCTGAATGCAAGGTGGGCGGGCTTGTGGTGGTAAAGCTTCACTGCATGTGTGCCTGCTGAGACCGGAACCTCTCCGGGAGGTCTGGGACCTGGGAATCTTTTGCTGGGGAACCCAAATGGGCCTAGGTCTCTGGGTCTTCTCCTGGGCGACCTAGATGTGTATGAATTTGTTTTTTTTTGTTTTCTTTTGTGTTGAGTTGTGCTGCCCCTGTTCGGGCTTTGTCTCGAGTCGGCCACCCCCACCTATGGGGTATGTGCCTGAGTATATACATACATACATACATACATACATTTGTAATATATATAATATATTATAGACATACTGTATGTATCTTTTTATGTCAATTTATATGGCTTATAATACTTGAGCAATTGGAAAAGTATTTACAATTTAATATCATCCACACATTGAAAACAATATATATTATTTGAACATGGTATTTGATTTTTGAACTTGAATTTTTTTTTAAATCAAAAATAATTCTAAGTGTCTATAAACTATACCTAAATCATGGAAATGCTACGGTTGAAATTCGTTTTAATTATGACTAAGGTAAAAACTGTGTTTGGAAAAATAGTCCTATGTTGACACAGGATGAGTTTTGTTTCCATTTACGAACATATTCTGGAAGGGGATACTTGTATTTATTGGTTCATTTTTTTATTTATTATATATTATTATTATTATTATTATTATTATTATTATTAGGGGTTCGACCCCTACGGGGAACCCCTACAGGGAACCCCTATTGTAATAATTAAATCTACTTATTCATCCAAATTATTTTTCCACGCCGGTTTTTACGCAATAACTCCAGAATCGCTTTTTGGATCGGGATCAAACTTTCACAAGAGGTGCGTTTTTGTATTGGGCAACTTTTGATATGCTAAACATCTGACATGGTGGCCAAACAGGTCCATGGCAGCCGATTTCCCGAAAAATTTGACACCTAAATACCGTCTCTCCCACTCATAGGAAATGATTGGGCTTTGGTATATGGACTCCACTACTAATGCTCCGCAAATGTTATAGAAAAGGTTTTGCTTTTTCACAAGGTTTTTTTCCCGGCAATCTTGAAAAAACCTTGAATTCCACTTAAAATTCCACATTTTTAAAACTACACCGATAATCAAAGCCATTTGTGCGTAGTTGGGTGAGGCTCGCAATTCCGAACGTTTTGATACCAAAAGAATATAAATGGGTGGAATAGTTTGGCCGCAGCATTGAAAACTTTCTATTCTAAAATGACTTTAATACCGTATTAGCTACCCAAACAACATTTTCAGTCTTCAGTCTATAGGCTTCCCCGCATCCCCTAGTTTTGCTTAATAATATTTTAGTTAATCATTCTGATCCATACATTTTTTTAAATTAAACTCTCTCAAAATAGTTAGAGTCCCTACGAATTCCAGCTATTATTAAACCAACCTACCTATACATACCGACCCAACCAAATAATAATGATAATTCAAATTTATTTTTGGTGAATAGGCTAGGTATTGGCTAAACTTTTAAAAAATTCCTCCCTTTGCCAAATGCTTAGTTTAATAACAAAGTTCTAGATCTTCAAAGTTTTGAAAATTTGTGGTGTGGTGTGACTTACCTTTCCTCCTCCCTCAAACAGCAAGCAACGGTATCAGGGCATCAAGAGTATTGCATGCTTCCTTAATATTATATATAGTCCGGTTTTTACGCAATAACTCCGGAACCGCTTGTCGGATCGGGACCAAACTTTGACACAAGGTGCATATTTGAATTGGGCAACTTTTGATATGATATCCAAAATGGTGGCCAGACACGCCCGTGGCAGCCCTTTCACACCCAACCCCTCTCGTCCTATCAAATTTTATGTTGAAGCTCTATTGTTATTGATCCCACTATAGCACTCAGTAGCCTATTCCACATATCTACAACTCTTTTACCAAGCGAATAGAGGCAGATCCCTTACACAGCCAATCTCTTTCTCTCTCGCTCTTGTTTGTTTGCACACCGGTACAAATGAGGCAGATCCCTTTGTGACGCCTCCCGGCGTTAGCAGAATCGTTGCGTGGGGCATTGCAGCTCGCTAGCGCTCGCCAGGATGGGGGGATAGGCTACAGTTGTCCTAGAATGATCTGCTTTATTTCATTAGTGTCGTGTTGCCACAGACAGTCTAGAAATGATCTTTGTTTTGGTCTCTGACCGCGCCTTATATTTTATATTCGCTATAATATAAATGTTGCTTGTGTGGGAGGCGAGCGAGAGAGTGTGAGGGGGTACACCCGGCAGCGAGGTGAGCTATGACGCGGCTCGCTTGGGCGCTGACGGCGTTGGCGGCCGGGTGGTCAACTAGTCCCTTCCCGTCGCTGCCTCGTGTTCTTTACCAGCTCAGAGCTTGCCTGATACGCGTATCGCCTACATCCTTTGCAATTCTGTTCCCCATACTCGCTACTTTGCATACTATTTCTCTCTCTCGACTTCTCCTTTCTCATTCTCTAATCTTTATTAAACTCAACATCCCTTCTGGTTTCAGCATAGACGTTCACCGTCGACCAGTCGTATTGTACGCGAAGCTCTCAGATATTTCCATGTATTAGTTTAAGGAGGTATTATGCTTTATTGAGGTTTAGAGAGACAGACTTTTCCGTATGTGTCCTCTCTCGGGAAGGTTGTAGACCGGTATATGTCTCCTTTGCAAGGTGTTGAGTGATTCTTCTTGGTTATCTAAAGCTAGACTAGGGGTAAGTGTTACTGTGTCGTTGTCTCCGATGTGTGCAGTGTTAGCAAAGCTTTGCACGACATCGACAGGTACTGTGGGAGCCTAAGTTGTCTTCGGGTTGGTTTACTTTGCGAGCACAGCGCTGTGGTGTGAGAGGGCCATAGCCTATCCCTCACAACATAGTGCTGCCTCTTTGTGTTGACCTCTGAGGGATCGCCAGGATAGAGCTAGGTACTAGAGACCTAGATTTATCAAGAGAGCATCCCTGTCATATAATGTAATCTTCATTATACCACCCTCGGACAACGTTAGGCTACGAGCCGCATGCTCGCCCATTGTTGCCCTGCCTTGATACCCCAGCTAGACTTTATTAACTGAGCAGACACTGGTTAGAGATAAGCCCCATTATTATATGTATGCAGCATTATTATTCACTGCACTTTTGAGCCGAGGTTGTTGTTGAGTTGCACAACCCGAGTAGGCTGTTGCGTTGTGTCACAAAGCATTTCTTTAGTTGTCGAGCATTACTACCTTTGCGCAGTCTTTATTATTCGCCTGCCTATTATTACTATATGTCCTAGCATTTATTGTGACCCGTATTCTGCATTATAATTGTTCAAGATTCTTTACGAACATCTTCCCAGCATCAGACTTATTTCAGAAGTTTCCAGTTGATGTTGCAGGACTAGCATTGCACTTTCTTTAATACAAGAGTGCCAGTTATTTGAGTATCTACCGTAATGTTAATTAATCACGTTAACTATCTTTTCTTTGTGTAACATAATCGAGTAATCTTTTACTGTTTGAGAATAGGCTGTTTCATTGAGCGTCAGCCTAGTGTGTGTGCACCAGTTACCGAGTCATAGGATACCTCGTTGTCCAGGCACGACTCAGGGCGGTAATGGTGTTTTGTTTTCCAGTGTTTAAGGCAGGGGTTGGATCTAGTGTTACCGTTGTTGCTTTTTGCCATTATCTAGTCCAATGTTGAAGAGCCCTGTGCCTTTGAGAACCTGGATCGTAACACCTTACACATGCAACCAAGATGAAAATGGGAGTGTGCAGAGAGCCAAGTGGCACACATAAGGCAGATCCCTTTCACACTCAATCCATCTCAAATGTTACCTGATATTTACACTACTTACTATACACCCATGTTATCATATACCTGCAACCAAAACACAATTGTAAGAAATAGGAACATAAGAAAATGGGAGTCTGTAGAGAGCCAATTTGTTCACACAAGATAGATCCTTTTCACACCCAACCCATCTCATAAAAACTCTCTCTCATCTATCTCTCTCTTCCTTACATTTATGACATCCTAGTCTCTCTCTCTCTCTCACAAATGAGAACATAAGAAAACCGGAATCTGCAGAGAGCCGATTGGCCCACACATGTCATATCCCTTTCACACCCAACCCCTCCCGCGCTCTCTCTCTCTCTCGCATATTTATTGCTATCTTCCTTACGTTTACGACATCCTACTCTCTCTCGCCATACTCTCTCTCCCTCACAAATGAGAACATAAAAAAATCAGAAAACGGGAGTCTGCAGATAGCCGATTGACATACACATGGCAGATCTCTTTCACACCCAACCCATCTTGTTCTATCTAATTTCAAGTTGAAGCTCTATTGTTCTTGATCCCATTATAGCACTCGGTAGCCTATTCCACATATCTACAACTCTGTTACTAAGCGAATATAGGCAGATCCCTTATACAGCCAATCTCTCCCTCTCTCGCTCTTGTTTGTTTACACAATCTGTTCCTTCTGTAGTTTCTCCATGCCCGATAAGTTAAATGATCTTTTGATATCTGTGCCACAGCTTTTGTATCCAACACAATACCCTGCTTGCAAAACCGCTCAAACCCCGGACAACGTTGCTTGCAACTTTAATTATTATTATTATTATTATTATTATTTGTAGTAGTAGTAGTATTAGTATTGTTATGAATATTGATATTATTATTATTATTAACTATTATAATAATTATTATAAAAATAATAATAATTATTATTATTATTATTATTATTATTATTATTATTATTATTTTAGTGTCCTTCCAAAACCTCCATCAAGCTTCAATAATACCCACAAGACCCACCTGACGGATTAACTTGTACATTTTCGGTAGACAAATGTCCAGGCTAGTTCTTCCTAAGTGTTAAGCTCGTTATTGCTCGTCAGGAAAAATGGACACGTAAATGGCGCTAAAGGTCTTAAATTCGCCAAACTAATGGGGCGAATGTAAAATGTTTTTAATAATAATAGAGCTAAACATGAGGAGGAAGTTGGTCCACAAACTGCCCCATCCCCCTCCTTAATAAATAGAGTTAATACATCGTAGAAGTTATTGAAATATCGGGTGACAGTATAGATTCAAACACATATTATCCACTAAGGAATATCTTACGTGTGTCATATAACGCCTTAGGATATGACGCATTCTGGCAGTATATTTTTGCTCTCATAAGACGAATTTATACAGCTTAGGAAGGATCTCTGGATCTCTCAATTAACCCTCTGACTTCCGCATACCCTTCCTAATCTGTATACAATCATTGAATAATAGCCAAAATACAGAGAAGAAGTGAGTTCAATGCCCAAGGTGCGCCTTTAAACTGTTAGCATCATAATATTTACTTGATATCTGCCTTTCCTCAATAATTAAAAGAGCATTGGATGTCTTGATCATAGTTATAATGTATCGAGGATTGACTGTAAATGCATCCACTGAGAGAGAGAGAGAGAGAGAGAGAGAGAGAGAGAGAGTGAGAGTGAGAGTGTGAGAGTGAGAATGCAAGAGAGAGAATGAGTATATTAAACCCTCAGGTAGGTGGTAATCCGAGTTGATGAGATTTCCATAATTCTATTAATTGTAAGACTTACTTGTGTATGGTTGTGTGAGAGAGAGAGAGAGAGAGAGAGAGAGAGAGAGAGAGAATTAAAGGTATGCGAGCTAGTGCCAGCATCTGAGCGAGTGTTTGATATCCAACTAATTATATTGCCTCTCACTGTTTATGAAATTCCATCACAATGTTGATGGCTCTGGGAATAATTGTGTTAATATAGAGCTCGAGTATCATGTTAACCATTTATTAAAACACGTACACACGCACACACACACACACACACACACTCTCTCTCTCTCTCTCTAACTCTCTCTCTCACACCTCACTCCTGTATGTCAGTGTGTCTTTTAGCTTTCAATTCATCTGCCTTTCTGTTTTCCCCCAGGCTGTAAGTGTTATGTATCTGTTAGCCAATCCATTTCGAAATTCATAAACATTCTGTATTTCAGATTCTAATACACATTATTACAGCGACAAAATACTATATATATAAATATATATATATATATATATATATATATATATATATATATATATATATATATATATATATATAGATAGATAGATAGATAGATAGATGGAGATACCCAGGAATATCCGTTAACCGACAGATACCAGCTTTCGCACTTTCCTTTTGTTTGAGCATGCAAAGCGTGTGACTGTGTACGCATGTGAGATCCTGTGTCGGCGTATGTATATGTATGTATGCATGAGTGACTTGTTAATCTACTTATATATGAATGGATGATCTGGTGTCAATATTGTATATGTATACGCATTAGTGATGTCAATAAATTTACGTGTATGTACAGTACTGTGTACATGTGTGATCCGTGTATAAAAATAGATTTATGATTCGGTATCCATACAAGTGTGTGTATGCATTTATGGTCTGTTTTAAATTAACAGTTGCAGTCATTAATGTAGTCTATACATGATGGAAACCATCATTGTATGAACTGAATCTCCTTAATAATGTTTTAAATTAACAGTTGCAGTCATTAATGTAGTCTATACATGATGGAAACCATCATTGTATGAACTGAATCTCCTTAATAATGTTTTAAATTAACAGTTGCAGTCATTAATGTAGTCTATACATGATGGAAACCATCATTGTATGAACTGAATCTCCTTAATAATGTTTTAAATTAACAGTTGCAGTCATTAATGTAGTCTATACATGATGGAAACCATCATTGTATGAACTGAATCTCCTTAATAATGTTTTAAATTAACAGTTGCAGTCATTAATGTAGTCTATACATGATGGAAACCATCATTGTATGAACTGAATCTCCTTAATAATGTTTTAAATTAACAGTTGCAGTCATTAATGTAGTCTATACATGATGGAAACCATCATTGTATGAACTGAATCTCCTTAATAATGTTTTTAAATTAACAGTTGCAGTCATTAATGTAGTCTATACATGATGGAAACCATCATTGTATGAACTGAATCTCCTTAATAATGTTTTAAATTAACAGTTGCAGTCATTAATGTAGTCTATACATGATGGAAACCATCATTGTATGAACTGAATCTCCTTAATAATGTTTTAAATTAACAGTTGCAGTCATTAATGTAGTCTATACATGATGGAAACCATCATTGTATGAACTGAATCTCCTTAATAATGTTTTAAATTAACAGTTGCAGTCATTAATGTAGTCTATACATGATGGAAACCATCATTGTATGAACTGAATCTCCTTAATAATGTTTTAAATTAACAGTTGCAGTCATTAACCCTTAATTAGCGGCTCACCACATAAGTCGAGTTAAATAAAGCTGGACTATGTGGCGGCGCTCGACATAGGTCGAGTGGCAATTTCAGCACGTAATGTTGCTGAGAGAGAGAGACAAGTGGTGGCAGGAGAGTAGCGAGCGTATGACTGCTCCAGACCACCGCGGCGAACATACTGACACGAATCCCAGCTCCCTCCTCCCTCTCTCACTCGCTATATAAGGAATTGTATCGGGAAAGTGGCTAATTACATGCTTTTTGCACTCGCGTTGCACGGTTATTGCAAGAAAACTAGCCATCATAAAAGGATCATTATGGTGTCATTCGAAAGCTCTGTTTATGCCCTTTCAGGGATAGGTACTTGTTTTACGTTCTGGGTCTTATTTAGGCATGAAAATGATCACGTAAACAGCCCTATTTTGGCTAAAAACACCCGCTGGGCGGTACATATAAATAAACCGCATAGGCCGCTCGTAAGGTGTTAATGTAGTCTATACATGATGGAAACCATCATTGTATGAACTGAATCTCCTTAATAATGTTTTAAATTAACAGTTGCAGTCATTAATGTAGTCTATACATGATGGAAACCATCATTGTATGAACTGAATCTCCTTAATAATGTTTTAAATTAACAGTTGCAGTCATTAATGTAGTCTATACATGATGGAAACCATCATTGTATGAACTGAATCTCCTTAATAATGTTTAAATTAACAGTTGCAGTCATTAATGTAGTCTATACATGATGGAAACCATCATTGTATGAACTGAATCTCCTTAATAATGTTTTAAATTAACAGTTGCAGTCATTAATGTAGTCTATACATGATGGAAACCATCATTGTATGAACTGAATCTCCTTAATAATGTTTTAAATTAACAGTTGCAGTCATTAATGTAGTCTATACATGATGGAAACCATCATTGTATGAACTGAATCTCCTTAATAATGTTTTAAATTAACAGTTGCAGTCATTAATGTAGTCTATACATGATGGAAACCATCATTGTATGAACTGAATCTCCTTATAATGTTTTAATTAACAGTTGCAGTCATTAATGTAGTCTATACATGATGGAAACCATCATTGTATGAACTGAATCTCCTTAATAATGTTTAAATTAACAGTTGCAGTCATTAATGTAGTCTATACATGATGGAAACCATCATTGTATGAACTGAATCTCCTTAATAATGTTTTAAATTAACAGTTGCAGTCATTAATGTAGTCTATACATGATGGAAACCATCATTGTATGAACTGAATCTCCTTAATAATGTTTAAATTAACAGTTGCAGTCATTAACCCTTAATTAGCGGCTCACCACATAAGTCGAGTTAAATAAAGCTGGACTATGTGGCGGCGCTCGACATAGGTCGAGTGGCAATTTCAGCACGTAATGTTGCTGAGAGAGAGAGACAAGTGGTGGCAGGAGAGTAGCGAGCGTATGACTGCTCCAGACCACCGCGGCGAACATACTGACACGAATCCCAGCTCCCTCCTCCCTCTCTCACTCGCTATATAAGGAATTGTATCGGGAAAGTGGCTAATTACATGCTTTTTGCACTCGCGTTGCACGGTTATTGCAAGAAAACTAGCCATCATAAAAGGATCATTATGGTGTCATTCGAAAGCTCTGTTTATGCCCTTTCAGGGATAGGTACTTGTTTTACGTTCTGGGTCTTATTTAGGCATGAAAATGATCACGTAAACAGCCCTATTTTGGCTAAAAACACCCCGCTGGGCGGTACATATAAATAAACCGCATAGGCCGCTCGTAAGGTGTTAATGTAGTCTATACATGATGGAAACCATCATTGTATGAACTGAATCTCCTTAATAATGTTTTAAATTAACAGTTGCAGTCATTAATGTAGTCTATACATGATGGAAACCATCATTGTATGAACTGAATCTCCTTAATAATGTTTTAAATTAACAGTTGCAGTCATTAATGTAGTCTATACATGATGGAAACCATCATTGTATGAACTGAATCTCCTTAATAATGTTTTAAATTAACAGTTGCAGTCATTAATGTAGTCTATACATGATGGAAACCATCATTGTATGAACTGAATCTCCTTAATAATGTTTTAAATTAACAGTTGCAGTCATTAATGTAGTCTATACATGATGGAAACCATCATTGTATGAACTGAATCTCCTTAATAATGTTTTAAATTAACAGTTGCAGTCATTAATGTAGTCTATACATGATGGAAACCATCATTGTATGAACTGAATCTCCTTAATAATGTTTTACCTAATGTTTGCATTTCAGAGGTTCGTTTAATCAATATGAGGGTTCAAAAAGTATTGCAGTCAATGCCCGCGACTGTACGTGTATGGCATACATGCTGTGGTTGTCAATGTACTGTATGGACAGTCTCGGTTAATAATTATAATACATCTTGAAGTCTCAAACTGATTAAACGAACCTTCTAAATGGAAATATCAGGAACAACATTAGGGGGGATGCTTCAATATTTGCTCGATTTATTTTACTTATTTATTTATGTTTTATTTTTATTTTATTTTATCATACCTAGACCTTCATTAAACTTAAACAAACAAACCCAGGATCCCTCTTCAAGATATATTTATAAATTTTTCGGTAGACAAATGTCCCGGCCGACGGCCGGTTCCTCCAAAAATACTGGCTCATAGGAAAAAAAGTGTCCCCTACATGACACGAACATTCTTAATATTGACAAAGCAATGGGGCGACAGATCTTAAAACTTCCATACTAATGATCCGAATGTCATAAAATCTGTAAACTAAAGGGTTTAAGCATGAGGGAGAAAGGAGGCCAGAAAAGGTGACCCATCTCCCCTTAACAAGGAGATTCAATTCAGCCCGAGACAGCTTTGATACAGGGTTGGATCAAATACTGATTTTTTAGAGGTCAAATATAAATACAAATACTGGACTTGTGACATTATGATGCAAAAATACAAAAACAAATAATTGTATTCCTTAATTCAAAAATAAAAATAAAAATACAAATACTCCTGAAAATAAGATGTAAAAATACAACTACAAATACAGAATCTGAATGTTCAACGTTACTGCTTGCAAGTAACAATAGCAACGGCGTCTACGCCTTGGGACCACCTCCCGGAGCTGCCAACCGCGGATGGCTGCCGACCCTCCACGGCCGGAGACAAGATCAACAACCAGTGGAGGACAACCGGATGCCGGCCGCGGGGACAGTTTCGGGAGCCAAACCGTCACAACCATCCCCTACCCCCTCCCTGGGGGCACGGGTCCTTGGAGCGGCTTCGGTCGCGCCGAGAATTTCCACCCCTCTCACACCACACACACACATCACACAGTTTTTCCTACACTGAGAAATGACTCTCCGGCTGTCATTTCTCGAAGACTTCTTCTAGCCGGAGACATTGAGAGCAACCCAGGACCCACGTACACATACATATGTCCAACTTGCTCAAAACCCATCACTTCGAGTCGCCACACTAAGGGTTCAGTTCTCTGCAATTCATGCGGGAACTGGACCCACGTCACCTGTACAACACTTGCCTCCAAGAAACACTACACGAACACCTGGACCTGTTCCTCATGCCCCTCCCTCTCCCAGTCAAATCCCTCGTCTAAAACCCATCCACCTCTCCTTCCCAACCCCCATAGCCTTCCCATATCATCCACTCTCCCCCCTAAATCCCGTCCACCGCTCCTCCCTAACGCACCTAACCTTCCCATACAATCCACATCCTCAACTCAACACACCACACCCCTTCCTAATCCATTCCAACCCCCATCTTCTGCTCCCCAATCCCCACCCCCACCTCACCCATCCCAACCCCCAGACCCTCCCTCACCCCCACCCACCCCTCACCCCCACCCCATCCTCGTGCAGCAGCACCCAACATACATCGTGCACATAACATTAATATTCTCCAATTGAACATAGATGGCATCAACACAGAGAAACACGAACTCTCACACTTCATCAAACAACACAACATACACATTGCCATCTTACAAGAAACAAAACTCCGCACAACACAAAAAACACCCACATTTCATAATTTCACCACCATCAGACAAGACCGGGCTGTCGGCGGGGGCGGTGGACTCATCACCCTGGTACACAAAGAAATATCATACATAGTAACCAGTGTACAAATCAAATCCCTCCTCCCCCCAAATGATAACACAACAGAAATACAATCAATTAAAATACGCACTGGCAACACCTCCAACATAACCATCATAAACACATACATCCCTCCTCAAACATCCCCTACAGTACCAAATGAATACAGACCACACTTACAACACATCACAAACACCCCACACCTCATCCTGGGTGGTGACTTCAACGCCAAGACGTCGGCCTGGTTTGTCGACAACCCCGACACAGACAGAGGGCTGGTACTACAAAACCAAACAGATAACCTCATCATCCTTAACGACATCCATCAACATACCCATATTCCTCACCAAGCCCTCTATAACCCATCATCTCCAGACATCACCTTTTGCTCCCCAGAACTCGCCCCCACAACATCCTGGAGGGTGGTCAGAACCTTAGACTCAGACCACCTCCCGTTCATTATCACCACCAAAACCAGACTCACCCCAGCTAGCCACAAACACACATACACCAATTATAAAAGAGCTAACTGGGAAGCATTCACAAATGAGACAGAACAACACTTCACAACTCTAAACAGTACACCCATCACTAACATCAACAATGCTGTACACATACTCAATAAAACTATCCAAAACGCTGACAAGAAACACATTCCAAGAGGTAACAGAAAAAGACACAACCCCAACTTCACACCAGAAATTCAAAACCTCATCAGACAACGCGACATACTGAAACACTCCCCAGCACCCCACATACAAGACATCACACAACAAATTCAAGCACTCAACACCCAAACTAACAACAAAATACAAGAACAACAAAAACTAAATTGGAATAACTTCCTACAAACACCTGATTACAAAACAAACCCCAAAAAACTCTACAAAACACTAAACAGCATCACACTTTCCAACAGCAACACAACACAATCACATGCTGCAATCACAACAACAGACTCTACTCCTTCATGTAAACAACAAGCAAACACTCTCATCAATCACTTCTCACATGTCAGCCACCTAAAACCTCACAAATACGACCGACGTGTCATCCGACGTAAGAGACAATTCCCCACAGACCCTGACTATACACCCTTCACCAATCACCAGACAAAGCATATCATCAACAATCTCAAGTACTCACCCGCCTGTGGCCTAGACAACATAAGCAACATACACCTCAGACACCTGGGACCACAAGGCATACAAGCACTCACTAACATATCAAACTACAGGTATTCACACAACACAATACCAGACATTTGGAAGCATGGTATCATCATCACATTCCCCAAACCCAACAAAGACCCCAAGCTACCCTCCTCGCACCGCCCCATCACACTCCTCTGCTCCCCCTCCAAAGTCATGGAACGCCTAGTATTACAACTAATTACACCCGATGGGAGAATGCTAGCCGAGAAGCAAGAGAGACTCGAAAGATGGAGGGAGTACTTCAGTGAGTTGCTAAATGAAAGGAATGAAAAGCCAGCAAACATAGCTGGATATGGTATGGGAGGGAGAAGAAGAGAAGTAGTGGAGGAGGAGGTGGGGATCAGGAGGTCAGAAGTGTGGGAAGCCATGAAAAGAGTGAAGTTGGGGAAAGCACCAGGAACAGATGGAGTGTGTGGGGAAATGTTGAGTGGTGAGATAGTGATAGAATGGGTATGGAAAATGTGCAAACTAGCATGGGAGAAGGGGAGTGCACCCGATGACTGGAAGACTGGCATAATAGTCCCCCTATATAAGGGCAAAGGGGAAAGAGGAGTGTGTGGTAACCACCGAGGAATATGTCTTCTAAGCGTAGTAGGGAAGGTATACAGTAGGGTAGTGATTGAGAGAGTGAGAGTGAGAACGGAGAAATGGATAGGCGACGAGCAGGGAGGTTTTAGGAAGGGAAGAGGATGTGTAGATCAGATTTTTACCCTGAATTGTGTTGTGGAGAAGTATCTGGAGAAGAAACAAAAGGTGTATGTTGCCTTTATGGACTTGGAGAAGGCCTATGACAGAGTGGATAGAGAAGGTTTGTGGAAAGTACTTAGAATATACGGAGTAGAGGGCAAGTTGCTGAAAGCAGTGAAGAGCATGTATGAGGGTGCAAAGGCGGCAGTACATGTGGAGAGTGAGCAGAGCGAGTTCTTTGACCTGAATGTTGGTTTGAAACAGGGGTGTGTGATGTCCCCGTGGTTGTTTACTGTATATATGGATGGAGTTATGAAAGAAATACTATCAAGAGCAGTGGATGTTGGTGTATCGCTGAAAAGGGAGGGAATTGAGTGGAAGCTACCTATACTGCTGTTTGCGGATGATACAGTTCTGATGAGTGATAATGAATGGGAGTTGCAGGGTCTGGTAAATGAGTTTGGAACAGTGTGCGAAAAACGGAATTTGAAGGTAAATACGGGGAAGAGCAAGGTTATGGTCTTCGAAAGGGGTGAAGTCACAGAGTGTGAGGTGAAGCTGAACGGTCAGGCTATGGAGATCGTCAACTCTTTTAAGTATCTGGGCAGTGTGTTGAGTAAATATGGGACTATGGATGAAGAGGTGCGGGAGAGGGTACAACAGGGGAAGAGGGTTGTAGGAACGCTAAAAGCAGTAACAAGAAATAGGGTGGTCAGTATGGAAGTGAAGAAGTCCTTGCATGACAGTGTGGTAATCCCGACACTGACTTACGGAAGCGAAGCATGGACGTTGGTTGAGAGACTCAGACCAAGAGTGAGAGCAGTGGAAATGAATTACTTAAGGAGTGCGTGCGGAGTTACATGGAGGGATAGACAGACTAATGAGGAAGTAAGAAGGAGGTGTGGTGTGGAGGTAGATGTGCTGGAAAGTGTGAAAAGGAACAACTTGAGATGGTTCGGCCATATGGAACGTATGGAAAGCGAGAGAATGACTAAGAGGGTGTACGAGAGCGAGGTGGAGGGACAGAGGGGGAGAGGTAGACCGAATATGAGGTGGAAGGATGGAGTGAGGAACTACATGAACGAAGGCGGTGCTGGTTGGGGGGAGGGGCGTCGACTGACTGGGGACAGAGGTGCATGGGGGCGGTTCGTTCGTGGCCACACCTTCGGGGATCACGGCGTCAGGCAATAGATAGATAGATAGACACCCGACCTACCCCTAGCTCCAACACAACATGGCTTTAGGCCACTGCACTCCACAAGCACTCTTCTCACAGACCTTACACAAAGAGCTTTTGATGGCACCAACTCAGCTAGACCACCACACAGATCACTATTAGCCACAGTCGACATTAGTAAAGCCTTCGATGCCATCCCCCGCCACAACCTAACAAACAAAATCTACAACACAAACATGCACAACAACACGAAAAGTTGGCTGGCCAACTTCCTAGCAGGCAGATGTGCACACATATATTTTGCCGGTCAGTCATCTAAAGTCAGAAACTTTCCAAACGGAGTCCCACAAGGATCCGTCCTATCGCCCGCACTCTTCAATCTGTACATGCACGATATAACTACACCCAATACGCCCCAAATAAACTTAGCTTCCTATGCAGATGACATAACACTCACATGCACACACCATGACCCAAAAAGAGCAACAGATCTCCTTCAACCCTATCTCAACACACTACATGGCTGGTGCACTACAAACAGACTTAATCTAGCCCCAGCCAAATCCACCGCAACCCTGCTCACAAGCTGGACAGGAGAACACGAATACATCCCTCAACTCACCATAAATAACACACCCCTAACACATACACACACACGCAAAATCCTAGGAGTAACATATGATACTCATATGACATTCAAACAGCACACCACAAACATTAAAAAGAAACTGACACCCAGACTTAACGCCCTCAGGTCACTTGCTCACACAAAATTTGGACCCAACAAAGAAACTACCACCACAGTATATAAACAATACATAAGATCAGTGATGGAATACGCAAGCCCAGCCTGGGCTTCTAACCTAGCTGAAACACATCATAAGACCTTACAGACTATTCAAAACAAAGCCCTGAAGATCATTACAGGCTGCACAGCTACTGCACCCACAGATCACCTACATCAAGAAACCAAAATCCTCAAAGTCAAAGACCATCTGGACATGAGAGGCACTCAATTCCTGGCAGCAGCCTCCACGAACCAAGACCACCCACTAAACTACATGGCAACACACCCACAGACACCAAGAAATATCAAAACAACACCCAGCACACGGTATCACACACAATTATTGTCCTCTCTCCCTCCCTGCCCACCCCGAACCAACTTCCAGAAGCACATCCATATTCATATCTCTCGCCGATCCATCCACTCACTCACAGACAACACGCAGCTGCATGCACGACCTCCCGAAATCCATCCTTCCGAATCCTCCCTTCCTCGCGAGGACAGAGTCCACCTGGCCAGGCTGAGATGCGGACACCATCCAGCTCTCCCGTGCTATCAGAAGAGACTGGATGACTCCGTTGTCGACGCCTGCCTGGGATGTAACACAGCACCCCATACCATTAAACACATCATAGAAGACTGCATTTCACACAACCACTTACCCCAACAACACAATCTACACTCAATGTGAGCTCTGTGGGAAAGCCCAATCATGGCCATGGCCTTCCTCAGAGACTCGGAGCTGTTCGGCCAGGCAGCTTAGGGAACAACAACAACAACAACAAAATTATAAAAATAATACAAATTCACGTGTTTTCGTCCTCACAAATTGTCTGTAAGTAGCAATACAAAATATTTGTTTTCCTTTATTTATGGGAGAGGCATAAGGCAGTAGCCTTAAACTAGCCTACTGCATGTAACACTAATAAGTGTCGAAATACAAATACAAATACATTGAACATGTATTTAAATACAATTCAAATACAAATACAATTGTATTTGATCCACCCTTTGAATGTATATGCATTGGTATTAATTACCGCGACTGTACAGTATATTCAGTATATGTACTCTGGTGTTAATGTATTTACTGTATATGTATGCATGAAATCCTGTCTTATTTGTTTTGTTTGGCCTAAGGGTAAATCAATTGTATGTGTATATATACGTTCTTGCACCTACAACACAGTTTGTTTACGGCTTGTGTTGAATTGGTGTTTATTGTCCTTTTGTTTTCATATATTTATTCACGCATGGCAGGTATGATATATTTCTTGAGAATAGGATAGTGTTTATTATTTATTAATATATTATCACAATTAGCTTGTGAGTGCCATATTGGTTTTATTCACGAGTTTACTATTGTTAATGATTTGTACATTATATCAAGCCAAAGGAACACTCTATTACATGGCCCCACCAAAGAAAAGGGGTCCAAAGCGGGGCTACTTTAAGGGGGTACGGTTTATGTATTAGGTTATTTCTTCATATATGCATTCTTTATTGTTTTAATTTCCTCCCTAGACCTCCATCAAGCTTAATAAATTGTCCTCAAGAAACCCTGGCCGGTTTTCCTAAATTGCAGGCTCGCTCTCCCTCGCCGGGAGAGGAACTCTCCATGCATGAAAGAAAGATCGACACATATATGGCACAAAATGTCTAAAATTGACAAAGAAATTAGACGAAAGGCCTTAATTAATAGGGGAGGTGTGGTGGAGTGGTCTTGCCACTGGCCTGGTAATCCAAAGGTCCCGGGTTCAAATCCCGATGTATCAATGGGAAGATATTATTGGGATGGAATTTGTGCTGTACCTGGTATCAGTGCATTACCACAAGCCCACCGAAACGTCAATAAAATACCCTCATTGTTCCCTGATTAAATAGCACTGTATGAATATTCCCATATTCAAAATATGCTATAGGGGTGCAATGCCTGGTGAGTTATCTGCTCAACAGATGGCGTTGTGTGTGTAAGTGTGAGAGTCCGAGTGTAGGGAGTGAGACAGTGAAGCACACGGGAACAGGTGGCTTCAGAGATGGGGTCGTTTCGGGCCATGAGTGAGCACCGTGCCTCATGTGAGGGCAAGATGGCAGGTGCTCGTTGTACTCTATGTGCTTCACATGTCTCACTCCCTAGACTGGAACAAGACCTCACAGGCTTCACTGTTCATTGTAAAGCGGTGAATGTTAAGGCTCTCAGCCTATGCCCGAGAGGAAGGAAGTTGGAATATAGAAAAAAAAAAAAAAAAAAAAAAAAAAAATAATAATAATGGGGTGAATATCTTAAAATCTCATAACTAGTGATGATAATTATGGAGGGACCGGCTTTTGCCGGGACATTTTTCTACCGAAAAATGTACCATTATATCTAGAAGGGGGATGCTGGGGATGTTTTTAAAAGTTTGATGGAGATCTAGGGAGGAAACTAAAACAATTATAAACAAATACATAACATCAACCATGTAAGTAAAGCTTTGCATATTAATATGCTAATAAACAATATTGTGTACTAACTAACCTGCCTACAGGAACGAACGCCGACTCCATTTTGTAAACAAATTTGTTTGGGGGGGATTATACATATTAAATTCCAGCCAATTTTGTAGTAAATTTAAGTGCATTCATTTATCTTTTCCCCCTAGATATATTCTTGACTTTTTCTCCTCAGAGTGATTTTACTTTAAGCTAAGGGTGGTATTTGTACAAACTAACCTAGCCTAACCCAACCTGCCAAGCTTTTAACCTAATCCAAACCAAGCCTAGCCTATAGCCAGCCAATCTGTTGTTCTTATTAACTCTAGTAGATATTGTATTTAGTATCCTACTGTAGCTATATATATCTGTAATTTTAGTTGTTGCTTGCACGATCTTGTAGTAACCTTTGACTGATACATTTTTTTTTTTTTTATCTAAAAAGATTAGGCTACTGCTTTACTAGGCTACAGTGACACCAGGGCCATCTGTTGATACAGTATATTAACCCCTTGTGTGCAGTCACACTTTATTTTTATATAATCTCTATTTGGTGAATTGTATATTTAGTTACATATTCTGTTATATATATATATTTGATTAAGGTTAGGTTGTTGTTGTTGTTGTTGTTCCCCAAGCTGCCTGGCCGAACAGCCCCAAGGCCCTGAGCAAGGCCAAGGCCATAACCGAGCGCCCCCACAGAACCCTCCCCGCCGACCACAATAAAGCCTGGGTGACCGAAGCCACTCCATGGCGGGGAGCTGAGGAGGGTGCGGAAATGCCCGGGAAACCAAAGCCCCACCCAGGGCCCTGTGTCCCTCAGCAATTATGAAGAGAAAGTTGAGGGGCAAGGGAAAAATGTGACGCTTTGGCTTCCAATCTTGGTAGATTGGGAGGTCAATCCACGTTAGAGACGCCGTCACTTGAGATCTAGAAAATATATAAGTAAAAGGAACAGTCAGAGTAAGCTATGGGTATGGCAGAGATTGCTCAGTTCTCACTCTAATAGACCAGCCACCCAGACTAGAACCCAATCCTCTCAGCATCAGCTAGGAAAGGCCCTAGAAACCCGCCTTTGGCGGGGGGATAGCTCCCCTATTTCAACCCTTTTCGGGGTTGGGCACCCGCCGTTAAGGTTAGGTTATCACACCTGGTAGCCTATTTCTGCGTATTTCAATTTTATTATTTTCGGTTAGGCTATTCAACGCTGGTAGCCTATTGGTGCGTATTTAAATTTAAAAAAAACTTTTGATTAGGCTATCGCCCCTGGAAGCCTAATTCTGCGTATCTCAATTTTTTTGTTTTCGGTTAGGCTATCACCCCTGATAACCTATTGTTGTGTATTTCAACATATTTGTTTTCGGTTGAAGTGATTGAAGTGTTTCTAAAGTGAGTGAAGTGTTTTAAAGTGAGTTATGTGTTTTAAAGTGAGTGAAGTGATCTGAAGAAACCGACTGTTACCATGCCTCGCACTTTTACGAATTGCGCCGGTAGGTGCATGTTTGTTACTGTCGATCTTCAAGTCTGCCGTCTCTGCCAGCAACGAGAGAATTTGACAGTGAAATTAGATGAAGCCTACAACAAGATCAACGTCCTCACCATGAAGCTGGAATCACTCCAAGAGTTTGTAACACTCAATGTTGGAGTACCACAAACTTCAATTGTCACCGCAACTCCAGCAGCCACCAACGCCCCAACGTCAACTGCCAACAATTCAACGCCTGCAGTAGCCATTTCATCTGAAGGTTCCGATACTTAAGAAACAAATAGTAACTCTCTTCACCCTCAAGACAACTTCCGTGTCGTGAGGAACAACGTTTGCCCCAAGACCAGGAAACCCATACCGATTACCGAGTGTCAAAATCGCTTCCAGATACTCGCAGACTCAGATGACGAAGCGGAAATAGAAGAAGTCCGGCTCGTGGGAGACTCGATGATACGTGGTCAGCTCACAGAGTTTTGCGCCAGAGCACCTAAGACCAGGAAGCGTTTTTGTATCCCTGGTGGTGGTGTGGACGACGTAGTTACTGCAGTTGACGAAGTATCTAAGCTGGCCCCTGCTAATACAATGTACGTCATCCACGTTGGATCCAACGATGTACAGCGAGCCCGGTCGGAAGATTTGCTTTTAAAGTACCAGCAGCTGATCAAGTCATTTAAGGAGAAGTCATCAGGGATCATCGTCTCAGGAATCGTCCCCCAGCTTGGTGTAGAGAGCCGATTTTACAACATAGCCACCAGCACAAATCGTTGTCTAGAAAACCTCTGCAGGAAGGAAAACGTGGGATTCGTCGACACCTGGGACAATTTCTAATACGATGACTATTTGTTTTCGGACGATGGAGTTCATCTGAACCAGGTGGTAGCAGCACGTTTTGGGCGTCTTCTCAACGATGCGGTGAAGGATTTTCGGAGAAGAAATAGACTCAGCACAGGACAACCAGGAAGGAGGACCGAAGACTGAGAGGGCGGCAACCTGCGAAGGAATTAAATGCTAATCTGTCAAGAACCGCGAATTTGAATAAAGCTCCACCAACACGACCCAAATTCAAAACCGCCAGGGATAACGACCGAGGACCGATGTCAGCCATGAATGTAAATGTAGATCTGACCAGAACCAAAAATTTGATAAAAGAACGTTCTGTGAGCTCTAAAACCGCAACTTTAAAGGTTTTCTATGCAAACGCTCGTAGCATAAGCAATAAATTTTCAGATTTAGAGGAACTAGTGTTTACTGAAAATTATGATGTGATTGGTATAACAGAATCTTGGCTCAATACAGTAGATAGAGACTTTTTAGCAGAGTATTCACTTCCCGGTTATGTAATGTTTGAGAAAAGCCGAATAAATAAAAATGGAGGTGGCGTTTTATTTTATATCAAAGAAAGTCTTAACCCGACCCTCTTGTCAAAACCTCAAATTGTGAACGTCGACACATCTTTTGTGCTAATAAAGAATAATAAAGATACAAAAATAATACTTGCATTAATATACAGACTTCCAGCTCAATCAGTGCAAACTGACCGAGAAATTTATGAACAATTTGCAGATGTAAGTAACTCACAAGATACCGTATTTTTTGGCGACTTTAATTTACCTGTGACCAAATGGGGCGATACTCTTACTTCACACTCCGGACATGACTTGTATACGAACTTGCAAGAGAGTTCGCTTTATCAATTTGTTCGAACACCGACCCATGGTAATAACGTTCTTGACATTGTACTTGCAACAAAAGAAGAATTAATAGAGAATTTGAATGTTGGTGATGAATTCAGTAACAGCGACCATCGTACGATAACTTTCACTTTAAAGTTTACTAGTAACGAACCAAATAGTAGTATCGAAAAAGTCCCTAATTTCAAGAAAGCAAACTTTCATAAACTTAGAGCTATGTTTAAAGAAACTGACTGGAGCTTTTTAATTAACAATAACGACATAAATACATCTTGGAAGTTATTCGAAACCACTTACCTAAAAGCAGTGCAAGACTGCATACAATCGAAAATACGTCGTCTAGGCCATAATAATAAGCTCAAATGGTGGAATAAAGATATTTCAAACTGCCTGCTTGCTAAAAAATGTACTAATGATAGATTAAAATCCTCACAAAATGACGAAGAACGGGTGAAATTTGTAGAGCTACGACGCAAAGCCAAAAAGTTAATTAAGCAAAGTAAAAAGACCCTAGAGTTACATATTGCGAATCAAAGTAAAACAAACCCGAAAGAATTCTATAGTTATATCAGAAAGAAAAAAGTAGTTACTTCAACTGTTGGACCGTTAGTCGATGAAAATGGAGAATACACCAAAGACGAAGTACAAATGAGTAATGCCCTCAATACCTTCTTTGCATCAGTTTTTACAACAGAAGACCTCAGTGATATCCCTACACCATCGCCGATTCAGATTGATAATTCAGAAGTTCTAAGTAATATCACCGTTACAGAGAGAGAAGTATTGAATTGTTTAGATAAACTCAAGGTAAATAAAATGCCTGGACCTGATACAATCTCGCCTAGAGTTCTAAAGGAAGCTAAGGATGAGCTCTCCAAACCACTGACATTACTATTCAATAAATCCTTGCAGTCTGGAACTATGCCTGATCAGTGGAAGATAGCCAACGTAACACCGATATTAAAAAAAGGCAGCAAATCCCTACCCAGTAACTATCGTCCAATTAGCTTAACCTCAGTTGTATGTAAAATGCTAGAAACGGTCATAAGAGACAGACTCGTAAATCACTTAGAGGAAAATAACATACTTAAAGATACAAAACACGGCTTTCGTAAAAAACGTTCCTGTTTAACAAACCTCTTAGACTTCTTCCACGATATCCTCAACCTCTACGATGAGAGTAAAGCTGTAGATATTATATACCTTGATTTTCAAAAGGCCTTTGACAAAGTTCCCCACAAACGTTTACTGCTAAAACTAAAAGCGCATGGAATACAAGACGGTGTGTTGAAATTGGATAGAAAATTGGCTTAGCGACAGAAAGCAAAGAGTAGTCATAAACGGTAAGGTATCTAAATGGACCAATGTAAGTAGTGGGGTACCCCAGGGATCGGTACTTGGACCAATTCTCTTTCTAATTTACATCAACGACATAGATGAGGGTCTCACCTGTACAATCTCAAAATTTGCTGACGATACAAAAATTGCAAATAGCGTACTCTCAAAAGATCAAGTTAACGATATTCAACACAATCTAGATAAATTGTCACATTGGGCCCAAATTTGGCAAATGAGTTTCAATGCGGATAAATGTAAAGTACTACATATCGGATACCTAAATGAGAAAGCAAATTATTCGATGAATGGCACTCAGCTTAAGAATGTAAACAGAGAAACCGATCTGGGAGTAACAATATCGAGTAACCTAAAACCGAGTCAACAATGTTCAGAAGTTGTTAAGAAGTGTGACGTTAACAACTCCGTTAGAACCGCATGGCTTGTCCTACAGTGACTCGCTAGGATCGCCAGGGCAGTGGATGTGGCTACAGTTGATGTATTATTGTGTGCTTTATTTCATATGAAAGCTTGTGTCATGGGCAGTCCAGAAAGGCTCTTTGTTTTCGCCCATGTCAAGGCT
Organism: Paralithodes platypus; assembly: GCA_032716605.1. NCBI lineage: Eukaryota > Metazoa > Arthropoda > Malacostraca > Decapoda > Lithodidae > Paralithodes > Paralithodes platypus. Next base: position 24,647,257 of record CM064510.1, read on the forward strand.
TTATATACTTAATTGCAAAGTATATGTTTTATCATTAAGTAGTAATGATAGGATTTGAGAGAGAGAGAGAGAGAGTAGAAGAGAGTGAGAGGAGGCGCGCAGTGTCTTTTGCCATGCTCGATGATGTCACGGCTGGCTGGCCTCTTGGAGATTGGTTGGAAGAGTTTTTTACCATGCTTGGTGACGTCATGTTTGGCTGGCTTCTTTGGCATTGGCTGAAGGAATTGTTACCGCTTTGCCTACGCGGTGCGAGCTAGTGCTAGTATATATACAGCTCTCTTGCCACTCTCTCCCTCAGATCTGGTTTCTAGAATGCATCCCTCTTATCCCTTTGATACCTGTCCCCCTCATTGCACCTGAGAACCTTTCCCTCTGCCTATCTCTCTCATTTTCCATATCTTTCACCACCTTTTATTAATATTATACCCCCTCTGGTTAATTCTGCATAATCAGCTTCATGCTGGCCAGTTGTATTGTGCGTTAACCGTCCTCTAGCGGGTGCTCTGTGGCCGTTTTGGGCCTTTCTGGGCCGTTCTGACTGCTATATCAACCATCAGTATGAAAGGAACTGTATTGCGCCGAAAACTAGGTGGAAATCGCTACACAATGACGCCACATACAGCTACGTAGCACTCGTGGAGCACTGACAGTGTTACCTCGAAGATGGAAGTTTAGCTGATTTTGCTACCTTGCTCACTTTTAGCGAACTATTGGTTACACTGTCATCCTCACGCGCGGTGGGGGAACTGGAGTTAGTGTGGGCCGGGAGGCCACAGATATCGTATGGATCATTACTATTTTCACTCGATTTCCACCCTTTTTTCACCCGTTTTTTGCCAGTTTTTTCAACTCGACTTATGTGGTGAGCCGCTTTTTAAGGGTTAAGGTCTTATATAACCCATGTATGTTAGTTGTTAATATAAGTTGATCACAAAGCATTGGTTGGCATTCATATTGTTCAGTACCGCTTCCTATAATTATTAGTGTTCTGCTGGATTAGATAATGCTAGACTAGGAGTCTGATACTATAAGGTATTGTTTCCAATGGGTGCTGGCTTTAGTTAAAAGCTGCACGACATACCTGAGAACTGGAGTTGATTGGGTAAATTCTAGTCTGTGTGCCATTGAGAGTAGAGCATGCACGAATGAGGGCTTTTTGCCTATACCATTCTGCACTGTTCTAAGGTCGTTGTTTGTCTTTGAGGTACGCCAGGAGAATGCTTAATACTTCGGTATTAAGGTTTCTCAAGAGAGCTACCCTTCATTATAACGTAATATCTGACGCACAGACTTGAGATTTGCACTAGGCTAGGCGGCATGCCATGCGCACCAGTATCTCGTATCATTGACTCTAGCTAGACTTTATCAGTCATAGTAGACATTAACACCTTACGAGCGGCCTATGCGGTTTATTTATGTGTACCGCCCAGCGGGGTGTTTTTAGCCAAAATAGGGCTGTTTACGTGATCATTTTCATGCCTAAATAAGACCCAGAACGTAAAACAAGTACCTATCCCTGAAAGGGCATAAACAGAGCTTTCGAATGACACCATAACGATCCTTGTATGAAAGTTTTCTTGCAATAACCGTGCAACCGAGTGCAAAAAGCAGGTAATTCGGTACTTTCGGTACATAATTGAGTATGTAGCGAGTGAGAGAGGGAGGAGGGAGCTGAGATTTGTGTCAGTAGGTTCGCCGCGGTGGTCTGGAGCAGTCATACGCGCGCTAGTCTCCTGCCACCACTTGTCTCTCTCTCTCTGCCACATTACGTGCTGAAATTGCCACTCGAGTTATGTCGAGCGCCGCCACATAGTCCAGCTTTATTTAACTCGACTTATGTTGCTCGCCGCTAATTAAGGGTTAAGACAGTATATTAAACCAATTATTCTTATTATGCATACCCGTTTATGATTACACAAGCATTTCGCAGCCTAGTTTGATGTATTGAGACACAAACGACTTAGGCTCTTTTTGTTGATAGGAATACTGCATTGTCGTGGCGATTATTATTATTGTTGTGGCGTTTAGGATATTCTTGGCTCCGACTGCATTATATCTCCTGCCTTTTTGTGTGCATAGCCTGCACGAGCATTGTTCCGCTGCCTGCCTTTTTGCGTTCCATTTCCGATTCGAGCATCTTGATAGCATCTAACATTTAAAGAAAATTCCTTGTTGGTGTTGAATGACTTTAGTGCACTTTCTTTCATGCAGGAGTGCCTGACATTTATTGATTAAAGTAACGTAAGCTGTAACTTCTCTTACCACCTTACTTTGCATACCATAACCAAGCACCTTCGGTTATAAGTAGTAATAGGCTGTTTTCACATAACATTAAGCCTAGAGTAGACGCACATTTATTGAGAGTTTAATAACCTATTATTGCATATAGAACTCTGGAGAGTATTTGTGTTCTTTGTACACTGGGAATATACATCAGAGGTTGGATCTAGCGCTTTCCGTTGTAGCATTTATGCCATTACTAGTCCAATGAATAAGAGCCCTGATATATTTAAACTTCAGTCGTAACAAATAGCGACCTTACCTAGGATTTGGTGAACCTACATTTATTAGCAGGGAACATTTGTTGTTTTGGGGAATATTTTGCGGGGATCAGCAAGAATCATTTTTTTTTGCAACATAGTATAGCCCTTGAGTATTTCCGAGAATTTTTGTGTGTATATTGAGGTATAAGAGTTTGGGGTGCTTCTTTTCTGAATATTGAGGTGAATTTTTTTTTTGTGAGCATCATGTCTTATGCCGGATCAGAGGAGAATGGAGGCACAGTACGTAATGTCGAAACTGAGGAACAGCAGCATGATGAAAGGGTTAGTCAGGTGAACTGTGAGGAGGATGCTAGGATATTTTTGCAATGGCCTGTTACTGCCGAGCGGTTGGAGGGTTTGGATCGGTACGGTCTTCAATGCCTGGCCACAGCTATCGGTCATGCGGGTACTAGCAGCATGACCAGGGATAACTTGATAACGTGTGTACTGGGCAGGGTGACTGGTGAGCGAGATGGGTTGAGTGCTCAGAGCCCTTCGGCCATGCTTCCCCTACACTCGACTCCCAGCCATCCCAGTAGCTTGTCGACCCCGAGTACGCTTCCACAGTTGGGTGGTGACTGGCAGGGTGGGTTGCCCCGGCGGGGACCACCGGTAATTTCAAACATTGTAGCACCTTCACCTCCTCAAGGGTTAACTCCAGAATTATTGTTTCAGCTCGAATTAGCTAAGATCGAAGAGAGAAAATGTCAGCTTCAGCAGCAAATAGAGCTAGCAAAAATCCAAGCTGAGTCGACTAGGTACTGTGCCGACAGGGACGTAGTGAAGTCGCGAGTAGAGACAACGGGACAGCGACTTGGGACTGGTAACCGTGCTCATGATCAATCTCTCTCGCACTTATTGAAACTGGTTCCGGTGTTTGATGAGAGTGGGGTAACAGAATTTTTCGCACGCTTTGAGAAGAAGTGCCAGGAACACCAGTGGCCAGAAAATAAATGGGCAGCATTTGTATCCTCTAGATTAATAGGCAAGGGTCTTAAAGCCTACGATGCGTTACCTTTGGAGTCATGTATTGTGTATGAGGATCTCAAGGAGGCTGTCCTGAGGGCTTACAAACTGCAACCAGAAACGTACCGTTTGAAGTTCCGGGGTGTAACCAAGGGAAGAGATAGCACCTTTTTGGAACACGCCCGGGACTTGTCCGATGCTATGGGGAACTGGCTCCGATCTGAGAAGGTAACAACATTGATGGAATTAAGCAGTTAATGATGTTGGAGCAGTTCTTTAAGAGCACGGGCGGTGATCTAACTTTGAACTTAAAGGAGAAAAAACCCAAGAACTCTAGTCGAAGCAGCAGAAATGGCTGATCGACGGCTGTCGTTGATTCGGGGTTGCGGGTCCTCACAGAAGTACGATGCAAGTGCTAGGGACCATTATCCTCCCCCTCCCCGTAGCAATGACACATTTAAACAAAAGAGCAATGAAACTAAAACTGAATCCAAACCTAACACCACGCCGTATGAGAAAAGTCAGGGGCTTTTTTACATCACAGTATAAGCTGAAACCGAAATTTATGTGTTTTAAGTGCCACCAGGAGGGTCATAAGGCAAATGAGTGCCCTAGTCGACCTCCTCCGGCAGCCGTGTCTTTTGCTCACGGCATTGGAGTGTTCAAGAGGACATCGGAGTTTGTTAGAGGCAATTCTTCCGAGGTAAATACACTGCCAGTGCAGAAGGATCCGGAAGGCTTATTCCCTGTCCGTGATGCCTTTAGTGACCACAGGGGACTCGGTTGTGTGGAGTGGGGGGGTAGAAGACATGAGGTGAGAATTTTGCGTGACACTGGGGCATCGCAAACACTGTTGAGAAATTTCACTGGTAAACCTGTAAATATGGCACGGGTGGTTGTGGTTCAGGGAGTTAATGCAACAAGGTCATACCCGCTTGTAAGAATGAAGATGGAAGTTGATGGTGTGACTCGTGACCTGGATGTAGGAATTGTGGAGAAGTTGCCTGTTGGGGGCGTCAACCTCCTTCTCCGCAACGACTTTGCGGGGCCTACTTCTGAGGCTCCACCCTTGGTCGTTGTCGAGAAGCCTGCCGACGTGAGTAGGGAGGAGCAGGAGTGGGTTGAGAAGTGTCCGATGCAACCTATGGCGTGTGTTGTCACCAGATCTCTTGCATCCAGGGAGTCACATTCTGGTCAACAGTCTTTAGACAAGCGGAGGAAAGGTACCGAGAAGGGGTTGAAAGTTGATGCGGTTGAGAGTTTAGTATCAACAGACATTCTCAGGGACTCATTATTAGGACCGATTTTCGAGTCTGGAGAAGACCCATTAACTGTTACTAAGAAGGCAGAGGATGGGCTTAAAAAGACGAAGAGACAGCAACGATACACAGAGAGAGAGCAATGGGAGGCTAAATTCAATGTAGGAGGGGGGCATGAGTTGTTTCGCAAACACTTAGATAAGCTTGCTCCTTCGGACATTCGTAAATTGCAATTAGAAGACCCGGAGGTTCTTGAATGTGGTACCGGTGCTGTCGAGTTGGAGGACAGTGATGCACAGTCGGGAGATGTAGCAACAAGGTATCCTGACACGTACCCTATGAAAAATGGGTCAGCGAAGACGGTGGTCCGAAACTTGCTAGTGTATTTTTCCCGGTATGGTTACCCGCAGGGGATTCAGTCAGACCAAGGATCCAACTTCACTTCTAGCCTCTTTGTTCAAGCAGTGCCGCAGCATGGGATTGTTACGGTTGTGTCATCTGCGTATCATCCAGAGAGCGATGGCACTCAGCCTTGGAATCTGTGCTTCGTTATTGTTGCTTTGAGAGTGGGAAAGGTTGGGATCTTGGCCTGCCATATGTTTTGTTTGCTGCACGGGAGGTACCTGGGGAAAGTTTGGGATTCAGCCCTAATGAGCTCGTCTTTGGACACCGTGTCAGAGGGCCTCTCCATATGGTTAAGGAAATATGGGAGGGCGCAGAAAAACCTTGTTCTATACTCAAGTATGTCCTCGACAGTCGAGAACGGATGTTGCGCAGTCTGGAGTTGGCTGGCCGTAATTTGACTAGCTCTCAGGCCCTCATGAAGGACAGATACGACCTCAAGGTTAAGCTCAGGGAGTTTCACGTGGGTCGGGAGGTGTTGATTCTACTGCCCCTTGTAGGTCACCCCTTATCCGCGAAGTACGCCGGTCCTTGTGGGGTGGTTGGGAAGCTGTCGGACCTGGATTACTTGGTGGCCACTCCAGACAGGCGTGAGCGTGGTCGGTTGTGTCACGGTAATCTCATGAGGGAGTATGTGAGGCACCCCCCTGAACCTCTCACTGTGCCTGTGATGACGTTTAGCAGTCAAGGTGGAGAAGGAGAACGGGACAGTCAAGCTCAGGTGGAGGATAACTGGAAGGATAAGAAGTTCAAATGGGCGCCTGAGTGTGAGAAGGCGTTTAGAGAAGAAAAACACCTGTTGTGCACTCACCCGATCCTCAGGGCCCCTGACTTTAGCCTACCTTTCCAACTAGCAACGGATGCTAGTGGTGTGGGGGCTGGTGCCGTCCTTATGCAAGAGGACGATGATGGGCTGGAGCATCCTGTTAGTTTCTGCTCGGAGAAGTTCAATTCAGCCCAGGGGAGCTGCTCTGTTGTCGAGAAGGAGCTGCTGGTAGTTGTGCTTGCACTGAGGAATTTCAAGGTCTATGTTCCAGCCTATGGTCCGGTCGTTGTAGTTTACACAGATCATCACCCTCTCAAGTTCTTGGACCAGTTTCACAATCGGAATATGAGGCTGACCGGGGGGTCGCTGGTGATACGGGAGTATAGCCTGGACATACGCCATATTGCCGGTTGTGACAACGTGGTTGCAGATTGTCTTTCAAGGGTAGATGATCCTGGGTAGATTGACACACGGGTAGCCTCCTGCTTTAGTTTGAATAGTATTTTGCGCTTGGTGCTTGTTGGCTCGCGGTTGTAGCCCAGCGTATTGGGTTGTAAAGCAAGAGTTGAGCGTTTGGTATAGAAGAAAAAACTAGGCTTGCCCCTATACTGCAGCCGAAATAAACAAATTAAAAACATAAAAATCAAATAAACAAAATCTTTCTTTGATAGTTTAATTTTTTCAGTATGTTATAGCAGTAATTCTGAGTTGCACTCCTCTCAGAATGCTGGGCTAGAGAAGCTCGCTCTTGAGGAGCATAACTACATATGATTTAACCTATTGTGTTGGGGAGGGTTATAATTTTGTAAAATGTTTTGTTGAAGAACTGTGCCAGATATTTTACTGCCGCTGGGTGATGGGAAGTAGAGATATAGCATGGGTTCTAACCATCAGATTTTTTTGAGCTTTGGGCCTCTGAGAAAAATCTTGGGGGGGGGTGTGACGTTAACCACTCCGATAGAACCGCATGGCTTGTCCTACAGTGACTCGCTAGGATTCCCTGGGCAGTGGATGTGGCTACAGTTGATGTATTATTGTGTGCTTTATTTCATATGAAAGCTTGTGTCATGGGCAGTCCAGAAAGGCTGTTTGTTTTCGCCCATGTCAAGGCTTTATATATTTAATTGCAAAGTATATGTTTTATCATTAAGTAGTAATTATAGGATTTGAGAGAGAGAGAGAGAGAGTAAAACAGAGTGAGAGGAAGCGCGCAGTGTTTTTTGCCATGCTCGATGATGTCACGGCTGGCTGGCCTCTTGGGGATTGGTTGGAAGAGTTTTTTACCATGCTTGGTGACGTCATGTTTGGCTGGCTTCTTTGGCATTGGCTGAAGGAATTGTTACCGCTTTGCCTACGCGGTGCGAGCTAGTGCTAGTATATATACAGCTGTCTTGCCACTCTCTCCCTCAGATCTGGTTTCTAGAACGCATCCCTTCTTATCCCTTCGATACCTGTCACCCTCTCTGCACCTGAGAATCCTCTTCCTATCTCTCTCATTTTCCATATCTTTCACCACCTTTTATTAATATTATACCCCCTCTGGTTAACTCTGCATAATCAGCTTCATGCTGGCCAGTTGTATTGTGCGTTAAGGTCTTATATAACCCATGTATGTTAGTTGTTAAGATAAGTTGATCACAAAGCATTGGTTGGCATTCATATTGTTCAGTACCGCTTCCTATAATTATTAGTGTTCTGCTGGATTAGATAATGCTAGACTAGGAGTCTGATACTATAAGGTATTGTTTCCGATGGGTGCTGGCTTTAGTTAAAAGCTGCACGACATACCTGAGAACTGGAGTTGATTGGGTAAATTCTAGTCTGTGTGCCATTGAGAGTAGAGCATGCACGAATGAGGGCTTTTTGCCTATACCATTCTGCACTGTTCTAAGCTCGTTGTTTGTCTTTGAGGTACGCCAGGAGAACGCTTAATACTTCGGTATTAAGGTTTCTCAAGAGAGCTACCCTTCATTATAACGTAATATTTGACGCACAGACTTGAGATTTGCACTAGGCTAAGGCGGCATGCCATGCGCACCAGTATCTCGTATCATTGACTCTAGCTAGACTTTATCAGTCATAGTAGACATTAAGTATATTAAACCAATTATTCTTATTATGCATACCCGTTTATGATTACACAAGCATTTCGCAGCCTAGTTTGATGTATTGAGACACAAACGACTTAGGCTCTTTTTGTTGATAGGAATACTGCATTGTCGTGGCGATTATTATTATTGTTGTGGCGTTTAGGATATTCTTGGCTCCGACTGCATTATATCTTCTGCCTTTTTGTGTGCATAGCCTGCACGAGCATTGTTCCGCTGCCTGGCTTTTTGGGTTCCATTTCCGATTCGAGCATCTTGATAGCATCTAACATTTAAAGAAGATTCCTTGTTGGTGTTGAAGGACTTTAGTGCACTTTCTTTCATGCAGGAGTGCCTGACATTTATTGATTAAAGTAACGTAAGCTGTAACTTCTCTTACCACCTTACTTTGCATACCATAACCAAGCAACTTCGGTTATAGGTAGTAATAGGCTGTTTTCACATAACATTAAGCCTAGAGTAGACGCACATTTATTGAGAGTTTAATAACCTATTATTGCATATAGAACTCTGGAGAGTATTTGTGTTCTTTGTTCACTCGGAATATACATCAGAGGTTGGATCTAGCGCTTTCCGTTGTAGCATTTATGCCATTACTAGTCCAATGAATAAGAGCCCTGATATATTTAAACCTCAGTCGTAACAGAAGGCAAACACAATAATTGGCTTTATAGGCAGGTCATTTGAGCATAAATCCAAAGACGTTATCCTAACCCTTTACAATTCCTTAGTCCGCCCTCTTCTGGAATACTGCGTTCAATGCTGGTGCCCTTATTACCAAAAAGACATAAACAAGCTAGATCGAGTTCAACGTAGAGTTACCAAAATGATACCTAGCCTAAAGAACAAAGCATACGAAGAGCGTCGTAGAGAATTAAATCTATTTCCTTTAACCCAGCGCAGAGTAAGAGGTGACTTAATTCAAGTGTTCAAAATCATCAAAGGCATCGACAATATGAACTGTAGTAAGTACTTCACTATCGACCAATCTAATTACACGCGGGAAAAAGATTGCAAAATTATTGGTAAATCTTTTAACTCACACGAATCTAAGAATTTCTTCTTCAATCGAGTTGTCAACTTGTGGAATGGGCTTCCCCGAGACGTTATAGACTGCAGCACCGTTGATTCATTTAAACTCCGCCTAGACAAATATCTCGCATCAAACCCGCGAGTGACTGCGTTTGTAAATGAATAACTTTATTTTATCCTCCCCTCAGTTACTAACCCATATGTCCCCTACTAACTTCCTAGTCCTGCCACGGACATTAGTTCCAGGGCAGTAGTTCCCTTTCCAATATTCCCTTACCCACTCTAAACCACTGTTTGGACACTTGATCCTCAGTGTTTTGGAGGACAAGCAGTCTAGAAGGGTCACTAGATCTGTTGTTGCTTGATTTCCTTTGTACTCCTTTGTACTTTGTACTCTCCCCCACCCCTTAAGGGGAGATGGGATGTTTTTCTGGTCCCCTTTCTTCCTCATGTTTAGCTCCATTAGTTTTCAGATTTTAAGACGTTCTCCCCATAAGTTTGGCGATTTAAAGACCTTTTGCCCGTATTCTGCTTCAATATTAACACTGTTCATGTCATGTAGGTGTCTATTTTGTCCTGGCAAGCAATAGCAAGCCTGTAATTTCAGAGAAACCGGTCTAAGGCCGGGACATTGTTCTACCGAAAAATATACAAATATATCATCAAGGGGGATCCTGTGATTGTTATATTAAGTTTGATGGAGGTCTAGGGAGAAAATTAAACAAAATAATACATATATGAACACATTGTCGAAAAAATTAACCGTCCCACCCTTAAACGTAGCTCTGTAACATGTGGAGGTGCGGGCAACTGTATGTCTAATGAACCATCCTCCCCTTGAACGTAGCTCTGTAACTTGTGGAGGTGCGGGCAACTGTATGTCTAATGAACCATCCTCCCCTTAAACATAGCTCTGTAACATGTGAAGGTGCGGGCAACTGATGTCTAATGCACCATCCTCCCCTTAAACGTAGCTCTGTAACATGTGGAGGTGCGGGCAACTGTATGTCTAATGAACCATCCTCCCCTTAAACGTAGCTCTGTAACATGTGAAGGTGCGGGCAACTGTATGTCTAATGAACCATTGCGAAAGTATCAGTGCATTTAATTCTTTGTAATACCCTGCTTTATACATGGCATAATTTAACCAGATTATTTAAGGGGATATGGATAATTTGTATGGTCCCCCTTCTTCCTCATGTTTAGACCCATACGTTTTGAGATTGTAAGACGTTCGTTTCATATGTTTGGCGATTTTCAGACCTTTCACCCTATTTCTTTATCAATATCAAGAATTTTCGTACCATTTAGGTGTCGATTTTTTCCTGGCAAGCAATAGCGAGCCTGTAGTTTTAGGAGAGACCGGCCTTCGGCCTGGACATTTTTCTACCGAAAAATGTACACATTTATCTATCTTGGAAGGGAGTCTATGGGGTGTTTTCTTAAGCTTGATGGAGGTCTAGTTAAGACACGAACACAATATAAATAGTTAAATATATAGGCCACATAATAACCACTACCCCCTCAAAGCTGTTGTTGACATAGGGGAATGAATATTATAAATGTAATAATTATTAGTCTTTGTGTAAGTATTGTTGAATGTTTGAATATGTAAATGTACGATCTATCTATCTATCTATTGCCTGACGCCGTGATCCCCGAAGGGGTGGCCACGAATGTACGATCAGTCTATTAAATCCGTCTATATACCTATCTATTTTAATCCGTCTGTCCGTTTTCCTATCGGTCTATCTATATCTATATATCTATCTATCTATCTATCTATCTATCTAGAGTTCGAAGAAATGAAAAAGGCTAGGAAGGAATTTAGGAATGCTTTGAGATTAGTAAAACGTAACGAGGCACAGATCAGGAAAGATAAATTAGCAAACTCTCTGTGCATCAAGAATTATAAATTATTTTGGAAAGTGGTTAGAAAAGCAAAAAATAATAGAGTTCTAATTAGTATGAAAATTGAGGGAGATAGTGATGCTAGCCGTATTGTGGAAAAGTTCTCGAGTAAGTTTAAAACTATATTTGATGACAGTAAGTGCCAGAGTGATTGTGATTTTAGACATGAATATTTAGAGACCACTGTACGCAAAGGTGAAATATATGACAAAATCAATGCTGCAAATGTGTTGGCAGCAATATCGAACCTGAAATGTGGCAATGGCCCGGATAATGTTCATTCAACTCATCTAAAATATTGCTCAAATGATATGATACGTGTAATTGCAAAACTGTTCTCATCTTGTATTGTGCATGGCTATGTTCCTTATAAAATGAGCTCAGGTGTAATAGTGCCCTTGGTTAACAATAGATATAAGGATATTTCATCAATTGTTAACTATAGGTCAATAATATTATCTCCCGTTTTGCTTAAAATTGTTAGAATATTGTCTACAATTCATAATAATAAAATATGTAAATTTAAATTACAGTCAGCATGGTTTTAGAAAAAAACGTATTCTACTTCTACCGCATGCATGATGTTGAAAGAACTCATTGTGAGATATAACAGTGAAGGATCAAACGTACTGTATATTCATGTTTTATTGATCCTACAAAAGCATTTGATAAAATTAATAATTTGAAGCTTGTGGATAGTCTTTTAAGGCAAGGAATCCCTAATTATATTGTAAATGTTTTAATTAATTTTTATAAACATCAACATGTAGTTGTAAAATACAAGGACACTTTATCGCAGGAATGGAAAATAAAAAATGGAGTATGGCAGGGAGGGGTATTATCGACACTTCTATTTTCAATTAATATAAATAATATGTTAGATACATCATGTAAACGGGGCTGTAGACTTGGTTTACAATCTAGTAATATAATTGCCTATGCGGATGACATAGTTTTAATGGCTCCATCTGCTAAGAGCTTGCAATACATAATAAATATTCTAGAATGTGAAATAAGAAAATTTGATCTATCCATTAATTTGACTAAATCAGAATGTATGTTCTTTAAATGCAAGGATGACAAGTCAGAAACCCCGAATATGATTTTAAATTATATAAATATAAATTTGGTAACTGATTATAAATATCTTGGAAATATTATTGATTTCAATATAAATGATGATCTTGATAAAATAAGATGCAGACACAAGTTCTTTAATAAATTGAATTGTATTTTGAGGAAGTTTAGTCACGCGAATACAAAATGTGCTACTTTATTTATTTCAATCTTTTTGTTTGAATTTGTATGGGGCTGAGTTATGGTTTAACAATAAATGTTTTGTACCAATGAAACAATTTGGTGTTGGTTACCACAAAGCAATAAAGAAAATGTTAAATATGAGATACTGGGAGAGTAATCACGTTGCATGTAGTAGAGGTGGACTAATGATTTGTAAGCATTTTATCAATTAGATCAAAATTAGATCTTTGCATAGGATACTATTGAAACCATGTGCATACATTGAAAAGGGTTTACATTATTTGTTGAATAAATCTTATATTGTAAAGGATGTGGAGAGGACGCTATTGAATGAATATGGATTATTTTGTTCCTTCCAACAACCAACCATACTCCTAAAATCGATTAATGAAATTTACAAACTTTCAGAACTTATTTTAAAATTATATTGAAGCAATAAAATCAAGAATATATTATGTGCAGAATACAGAGCACACATTACGTTAAGCAATATTTGTATGTATTATATTATTTATTTTAGTATTATGTAAAAGATGTACAATGTATCTTTTATGAAATAAAACTATGACTGACTGACTATTTGTCTATCTAGTGTTTATCTGTCTGTCTGTCTGTCTATCTATCTTTCTATCTATCTATCTATCTGTCTACCTATGTATCTGCCTCTGTCTGTGTATGTTGATAAATTTGCATATGTAGCATTGAATCCAGTCACAGCTCTCTCTCTCTCTCTCTCCTCAACAAACGTTCCATATTTACAATAACTGTGGTTAACCATTTCAAGATCTGATTACGCATTTCTTGTCTGTGTTCTGGCTATTAGTATACGATTTTATTGAAATTAGACCTTTTCGAATGACAGAGGTTAGAGGTAAAGATATTTCACCTAACTGTAATCAATGGACTATACTAACATTTTAAGGCTCTATTGTTTTGGTAACGTAAACTAGACAAAATTAAGATCATCTAAACGTGGTTGAATTCAAATGATTTAAGGGGGGATCGTTGCTTCTTCTGGCCCCCCGTCTCCATCATGTTTTGCCCCATTAGTTTTGAGATTTTTAGACATTCGCCCAATCAGTTTAGCAATTTTAAGACCTTTCACTCCATTTCTTTGTCATTATTAGAACCTTTCGTGCCATTTAGGTGTCGATTTTTTCCTGGCGAGCGATAGCGAGCGTATAATTTGAGGAGGAACTGGCCGGATTTGTTTTTTATCGTAAAATATACAAATATATCTTAAAGGGGGGTCTTAGGGGTGTTTTATTTTGTTGTAAGCTTGATAGAGGTCTGGGGAGGAAAGTAACACACATAGCAAAACAATACATAAATCAGCAAATAGATGTGCCCATCCCCCCTTCAAAACATAGAAGCTTCTAGCCCAGACTTGTTCATTAGCATTTGCAATTCAAATTAATACCATATCTTGCAAACACTCGCTCAGCAGAAATTGTGTACAGTCTGAAAAAAAAAATCTATGAACCTTGATATTTAGCTACATTCGTGACATTCTAGCTTGAGAAAAACTGGAATGAATTTGTAGTAGAAAGGAAAAAAAGGCCTAGGGAAGAGAGGTAAATGAATATATACAGTGTGGAGGGGAGAGGGAGGGAGGCAAGAAAGGAGAGAATGAGAGGGGAAGGACAGGAGGAACAGAGGGTGGGAGGGAGGGAGTGGAAGGAAAGGGAGAACGGAGGGTGGCAGAGAGTGGAAGGAAAGGAGGAACAGAGGGTGGGATGGAAGAAGGGAGAGAAAGGAAGGACAGGAGGAACAGAGGGTGGGAGGGAGGGAAGGAGGGAGAGAGAGGAAGGAAAGGAGAAACAGAGGGTGGGAGGGAAAGAAAGAGCGAGAGAGAGGAAGGAAGGGAGAAACAGAGGGTGGGAGGGAAGGAAAGAGGTAGGAAAGGAGGAACAGAGGGTGGGAGGGAAGGAAAGAGGGAGGGAGGGAGTGAGAGGAAGGGAAGAAGGGAGAGAGAGGAACAGGGTGGGAGGGAAGGAAAGAGGGAGGGAGGGAGTGAGAGGAAGGAAAGAAGAAACAGGGTGGGAGGGAAGAAGGGAGAGAGAGGAAGGAAAGGAGGAACAGAGGGTGGGAGGGAAGAAAAGAGAGAGGGAGGGAGAGAGAGGAAGGAGAGGAGAAACAGAGGGTGGGAAGGAGGGAGATAAGGAGTGGAAAGAAAGGAGGAGGACAAGGTGGGAAGGAAGGTGGGAGAGAGAGGAAGGAAAGGAGGAACAGAGGGTGAGATGGAAGGAGGGAGAGATCAGGTAGGTAGGTCAGGTCAGGTAGGTAGGTCAGGTCAGGTCAGGTAGGTCAGGTCAGGTAGGTAGGTCAGATCAGGTAGGTAGGTCAGATCAGGTAGGTAGTTCAGATCAGGTAGGTAGGTCAGGTCAGGTAGGTAGGTAAGGTCAGGTAGCTAGGTCAGGTAGGTAGGTCAGATCAGGTAGGTAGGTCAGATCAGGTAGGTAGGTAGGTCAGATCAGGTAGGTAGGTCAGGTCAGGTAGGTAGGTAGGTCAGATCAGGTAGGTAGGTCAGATCAGGTAGGTAGATCAGATCAGGTAGGTCAGGTCAGGTAGGTAGGTCAGATCAGGTAGGTAGATCAGGTCAGGTAGGTAGGTCAGGTCAGGTAGGTAGGTCAGATCAGGTAGGTAGGTCAGGTCAGGTCAGGTAGGTAGGTCAGATCAGGTAGGTCAGGTCAGGTAGGAAGGTCCGATCAGGTAGGTAGGTCAGGTCAGGTAGGTAGGTCAGGTAGCGAGGTAGTTAGGTAGCGTCACGACCTTTTGTAATGATAGCGAGGGATTATTATTATTTTGTTCTATGTGATTGAGGGAGGCAAAAGGCAGAACTGCCTATAGCGAGTGCCTCCCCCATAGTTGAAAGAGTGACAGGGCCAAAATCAAGGCACGTTCGAGCCGAAATGCCTGGACACACTGAGTTTGAAGCAATTTAAGTCATAGGAAGAGGGAAACACTGATTCTGGGAGAGAGTTCCAGAGCTCAGCTGTTGAGTAGAAGAAAGTTTGAGAGTAACGTTTCACTCTTGGGTTGGAGAGTTGCACAGAGTAGGGGTGGGATTGAGTTGCAAGACGGGTACCACGTGCCCTACATATAGGAGGTGGTATACACTGGGAAAGCTCTGAGGAACACTGATTATTTTAGTAGCGATAGAATAGTGAGAGAGATGCAACATTGCGGCGGAGAGAGAGATTGCAGAGAGTTGGTGAGTGGACGGGAGTTAATGATACGAAAGGCCTTCCTTTCAACTTTGTCTAGGAGAGCGGTGTGAGAGGAACCTCCCCACACATGTGAACAATACTCAATACAAGGACTCACTATGCCCCTGTACAAAGCAAGAAGCTGTGCAGGGGAAAAGAACCCCCTAAGGCGGTTGAGCACACCCAGCTTCTGGGAGGCTGCCTTAGCAAGACTGGTAATATGGTCCTTCCAACTGAGAGCAGAAGAAAAGGAGACACCAAGAATATTGAGAGAAGATGAAGGATTGATTTTTGTATTGTTGAAGAATAAGGGATAGTCCGCTGGGAGTTCCTTACGGGTAGATAGATGGAGAAATTGGGTTTTGGAAGCATTAAAGGTAACAAGGTTTTCTCTGCCCCAATTGGAGATAGTATTTAGATCATAATTTAAGAGTTCTATGGCTTCATTACGTTTGTCGTTGAGGGATTGCTGGCTGGGGCATTCTGAAAAACTAATGGAGTAGTGTAAGGTTGAGTCGTCTGCGTATGAATGGATGGGAATTGAGGTACAGTTGAGGAGATCATTTATAAAAATTAGAAAAAGGATAGGAGATAGGACAGAGCCCTGAGGAACACCGGAGTTTATAGGGAGAGGAAGTGAACAATGGCCGTCCACAACCGCGGCTATGGAACGGCCGGAAAGGAAATTAGAGACAAAGGCACAGATGGAGGGATAGAAACCGAAGGAAGGTAGTTTAGAAATTAAAGATTTGTGCCAGACTCTATCGAAGGCTTTTGATATGTCTAGTGGAATAGAAAAAGTCTCACCGAAGTCCCGAAAGGAGGATGACCAAGAGTTAGTAAGATATGAAAGAAGATCAATTAAGGGGAGATGGGTTGTTTTTCTGGTCCCTCTTCTTCCTCATGTTAAGCCCCATTAGTTTTCATTTTATATGACGTTCGGCCCATTAGTTTGGCGATGTTAAGAACTTTCGGCCCATTTCAGTCAATTTTTAGACCTTTCGTGCCACTTAAGTGTTGATTTTTTCTTGGCAAGCTATATAGCTAGTCTGTAATTTAAAAGAACCCGGCCATCTGCCTGGAATTTGTTTCTACCGAAAAATGTACACATTTATCTTGAAATGAGGTCAAGGGGTGGAATTTTATGTTTGATGGAGGTCTAAGGAACAAACAAAATTAATAACATCCCATTAAGGAGGCGAATTTACACCCCATCATATGACTCCTGCCGTAATCGCCCTTCAACCCATTGAACCATTTACAAATTCACGATACCGTGGCCGAGTGGTTAGTGCTATTGACTACAACAAATGCATGTTTAGATTCGATTCACGACGGAAGGTACTGGCTGACTGACCTTTCTGTGAATGGTAGGTTGTAATGGAGGAATTAAGGCTAGCACTAGACTCAGATAACCTAGGTCATATGTACGGTGGCGCTAATAAGTCACCCCTCAGCTGTCATTACGTTTGGCTCGTTCTGTGCTGTATTAACGTGTGCCAGATGTTAATTGGGTTTGTATAATATCTCACTCGAAACAAAAAAATCATGTTTAGATATTGCTGATACCAATTATTCATCAAAATATACTTGGTACCGATACACCACTTATTTGGCCGACTGTACCAGCCACTAAGGTATGCTAGATTTGTTAAGACATGACGCTGTTATTGTACTAATATAGTATGAATATGTCTGTGTTTAATCGGTATATTGGGTTTATGCGTAATATTAATGTGAACTAATTGGCTTACTCATTTCAAGCAGCCTTAATACAAGTGGATAAACCCATAAGTTCACCTGTAAGATATAACAGAGTATCTGAAGGCATCAAGGGGATATATTTGATTTATATATACCTCCAACACCCCATTTCGAAATAGATTTGTGCATATTTCGGTAGAAAAATGCCCCGGCCAACGGCCGGTACTTCCTAAATTGCATTTGTACACCTATTCTCTAGCTGACTCTTCAAATTGGTAGAAATATTAGCTTGCTTAATCTAGTCCTTTGTGAGTTATAGGGGTCAGTGGTCCAGATTTATGGAAAAATTATACTGAATTAAATATAAATAACGCCAGTACTATATACATTTGACAAGCGTGAGGCGACTATATTTAGGTTAGGAAAGAACTATTGGAGTCAAGGAGTCAGAAGTGCCTTGGTGTAACTCCTTCATTGAATTAATACCTTGTTTTTTAATATTCTAAATGACAATAGAAGATGATGTTGAGATATCATAAGTGTAATTTTGTATAGCATTTTTGTTTCCGACAATATTTTTGAGATCCCTCGCACTGGCAAGTGAACATGCATTATAGGTAGGCCAAACATCTTGACCTTTAACCTTTATAACTCATAACTGATGAGAGTAATGAAGCTAATATATACAGTAACTGTAACTATATGAAGATACACATGAGCTTATTGCCTCTTTTATCCTGTGTGTGTATGTCTGTGTGGGGGTGGTGGTGAGTGTGGGGGTGGGGGTGAGTGGGGGTCGGTGTGTGGGGGTGGAGGGAGCGGTACTTGTGAGTATTGGGTGGAGGGTGGAGGGAGACGCTGTGTGTGTATGGTTGTCTCTCAATGTATGACTTATTATAATAATATATATATATATGGAGGTAAAATCACAAATACGTGTGATCAAATTATGTAGTAAAACTCGCTAGGAAAATTGAAACAATGGAACACCAAGCTTTCGTCTATTCTCTCAAGACATCTTCAGGGTAATACAAGAAAACAGGGGGAGAGTGAGGCTTAAATACCCGTCCTATATCATATGTGAGTTGCTAACTAGCATAAAAATACAAAAAGGGTTACCAGCCTACTGCCTGTTGCCATATTTTTAGGAACATACTTATTTTATATGCAAAATATATGTACATTGTTACGTATCTTGATCCTCAAGTGGTTAACTTGATGAAACTAGATAGCACAGAGATTATATATTAAGGTATCAGTCAGCTGAAGGCAAAACTAAAGTAAAATCTAATAACATTATTTCCTGTTGGTGCTTCCTTTCCTTTTGTATCTTAGGACTTGGTATGCTTTATTGACTGATACTCTTTAATTATGAAAAAATACTGAAACTAATTAAAGTCATGTAGTATTTATAAAGAATTATTATTTAACCGAAGCTTAGTAGGCTATGGTTATGAACCGAATAAGTTATATCTAAAGAAGGACTATTAATTATATATCAAGTCTTGAAAGATAAATATTAAGGTAAGAATATTTCTGTCTCTTACCCTTTTTGAAATTAATATATAGTTTTCTTATATCATGTCCTTTTATTTATATTTAATGTACCGGTAGTTGTTATTATTGGTTCTTGTCTTACGTTAATAGTATTATATTATTATTTTCAGGATTAATATCAAAGTCACATAACAAGTTAGATATATATTTAATAATTAGATAAATGTATTTTCTTAACCACGTAACATTGAGGTTTGATTATGAGTAAATTAAGTTACAGGACCGCTTCATAGATTCGATTCAGGTCTCACTCAAATAATATGAAAAGCAAAAATAATAATTTGAAGCTAAAAGAATGTTCTTCAGCTTAGGAAATCACTAGAAGTAACATTAAAACAGCCCTGTTAGTCTAAGGCGATATTACTAATATGAGACAATAGTATCACCGTACTTGTTCATACCAGCAATGTAAGCTTAATTAAAAGAAAATGAAAGAACTCGCAAGTATTAATATAAAACAATAGTATTACTTTTATCATAACCCAATTACTTAAAGAGTAGTTTTAGTCCACAAGTCAGTCAACTAAAATAGTTAAGTACATAATAGTAGCGTTAACGTTAATTCCCAATCACATACCTCACTAACCAACATAAGTGTTTACACCAAACACACACTTATATAATCTGACTGACAGTCACAATCCCATTATAATACTTCACCCCGTCTTCCTCCAGCTGCAAGTTCACCTTCCCAACTCCAAATGTGACTGATTTGAATGCCCACTACTCGGGTCTTATATACTATGCAATAATGGTGTGGGAACGAATCAGGAGGCGGGGATGGTGCGCGCCCCAATCACAGCTCCTCTAGTTGCATAGCAGATGTGTGGTCCAATGGCGTCGATCATCGTCATAGCGTCGGGTCATCGAAGAAGTTTGCAGGGTCCCATATGACGCACGCAGGTGTGAAGGCTTGTTTGCTGGTATGCAGGCGAGCTGGTTCCCTCGCTCGCTGGTCTGCTTCGCCGCCCGGGTAATTCGGCACTCCTACAACTCTTAACTCTAACTCTTAAATAAACACATACAGGGCTCTGTATGTCAGACCTCCCCCCTAGAAAAGAGTTTAAGGAGTATAGTACATAATATACATAATACATAATTAGAATCACCACCAGATTGGCAATAGCAAGATTATAATGAGGATATAATAAGGATATCACCCAAAGTAGGCAACATCTCCAGGTACCTCATCAGAACATAGCCGTAACGTAGCTGAAGCGTTATTCGAACTGCAAGGCATTATCTCACAGCTGAATGCTTGAAAGTGCACTACTAAAGCATGATATTTACATCGCTACAAGGGAGAGCTAATTGCCAAAATCCTCTCATTAAGTTAATCTTACTGCTGTATGAGGCCAACCTGGTAAATGCAATCTTTAATAGATACGTGATAGGCAATCGGCTAGCATGTTCTGGACCCCCTTAATATGTTTAACATCCAGGGAGTATTCCTGCAGCAACAAACTCCACCTGGTCAGTCGTTGGTTTTTATTTTGGAACTTATGCAAAAATATTAATGGGTGATGGTCAGTATACACAGTGATGGCACCAGAGGCAGATTGCACATGGACAGCAAAGTATTGAAGGGATAAAATTAATGCTAACAGCTCCTTCTTAATGACTGAATAGTTACGTTGAGCAGAATTTAATTTTTTACTAAAATAGCACACAGGATGCAATACTTCACAGTCGTCTTCCTGTAGCAATACTGCACCAACCCCGGTATTGCTCGCATCCACTGCTAGGGAAAAAGATCTGTTAAAATCAGGAGCTCGGAGTACAGGATAATTTAATAAAATATATTTGGTAGCATTAAAGGCCTCCTCACATTCGGAGGACCACTCAAACTTCACATCCTTACGGAGAAGATCTGTCAGGGGAGCTGTTAACCTAGAAAAGTTTAAGATGAAACGCCTATAATAACCAATCATTCCTAGGTACCTTTGGATATGTTTCTTAGTGCTAGGAGTTGGGAATTCTAGAATAGACTCTACCTTTGCTTGAGGAGGTGCAACCGGCCCCTGACCTACCGTATATCCCAGATACTGGACCGTACTCTTTAAAAAGGTTCATTTCTTAAGATTTACCACCAGATTGGCATCAGCAAGATTTAAGAACAGCAATCTAAGTTGGTAAAGATGCTCCTCCCATGACTGAAAAGATAAGAATATCATCGATGTAGACAACGCATCCAGGTACCCCTTCAGTCACCAAATTCATGAGGCGCTGGAATGTAGCTGGAGCGTTTTTCAAGCCGTAGGGCATTACGTTACAGCAGAAGGCTTGATTATTGACTAAAAAGCATGATATTTCCCTCGCTCTAGGGGTGAGAGCTACTTGCCAATATCCCTTCATTAAGTCAATCTTGCTGATATAGGTGGCTTTACCAATCTGGTCAATGCAGTCGTCGATCCGTGGCAGTGGGTAGGTATCGTTCTTTGTGACAGCATTAACTTGCCTATAGTCCATACATAACCTATGGCTCCCATCTGGCTTTGGCACAAGTATAACCGGACTACTCCACTGGCTTAAGGCCCTAGTGATCAGCACGTTTGACAACATGAAGTCAAGCTCGACCTGCAGTATACTCCTGCGTTGTGGTGAGACATGGTAGGGGGATAGTTTAATGGGTGTTGCATCCCCTACGTCGATGTCGTGCACGGCCAAAGAAGTGAGCCCTGGAGTATCACGGAACACACTGGGAGACTGAGATAAAACAGAGATTAGTTGGTTCGCTTGATCAGAGAGAAGATGACATAGTTTAGATGGTAATTCCCCCCAAGCTACTGAGTTATACTTAAAGTTGGATAGGCTACATGACAAGTCAAAGTCTGCATGGATACCTTCAGGCTCTGGAACAGTCTGTTGCGGGTCAGTAAGAGAACTGAAGACTTCGTCCGCACCAGGCTGTCCACAGGTCCTGACATTCACTGCCACAGTAGAAGAATCTGGAGGAGAGGAATCAGGGGACCTATGGTAGGGTTTCAACATTATTATATGGAATATTTGCATGGGCTTTCTCCTGTCTGGGGTAGTTACTAGATAATCGGTAATGCTCACCCTCTGAATGATCTTATATGGGCCCCTGAACTTGGCAGATAAAGGTTGGCCAAAAAGGGTGAGCAGGACCAAAACCTCATCACCGGGCTCAAACTCCCTCTCACGGGCTTTTCTGTCATACCAGTTCTTCATGGAGCTTTTAGCCACTGTCAAGTTTTGAGCTGCAAACTCACATGAGGATCTCAGCCGGGTTTTGAAATCTGAAACATACTTGAGGAGGTTTTGGTTCCCCTCCTGGCCAACTAGGCTATCCTGCAATAGCTGCAAAGGACCTCTTACCTGGTGACAGAAAACTAGCTCATTAGGGGAAAAACCCAGGGATTCAGTTGGAACCTCACGAGTAGCAAATAAAAGAAAAGGTACTCCCTTATCCCAATCAACTCCGGTCTCTGTACAATATTTACGTAACATGGCTTTCAAAGTTTGGCGATACCGTTCGAGAACCCCTTGACTCTCTGGGTGGTAGGTGCTCGACTTAACATGCTCGATACCCAACTCCTTCAGGGACTGCTGACAAATTTTAGAGGTAAAATTAGTTCCTTGATCACTTTGCACCTCATGGGGGAAACCCATTCTGGTGAAGAATTTGAGCAGTTCCTTGATGACAGTTGCAGCAGAGGTAGTCCTTAAGGGTATAGCCTCTGGGTAGCGAGTTGCCATGTCCATAATCGTTAATAAATAAATGTTACCTTGGGAAGTCTTAGGCAATGGGCCTACAATGTCCACTACCACCCGAGTAAAAGGATTATCGAAGACGGGCAGGGGCACCAGAGGATGTACAGGCACCTTCTGATTGGGTTTTCCTGTCATCTGGCAAGTGTGACACACTCTACAAAACTCAACTACTTCTGCACGCATTCCTGGCCAGTGAAAGTGGGCTCTGATTCTGTCTAGAGTTTTTCTCACACCTAGGTGTCCTGCCAATGGTATACTAATGGTGCTATTTCCAAGATATCTCTACGACAAGGTTTGGGGACTACTACTTGATGGACTTCCCAGGCCCCGTCATCAATTGGTCTGTGTGGCTGTCTCCATCTACACCACAATACTCCTCCTTTGAGGTAGAAACATTCACCACCCTCCTTCTCACATTCCTCTTCACTCATGGCCCTGGCAGCTAACTCCTTGCATTCTCTATCATCATTCTGTAGCTCTACCAGGCCACTAGGACAATTTGGAGGGGTTTCATGGTCATCGTTAGGGTCAAGATGAGCCATAAAGGTGTCAGATAAATCCACCTCAGTCACATCATCAGGCACAGTTGGAGCGTCATTCACACTCTCATCATCCCTTTCATCAACTCTTACATTCGGTACATTTCTGTCTGAGGGAACTGCTACTTGAGACATTGAACGTGTGACAGCACACACAGGGAAAACTGTTGGCATCTCCTTTTCGTGCTCACCGGTTAGTGGCTCGTTAACAGGGGAAAGTGACAAAATGGGGTCTGGTCGGACCTTCTCACCTGCTACATCATTCCCCAAAAGGAGTGTTACCCCGGGCACAGGGATATCTTGGGACCTACACAAAGCTATGGTGGCCTCACCCTGTAGTAACTCACATTCAATTTCGCCTTTTACCAAGTATGCACAAAATTGGCCTCCAGCACCTCTCATTATAACTGGTTCGCCAGGTGGGCACTCAGTGTAAGGATTCACCATGAGGGTGCTAGTAGAACCTGTGTCTCTCAGAATTTTTACCTCATGCATGCAACCATTTAATCTCACGTTGCCAGATGAAATAAAGGGACGGTATCTGTCCTGCACTGATGGAGAAATTATTTTTGGCCTAACCCTAGTGGGTTGCACCACGCATGCTACTACACCCCTGTCTAGATGGTTTATGTTAGCTGCTAGGTACTCGTTCTGTCGGGAGTCCTGTATTAAAGGAACTTTTGGTGCTAGGTACTCCTTCTGTCGGGAGTCCTGCATTAAAGGAACTTTTGGTGCTAGGTACTCCTTCTGTCGGGAGTCCTGCATTAAAGGCACTTTTGGTGCTAGGTACTCCTTCTGTCGGGAGTCCTGCATTAAAGGAACATATGGAGTTTGAGATACGTCGGCAACTGTCTGCCCCGATCTCTCGGTTTTCTCCTTGGCCCAGCACTGATAAGCTAGGTGGCCTCTCTTGCCACAAAAAGTACATACTTTAGGGGATACGGGAACGTTCCCTCTTTGAGCATTAATATTACTTTGGGCCCCACCTCTGTTACCATTGCCCTGAGTCGCATTTTTAGTTGGGGAACAATTCTATTTTGGTTAGCTGGGGATGACGTTACAGGCTTGTGACTGGGTCTGTCAGATTTGTGATTGGGATACTTAGAATTAGAACTAGAATTATCGTAGGGCTTCTTTCCACGAAATTTGTTGTTGAGCACGTAGGTGTCAGCCATGTCAGCGGCGTCGGCAAGACAATCTACCTTTTTCCCCCTCAAATGATACGCTACAGAAGAATACATTTTCCATAGGAAATTTTCTAACAGGACCAACTCCTTCAGATCGTTGTAGCTTGTGACTTTCTTACTCTTGACCCAATGATTGAAAGTTTTAGTCATGGTCCTGGCAAATACCTTATGGGTTTCTTCTACTTTCTTCTGTTTTTTACGGAAAGATTGCCTGTAAGACTCAGGCTGTAATTGATAGGTTTTTAGGATAGCTTCTTTGAGATTGTCAAAATCCTGCCTAACCTCTGCTACTTCTGACAAATACGTGGCTCGAGCTTGCCCTGTCAAAACGGTTTGTAACATAAAAGGCCATTGATCTCTTGTCCACCTCATACCTCCAGCAACTTCCTCAAACAAAACAAAGAAATCCTCCACATCATCCTCAGTGAAAGGTGGAATGACACTGGTCATAGTCAATCCCAGAGGGGGAGCAATTAAGGGAGCATTTGTATTGACATTTAGTTGAGCTATACGATATTGACATTGATATTGTTCGGTCATTGCTCTGGCTTGTTCGGCCTTTATTCTGGCTAGTTCTAGTTCGAATAATTGATAAACGGTAAAACCAGGTGGCAATTGTTCATCAAGTTGGCTAGGTTTACTCGGGATCCCACCAACTGCTCCGTCACCCTCCCCGCCTTTTACAGGGAACAGGTGGGTTTTTATGGTCTGAGCCACCTCTACTTTGGCCATGTTTGAGACAGATAGCTGGAGATGTGAGGCAAGCACTTTCAGTTCGGATTTTGACAGACGGTCAATTTCATGGGCTGTGGGTTCTGATTCTATGAAAACCCGAGCATCTTCGTCATTAACTATATCAGGCATGATTAATATTTAATTTTTAAGTAATGAAACTGAGTGAAACTGTATGAAACGAATCCTGGCAAGGTCGCCACTCTTCTGTTACGTATCTTGATCCTCAAGTGGTTAACTTGATGAAACTAGATAGCACAGAGATATATATTAAGGTATCAGTCAGCTGAAGGCAAAATTAAAGTAAAATCTAATAACATTATTTTCGGTTGTTGGTTCCTTTCCTTTTGGATCTTAGGACTTGGTATCCTTTATTGACTGATACTCTTTAATTATGAAAAAAATACTGAAACTAATTAAAGTCATGTAGTATTTATAAGAATTATTATTTAACCGAAGCTTAGTAGGCTATGGTTATGAACCGAATAAGTTATATATAAAGAAGGACTATTAATTATATATCAAGTCTTGAAAGATAAATATTAAGGTAAGAATATTTCTGTATCTTACCCTTTTTGAAATGAATAGATAGTTTTCTTATATCATGTCCTGTTATTTATATTTAATGTAGTTATTATTCTTGGTTATAATAATAATAATAATAATAGTTCTTAAAGCTAGCGCATGCTAAGCTAGCTAAGGATACCTCAATAAGGCCGATTAGGCGTATTTCCATTGGGGTCCTGTACTACTACCCCATCCCTTTGCTCATGAGGGATGGTAACGACTCAGTGCTTGTGAAAAATCTTTAATGCGCCGAGCGTGGGCGCGAACCCGGGCCTTCTGGGTGGAAGTCCGAGACGCTAGTCACTACACCAAGGGAGCCGGTTCTTATCTTACGTTAATAGTATTATATTATTATTATCAGGATTAATATCAAAGTCACATAAAAAGTTAGATATATATTTAATAATTATATAAATGTATTTTCTTAACCACGTAACATTGAGGTTTGATTATAAGTAAATTAAGTTACAGGATCGCTTCATAGATTCGATTCAGGTCTCACTCAAATAATATGAAAAGCAAAAATAATAATTTGAAGCTAAAAGAATTTTCTTCAGCTTAGGAAATCACTAGAAGTAACATTAAAACAGCCCTGTTAGTCTAAGGCGATATTACTAATATGAGACAATAGTATCACTGTACTTGTTCTTACCAGCAAAGTAAGCTTAATTAAAAGAAAATGAAAGAACTCGCAAGTATTAATATAAAACAATAGTATTATTTTTATCATAACCCAATTACTTAAAGAGTAGCTTTAGTCCACAAGTCAGTCAACTAAAATAGTTAAGTACATAATAGTAGCGTTAACGTTAATTTCCAATCACATATCTCACTAACCAACATAAGTGTTTACACCGAACACACTTAACACACACTTATATAATCTGACTGACAGTCACAATCCCATTATAATACTTCACCCCGTCTTCCTCCAGCTGCAAGTTCACCTTCCCAACTCCAAATGTGACTGATTTGAATGCCCACTACTCGGGTCTTATATAATATGCAATGATGGTGTAGGAACGAAGCAGGAGGCGGGGATGGTGCGCGCCCCAATCACAGCTCCTCTAGTTGCGTAGCAGATGTGTGGTCCAATGGCGTCGATCATCGTCATAGCGTCGGGTCATCGAAGTAGTTTGCAGGGTCCCATATGACGCACGCAGGTGTGAAGGCTTGTTTGCTGGTATGCAGGCGAGCTGGTTCCCTCGCTCGCTGGTCTGCTTCGCTGCCCGGGTAATTCGGCACTCCTTCAACTCTTAACTCTAACTCTTAAATAAACACATACAGGGCTCCGTATGTCAAAACATATATACATTGAAATATGCCTAACAATACACTCTAATCATATATACAATTTGATACACATCAATGAACTTGCAGATCCCTTACAAACTGTTATCGTAACTTATGTAAATATGAAGAAATACATATACATGTAGAAATACATTTAATTACATATACATACACATATACATGCATACTGTATACACATATACATTACATACATACAAATAAACATTACATATATAAGAACACAAGAAAAATGAGAGTCTGCAGAAAGCCAACTGGTCACACAAGGCATATCGCTCCCACACCCAATCCCAACCATAAGGTCGAATTATAGGCCCAACTCTCTAATACTATGGACCCTGGGGACTGACCTTCCCAAAATGGTCTGATCAACACAAGGATAAAAGGAGTCTGCAGAAAGCCAAATAGCCCACACCTGGCATATCCCCCTCACAACTAAACAGTATATAAATTATACATAAACACACATATACAGTATACATAGACCTACATACACACACACATATACGAAGAATGACAAAAATGATTCATACTATTAGAAATCTACCATATGAAGAATGGTTGAACAAATTAGGCTTACATTCGTTAGAAAGACGCAGAGTTAGAGGGGATATGATAGAAGTATTCAAGTGGGTTAGTGGGACAAATAAAGGAGACATGACAAATGCACTGAAGCTCAGTGATAGCGAAAGAACTCGAACAAATGGTTTCAAATTAGATACATTTAGTTTCAGAAAAGATATAGGCAAATATTGGTTTGGTAACAGAGTTGTAGATGGGTGGAATAGGCTCCCGAGTGATATAGTGGGATCAAGAACGAAAGGGAGCTTTAAGATAAAATTAGATAGGCATATGGACGAGATGGGTTGGGCCTTATGTTTGGAGTTGAGTGTGGGAGGGATCTGCCTTGTGTGACCAGTCGGCTTTTTGCAGACTCCCATTTGTCTTGTGTTCTTATATAATGTAATGTATATTTGTATGTATGTAATGTATGCGTGTATACAGTATGCATGTATATGTGTATGTATATGTAATTATATGTATTTCTACAGGTATATGTATTTCTTCATATTTACATAAGTTACGATAACAGTTTGTAAGAGATCTGCAAGTTCATTGATGTGTATCAAATTCTATATATGATTAGATTGTATTGTTAGGCATATTTCAATGTATATATGTACATATATTTTGTATATAAAATAAGCATGTTCCTAAAAATATGGCAACACGCAACAGGCTGGCAACACTTTTTGTGTTTATATGCTAGTTAGCAACTCACAGATGATTTAGGACGGGTATTTAAGCCTCACTCTCCCCCTGTTTTCTTGTATTACCCTGAAAATGTCTTGAGAGAATAGTCGAAAGCTTGGTGTTCCATTGTTTCAATTTTCCTAGCGAGTTTTACTACATATATATATATACCCGTATATATATATATATATATATATATATATATATATATATATATATATATATATATATATATATATATATATATATACATATATATATGAGATGACAGGGTTGAAAGGTAGGGCCAACGCAAATCCTGCAGAGGTCCTGAACATGCAGGAAAGGGAACAGCATACCATAGTCAAAATAGCTGCAGTGAAGAACCGAAGAACCAGGAAGAGAATACAACATAAGAAGAATCAAGAGATAGAATTCCCTCAGGCTTCCCATGCTTTAATTCCTGCCGGGCTAGGACAGTCTAACCATAAAAGGTCCATACATACGGGACCCACCAGGGGTTCTACCCATGACCAATCACGTGGATACCTGCCCGGCCAATGGCTGGCCCTGGGGCATGTACCTAAGGCAGGGAATCAACAGCAGCTGGATGTGTTGTATAGCGAAGATAAATTTATGCAAATGCAACACCAAGAACCAGTGCAATACCTCTACCGATGGAATGAAGGGAATCACCTCTACATTACCTCACATGATGAATGGCAGTAACAAAAAAAGAAGATAGAGGAACGGAAATATGGCCTGCAGAATAGAGAAAACCAACAAATGTGAATATCAGGAAAACATTTATCATGCAGCCATACAGACCTTGTATATAAAGAATAAAGTTTTAAGATGTAGGATATAATCTAATACATGCATTATTAAGATAAATAGATTTTTAGAATAATGATTGCCTTCACAATAAAGAAAATAATGAAATCCCCATGTCCATACTATATTGAAATAGGTCAAATCGAGTTCAAATTATAACCCAAATATAGCCTAACTGAAACTGAGGGAGGGTATGCAAATACGGTTCCTTCCCTCCACTAGTTCTAGCAGCTTTTAGTGGGTAGCAAATAGGATTGCAGACTTTCTATAGGACAAGCCTGTCTCCGTAGTAAAGTCCAGTAAGGGTGGCGAACTAGAGGTGTAGAGGAGCCAGGAGTGAACTTCTCTATTGTTCGTGAGAGAGGCAGCTCCCTTTGACGTCCAGCCAGAGGAAGATCTACGAGTCCTACGTCGTCAAGATTCTCCCTCATGGTAATTACTTCTCCTCTACCCTTTACCCTAAGTGTCTCTGTGAGTTCTAAGTGTTGGGAATTATTGTGAAGTTAATATAGAATATGCGAGTGTTCAATTTAACTTGTTCTTAGATATCCATTTCTAGGATTTCCCTTGTCAATTTACTACACGTGTGTGATTTATCTAACTTTGACCCGTATAGTGATTTTATATAAGTACGGTATTCTATCCATGTAATTCATGTTCAAGCTTCAATTTAATAATTTTTACATACGGTATATAATAAATATTTCACGTGTTTCTTAGTGAATGCTCTCAGATTTTATTCTTGTGTGTTATTATTAATTGCGTGTCCAAGTCAAAGTGAAGTGTATAACGAAGGCTATATTCCTTCTAATTAAACCTAATCTTGATTCCTAAATCCAAGGCCATATCCATCCTATTTTAACCAGAGAGTACTTATAGTATAAATTCGCCTCCATTGAAAGTAAATAACGCGTCCGTTGAGTTAGAATTAATCTATGTTCAAGATACCTATTTTATATCCGTTCTTGTGAATAATCTAACCAAATACGTTGCCCGGGTTATGTAATTCTTTCACCACCGATTCAGGAAATCAGGATTACATTCCTTTATTCATCACACCTATATGTTTGGTTATTGATATATTACTAGTTCTTTTTGTAATCTAATTAATGTAATTCCCGACCTTCCCCTGACGACCCATCTAAAAACTCTGGACCACGGCCTGTCACTCTTACTATCATCTTTTGCAATATTCGCGTCCTTTCCTCTAATTTTCACTCTATCGAACACCATCTCTCCTCCTCCAAACCTGATCTTCTTTTTCTCACCGAAACTCAGGTGTCTGAAGCAACTTCTCTGTATCCTCCTACTTTCTCTATCCTAGTTTCAAAGCCAATGGCGGATGTTGTGCATAGGTGCACAACAAACTCACTTGCTCTCGTGTTCCCGATTTCGACTCCTCTGAATTCTCAACTTTATGGCTCAAACTATCCTGTCATTCTCATACTAAATATTTCTGTGCTGTCTATCTTTCCCCTAACTCTACCGACTTTCCCAAATTCTTCGACTATCTAAACTCTAAAATGGAACACATTCTATCTATCTATCCCTTCTCTGAAATCTCCAGCATAGGAGATTTCAACGTTCACCACCGCCAATGGCTCTCCTCTCACAAACCTGGTGAATAAACCTACGTCTTTTCTATCATAAATGACCTAGAGCAGCTGGTCCAGCATTCCACCCATATCCTGGATCGCTTCGGAGATTGGCCCAACATTCTTGACTTATTTTTGAATTCTAACCCTTCTTCTTATACTGTCAATCTTTTCTCTCCTTTGGGCTCCTCCGACCATAAACTTATCTCCGTCACCTGTCCTATCTCTTCAGTATGACCATCCGATCCTCCCAGCCGGCGGCGCTTGTGGCACTTTGGCGCTGACGACTGGATGGCTCTCCGGCAGTACCTCTTTGATTTCCCATGGAATGACTTCTGCTTCCGTGGCCGAGGACCCTCGGAGAGTGCTGAACGCATTACCGAGGTAATCCTCTCGGGCATGGAAGTGTACATTCCATTTTCTTTATCTCAGTCTAATGCAAAAAAATCTTGGTTTACTCACGCTTGTTCTACTGCTGTCCACAACAAGGAGGAAGCATTCAAATGGTACCGACGCCTTAAAACTCAAGAATCTCATTCTTCCTATGTTTCTGCCCGGAATCAAGCCAAATCTGTTCTTTGACTTGCCAAGCACTCTTTCATCAATAATAAATGCACTGAACTATCCAACTCTAGCTCTTCCCAAGCTTTCTGGCATCTAGCCAAAAACATTTCCAACAACTCTTCTTTCTCGTCTTTCCCTACCATTTTCCACTCTGATGGCACAACCATCACTTCTTCCTCTGACGAAGCTGAATTCTGTGCTCAAACTTTTGCCAGAAACTCTACCTTGGATGATTCCGGTGCTATTCCTCCCTTTCCACCCTCCTCTCTCCTACTTATGCCTAATATCCTAATCTCTTCTAAAGATGTACTTTCTACCCTCTCTGGGCTTAACCCTCTCCGACATATAACGCGATTTTGAGCCTACTAGGGATATTTTAAAGCCTTTATTTCCATCAGGGGTATTTAGAAACCTTTAGTTTAGCTACTTCAACCTCTGCATTTGTCTTTGAGTTGGATGTGGGCAGAAAACTAATTTTGGAGAGGTAATTATAAGAGTGAGAGAACTCTATTTCTCATTGCTAATCTGGCAACCTCTGGGTCATATGTGTGTGAAAGGGTTAATACTAAGAAGGCGTACGGTCCGGACGGTGTTCTTCCTGTTGTACTTAAAAACTGTGCTTCCGTGCTGACCCCCTGCCTAGGCAAACTCTTTCGTCACTGTCTCTCCTCTAACTTCTTTCCTTCTTGCTGGAAGTTTGCTCTCATTCAACCTGTCCCAAAGAAGGGTGACCGCTCTCAACCCTCCAACTATCGTCCAAGTGCTTTCATCTCTTGTATCTCTAAATTTTTGAAACTATTCTTGCTTCCAAATTTCTTAAGCATTTCTCTTCTCATAATCTGCTCTCAGATCGCCAGTATGGCTTCCTTTAGGGTCGCTCTAGTGGTGATCTTCTTTCAAATCATACTAACTCTTGGTCATCCAACTTTCGGGACTTCGGTGAGACTTTTTCTGTTGCACTAGACATATCGAAGGCCTTCGATAGAGTCTGGCACAAATCTTTAATTTCCAAACTGCTCTCCATCGGTTTCTGTCCCTCCATCTGTGATTTGTCTCTAATTTCCTTTCTGGCCGTTCCATAGCTGCGGTTGTGGACGGCCATCGCTCAATTCCTCATCCTATCAACTCCGGTGTTCCTCAGGGTTCTGTCCTATCTCCTATTCTCTTTCTAATTTTCATAAATGATCTTCTCAACTGTACATCTAGTCCCATCCATTCATTTGCAGACGACTCTAGTTTACACCACTCAATTAGTTTTCCATTCCGCCCCAGCCAGCAGTCCCTCAAAAGTAAACGTAATGAAGCCATAAAATGCTTATCTTCTGATCTAGCTACTATTTCCAATTGGGGTAGAGATAACCTTATTACATTTAATGCTTCCAAAACTCAATTTATCCATCTTACTACCCGTCAGGTACCTCCAGAGGACTATCCCTTATTCTTCAACAATACAAAAATCAACCCTTCATCTTCCCTCAATGTTCTCGGTGTCTCTTTTTCTTCTCCTCTCACTTGGAAAGACCATATTACCAGTCTCGCTAAGGCAGCCTCCCAGAAGCTGGGTGTGGTGAACCGCCTCAAGGGGTTCTTTACCCCTGCACAGCTATTTGCTTTGTACAAGGGCACAGTGCATCCTTGTATTGAGTATTGTTCAGATGTGTGGGGAGGATTCTCTCACACCGCACTCCTATATAAAGTAGAAAGGAAAGCTTTTCGTATCATTAACTCCCGTCCACTCACCAATTCTCTGCAATCTCTCTCCCTTCGACGCAATGTTGCATCTCTCTCACTATTCTATCTTTACTACAATAATCAGTGTTCCTCGGAGCTTTCCCAGTGTATACCACCTCCTCTACGTAGGGTACGTAGTACCCGTCTTGCAACACAATCCCACCCCTACTCTGTGCAACTCTCCAACCCAAGAGTGAAACGCTATTCTCAGACTTTCTTCTATTCAACTGCTGAGCTCTGGAACTCTCTCCCAGAATCAGTCTATCCCTCTTCCTATGACTTAAATTGCTTCAAACTCCGTGTGTCCAGGCATTTTAGCTCAAACGTCCCTTGATTTCGGCCCTGTCACTCTTTAAAATCTGGGGGAGGCACTCGCTGCAGGTAGTTATGTCTTTTGTCTCCCTCATTCACATAGAAAAAACAAAAAAATAATATTACAGTTATATTGAAGCGCTAATAAGTTCTGCGTTACATTCAGCAGTTTGTTAATTCATTCAAACTCCTTCTGATGCCATCACTTTTGGCAATATAATAAATACTACTTTGTTTTGTATTCCAATCATTATAAGCTCTTATTGTAGCTATAATAAAGCGCTACCTCGTTCTGCGTTATAATCAGTAGTTTGTTAATTCATTAAAACATACTAAGTCTTGTCCTAGAATTTGTACCGCTAGAATTCATTCACTCAGTTTATGGTTAATCTTATTTCCTTACTCCGTGGACGTTTAACTCATTTACGATCGAATTAATTTTTCGCGCTTCGTGTGAGTAATTATTCACAAAACCCTTTAGATAGTTATTTTCATAATTAAATCATCTTTCCCCTTTCCTTATCGCAAAGTTAACCTTTCATACCTGTGAATTAACATTGCACTAAAATAAAAGTGTATTTAATCTAACCTCAGTCCGTCTGACCTAGACTCCACCGAGCGGTACCTTTGATTGTCCACCTGAGCGCAATATCGTTTGAACCTGTCGCCGTGCAGCCTCATGCGCAGCTGAGCTGTGGACCTCAGTTACTGTACTCTAATATTTAATATACCTTGCGTTAGACACTTCACTCACATATTATATTGTCATTGATGTTCATTATTTATGTGTGTCTTGTATTTGTCTGTGTATTTCTCATTCATTATATTTTGTAATTGACAACCATATAATTTATTCACTAAAGAGTAAAATCTTGTTAACTCTTTTCCAGTCACTGTGTTTGATTAGAATACTACTCTGTAGTAGTGGTTTTAATCCATGATCTCTTGTACCTATGTTACTGAATAAATACGAGTGTAATCTTCATGTTGTGTTTATTGTGTTTTTGTGAGCGTGATTGAGACAATTAAAAATAATATTCATGAAACGAGATATGTTCCTGTCGAGCATCATCCAATTATAGATATCCGAATTACGGGTGAAACTATAATACATAATACAGCTGGTTGGATTACAGCCCGGCATAATAATAATAATATATATATACAGTATACTGTATATATATATATATACAGTATATATATATATTATAAATTATATATATATATTTATATATACTGCATATATATATTTGTTTTAACATTACCGATGCTGTATCCATAATCAATATCATGTCCAGTTACCTTGACATAGACAAATAAAAGTCATTGTCTTACATACACAAAAAATAAACAGAATAATTACCCACACTTAAAACGCACACTGGATCAACAAAGCCTGAAATTTACAAAACACGAAATGGCCAACCCTTTCAGATTTAGCAGAGCCAATAATGTTCACGTGTTTGTATAAAAGGTCAAAGGAAGTGGGGAGTGGGGGGAGGAGGAGGGGGGTGAGAGGGATGGTAAATTTCTTGGTGCAACTTGGTTAAGGGAAAATGGTTAATTTATGTGAGGGAAAAGGACAATTTCTTGGTGCAACCTGGTTTAGCGAGGATGGTTGATTTGTGTTGCCCCCCTTTCCCTTATGTTTAACCCCATTAGTTAATAGATTAGAAGACGTTCGGCACATTAGTTTGGCGATTTTAAGACATTTGCCCCATTTATTTCCCAATTTGAAGACTTTTTGTGCAATTTAGGGATCAAATTTTTCCTGGCGAGCGAAAGCGAGCGTGTAATTTAAGGGGAACCAACCTTTGGCCGGGTAATTTTTATACCGAATAAGGTTCAGAGTTGTCTAGAAAAGGGGTATTGGGGATATTTGTTAGCGTTGATTGGCAACCTGTCTAGGGGAGTAAACCTGATACATATCCGTACTGCTTACATAAGGGTAAGGCAGGTTAGTGGATGGACTAGCCGAATACAACTGTAGAAAAATAGTGCTAATAAGATACATAAAGTGCCTCGGGGTCGGACGGGTCCTAAATTGAGTGTTCAATCTTGTATGTCCTTCAGTAAACTGGCATGGGCTGTCCCTCTTACAGGGGATAGGTCCGCTTGGGGGCCTTCTGTGTAAGGCCACCCTCATTAAGGGGAGTAAGACGTCCGGCAATATATAGATAGATAGATAGACTCCCATTACTCAGAATGAGAAGCATTTTTTGTTTTTTTATATGGTTAAATAATAATTTTTTGAAGATTTTTATACATTGTCACCTCTCTGCTTAATCAGGTCTAATAGTTACGGCGTTTTCAAAGTCGGCAAACTTTACTCCATTTTTTATTTACGGCCCTTAACATGTTTTGTGAATGAGTGCCTCGTTTAAGCTTGCAGGCGGTCTAGCGAGGAAACTAAAAAAAAAATAAATAGATAAATTAATAAACAGATACATACGCACAATTATAAAACAACTATGCTGTGTTATTCTCTCTCATGGTAGTAACCTTTTGTAAACCCAGCCAGCGAGAGGATTATGTTAATGATATGCCTGTAATGGATCCCTGACCTCCCCTCCCCCCCCCTGTTGTGACCTAGGTGGGGTCTAATACACAGTCACACACAAATGTTGTTCATGTTTGTCATCTGGCAAGTATTTATAAAGTATATTGCATATATACTGTATATATATATATACCGGTATATATATATATATATATATTTTTTTTTTTCTATGTGAATCACGTGAGGGAGGCAAAAGGCAGAACTGCCTATAGCGAGTGCCTCCCCCATAGTTGAAAGAGTGGCAGCGCCAAAATCAAGGGACATTCGAGCTAAAATGCCTGGTCACACGGAGTTTGAAGCAATTTAAGTCATAAGAAGAGGGAAAGACTGATTCTGGGAGAGAGTTCCAGAGCTCAGCTGTTGAATAAAATTAAGTTTGAGAGTAAAGTTTCACTCTTGGGTTGGAGAGTTGCACAGAGTAGGGGTGGGACTGTGTTGCAAGACGGGTACCACGTGCCCCACGTAAAGGAGGTGGTATACACTGGGAGAGCTCTGAGGAACACTGATTATTATAGTAGCGATAGAATAGCGAGAGAGATGCAACATTGCGGCGGAGAGAGAGAGATTGCAGAGAGTTGGGGAGTGGACGGGAGTTAATGATACGAAAGGCCTTCCTTTCAACTTTGTCTAGGAGAGCGGTGTGAGAGGAGCCTCCCTACACATGTGAACAATACTCAATACAAGGACGCACTATGCCCCTGTAAAGAGCAAGAAGCTGTGCAGGGGTAAAGAACCCTCTAAGGCGGTTCTTCGACTTGCCCAACACTCTTTCATCAATAATAAATGCACTGAACTATCCAACTCTAGCTCTTCCCAAGATTTCTGGCATCTTGCCAAAACCCTCTCCAACAATTTATCTTCCTCGTCTTTCCCTCCCCTTTCCCATTCTGATGGCACAACCATCACTTCTTCCTCTAACAAAGCTAAACTCTTCCCTCAAACTTTTGCTAGAAACTCCACCTTGGATGATTTCGGTGCTATTCCTCCCTCTCCACCCTCCTCTCTCTTACTTATGCCTAATATCCTAATCTCTTCTAAAGATGTACTTTCTACCCTCTCTGGGCTTAACACAAATAAGGCGTACAGTCCGGACGGTGTTCCTCCTGTTGTTCTCAAAAACTGTGCTTCCGTGCTGACTCCCTGCCTAGGCAAACTCTTTCGTCTCTGTCATCCTCTAACGTCTTCCCTTCATGCTGGAAGTTTGCTCACATTCAACCTGTCCCAAAGAAGGGTGACCGCTCTCAACCCTCCAACTATCGTCCAATTGCTCTCATCTCTTGTCTTTCTAAAGTTTTTGAAACTGTTCTTGCTTCCAAATTTTTTAAGCATTTCTCTTATAATCTGCTCTCAGATCGCCAGTATGGCTTGCTTAAGGGTCGCTCTACTGGTGATCTTCTTTCATATCATACTAACTCTTGGTCATCCTCCTTTCGGGACTTCGGTGAGAGTTTTTCTATTGCACTAGACATATCGAAAGCCTTCGATAGAGTCTGGCACAAATCTTTAATTTCTAAACTACTCTCCTTCGGTTTCTATCCCTCCATCTGTGCTTTTGTCTCTAATTTCCTTTCCGGCCGTTCCATAGCCGCGGTTGTGGACGGCCATCGTTCACTTCCTCACCCTATAAATTCCGGTGTACCTCAGGGCTCTGTCCTACCTCATATTCTCTTTCAAATTTTTATAAATGATCTTCTCAACTGTACCTTAATTCCCATCAATTCATACGCAGATGACTCAACCTTACACTACTCCATTAGTTTTTCAGAACGCCCCAGCCAGCAATCCCTCTACGGCAAACGTAATGAAGCCATAGAATTCTTAAATTCTGATCTAAATACAATTTCCAATTGGGGCAGAGAAAACCTTGTTACCTTTAATGCTTCCAAAACCCAATTTCTCCATCTATCTACCCGTCAGGATCTCCCAGCGGACTATCCCTTATTCTTCAACAATACAAAAATCAACTCTTCTTCTTCTCTCAATATTCTTGGTGTCTCTTTTTCTTCTGCTCTAATTTGGAAGGACCATATTACCAGTCTTGTTAAGGCTGCCTCCCAGAAGCTGGGTGTGCTCAACCGCCTTAGGGGGTTATTTTCCCCTGCACAGCTTCTTGCTCTGTACAGGGGCATAGTGCGTCCTTGTATTGAGTGTTGTTCACATGTATGGGGAGGTTTTTCTCACACCGCTCTCCTAGTCAAAGTTGAAAGGAAGGCCTTTCGTATCATTAACTCCCGTCCACTCACCAACTCTCTGCAATCTCTCTCTCTCCGCCGCAATGTTGCATCTCTCTCGCTATTCTAGCGCTATTATAATAATCAGTGTTCCTCGGAGCTTTCCCAGTGTATACCACCTCCTTTACGTAGGGCACGTGGTACCCGTCTTGCAACTCAATCCCACCCCTACTCTGTGCAACTCTCCAACCCAAGAGTGAAACGTGACTCTCAAACTTTCTTCTACTCAACAGCTGAGCTCTGGAACTCTCTCCCAAAATCAGTCTTTCCCTCTTCCTATGACTTAAATTGCTTCAAACTCTGTGTGTCCAGGCATTTTGGTTTGATCGTCCCTTGATTTTGGCCCTGTCACTCTTTCAATATGGGGAGGCACCTGCTATAGGCACTTCTGCCTTTTGCCTCCCTCAATCACATAGAAAAATAAATTGTATATACTGTATAATTTACTGTATATATATATACAGTATATATATATATATATACCAGTATATATATATATATATATATATATATATATATGTATATATATATATATATATATATATGAGATGACGGGGTTGGAAGATGAGCCAAGACGTCCCCAGAACCAGCTCCTGTTTGTCACAGAGTCACCAACATCATCATGCCGAATTGCCTCCATACAATAAATAAGTTCCCCCGACACCAGAAGAAAAGAATAAATAAGTTTCCCCAACACCAGCAGAAAGGTAAACAAAGCCCCATGATCTGTGTGGGCCAAAACGTGTTGCTCCCTCGCTCTAATCCCCTCCAACCGCAGCATAAAAAATTGGCCGCTCCCTGCCAAAGATATTCGGTGTGAGCATCCTGGGTTCGAATCCACGGACTGCCACATGTGTTTGTAAATTTCATAAATCGATTTTAGGAGTATAGTTGGTTGTTGGAAGGAACATAATAATTGATATTGGTTCAGGAGTGATTTATCGAGAGGACTTCCCTAGTGGTTAAGGCCCCATTAATTGCTCTTTCCATTCACATATGCATAGCCTACGTGAGTTGCAGTTGGGATGTGTGTACATGCTTAGATTGATATGCAGAATTCGAAGTTGCATAATAAATCGTAGGCAGTGTCCACCATTCTTTAACCCTTAATTAGCGGCTCACCACATAAGTCGAGTTAAATAAAGCTGGACTATGTGGCGGCGCTCGACATAGGTCGAGTGGCAATTTCAGCACGTAATGTTGCTGAGAGAGAGACAAGTGGTGGCAGGAGACTAGCGAGCGTATGACTGCTCCAGACCACCGCGGCGAACCTACTGACACGAATCTCAGCTCCCTCCTCCCTCTCTCACTCGCTACATACTGAATTATATGGGGAAAGTACCGAATTACATGCTTTTTGCACTCGCGTTGCACGGTTATTGCAAGAAAACTAGCCATCATAAAAGGATCGTTATGGTGTCATTCGAAAGCTCTGTTTATGCCCTTTAAGGGATAGGTACTTGTTTTACGTTCTGGGTCTTATTTAGGCATGAAAATGATCACGTAAACAGCCCTATTTTGGCTAAAAACACCCCGCTGTGCGGTACATATAAATAAACCGCATAGGCCGCTCGTAAGGTGTTAACTGTCTTCGTGGTGCGATGCATAAGGTGTTGATATTTGGTGTGAGCATCCTGGGTTCGAATCCACGGATTGCCACATGTGTTTGTAAATTTCATAAATCGATTTTAGGAGTATAGTTGGTTGTTGGAAGGAACATAATAAAGGTTAGAATTCCCTACCCGAACCAGACCTGGACTACGCCGAGGCCATCTTTATGCAATTAATACATCAACCTCCTCAATTCCCACGTATCCATCAAGAAGAAAAATACTACAGCTAGAACTACTATGGGAACCAACAACTACAATATCATTATTCTCCCTCACAATAAAGGCATTACATATAACATGCAAATGCTTATGAACATCCAAAACTGTAATCCAATAATCATCCATACATCAGAGCTTCTTCACACATACCTCTAATATTCGTTGACGAACCAGGACCGGCCACGGACTATGTGTCAGAATAATTCTCTGTACCCTCGCACCCGGCAAAATTATAAAAACTTAAAAATGAATAATAATAATGAAAATAACCGGCGCCTTTTCGATGATAACTGTAAATGTAAACTCTGTGTGAATTAATTTGATTTTGAACATCAAACATTTTTTAAAAGTTACATTACCAATACAAAAATGTTGTTTTTAAATTCTTCTGTTAATGTAACATCTCCATGTAAAGTAAAGAATGTTATCTATTTAATAACCTATGATAAATGTGGTATACAATATGTTGGAAAGACGGAGCAATGTTTAAGAGAAAGAGCCTACGGGCATAGATCAGGAATTAAGAACGGCATCGACTCCAAGATTCTTCTATATAAGCATTTTAACACAGATTGTACTAAATTTGATTGTAAATACAAAATTATAGGAATTGTTTAAAGTAATCAAAATGTTTTGGATAGAGAAAATTATTGGATTGGAAAATTAATGACCATCTATCCATTTGGACTTAACAATCAAATAAAAAATGTAGGCAACATTTTGTATAAAGATTTATTAAAAAACGATTTTAATAACCCATATTTTAACTTCCCTGTTTTAAACAGAAGACCTGGTAGACACGGTAATAGAAGACTAAATACATTTAATACAAAGAAAAACAGGTCTGATGTTAAAATTATTGTTAATAATTTATATTCATTATATCGAAATTTCGGAATTAAACAATTAAAAGATTCATTGAAAGGCCTACAAAAGAAAAGTTTTGCTCCTTTTATAGAAAATATTCTAAACAGTAAACATAATTTCACAAATAAATTTAAGAATATAGTCTTTGCTTTTATGGGATATATTAGAGCTAATTCTAAGAAATCCAAAGATAACCGTATTAAAGATAAAGTCATGTCCACTTTAAATTATTCCTCTAAAATTTTAGACAAAATTAATGTTAACAGTCTTATTAATTCAAAGAAAGTTAAGTCCATGTTACCAGATGGTTGTAAAGATTTCAAACCATTAATAGTGTATTCATATGAACGACCTGTTGGGTCTATTATTTGTAATTATAATAAAGTTTTAGGAAATCTTTCAGATAATTATATTTTCAATCATAATAAATGCGTGTGTGAAAGAGTCATGGATATGCCAGCTAGCAGACGTGATGCACTAGCAAAGTTCATTTATAGTCCGATATGTCACATATTAACAGGTGATGTAGAACTAGTTAAACATTTTGCAAACGACAAATTAGCGGAGCTATGTCGTAAAGGGTTTAAATTTAGAATAGGGAGTAATAAAGTAACATGGGACATAATTTTAAAAGATATTGTTTTTTCAGTCAATAAATTAAAAGATAAATTGTTAAAAATTGCGTGCTGCGATGCGAGAGAACTAGAAGCATGGTCTAAATTATTAATTAAGTTAATTAGAAATAAAATTTTCTCGCTTAAAAATGAATTTAATCTTTCAGATTTTATAGACTATAATTATAATAAGCTTAAAGCTGATTTATTAAATTTACATAAACATGTTGTAATCACTACAGTAGATAAAGCCAGCAATAATTATAGCTTCACATGTAAGAAATTTGATCTTGAAAACATGAAAAAAGAATTAGGTATTAAGGGTAACATATTACGTAAAAATATTTGCGGTAATTCTGTTTATGAAATTCAAAATAATCTGAATATTGATAACTTAATCGATGAACATACCAAGAAAAATATAACATTTGATATTAAACTTTCTGATAAGAACAAGACAGTGCATTGCAAAATTATACATGTTACCTAAATTTCATAAAAGACCTTATAAATATCGCTTTATTGCCAGAGCAAAATTTGCTACCACTAAAACTCTATCAGAACAAGTCGTAAATTGCTTAAAATACATTAAAAGTACTCATAAAAGATATTGTAATACCATCATGAGAAGAACTGGCATTAACTATTATTGGAGTGTTGACAATTCGTTAGAAGTTATTGATAAAATAAATACCATGCCGAAAGTTACCTCGGTACATAGCTTCGACTTTTCAACTTTGTATACCAAATTGCCTTTAGATTTAGTATATTCAGAGCGTTTCTTTATTATAGATTTGCACTTTGACAGGTTCGTTAGGAATGGTAATTATTTCATAAATGTTTATACATATTTTAATAATGCATCACTTAGCTCTACTCCCACTAGTTCTGTATATTTTGATAGAACTAAACTTAAAGATGCCCTTAAATTCCTCCTTTTCAATACTTATGTTAGATTCGGGCCGTACATTTTCAAACAAATATTAGGAATTCCTATGGGTGGAAATGCTAGCCCTTTAATTGCAGACTTATTCTTGCTTGCTTTAGAATTTAAATATATAAAAGACTTAGTTGACAGTAGCAAGAAAAATAAAATCCCAGAAAAATTAGCACTTGCTAAACTGTTAAGTAATAATAGTAGATATATTGATGATATTCTTGTTTGCAATTTGTCAAATTTTAATCAAGTTGCTAAACTTATTTACCCTAATTCTATTCCCCTCACACAATGTAACGTAAATTATAAAGTTGAAAATTTTCTTGATATAAATATAGAGATTGTTAATGAACAGTGCATACCTAAAGTATATCACAAAGTTGATGATTTTAATTTTAACGTAATAAACTTTCCTTTCCCTAGTAGTAATATCGATAGTAAAATAACTTATAATTGTTTTTATTCCCAATTAATAAGATTTTGTAAAATCTGCACTAAAGTAGATGACTTTTGGGCTAGAGCTAGGTTACTATACAGACTCTTAGTGGACAGAGGTTTTGAGGCAAGTAAATTGTTCCATAAATTTAATCTTTTTTGGGTCAATTATTGTGACTGTATTCTAAAATTTGACATCAATAATTTTAATCAAGCATTTTTAACTTGAAGTTTCTTGTATAACCTCTGCTTACTTTTTGTCTGTATTTATTGTTTATCTTTTTCTTTTTCTATTATTAATATTAATATTGATGATTTTTTAAATTTATTGTTCTTGTTAAAAGAGTACTCTTTGTTTAAATTTGTTGTTACTTCATATTTTGCAATTATTTGTCTTTATATTATATGTATTCATTGTCGATAGTATCAATTGCTTACTTTTGCGATTTCCTTAGTTTATTTGTGCTATAAATGTAGGTTATTTGTAGGGTAGTTATTGATAGGGGTCACTTGAGGCATGCTATGCTTTCAGGTACCTACCCGATAGCACTATCGTTAGTGAGTGCTGTACTGTATTTTATATATTATTTTGTAATAGTATAGATATCTTATCAATATTTGTATTTTGTACTATTGTTAATGTCTTGTCATGTTGCAAATTTGATTTTAAATAATATTTTGACATTTAACATTTAGTTTCTTTATTCATGCAGAGTTTAGTAAAATTTGCCAGAACGTCCCGGACTTCCCAAACTTGACTACTTCCTTTAACGTGACGATAGTGCGTTGTTATATGTGCGATTAGTTTACTTGGGAAACAGATTAACTTGCTCATGTAGTAATGTACACCCTATGTGGTTGATTGTGTTCTTTTATTTAATAATTTTCATTTTAGTAAGCGTTGTTTCCACATAGCGTTTTTGATAATTTAATTTGACTTTATATTGTCCTTGTCCCAATTTTCATCAATTCAATTCAAATCACCAAAATAATCCAACATATATGATTCTCCATTTAACATATATGATTCTCCAATCACAAAATCCTAAATCAAAGGAGTGTATGTTTTCAACATACCTCTGGTTAATTAATGATCACGAGATCACAAGTGGTACTGGAACTCACTGAATTAAAATAGAAACCTATCTATACAAGCCTGTTCTCTCCATGCAGCTCTCTATTCTTCCCAGCTCCGAATGTGTCTGGTTTGATTTATCAAATCTCCTTATATATCTTTCCCTGTCCAAGCTAATCCAATCCGAAGTCAGGAACCACGTGCCTAACCCAATAGAAGCCAGGCAGCTCACGTCGACCAAAATTACATGTGAGAAGCAGGTGTGGTGGTCCAATGAGGGTAGGTAGGGGAAAGGGGGGCTGCTCACTACGTCACAGCGCCCCGCCCTTCACACGCAGTTTTGATGGGAAGCAAGGAATGCCAAGAATGCAGAATGTAGCCGGGCCGCTCTCTCCCTCTCTAGTCACGTAAGCAGGTTTGAGTCGTCGCCACGAGGTTGTAGTTGTAAAGTCACGTTCAACAGGTTGGTCTGGTCACATGACTTCCGGTCGGTACGGATGTTACAATATATATACTGTATATATATATATATATATATTTATTTATTTGTCCAAAATGTGAGTTTAGTTATCCAGCTTTCCAACATATGTAAAACCATATTGATAATTTAATTTAAAACAAATTAAAACAGTGTTTGAAGATAAAGGCAAAGCTCGTGTGTGTCACAGATTTGGGTTACATGTTGCTAAAGAGATAAACAAGGTAGAATGTTGGGAGAAAAGCACGACTCTTAATTACAAAGCTACATAGTCTAGAACTGATTACACTGGGAATTACTTTTATTCTGGAGTTTATTTGTTGTCTTTATATTCGTTTTCCCAAAGGATCTAGGGGATGATTCATTCTCCTTTA
Source organism: Paralithodes platypus (assembly GCA_032716605.1). Classification (NCBI taxonomy): domain Eukaryota; kingdom Metazoa; phylum Arthropoda; class Malacostraca; order Decapoda; family Lithodidae; genus Paralithodes; species Paralithodes platypus. The sequence continues at coordinate 24,691,717 of CM064510.1, forward strand.
TAACTAGTAACATTGTATTGTACTTTATGAATCGTATATGAATCGCATACATTCAAAATTATAATTTATGCGTGAAGTTTGCCTTCTTGTCACGTAATTACTCTACCTACTGTAGATAGCAGTAATACAATATAATGCACATACACTCTTAAACATTATATATATATATATATTATATACCGGTATATATATATATACATAGAATGTATACAGTATATATATATATATATATATATATATATATATATATATATATATATATATTGTTACGAGGGTAGCCGGGGCAACCAGATGCTCTAATAGCCTAGCC
>CM064510.1:24697026-24749526 GCA_032716605.1 Paralithodes platypus
GGTGTCTGTGGGTGTGTTGCCATGTAGTTTAAGTGGGTGGTCTTGGTTCGTGGAGGCTGCTGCCAGGAATTGAGTGCCTCTCATGTCCAGATGGTCTTTGACTTTGAGGATTTTGGTTTCTTGATGTAGGTGATCTGTGGGTGAAGTAGCTGTGCAGCCTGTAATGATCTTCAGGGCTTTGTTTTGAATAGTCTGTAAGGTCTTATGATGTGTTTCAAGCTAGGTTAGAAGCCCAGGCTGGGCTTGCGTATTCCATCACTGATCTTATGTATTGTTTATATACTGTGGTGGTAGTTTCTTTGTTGTGTCCAAATTTTGTGTGAGCAAGTGACCTGAGGGCGTTAAGTCTGGGTGTCAGTTTCTTTTTAATGTTTGTGGTGTGCTGTTTGAATGTCATATGAGTATCATATGTTACTCCATATGTTGCTCCGAGGTTAAATCATATGCAAAAATACATTGAGTTACTGTACTTGAAGTCCTGTAATAAGTTATATTATATAATTTTTGGGTAGATTAAAAGAAATCCTGTTATGATGAAAGTGATGACAAGTATCCAATTAAGGTGCCTGAGACACGCCCACCTGCATCTGTCTCTGGCCAACCATCATAAACGAGACGGGCACAAAGTTCAAAGGCTGAAAGTCGTGTGCTGCAGACGAGAAAATTAGCTGGCTTGGGAGGTGCTGCGAGTGTTTGTGAGCTGGTGTTTATGAGTGTTTGTGAGCTGGTGTGTGTGGGTTTTTGTGAGCTGGTGTGTGTATGTTGGGTTAAGAAGTGTAGGTTGATGTGTGAGTGTGTGTTAGATATGCGAGGGTTTGTGCTTATGGGAGTGTATGTTGAGGCAAGAAGTGTATGCCGAGGTGTGTGTGTGTGTGTGTGTGTGTGTATATATATATATATTGAGAATATATCACAAATACACGTGAGCCACTAAATGTTTATAATCTCTATAGAAGATAGGCTGGAAGGATAGGATAGAAGGCTGAGTGTCTTTTAGACTGCCGTGGTGTAATTGATTAAAGCGTCGGCTATCGTCCTGATGGTCGAGGGTTCGATCCCCACTGAGAGATTAGAAACATTTAGTGGCTCACGTGTATTTGTGATATATTCTCAATATTTGTAACTCTCATGCTTTGTGGGTTAGAATTAAATGAAATCAATTTCGACCCGAGTTGCGTCGGGACACTCAGAAATCCGTGTATGGTATTCTGAAAATATGGATCCTACAACTAGGTTTGCATTGAAATATGTTCGCCTAGTGGGTTTCCCTTCTCCCTAACATAAATAGGATAGAAGGCTGAGTGTCTTTTAGACTGCCGTTGTGTAATTGATTAAAGCGTCGGCTATCGTCCTGATGGTCGAGGGTTCGATCCCCACTGAGAGATTAGAAACATATATATATATATATATATATATATATATATATATATATATACATATATATAATATATATATATATATATATATATATATATATATATATATATATATATATATATATATATATATATATATATATATATATATATATATATATATATATATATATATATATATATATATATATATATATATATATATATATATATATATATAATAAATAGTGAAAGAAAAAACACTGGAAGATATAAATCACCAATAGAGTAGAGGAAGAATAAACAAACAAAGGGTACTCCGAAAATAGAAATTCGGGTTGGAGGTGATTAAGTGGAGGAGGGACTCGTTTGAAGGTGGGCCGGAGTGGAATGATAATATCCAGTGGTCATGATAAGGCACAACCAGGTTTGTTGGGATCTCAAAACTTGAATATATATATATATATGTATATATACAGTACATATATATATATATATATAATAGATATATATATATATATATATATATATATATATATATATATATGTATATATATATATATATATATATATATATATATATATATATATATATTTATTATATATATATATACCGGTATACTGTATATATATATATATTTTTTTTTTTTTTTTTTTGTACAGAGACAGAACTAAATATAGAATAGCCGGAGGAATGAATGATTTTTTCTCCAACTGCTGTTGTTTATATAATGTATATACAGTATAGTCTATGTATATGTGTGAGTGTGTGTGCCAACAAAAAAAAAAGGAAAACAAAAAGTGTGTGTATGTGTGTGTGTATACAGTAGCATAAGTCAAAATAGTTAGTTAGATATATAGAAAGATGGGTTAAGGGTAGATATAGATATCTGGGTAGAGAGAGAGAGAGAGAGATATATTGAGATTGAGATTCGTTGACGAAGAAGAAGAAGAAGAAGAAAGAGAGGAGCTACCGGCACAGCACAAGTTAGAGTATAGTATTAAATGCACAGTATAATCTACCTTTAACACCAAAGCAATACACGTACCAAACAATGCCTTCACCAAAACATAATTATATTACCATACTCCACACCACCACAATTTCAACAGAAAGAGACTTATCATCGACTAACAAGCAACACCCTTCCCATGCAACACAAGTAACACCACAACACCGCTACATGCAACACAAGTAACACCACTATATACAACACAAGTAACACCACAACACCGCTACATACAACACAAGTAATACCCAAACACCGCTACATACAACACAAGTAACACCCAAACACCGCTACATACAACACAACTAACACCCAAACACCGCTACATACAACACAAGTAACACCACAACACCGCTACATACAACACAAGTAACACCCAAACACTGCTACATACAACACAAGTAACACCCAAACACTGCTACATACAACACAAGTAACACCCAAACACCGCTACATACAACACAAGTAACACCACAACACCGCTACATACAACACAAGTAACACCCGAACACCGCTACATACAACACAAGTAACACCCAAACACCGCTACTTACAACACAAGTAACACCCAAACACCGCTACATACAACACAAGTAACACCACAACACCGCTACATACAACACAAGTAACACCCAAACACCGCTACATACAACACAAGTAACACCCAAACACCGCTACATACAACATAAGTAACACCACAACACCGCTACATACAACACAAGTAAAACCCAAACACCGCTACATACAACACAAGTAACACCACAACACCGCTAGATACAACACTAGTGACACCACAACACTGCTAGATACAACACTAGTGACACCACAACACCGCTACATACAACACAAGTAACACCACAACACCGCTACATACAACACAAGTAACATCCAAACACCGCTACATACAACACAAGTAACACCACAACACCGCTACATACAACACAAGTAACACCACAACACCGCTACACACAATACAAGTAACACCCAAAAACCGCTACATACAACACAAGTAACACCCAAACACCGCTACATACAACACAAGTAACACCCTAACACCGCTACATACAACACAAGTAACACCCAAACACCGCTACATACAACACAAGTAACACCACAACACCACTACATACAACACAAGTAACACCACAACACCGCTACATACAACACAAGTAACACCCAAACACTGCTACATACAACACAAGTAACATCCAAACACCGCTACATACAACACAAGTAACACCCAAACACCGCTACATACAACACAAGTAACACCACAACACCGCTACATACAACACAATTAACACCCAAACACCGCTACATACAACACAAGTAACATCCAAACACTGCTACATACAACACAAGTAACACCCAAACACCGCTATATACAACACAAGTAACACCACAACACCGCTACATACAACACAAGTAAAACCCGAACACCGCTACATACAACACAAGTAACACCCAAACACCGCTACTTACAACAGAAGTAACACCCCAACACCGCTACATACAACACAAGTAACACCAAAACACCGCTACATACAACACAAGTAACACCCAAACACCGCTACATACAACACAAATAACACCCAAACACCGCTACATACAACACCACTAACACCATAACACCGCTACATACAACACAAGTAAAACCCAAACACCGCTACTTACAACACAAGTAACACCACAACACCGCTACATACAACACTAGTAACACCACAACAGCGCTACATACAACACAAGTAACACCACAACACCGCTACATACAACACAAGTAACACCCAAACACCGCTACATACAACACAAGTAACACCCAAACACCGCTACATACAACACAAGTAACACCACAACACCGCTACATACAACACAAGTAACACCACACCACCGCTACATACAACACAAGTAACACCCAAAAACCGCTACATACAACACAAGTAACACCCGAACACCGCTACATACAACACAAGTAACACCCAAACACTGCTACATACAACACAAGTAAAACCCAAACACCGCTACATACAACACAAGTAACAGCCAAACACCGCTACATACAACACAAGTAACACCCAAACACCGCTACATGCAACACAAGAAACACCACAACACCGCTACATACAACACAAGTAACACCACAACACCGCTACATACAACACAAGTAACACCACAACACCGCTACATACAACACAAGTAACACCCAAACACCGCTACATACAACACAAGTAACACCCAAACACCGCTACATACAACACAAGTAACACCACAACACCGCTACATACAACACAAGAAACACCACAAAACCGCTACATACAATACAAGTAACACCCAAACACAGCTACATACAACACAAGTAACACCACAACACCTCTACATACAATACAAGTTACACCCAAACACCGCTATATATAACACAAGTAACACCACAACACCGCTACATACAACACAAGTAACACCACAATTCCGCTACATACAACACAAGTAACACCACAACACCGCTACATACAACACAAGTAACACCGCAACACCGCTACATGCAACACAAGTAACACCACAACACCGCTACATACAACACAAGTAACACCACAACACTACTACATACGACACAAGTAACACCACAACACCGCTACATACAACACATGTAACACCACAACACCGCTACATACAACACAAGTAACACCACAACACCGCTAAATGCAACATAAGTAACACTAAAACACCAATAAATCAACACAAGTAACACCACAACACCGCTACAAGCAACACAGTTAACACTGCTACATTCAACATAAGTAATACCACAACACCAGTACAATCAATACAAGTAACACGACAACACCAGTACAAGCAACACAACTAACACCACTACATTCAACATAAGTAACACCATAACATCGCTACATACAACACAAGTAACACCACTACACACAACACCAGTAACACCACAACACCGCTACATACAACACAAGTAGCACCACAACACCGCTACATACAACACAAGTAACACCACAACACCGCTACATACAACACAAGTAACACCACAACACCGCTACATACAACACAAGTAACACCACAACACCGCTACATACAACACAAGTAACACTGCTACAAACAACACAGCTAACACCACTACATTCAAAACAAGTAAAACCACAACACCACTTCAAGCTACAGGCAGCCGGAAGAGTGTTAGCATTGATCGTCAAAGCCACAACAAGGAGGACAAGGACAGTGAGTTTATGAACAGCTTCTACCGTCAACGAGACCACCATAATAACCCCCACCAACAGTAACAAGTGAAGCACATGTACACATACACGCGGGTATACTCTCTCTCCCTCTCTCTCTCTCACACACACACATAAATACACACACAGTACACAAACAAGCACACATACACTACACTCTACTAAGCTTACCAAAACGAAAACACAACAACCTCAGTACTAACACAAATATAATGAAGATAAAATCACACATAATAATATAACTGGCAATATTCTCTAAATAAATAGCACAACAATATTGAACACCTCTTCATAATGGAATTATTAGGCCCGAGAATTAGGATAGACATTTTAATATATTCATATAATGATTGCATAATGAGTAGTTATTCGCCATAAGTATAATTGGCTGAGTAATATGAACTTCGACCACTCTAATTATACCCTGTTCCAAATACGTAGTCTAGAAATTGTGAACTCTAACATCTCTAATTAAGAAAGGGCCGAAACAAATGAGCTGTAACCTTGAACACATTCCCTGGCTGACCCTTCCCAAATTGTAGAGATATTGGCTCGATTACTTTAGTCGTTTGTGAGTTACAGATATAAATATTCAAGAGTGTTGGCATACGTATTTGAAACAGGGTATAGTAAGGGTAGGTGATGGGGAGTGGTCTTGCTATTCAGCTGGCAACATTGGATTCCTGCGTTCGAATTCCGATGTGTCAGTGGGAAGATATTAACCATTTCAGTACCGGTGTTGTCCTTTTATCTATATGGTGGCTACTATTTGACGATTTGATTCTGCTTCAAAAGGCCCTCCAGCAATTAACAGACTTTGAACTATCTATCTTAACCCTCTATGCTACGACAAATCCTTCTCAAACTGCACACAATCGTCTAAATACTGTATAGCTAGAATATAATTAGAAAGACGTTGCCGGTACAGAAGGGGTTAATGGGATAGCATTTGTGCTGTGTTTAGTTTCAGTAAATTATCACCATGCCCATCTACTGTGCACGTCATAAAAGCAACCTCTTTCTATTTCCAGCGTTTGAATAGTTCCACATTAAGGGGAGATGGTAGGTTTTTTCAGGCCCCCCTTCTCCCTCATGCTTATCCCCATTAGTTAACAGATTGTAAGACGTTCGGCCCATTTTTGGTGATTGTAAGACAGTTCGTTCCATTTCTTTGTCAATATTCACACCATCGTGCCATTTAGGTGTCGATTTTATCCTGGCGACCGATAGCGAGTCTGTAATTTTGAAGAAATTGTCTTCGGCCGGGACATTTTTCTACCGAAAAATGTACAAGTATATCTAGAAGGGACGTCTTAGGGATATTTTTGTTTTAAGCTTGATGGAGGTCTAGGGAGGAATCTAATACAATAAGTAAATAAATGATGTGATCGACCAATTACTATACCCTCCCCTCTTAAATATTTGCAATGTTACACACCACCTAGTAAGTGAAAAGTTTAATAGGTGGTGTGAGTGTGTGAGGGTGAGTAAGAGACAGTGGCAATATGGGGTCGGGAAGTAGAAATAGCACCGAGCCATGGGGAGACAGTCAGTTGCTGTTCGTGTAGATAATTAACCCCTACAGTACCAGTGACGTCCTTTTCATTATATTCTGGTTACTTTTATACGATTGTATTCAGTTTAAAGGAGGCCTCTAGCAATTAGAAGGCTTCGAACTATCTCACTTAACCCTTTTTACTACCACTGATCCTTCTTAAACTGAACAAAATCGTCTAAATAAAACTATAATAAAATTAAAAAGACGTCGGCGGTACAGAAGGGGTTAATGGGATAGAATTTGTTCTGTGCTTAGTCACAATTAAATTCCAACAATGCCCATCGTCAGGCCATAAAAGCTAACAATGCTATTTCCAGTGTATGAATATTTCCACTTTACATATTTGCAATGTTTTGCACCACCTAGTGAATGAAAAGCTTAAGGGGGGTAGGGGGGTTTGTCTGCCCCCCACCCGCCCCCTTTTCCCTCCTGTATAGCCCCCTTAGTTTTCCGATTTTTAGATGTTCGACCAATTAGTTTGACGATTTTAAGGACTTTAGGCCGAATTTCTAAGACATTTCGTGTCATTTAGGTGCCATTTCTTTCCTGGCGAGCGATTGTTAGCCTGTAATTAAGGAAGTACCGGCCTTTGGCCGGGATGTTTTTCTAACCGAAAAATGTACAAATAAATCTAAAAGGGGGATCTTGGAGATTTGTTTTAAGTTTGATGGAGACTAGGGAAAACACTAACAAATAATAAAACATATATATCGGCCAAAAAAATTACCTTTCACCTCTTAATAGGTTGAATACAGTACATATGTGTGAACTCTGAGGGTGAGCTCGAGGCAGTGGTACTATGGGTTCGAGAAGCAGCTATCGCACCGAGCCAGGGGGAGACAACCAGGTGCTGTTAGTGTAGATCGTTATCTCCTCCAGTGCCGGTGACGTCCTTCTCATGATAATCTGGCTACTATTAGACGATTTTGTTAAGTTTAAAAAGGGCTTCCAGCATTTAACAGGCTTCGAACTATCTCACTTTACCCTATTTACTACCACAGATCCTTCTTAAACTGTACACAATCGTCTAAATATAACTAAAATCAAATGAAAAGACGTCGGCGGTACGGAAGGGGTCAGTGGGATAGAATTTGTGCTGTATTTGGTTTCAGTATATTCCAACAATGCCCATCAACACGCCATAAAAGCCAACAACGCTATTTCCAGTGTATGAATATGTCCACTGAATATTTGCGATGTTGTGCACCACCTAGTGCACCACCTAGCTGCCTCGGATTATCTTTAAATCCGGATGAGGCTATAATTCCAGGACTCTTAAAGAAAGTCGATGAAGGGCTATAAATAGGACCCACATGGGCCAATCTATATTAACTAATAATGTATTATCCAAACTTCATGCTAATGTTCTTATGTTAATAATCCTTTACTATGTATTGTATATATTTTGTCTTGTTTGTACATATTATGTAAGCTGAATAACCACTAGCTTTGAAAATGAATGTTATTATTATTATAAATGTTATTATTATAGTGAATGAAAAGCTTAAGGGGGGTTAGATTGTTTTGTTCTGGCCCCCTTCTCCCTCGTGCTTAGCCCCATTAATGTTCAGATTTAATGACAGTCGGCCAATTAGTTTGACGATTTTAAGACATTTCGCCCCATTTTTAACTCGGTATTAAGACTTTTCGTGTCATTTGGGTGTAGATTTTTTGATGGCGAGCGACAGATAACAATAGATAAACGACCACATTCAAACACAAAGTATGTTTATATCACACATACAACTGTCTGGGCTTATACAGGTCATCCGAATGATTTATGTGACCTTAAACAATGGTTACCTCAGAAACCTGCCTATACGAGTCAGGGCTGGCGTACTCATCTATTACTATAAGTCACCCAGAACCCATCAAGTAGAAAGCGTCCATTTATTTTAATATCTAACTACACCAGCTGTTTACGTATTGCTAGACTATACCCTGTTCCAAACACATGAGCCAAAACTCTTGAACATTATCCTCCATAACTCACACATGACATGAGTAATCGACCTAACATTTTTACTTCCAGTTGGAAAGAGTCAGCCAGGGAATAGGTGTGGGAATTTACAGCCCATTTGTTCTAACCATTATGAACTACAGATTTATTGACTACGGGGCGATTTCTTTACTACTAATTTGGAACTGGGTATAGTTGCTGTTTTGTCCTTTTATGGAATAGCTCCAAATTGCAAATAAAATAATTAATTTAGATATACGTGTATCAAATCTAAAGGTTTGTTAGGACCGGTTGCATAACTTTCCCTTTACTGTGAATGTAATGGTCGTAAATTGAGCTGACCTTCAACATTACTTGTTTTAGAGTTATGTTTTTAGTTTAAAGGTATGGATTATCTATACAGGAAGAGTAAGTTCACGAATGTGGTAATATATGATCTGGCACTGGTTATTGTACAGCTAAGTTGTTTATGAGTTAGCCTATACCTATTACTGTTATAAGTGTATTTCTGCCAAACTGTAAACATCCATCATCAGTAACCCGGATATACACCATTTTTCCTAGTGTACAGTGTGAAAGGGTAAAAAAGGCAAAAGTTCCCCCCCCCAAAACAAATTTAAAAAATGAAACCCACAAAAACAAACAAACAAACAAACGCAACTATATATAAGATATAATGCAAATATGTACTAATGTAATAATCCCATCAACCAATCAACGCACTAAGATTTTCCAGACGTCAAGACCAGCTGAGATAGACAGATTGCTCACGTGTGCACACACTGACACACCCAGCGAACCGACCAATCACAAAGCCGGGTTTTCGGAGCACGTCACGGCTTCTCCAGCGGCTAGAAGAGAGAGATTTAATTCACTCCCTTCACCTTTAAACTTGATCCCTTCGAGTTCCCAACAGTCTGTTGCTTCAGTGCCAACCTCATACCCCCGTCGGCCACTGGAAGACCGTACAAATCAACTCCCAGGGACCTATTATCAAGATGTGAAAACCGGAGAAGGCAGCGCGAGAAAGTCGAGCAATGCGGCAAACGTGAGTGCCACCCAGGCGGCCGGCTCAGCCAATCAGCGCGGGCGGGGGGGGGGGGGGGGCCTATATAGGAGGGGCCGGAGGGCCAGTACAGCTGGGGCAGCCACAGGGTCAACGTCCTCTCTCACCTCGCTCCCACCATCCCTTATATGCTAATGGGAATTTAACACCTTACGTTAAAGGCACCAGACCTAGCCTTCCCGCCGGACTACCAGCCACCACCACACACCTTATCCAGCTTTACCATACCAGTTCCAGTGCCCCGGATATACCACAAGTATCCTGGGGCTTGCCGACACATTGCGGGCTTACACAGCATTAGCCAAGCATTGCAAAAAGAACGGCAGGTGGTAGACGGAGAAGAAGACAAGACTTCGGCGAGTGCTATTGGCCAGCCTTGATGTGGTGAACAGAGAAGACACCCATCCAGTTTTAACAGGACCCTTGTGGGCCCCGCAAATGGTAGAAGAAAGAGAGAAAGAAATGTGAACACCACCTGTGGTTGCAGAATAAATAAATAAATGTGTTCTTATAGAACAAACCAGATCAAAGAAATAGACTATTGACATAAATAAAAATTATGCTTTGTTGTTGAGTCCAGAGAATATTATTTATAGGAAAGGGCTCAAGCCGATTAGAAAGAAATAGTCTAGGTTCTTATAGAATAGTTAATAACTAAAGAGGGAGAGATTCAGGGAACTTCAGAGGGTTCAAAATAAGATTGTTTGATTTGAAGTAGGAACTTTGTTAATGACAGTTTAGCTTTATATCAATAACTAGATAGGAAAGACACCAGTCTAAAATTATTTATCTTTTTGTTATAAAGGAAACTGTGAGAGTATAACTTTGACCGTAGAGGAATAAGCGGCCGTTCAAATTGTCATATTAGAGGCTACCGAGTTGACAGAGATGTACGTAATTATAAGAAACTTATTTCGTGATCATGATATATCAACTGTAGAATGAAATGCGAATAGATGATCATATGTTGTATGTACCACAAGGGTCTTATACTGTAATCTTGAAATATTAAATGTAACGTGAAATACGAATAGAGAGTCATTTGCTAAGTGTACCACGAGACTGTTATTCTCTGATGTTGATATAGTAACCAGTCGGGACGACTGAGGGTGATATATATTGTAACCCAACGTGGGAAGTAACGACGTCACAGAGTAGGGCCCAGGGTATAAACTGTAGGTGTAACGAAGACCTGGTCTTCCTGAAGGAAATTATTATTCAAGTATTCACTATGCGTGTCATGAAATATTAGATAGGGACTGTAGCCTAATGCATTATTAGTTTAAGTTGTATTTCCAGGTAAAGAGCGGAGTAAAGAAACTTTGGGTTCAACTAAGTTAGGACAGTTATATCAGTAAGTATTTGTATTAGAGATAGGGAGAGAGAGAGAGAGAGCAAAGTCATTACAGCCGAGGTCTTTAGATATGACATATCACGGCCGGACTACCTCTCTCGACGTTGTTAATATTGCTGGCGGTGTGACTTGGGATCGAAGACGAAGTAAGTCAATGCCTGAATAACGCGAGTTCAAATAGGTTGAAACGAGAGTCCTAGGACTCCAAGGTGCAAGTTATATTGGATCAACGAATTATTCAATTAGTGGATTGAACTTATCTGGTCCAGAACCGAGAATCATTCGCTAGGTATTAAATATAAGGTGAGAGGTTGATTAAATAAATATATGAACTTCTCAACAACTGTCGAATTATTCCTACCCTAGTAGATACTTAAACTAGAGAAAAATAAGTACAACATGTACTATAAAATAAATTAAAGTTGAAAGAGTGATAGAGAGCCAAATTCCAGGTACGGTAGAGTCAAAACACACTGGTTAAATAAAGGCAAATAATTTAGACTATCATAAGAACAACAAAACGTAAATATCCACGGACGGAAGCAAGTTATGGCTGTTGTACACGAACATTATAATCTGCAGATAATATATATCAGAATTTCAGTCTCCCAGTTCAGATTATAGTGAGTTGCGCGATACACTAATTTAATAGCTTGCATAGTCCAAGTTTAGGGGGAGATATTTATTTGTATTTTATTTGTTTATATTAGTCTCCTTCCTAGACCTCAATCAAGCTTAAAAAATACCCCCATGACCCTCCTTCGAGATAAAAATGTGCGCATATTTTGGTAAAAATATGTTTCGGCCGAGGGCCGGTACTACCCAAAACTAATGGGGGAGATAGGGCTCCAGGGTTCCACATAAACTGTTTTAAGGTTGAATAAATAATATGTATTCCTCAAACGTAACTCGTAATCTTAGACCAGTACAATTCGCTTCTAATATGGCTTTGTGAAATTACACAGAAAAGTTTTGCGAAAATTGAGGAGTATATTATTCGTCTATGTCTGCTTCAGAATGATGGCTTAAAGTAAGGACCTAAAATGATCTACCTTCTAAATAATTGACGATAGGCAATTCGAAGAACGCCGAAATTTACCGCTCGCAGTAACCGGAGAGAGCGCTAATGACTTGTGACGTCACCTTTCTAGTACGTCTGCACCAAATCAATGAACAGAGGCGTAGAGCGACACATTTGTTGGTGTCGTAGATGTCACACACACACACACACACCTCCGGCTAACCCAGGTAGTTAATATTCCAACACACAACAACAATACGCTGGATCTAATTGTACCGGATATATCTGACCTGTATCAGCCCCCTATCATTGTGCCACCTTTTGGGCGTAGCACCCACTCTTCAATTGTATGGTCACCAAAACCCACCTATGCTCATCAACAGTAAAAACAAACTATAACATACAGACCTCTAACCGATTCAACAATTAGACAGTCTGGTCAATGGATTGTTAGATACCCCTGGGTTGAGGTTACCATAATTAGTGATGTTAATCTCTCTACCACAAATGAAGCATACCGTCATTTCTTCCATGAAAAATCTATCCACTCTTATTCATCAAACCTCCCTTGAATCCCTAGCAGCATCAAACGCCTCATTCATCAACGAAACCAAGCATTCAACGCCAAGAACTTAACTCTATATAAATCCTTTCGAAATAAAGTCATCGGAGGAATCAGGATAGCAAAAAGGTCATACTACCCCAACAAACTTCAGCACCTCAAGCACACAAATGTTAGCGAATGGTTTAGCAAAATCCAAAAACTATGTGGTCTCAAAAACCGAACTTCCACCTTCTGTGTTAATCATCTATCCAGCAGTGAAGCAGCCGAAACAATCAACAACCAATTTGCCACAATCTGCCAGCAACTACCCAAACTTAATCACAACCTACTCCCGGCTTACCTCCCTGCTCCTGCCCCTCTGCCAACCCACTGACCTACAAACCCTGACCTACTGATTTACTTTTCCAGTCTGATAGCCAATACCTTAAGGGGGAGGTATAGTCGCCTTTTCTGGATCCCATGTAGATTATTAGATCAGGGGAATTGTATTTGCAAAAAATAATTCATGGACCACAATATAACTGAATTAAGATATACTAGCAGGGTTACCCGGCGTTGCCCGGGTTTAAATTCTACCATTTATTTATGAACACATGAAACATCATAATCACCATCACTACTACCACCACTACTACTACCATAATCACCATCATCAATCACTACTACCACAATCATAACAATACTACTACTACCATAATCACCGGCCTCGACCTCCCTGTGCCTCATTAAACGGCGACCTCGATTTCGGCCGCTAAATGACCTCCGATTTTGGATCTGACCTCATCCTTACCCCCATTTTGGGGGGCTGCGAACAACTTTTGATCCATACACCTTTTCGATCGGAGGCCTCCTTCTGCCCCAAACGGCAATTTGTTTCATTTGTTTTTCAATTTCGGCCTCGAAACGACCTAAGAAATAAATATATAAATATATGCATAGACCAAATAACAAACACTACCCCCTTAACTAAATATTCTGGACATGTTTTGAGATTATTGTTAGTGGGCAATAGTATTTTTTATTTCTTCAGACTAAGCAATCATGACCGTCATAATTCATGGTAATTAGGTTAGCTTGCATATGAAATTAGTCATTGAGTGTGATTGACTTGAGTTCTCTGTTGTTGAGTGTAAAATGCGACCTTTGGGAAGATACTGTATATACAGTATATAAATATAATCCTGCTTGACTAGCCTACAGTGACACCAGCACCATCTGTTGATACAGTATATTAACCCCTTGTATGCAGTTACATTTTATTTTTATATAATCTCTATTTGGTGAATTGTATATTTAGCTACATATTCTATTATATATATATATTTGTTTTGCTTTTTTAGGTAGGTTATTACCCGTGGTAGCCTACTTCTGTATATTTCATACTTTTTTGTTTTTGGTTACTTTTGTTTTCGGTTAGTCTAGGCTATCATCCCTGGTGGCCTATTTCTGCGTACTTCAATTTTTAAATTTTCAGTTAGGCTATCACCGCTGGTGGCCTATTTCTGCGTACCGGTATTTCATAATTTTTGTTTTCGGTTATTTTTGTTTTCGGTTAGTCTAGGCTATCATCCCTGGTGGCCTATTTCTGTGTACTTCAATTTTTAAATTTTCAGTTAGGCTATCACCGTTGGTGGCCTATTTCTGCGTACCGGTATTTCATAATTTTTGTTTTCAGTTATTTTTGTTTTCGGTTAGTCTAGGCTATCATCCCTGGTGGCCTATTTCTGCGTACTTCAATTTTTAAATTTTCAGTTAGGCTATCACCGCTAGCCTATTTCTGCGTACCGGTATTTCATAATTTTTGTTTTCGGTTAGGATAGGCTATAGGCCTATTTCTGTTTAAATAAACATAAAATTGTTTTCGGTTCGGCTATCACTGCGTATTCAAATTTAATTTTGTTTTGTTTTAATTTTTGGTTAGGCTATCACCGCTGATAACCTATTTGTGTGTACTTCATCATTTTTGTTTTCGGTTAGGCCTATTTAAGTAAGTGAAGCGACCTGAAGGGAGTGAAGTGTTTTTAAAGTGAGTTTAGTGTTTTTAAAGTGAGTGAAGTGATCTGAAGAAAGTGATCGTCACCATGCCTCGTGCCTGTACGAACTGCGCCGGTAGGTTTGGTGCTTCCATGTTTGCTCCTGCCGATCCACAAGTCTGCCGACTCTGCCAGCAACGAGAGGATTTGACAGCAAAATTGGATGAAGCCCACAACAAGATCAACGCCTTCACCAGGAAGCTGGAATCACTCCAAGAGTTTGTAACACTCAACGTTGGAGTATCACTAACTCCAATTGTTTCAACTCCAGCATTCACCACCACCCCAACGTCATCTGCCAACAATCCAACACCTGCAGTAGACACTGCAGCAGATGCTTCTGACGAACCTGAGCCGACATCAAACCAGGACAGCCGCCCTGTTCACCTTAGTCTCTCCTCCACTCCTCGTGCAAGAAGCCTGCTAGCACGAACAGTACCAACCTCTTGCCCCCGTTCTAACCACTCCTCTCCCCGACCTGTACGCAGAGTCCCGCCACCACAGGTTTCCGGATTTACACCAGTGAGGAACGGTGCACGGCCAACGCAGAAAAGGTCTCGTCTACCAGTCACAATGTCAAACAGATTTGAGATATTGGTAGAGATGGAAGACGAACCAGAAGAGACCAGGCTCGTTGGGGATTCCATCCTACGAGGACAGGTCGAAGAGTTCTGCGACAGAGTTCCAAATCAACGAAAAAGATTTTGCATCCCAGGAGCTGGACTGGACGACATTGTGGAAGCCTTCGAAGATACCACAAAGGATTGAAATGAAAATACCCTTTTTGTCATCCATGCTGGTTCAAATGACGTCATGCGCACCAGATCCGAAGAGTTGATGGAGAAATATCGCAAGATGATCCAGCACTACAAAAACAAGTCAAGGAATATCATCATCTCAGGCATTCTCCCTAAGATCGACGCACCTGACAAATTCTACGACAAGGCCTTCAGCACAAATAGCCGACTAAAATATTTGTTTCTGAGGGAAGAAGTTGAATTCATCAACCTCTGGGACAACTTCTACAACCAGCCTACTCTGTTCCGCAAGGATGGCACTCATCTAAACCCTGTGGGTTCAGCACGCATGGGTCGTCTCCTACACGAAGCAGTCCGCAGCCATGGATAAAAAAACGCCATCCGAGAAGAAGCAGCAGTGACATAAATTATCCAACGCCAAGAAAAAAACAGAGGCAACCGAGGACCACCAGCGATAAGGACCGAAGACAGCGAGGACCGAGGACAGCCATGAACATAAATGTAGATCCGACAAGAACCAAAAATATTATTAAAGAGCGTTCCGTGAGTTCTAAAATAACAAATTTAAAGGTTTTCTATGCAAACGCTCGTAGTATACGCAATACATTTTCAGATTTAGAGGAGCTAGTGTTTACAGAAAATTATGATGTGATTGGCATAACAGAATCTTGGCTCAATACAGAAGATAGAGACATTTTAGAAGAGTATTCACTTCCCGGTTATGTAATGTTTGAGAAAAGCCGAATACATCGAAATGGAGGTGGCGTTTTACTTTATATCAAAGAAAGTCTTAACCCTACCCTCTTGTCAAAACCTCAAATTGTGAACGTCGACACATCTTTTGTGCTAAAAAAGAATAATAAAGGTACAAAAATAATACTTGCATTAATATACAGACCTCCAGCTCAATCAGTGCAAACTGACCGAGAAATTTACGAACAAATTGCAGATGTAAGTAACTCACAAGATACCGTAATTTTTGGCGACTTTAATTTACCTGTGACCAAGTGGGGCGATACTCTTACTTCACACTCCGGACATTACTTGTATACGAACTTGCAAGAGAGTTCGCTTTATCAATTTGTTCGAACGCCGACCCGTGGTAATAACGTTCTTGACATTGTACTTGCAACAAAAGAAGAATTAATAGAGAATTTGAATGTTGGTGATGAATTCAGTAACAGCGACCATCGTACGATAACTTTCACTTTAAAGTTTACTAGTAACGAACCAAATAGTAGCATCGAAAAAGTCCCTAATTTCAAGAAAGCAAACTTCCATAAACTTAGAGCTATGTTTATAGAAACTGACTGGAGCTTTTTAATTAACAATAACGACATAAATACATGTTGGAAGTTATTCGAAACCACCTACCTAAAAGCAGTGCAAGACTGCATACCATCGAAAATACGGCGTCCAGGCCATAATAATAAGCTCAATTGGTGGAATAAAGATAATTCAAACTGCCTGCTTGCTAAAAAAATTGCTAATGATAGATTAAAATCCTCACAAAATGACGAAGAACGGGTGAAATTTGTAGAGCTACGACGCAAAGCCAAAAAGTTAATTAAGCAAAGTAAAAAGACCTTAGAGTTACATATTGCGAATCAAAGTAAAACAAACCCGAAAGAATTCTATAGTTATATCAGAAAGAAAAAAGTAGTTACTTCAACTGTTGGACCGTTAGTCGATGAAAATGGAGAATACACCAAAGACGAAGTACAAATGAGTAATGCCCTCAATACCTTCTTTGCATCAGTTTTTACAACAGAAGACCTCAGTGATATTCCTACACCATCGCCGATTCAGATTGATAATTCAGATGTTCTAAGCAATATCACCGTTACAGAGAGAGAGTATTGAATTGTTTAGATAAAATCAAGGTAAATAAAACGCCTGGACCTGATACAATCTCGCCTAGAGTTCTAAAGGAAGCTAAGGATGAGCTCTCCAAACCACTGACATTACTATTCAATAAATCCTTGCAGTCTGGAACTATGCCTGATCAGTGGAAGCTAGCCAACGTAACACCGATATTCAAAAAAGGCAGCAAATCCCTACCCAGTAACTCTCGTCCAATTAGCTTAACCTCAGTTGTATGTAAAATGCTAGAAACGGTCATACGAGACAGACTCTTAAATAACTTAGAGGAAAATAACATACTTAAAGATACTCAACACGGCTTTCGTAAAAAACGTTCCTGTTTAACAAACCTCTTAGACTTCTTCCACGATATCCTCAACCTCTACGATGAGAGTAAAGCTGTAGATATTATATACCTTGATTTTCAAAAGGCCTTTGACAAAGTTCCCCACAAACGTTTACTGCTAAAACTAAAAGCGCATGGAATACAAGACGGTGTGTTGAAATGGATAGAAAATTGGCTCAGCAACAGAACGCAAAGAGTAGTCATAAACGGTAAGGCATCTAAATGGACCAATGTAAGTAGCGGGGTACCCCAGGGATCGGTACTAGGACCAATTCTCTTTCTAATTTACATCAACGACATAGATGAGGGTCTCACCTGTACAATCTCAAAAATTTGCTAACGATACAAAAATTGCAAATAGCGTACTTTCATAGGAACAAATTGACGATATGCAACACAATCTAGATAAATTGTCATGTTAGGCCCAAATTTGGCAAATGAGTTTCAATGCGGATAAATGTAAAGTACTACATATCGGATACCTCAATGAGAAAGCAAACTATTCGATGAATGGCACTCAGCTTAAGAATGTAAACAGAGAAACCGATCTGGGAGTAACAATATCGAGTAACCTAAAACCGAGTCAACAATGTTCAGAAGTTGTTAAGAAGGCAAACAAAATAATTGGCTTTATAGGCAGGTCATTTGAGCATAAATCCAAAGAAGTTATCCTAACCCTTTACAATTCCTTAGTCCGCCTTCTTCTGGAATACTGCGTTCAATCCTGGTGCCGTTATTACCAAAAAGATATAAACAAGCTAGAACGAGTTCAACGTAGAGTTACCAAAATTATACCTAGCCTAAAGAACAAACCATACGAAGAGCGTCTTAGAGAATTAAATCTATTTCCTTTAACCCAGCGCAGATTAAGAGGTGACTTAATTCAACTGTTCAAAATCATCAAAGGCATCGACAATATGAACTGTAGTAAGAACTTCACTATCGACCAATCTAATTACACGCGGGGAAACGGTTGCAAAATTATTGGTAAATCTTTTAACTCACACGAATCTAAGAATTTCTTCTTCAATCGAGTTGTCAACTTGTGGAATGGGCTTCCCCGAAACGTTATAGACTGCATCACCGTTGATTCATTTAAACTCCGCCTAGACAAATATCTCGCATCAAACCCGCGACTGACTGCGTTTGTAAATGAATAACTTTATTTTATCCCCCCTTCAGTTACTAACCCATATGTCCCCTACTAACTTCCTAATCCTGCCACGGACATTAGTTCCCGGGCAGTAATTCCCTTTCCAATGTTCCCTTACCCACTCTAAACCACTGTTTGGACACTTGATCCTCAGTGTTTTGGAGGACAAGCAACCTAGAAGGGTCACTAGATATGTTGTTGCTTGATTTCCTTTGTGCTCCTTTCCTTTCGTTTGTACAGTATACTCCTTTCGGTACCGGTGACATCCTTTTCATTACATTCTGGCAACTATTAGACAATATTATTCTGATTAGGAAGAAACTCTACCCATTAATAGTTACAAGCTACATCAATTAATCATTTTAGCCACCAAATGGCTTCCCTAATCTTTATACAACCGTCTAAATGTAGCTAAAATAAAACAAAAAACCCGTCACCGGCACTGAATGGGATACAGTAGATGGGGCCTGGCGTTGTAATTGCGGTCCAAGTGAAAATGTTCGATCCACCTAATTGTCACCCCCAGATACCAGTTGTTTATCTTTCTGTTTTTCTTTTTTGTTCTACCTAAAGCAGGCGTCACACCACGCCGACTTGAGCCACGACTGACCACGACCTTTAGTCGTGGTCAGGAGTGCCGACCTTCGGCGGAGAGCTTAAGGATTTGGGGGGGTGAGTTTTGGACGGGACGCAGTATGGATGGCCACGCCGCCTGATGGCCACCTGACCGGGTAAAGCGGCGCCCATGCAGGACTGAAGGTGAGACCTAGGTCGCCGCTGGAGTGCCGATCTGCGGCGTAGCGCGTGACAACGACCCGACGAACGGCGTCGATAGGAGGTAGGGCGGCTTCAATATGCATTACTGTGCCGATGGACGGCGACCCCTTCAGTAATGATGGCGACCCCGGCCCGCATGACCCCGAACGACGGTGAGCGAACTCAAGGTGGGGTATATAAAAGCTACACCAAAGGGTGTGCCTCATCAGTAAACGTTCAGCCACCGTCATGGTTGCACGCAACCATGTCCACCACAGGAACCAGACACGGCATCTACGCTTACTCCAGGTTCAATTAAATCTGGAAAATGACCACCTTCTGACAAATATAGCCATCTGCAAGCTGCTGTTGAGGAAAAGAAGGAGGCAGAATAGAACCCCTCGCGTGCGGGTCCGGAACTGGCTTCTCCGTAGGAAAACATTTGGCATTTATGAGCAGCTACTGAAGGAACTCGCCGAGGAGGATGGGCCAGCCTACAGAAACTACCTGCGGATGGATGTTGCAGCCTTCCGGGAGGTACTAGGACGTGTGGCGCACCGCATTGAAAAGAACGATACTTTTTACCGGAAGGCACTCGAACCTGGCGTCCGACTAGCCATAACACTGCGGTTCCTGGCAACCGGTGACAGCTATATGAGCCTCATGTACAGCTTCAGAATGGCACACAACACCATATCAAACGTTGTGTATGAGACATGTGAGGCACTCATAGCTGAGTATATATTTGGACGAGATGATGCCCTGCCCCAAGATACCGGAGGAATGGATGGCAGTGGCAAACAAGTTCTCCCAACGATGGAACTTCCACCACACCATTGGTGCACTTGATGGCAAGCACATTGCAATGCGGTGTCCCGCCAAAGGTGGTTCCATGTGGTACAACTATAAGGGGTTCCACTCCGTTGTGTTGCTGGCACTCGTCGACGCTGACTACCGCTTCTTGTACGTCGATGTTGGGGCATCAGGGGGTGGCTCAGATGCAGGGATATTTGGCAGGACACCGCTTCGTGCTGCCCTTGAACAGAAAACTCTTGGCCTACCAGACCCTGAACCCATCCCCGGCACTGGCGTGCCACTGCCCAACTTCATCGTCGGGGACGATGCATTCCCCCTTCGGAGCTGGATGATGAAGCCCTATCCACAAAGGAACCTCTCCCGGAACAACCGCCTCTTCAACTACCGTCTATCAAGGGCTCGTCGGATTGTGGAGAACGCCTTTGGGATCCTAGCAAGCAGGTAAGAGTGGTTCATATTTATGTATATATTTATTGATTTATTTATTTAAATTAGTTAAGCAACTTTAACCCTTATTTAGCGGCGAGCAACATAAGTCGAGTTAAATAAAGCTGGACTATGTGGCGGCGCTCGACATAACTCGAGTGGCAATTTCAGCACGTAATGTGGCTGAGAGAGAGAGACAAGTGGTGGCAGGAGACTAGCGAGCGTATGACTGCTCCAGACCACCGCGGCGAACCTACTGACACAAATCTCAGCTCCCTCCTCCCTCTCTCACTCGCTACATACTCAATTATGTACTGAAAGTACCGAATTACCTGCTTTTTGCACTCGCGTTGCACGGTTATTGCAAGAAAACTATCCATCATACAAGGATCGTTATGGTGTCATTCGAAAGCTCTGTTTATGCCCTTTCAGGGATAGGTACTTGTTTTACGTTCTGGGTCTTATTTAGGCATGAAAATGATCACGTAAACAGCCCTATTTTGGCTAAAAACACCCCGCTGTGCGGTACACATAAATAAACCGCATAGGCCGCTCGTAAGGTGTTAAGTAACACTTTCGATAAACTTATGAAACAGAATCATCACTGCCCTAATCACTTCCTGTCTCTCTTATCCCCGGCCCGAACTTACGCTATTGTAAGTTGCATGAGAGTTTCTTCCTCAATATCGTCACTACTACTATCCCGCGATATGCGATATGTTAAATAGTTAACTTATTATGTTTCTCTGTTTTATTTTTTGATATTTGTTTTACCTGTTCGAGTTTAAGTTCCCATTTCGGTAATATCGTATACCGGTACCACCGGTACCACGGTACCCCTTGTCTACGACAAGGGGGACGGGTGGTGTTGGTGAGAGGGGGCGGGCCTATGACACTCGTCAAGTGCTAAGCGATTTATGTGTTTTGGTGCGGTGGTGGTAGGACGCTCACTTACACTGGCCCTAAACTTTCTTTTGAAATTGCAAGTTATGGATAAATGCTGGTAGTTTTTTCATGGGATACAGTTTACATACATGCATCGTAATCTAGCCACTTTTCACTAATATGCGATTCTAACTTTGCACACTGGACTTGGCACTCGCTTGTTTTTGCCTGGCATTGGGGAATAACGGTTTTTGTTTTTCAAACGCTTTTGCTATATCTCCCAAGATATTTATGCCATCAATTCGATTTGACACTACACCGAACCGCGACACTAAGTTTGGTTATGTGGATGATTTTGGTTCAGTTGTATCATCAATATCCCGCGTTATGATATATATATATATATAACTGCTTCCGTGGCTGGGGTGCTGAACGCATTACCGAGGTAATCCTATCAGGCATGGAATCATACATTCCATTCTCTTTCTCTCAGACTAATGCTAAAAAATCTTGGTTTACGCACGCCTGTTCTACTGCTGTCCGCAACAAGGAGGAAGCATTCAAAGGGTACCCACGCCTTAAAACTCAAGACTCTCATTCTTCCTATGATTCTGCCCGGAATCAAGCCAAATCTGTTATTCGACTTGCCAAGAACTCTTTCATTAATAATAAATGCACTGAACTATCCAACTCTAGCTCTTCCTAAGCTTTCTGGCATCTAGCCTAAAACCTCTCCAACAAATTCTCTTCCTCGTCTTTCCCTCCCCTTCCCCACTCTGATGGAACAACCATAACTTATTCCTCTGACAAAGCTAAACTCTTCGCTCAAAGTTTTGCTAGAAACTCCACCTTGGATGATTCCGGTGCTATACCTCCCTCTCCACCCTCCTCTCTCTTACTTATGCCTATTATCCTAATCTCTTCTAAAGATGTACTTTCTACCCTCTCTGGGCTTAATACTAAGAAGGCGTACGGTCCGGACGGTGTTCCTCCTGTTGTACTCAAAAACTGTGCTTCCGTGCTGACTCCCTGCCTAGGAAAACTCTTTTGTCTCTGTCTATCCTCTAACGTCTTCCCTTCATGCTGGAAGTTTGCTCTCATTCAACCTGTCCCAATGAAGGGTGACCGCTCTCAACCCTCCAACTATCGTCCAATTGCTCTCATCTTTTGTATTTCTAAAGTTTTTGAAACTATTCGTGCTCAAATTTCTTAAGCATTTCTCTTCTCATAATCTGCTCTCAGATCGCCAGTATGGCTTCCTTAAGGGTCGCTCTACTGGTGATCTTCTTTCATATCTTACTAACTCTTGGTCATCCTCCTTTCGGGACTTTGGTGAGACTTTTTCTATTGCACTAGACATATCGAAAGCCTTCGATAGAGTCTGGCACAAATCTTCAATTTCTAAACTACCTTCCTTCCGTTTCTATCCCTCCATCTGTGATTTTGTCTCTAATTTCCTCTCCGGCCGTTCCATAGCTGCGGTTGTGGACGGCCATCGCTCACTTCCTCACCCTATAAACTCTGGTGTTCCTCAGGGCTCTGTCCTATCTCCTATTCTCTTTCTAATTTTTATGAATAACCTTCTCAACTGTACCTCAACTCCCATCCAGTCATACGCAGACAACTCAACCTTACACTACTCCATTAGTTTTTCAGAACGCCCAAGCCAGCAATTCCTCAACGACAAACGGAATGAAGCCATAGAACTCTTAACACCTTACGAGCGGCCTAGGCGGTAATTTATATGTTCCGCCCATCGGGGTGTTTTTACCCTAAATAGGGTTGTTTACGTGATCATTTTCATGCCTAAATAAGACCCAGAGCGTAAAACAAGTATCTATCCCTGAAAGGGCGTAAACAGAGCTTTCCAATGACACCCCAACCATCCTCTTACGACATTTGGTTATCTTGCAATTATCGCGCAACACGAGTGCAAAAACCATGTAATTAGGTAGTTTCCCTACATAATTCCCTGTGTAGTGAGTGAGTGAGGGTGGGGGAGGGTGGGATTCATGTCAGTAGGTCTGCCACGGTGGTCTGGAGCAGTCATATGCTTGCTACTCTCCTGCCACCACTTATCTCTCTCTCTCAGCAACATTACGTGGTGAAAATGGCACACGACATAAGTTGTGAACCGCCACTTAGTCCATATTTATTTCACACGACATAAGTTGCGCGCCGCCAAAGAAGGGTTAAACTCTGATCTAACTACTATCTCCAATTGGGGCAGAGAAAACCTTGTTACCTTTAATGCTTCCAAAACCCAATTTCTCCATCTATCTACCCGGCAGGAACTCCCTGCTGACTATCCCTTATTCTTCAACAATACAAAAATCAATCCTTCATCTTCTCTCAATTTTCTTGGTGTCTCTTTTTCTTCTGCTCTCAGTTGGAAGGACCATATTACCAGTCTTGCTAAGGCAGCCTCCCAGAAGCTGGGTGTGCTCAACCGCCTCAGGGGGTTCTTTACCCCTGCACAGCTTCTTCCGAAGAGTGAAACGTTACTCTCAGTCTTTCTTCTATTCAACAGCTGAGCTCTGGAACTCTCTCCCAGAATCAGTCTTTCCCTCTTCCTATGACTTAAATTGCTTCAAACTCCGTGTGTCCAGGCATTTTGGCTCGAACGTCCCTTGATTTTGACCCTGTTACTCTTTCAACTTTGAGGGAGGCACTCGCTGTAGGCAGTTCTGCCTTTTGCCTCCCTCACTCACATAGAAAAAAAAAAAATATATATATATACCGGTATATATATATATATATATATATATATATATATATATATATATATATATATATATACTGTATATATATCGACGTGTATATATATATATATATATATATATATATATATATATATATATATATATATATATATATATATATATATGTGTAGAGAGAGAGAGTGAGAGAGAGAGAGAGCACAGCCAAGGCCACAACCAACTTTCTGCTGAGTTTCTTCTTCCCAAACGAAGCTTTCACTTCTTTCTTCCTATGTTTACTTTCCATACTTCACACATTTTTACGTCTGTCTCATATAAGGGGATTTGGTTTTCTTGCTGGACCCCCTTTTCCCGTATGTTTAGTCCCATTACTTCAGCCATTTTAAGGCGTTCGCCCTTTTAGTTTCACGATTTTAAGACATTTCGCACCATTTCTTAGCCAATATTCAGACCTTTCATGCTATTTGGGTGTCGATTGTTTCCTGGCAAGCGATAGCGAGCCTGTAATTTAGGAGGAAACGGACTTCGCCGTAACATTGTTCTACCGAAAAAGAAAAAAAAAATTATCTCGAAGGGGCTCTTGGGGGTGTTTTTTTTAAGCTTGATGGAGGTCTAAGGAGGAAACTAAAAAATAAACTGTATAAATACAACTTAAATATAGCCGGTAAGAAAAAAACAATTAAATATCTCTCCTGAATCCAAACTTTCAAGTCATAGAAAAAACCTTACTGTCAATGCATTTTTGTTGTAGTTTTTATTTCTTGTGTTTCCTTTTTAATACCGGCATAACTTTTTGCGTCGTAGGATATTTTCCTTGCGCTTTTACATGTTTTCTAAAATGTAATGTTTATTATATACGTTTGCACATGCAAACAAGTACATAGAGACACGCATTACACACACACACACACACACACACACATACTGTATACAGAATATATATATATATATATATATTATATGCAGGAAAATCCACAAG
Organism: Paralithodes platypus; assembly: GCA_032716605.1. Lineage (NCBI taxonomy): Eukaryota > Metazoa > Arthropoda > Malacostraca > Decapoda > Lithodidae > Paralithodes > Paralithodes platypus. The sequence continues at coordinate 24,722,899 of CM064510.1, forward strand.
GAAAGAAGAAAAACGCATACTGTATGCAGAATATATATATATATATATATATATATATATATATATATATATATATATATATATATATATATATATATTATTATATATATTTATATATATGTACTGTATATGCAGGAAAATCCACAAGGAAAGAAGAAAAACACGGAGTCCCAAGCGCTTTCGTGTATTACATCTTCAGGGGAAGTCAGACAAGAGAGTGAAGGCACATACATAAAATACTGAAAGTGAGAGTGTCTACTCAGAAGTCAAAATAAAAAAATAAAATAAAAAAATTAAATAAAAAAACGATACATATTGAAATTGATCAATCAATGCTCAAATTATTTTAAAGTTTCCGATTGTTCTACGAATCTCGTCATGAAATAATATAAATTCAAATTTAATCACATTACAATTGTTATTATTTGTTTTGTTTATTTTATTTCATGACGAGCGATTTCAAGAATTTTTGACCCATTTCTGTCAATTTTAAGACCTTTCGTGCTAATAAGGTGTCAATTTTCTCCTGGGGAGCGATAGCGAGCCTGTAATTTAAGAGGAACCGGCCTTCTAACGGGACATTTTGCTACCGAAAAATGTACAAATATTTCTTGAAAAGGGGTTCTACTGGGTGAAATTTTAAGCTTAATGGAGATCTAGGGAACAAACTAAAATACTCGCCTTAAAATATCCATTACCCTGTACACATGACCAAACCATGAGACACAACAACCCACTGAGTTTAATTATATAATAAATATACCAACAACACTAATACAAATATACCACATTATATACCAAAATCAGCAACAAATCATAATAGTATCAATAACAACAACAGAAGCAACTAAAAACTGCTATATTAAACCCCCCATAATTAAATCCACAGCATAAATAACAATACTGTACAATCACTTATACAATATTTAATTGTACAAGTATGTCATCACCATAAAATAATTTACTCCTGTAACAATAACACAGCAATAACATCTAAATAAATAAATAACACAACATTGGAAATAATATGTACACTACAGTAACTGTATAATAATATTAACACTAGAACTTACAGTAACCTCTAACCTCTGTAACTCAAAAAGGGTAATAGCAAATGGGCTGTAAATTTGTAATCTTATTTTCTGGATGACCATTCCTAAACGGTAGAAATAATATCTCGATTACTCTAGTAGTGTTTTAGTTATAGAGGGTAATGTTCAACAGTTTTGGCCTACTTACTTGGGACAGGGTATAGTTTATTTTGATAAATGCCGCCCTTGCTGCAGACTTGATTAATTATATATATATATATATATATATATATATATATATATATATATATATATATATATATATATATATATATATTTTTTTTTTATGCTTAGGCAAGGTGAAAACATGTATTATTTTATCAAGCATAATTTTGTTTTCTTTTTATACTATATTATATAACATAATGTAGCTAAAATTTGCATATGTATTTGTTTTCTTCCGTTTAGGAAGATTTACAGGCCTTTGAAATACTATAAAAACCTATGAGTAATGTATGATATAATTATATTAGTTAATTGAACTTTTAATGCAGCAGAGATGGCTACATTATTGATGTGACATCTGTTGTTCGTGGCTGACTAGGTATAGCCAGTCAGCTAATGAACTACACGTGGACGAATAATTGGACTAGTATGACGATTATGCTACAAATCTAATCTACTAAGGAATATGGACGGGTGCCCGACCCCGAAAGGGGTTGAAATAGGGGAGCTATCCCCCCGCCAAAGGCGGCTTTCTAGGGCCTTTCCTAGCTGATGCTGAGAGGATTGGGTTCTAGTCATGTGGTGATGGGCTGGTCTATCAGAGTGAGAACTGAGCGATCTCTGCCATACCCATAGCACTGTTCCGTTAATTTATATATTTTCTAGATCTCAAGTGACGGCGTCTTTTCCGTGGATTGACCTCCCAATCTACCAAGATTGGAAGCCAAAGCGTCACATTTTTCCCTTGCCCCTCAACTTTCTCTTCATAATTGCTGAGGGGCACAGGGCCCTGGGTGGGGTTTTGGTTTCCCGGGCGTTTCTGCACCCTCCTCAGCTCCCCGCCATGGAGTGGCTTCGGTCACCCAGGCTTTATTGTGGTCGGCAGGGAGGGTTCTGTGGGGGTGCTCGGTTGTGGCCTTGGAATTGCTTGGGGCCTTGGGGCTGTTCGGCCAGGCTGCTTGGGGAACAACAACAACAACAACTAAGGAATATATACCGGCGGGTGCACAACCCCGAAAAGGGTTGAAATAGGGGAGCTATCCCCCCGCCAAAGGCGGCTTTCTAGGGCCTTTCCTAGCTGATGCTGAGAGGATTGGGTTCTAGTCATGTGGTGATGGGCTGGTCTATCAGAGTGAGAACTGAGCAATCTCTGCCATACCCATAGCTTACTCTGACTGTTCCTTTTACTTATATATTTTCTAGATCTCAAGTGACGGCGTCTCTAACGTGGATTGACCTCCCAATCTACCAAGATTGGAAACCAACGCGTCACATTTTTCCCTTGCCCCTCAACTTTCTCTTCATAATTGCTGAGGGACACAGGGCCCTGGGTGGGGCTTTGGTTTCCCGGGCATTTCCGCACCCTCCTCAGCTCCCCGCCATGGAGTGGCTTCGGTCACCCAGGCTTTATTCTGGTCGGCGGGGAGGGTTCTGTGGGGGCGCTCGGTTATGGCCTTGGCCTTGCTCGGGGCCATGGGGCTGTTCGGCCAGGCAGCTTGGGGAACAACAACAACAACAACTAAGGAATATATTAATTGAGACAGAGCAAACGCTTCAAATAAGGAATCATTATTCATCATGTTTCCCTGTGGAGAGGATTCACACCTATTTACTGTTTGACTCTTCCCACATAGTAGACATATCAGCTCGACTACTCAAGTTCTATACGAATTATGAGTGGTTGTTAGTTGGGATTTCTAGAATTGGCATAGTCAGTAGACTATCAATGGGGGCTTACGTCATGTTGGAGTGTAGCTACGCTCACCCTCCGACTCTACTCCAGGGGATTTCTCCATGCAAAGTCCCAGGCCTTGATGCAGTTCATCCCAAGTACTTCTCAACATGATTGCTCGACTATCCTCACCAATCATGAGTCACGTGGTCTTCCTAGTGGTGTCCTTCACTTGATGCTATCATCCACCAAAACTATCCCATGAGCAGGGTCACAACCAACCTCGTAAGGATTAAGGGGGGATGAGCGTATTTATATATCTTTTTATAGTTTGTCTTTAGTTTCCTCCTTACACCTCCATCAAGTTTAATCAAACAATAAAACAAAACAGTATCCTCCTTCAAGAAAAGTTTGTACATTTTTTGATAGAAAAATGTCCCGCTGTTAAATTACAGGCTCACTATCGCTCGCCAGGAAAAGAATGCACCTAAAAGGCACAAACAGTCATAATATTGACAAAGAAATGGGATAAAAGGTCTTAAAATCGCCTAACTAATGGGACAAACGTCTTAAAATCTAAACACTAATGGGGCTAAACATGAAGGAGAAGGGGGACCAGAAAAGCAACCCCTCTCCCCTTAATGAATTATTGTTTTGCTTGTTGTCTTCTATATTAACTTCAAAGAAGCGCGCTGCGTGCCCTTATAGCTGAAACTGGCTCTGATGGACAATGCATCCAATATGTATCGAATTAGTTATAAAACCTTTGGTATGGGGGTCTTAAAAGGGAAGTGTCAGCCATGGCGAAGTGATTTGGCACATTTTTGTCCATAGCGTTGATTACTATAGAAGCGAGTGAAGTGAAATGCCAATAGACAAATTCAGATTAATTCACATAAAGTACTCAGTGACCCCCCGAGGGTTGGCGATAACCTTTGTGTTTGCCGGCTCAATTAGGCCCCAAACCGAGCATATTTTTCCAGACGGTATCGTATTTTTTCACTTGTGATAACTTAATTGATTATATTACCAATTATGTTACCAAGTAATTATGTTTGGAAAACAGTATGAGTTATGGCCTGTAACATTAGATGATCCTCTGTTTTGTACCTCATATTTTGTTTGCTAGACAGTATGAGTTATGGACTGTAACATTAGGTGAACCTCAGTTTTGTACCTCATATTGTGTTTGGAAGACAGTATGAGTTATGGCCTGTAACATTAGATGAACCTTAATTCTGTTCCTCATATTTAGCCTCTCACTAATACAATTTATGTGTCTCTTCTCTCTAAATCCCTGCTAAGTGTCTATTTCTTGCTACCCTTTAACAGGACAAGGAGCACTAGTGTTTTGACGAACCACGACTTGGTCATGTTTGATACAATTACAGAGAGCAATAATTCATGCTTGATGAAGATGGTAAATGCATTACCATATCTATATTAATAATATATGATGAATGATAAACTACTATTTGCACCTATCACCTAGATAATTAATTACAAATATAAGGATCTCATCTTGTACTATCAAGTGATCGGTCTATCTTTGTTAATCAAGGGTCAGGAACATTTCCCTATGTAAAGCTGTTGACAAAAGTTTTGTGAGCTCGTTCGATTTTCTTTATGCTAATATAATTATATATATATATACATATTTTTTTTTCTATGTGATTGAGAGAGGCAAAAGGCAGAACTGCCTATAGCGAGTGCCTCCACCATAGTTGAAAGAGGGACAGGGCCAAAATCAAGAGACGTTCAAGCCAAAATGCCTGGACACACAGAGTTTGAAGCAATTTAAGTCATAGGAAGAGGGAAAGACTGATTCTGGGAGAGAGTTCCAGAGCTTAGCTATTGAGTAGAAGAAAGACTGAGAGTAACGTTTCACTCTCGAGTTGGAGAGTTGCACAGAGTAGGGAGTACAAAGGAGTACAAAGGAAATCAAGCAACAACAGATCTAGTCACCCTTCTAGGTTGCTTGTCCTCCAAAACACTGAGGATCAAGTGTCCAAACAGTGGTTTAGAGTGGGTAAGGGAACATTGGAAAGGGAATTACTGCCCTGGAACTAATGTCCGTGGCAGGATTAGGAAGTTAGTAGGGGACAGATGGGTTAGTAACTGAGGGGGGGATAAAATAAAGTTATTCATTTACAAACGCAGTCAGTCGCGGGTTTGATGCGAGATATTTGTCTAGACGGAGTTTAAATGAATCAACGGTGATGCAGTCTATAACGTTTCGGGGAAGCCCATTCCACAAGTTGACAACTCGATTGAAGAAGAAATTCTTAGATTCGTGTGAGTTAAAAGATTTACCAATAATTTTGCAACCGTTTCCCCGCGTGTAATTAGATTGGTCGATAGTGAAGTACTTACTACAGTTCATATTGTCGATGCCTTTGATGATTTTGAACACTTGAATTAAGTCACCTCTTAATCTGCGCTGGGTTAAAGGAAATAGATTTAATTCTCTAAGACGCTCTTCGTATGGTTTGTTCTTTAGGCTAGGTATCATTTTGGTAACTCTACGTTGAACTCGTTCTAGCTTGTTTATATCTTTTTGGTAATAAGGGCACCAGGATTGAACGCAGTATTCCAGAAGAGGGCGGACTAATGAATTGTAAAGGGTTAGAATAACTTCTTTGGATTTATGCTCAAATGACCTGCCTATAAAGCCAATTATTTTGTTTGCCTTCTTAACAACTTCTGAACATTGTTGACTCGGTTTTAGGTTACTCGATATTGTTACTCCCAGATCGGTTTCTCTGTTTACATTCTTAAGCTGAGTGCCATTCATCGAATAGTTTGCTTTCTCATTTAGGTATCCGATATGTAGTACTTTACATTTATCCGCATTGAAACTCATTTGCCAAATTTGGGCCCAACATGACAATTTATCTAGATTGTGTTGCATATCGTCAACTTGTTCTTTTGAGAGTACGCTATTTGCAATTTTTGTATCGTCAGCAAATTTTGAGATTGTACAGGTGAGACCCTCATCTATGTCGTTGATGTAAATTAGAAAGAGAATTGGTCCTAGTACCGATCCCTGGGGTACCCCGCTACTTACATTGGTCCATTTTGATGCCTTACCGTTTATGACTACCCTTTGCTTTCTGTCGCTGAGCCAATTTTCTATCCATTTCAACACACCGTCTTGTATTCCATGCGCTTTTAGTTTTAGCAGTAAACGTTTGTGGGGAACTTTGTCAAAGGCCTTTTGAAAATCAAGGTATATAATATCTACAGCTTTACTCTCATCGTAGAGGTTGAGGATATCGTGGAAGAAGTCTAAGAGGTTTGTTAAACAGGAACGTTTTTTACGAAAGCCGTGTTGAGTATCTTTAAGTATGTTATTTTCCTCTAAGTGATTTACGAGTCTGTCTCGTATGACCGTTTCTAGCATTTTACATACAACTGAGGTTAAGCTAATTGGACGATAGTTACTGGGTAGGGATTTGCTGCCTTTTTTGAATATCGGTGTTACGTTGGCTAGCTTCCACTGATCGGGCATAGTTCCAGACTGCAAGGATTTATTGAATAGTAATGTCAGTGGTTTAGAGAGCTCATCCTTAGCTTCCTTTAGAACTCTAGGCGAGATTGTATCAGGTCCAGGCGTTTTATTTACCTTGAGTTTATCTAAACAATTCAATACTTCTCTCTCTGTAACGGTGATATTGCTTAGAACATCTGAATTATCAATCTGAATCGGCGATGGTGTAGGGATATCACTGAGGTCTTCTGTTGTAAAAACTGATGCAAAGAAGGTATTGAGGGCATTACTCATTTGTTCTTCGTCTTTGGTGTATTCCCCATTTTCATCGACTAACGGTCCAACAGTTGAAGTAACGACTTTTTTCTTTCTGATATAACTATAGAATTCTTTCGGGTTTGTTTTACTTTGATTCGCAATATGTAACTCTAAGGTCTTTTTACTTTGCTTAATTAACTTTTTGGCTTTGCGTCGTAGCTCTACAAATTTTACCCGTTCTTCGTCATTTTGTGAGGATTTTAATCTATCATTAGCAAATTTTTTAGCAAGCAGGCAGTTTGAAATATCTTTATTCCACCATTTGGGCTTATTATTATGGCCTGGACGCCGAGTTTTCGATGGTATGCAGTCTTGCACTGCTTTTAGGTAAGTGGCTTCGAATAACTTCCAAGATGTATTTATGTCGTTATTGTGAATTAAAAAGCTCCAGTCAGTTTCTTTAAACATAGCTCTAAGTTTATGGAAGTTTGCTTTCTTGAAATTAGGGACTTTTTCGATGCTACTATTTGGTTCGTTACTAGTAAACTTTAAAGTGAAAGTTATCGTACGATGGTCGCTGTTACTGAATTCATCACCAACATTCAAATTCTCTATTAATTCTTCTTTTGTTGCAAGTACAATGTCAAGAACGTTATTACCACGGGTCGGCGTTCCAACAAATTGATAAAGCGAACTCTCTTGCAAGTTCGTATACAAGTCATGTCCGGAGTGTGAAGTAAGAGTATCGCCCCACTTGGTCACAGGTAAATTAAAGTCACCAAAAATTACGGTATCTTGTGAGTTACTTACATCTGCAATTTGTTCGTAAATTTCTCGGTCAGTTTGCACTGATTGAGCTGGAGGTCTGTATATTAATGCAAGTATTATTTTGGTACCTTTATTATTCTTTATTAGCACAAAAGATGCGTCGACGTTCACAATTTGAGGTTTTGACAAGAGGGTAGGGTTAAGACTTTCTTTGATATAAAGTAAAACGCCACCTCCATTTCGATTTATTCGGCTTTTCTCAAACATTACATAACCGGGAAGTGAATACTCTGCTAAAAAGTCTCTATCTTCTGTATTGAGCCAAGATTCTGTTATGCCAATCACATCATAATTTTCTGTAAACACTAGCTCCTCTAAATCTGAAAATTTATTGCGTATGCTACGAGCGTTTGCATAGAAAACCTTTAAATTTGTTATTTTAGAACTCACGGAACGCTCTTTAATAATATTTTTGGTTCTTGTCGGATCTACATTTATGTTCATGGCTGTCCTCGGTCCTCGCTGTCTTCGGTCCTTATCGCTGGTGGTCCTCGGTTGCCTCTGTTTTTTTCTTGGCGTTGGATGATTTATGTCACTGCTGCTTCTTCTCGGATGGCGTTTTTTGATCCATGGCTGCGGACTGCTTCGTGTAGGAGACGACCCATGCGTGCTGAACCCACAGGGTTTAGATGAGTGCCATCCTTGCGGAACAGAGTAGGCTGGTTGTAGAAGTTGTCCCAGAGGTTGATGAATTCAACTTCTTCCCTCAGACACAAATGTTTTAGTCGGCTATTTGTGCTGAAAGCCTTGTCGTAGAATTTGTCAGGTGCGTCGATCTTGGGGAGAATGCCTGAGATGATGATATTCCTTGACTTGTTTTTGTAGTGCTGGATCATCTTGCGATATTTCTCCATCAACTCTTCGGATCTGGTGCGCATGACGTCATTTGAACCAGCATGGATGACAAAAAGGGTATTTTCATTTCAATCCTTTGTGGTATCTTCGAAGGCTTCCACAATGTCGTCCAGTCCAGCTCCTGGGATGCAAAATCTTTTTCGTTGATTTGGGACTCTGTCGCAGAACTCTTCGACCTGTCCTCGTAGGATGGAATCCCCAACGAGCCTGGTCTCTTCTGGTTCGTCTTCCATCTCTACCAATATCTCAAATCTGTTGGACATTGTGACTGGTAGATGAGACCTTTTCTGCGTTGGCCGTGCACCGTTCCTCACTGGTGTAAATCCGGAAACCTGTGGTGGCGGGACTCTACGTACAGGTCGGGGAGAGGAGTGGTTAGAACGGGGGCGAGGGGTTGGTACTGTTCGTGCTAGCAGGCTTCTTGCACAAGGAGTGGGGGAGAGACTAAGGTGAACAGGGCGGCTGTCCTGGTTTGATGTCGGCTCAGGTTCATCAGAAGCATCTGCTGCAGTGTCTACTGCAGGTGTTGGATTGTTGGCAGATGACGTTGGGGCGGTGGTGGATGCTGGAGTTGAAACAATTTGAGTTAGTGATACTCCAACGTTGAGTGTTACAAACTCTTGGAGTGATTCCAGCTTCCTGGTGAGGGCGTTGATCTTGTTGAGGGCTTCATCCAATTTTGCTGTCAAATCCCCTCGTTGCTGGCAGAGTCGGCAGACTTGTGGATCGGCAGGAGCAAACATGGAAGCACCAAACCTACCGGCGCAGTTCGTACAGGCACGAGGCATGGTGACGATCACTTTCTTCAGTTCACTTCACTCACTTAAAAACACTTAACTCACTTTAAAAACACTAAACTCACTTTAAAAACACTTCACTCCCTTCAGGTCGCTTCACTTACTTAAATAGGCCTAACCGAAAACAAAAATGTTGAAATACACACAAATAGGTTATCAGCGGTGATAGCCTAACCAAAAATTAAAACAAAACAAAATTAAATTTGAATACGCAGTGATAGCCGAACCGAAAACAATTTTATGTTTATTTAAACAGAAATAGGCCACCAGGGGTTATAGCCTATCCTAACCGAAAACAAAAATTATGAAATACCGGTACGCAGAAATAGGTCACCAGCGGTGATAGCCTAACTGAAAATTTAAAAATTGAAGTACGCAGAAATAGGCCACCAGGGATGATAGCCTAGACTAACCGAAAACAAAAATAACCGAAAACAAAAATTATGAAATACCGGTACGCAGAAATAGGCCACCAGCGGTGATAGCCTAGACTAACCGAAAACAAAAATTATGAAATACTGGTACGCAGAAATAGGCCACCAGCGGTGATAGCCTAACTGAAAATTTAAAAATTGAAGTACGCAGAAATAGGCCACCAGGGATGATAGCCTAGACTAACCGAAAACAAAATTAACCGAAAACAAAAATTAAGAAATACCGGTACGCAGAAATAGGCCACCAGCGGTGATAGCCTAACTGAAAATTAAAAAATTGAAGTAGGGGTGGGATTGAGTTGCAAGACGGGTACCACGTGCCCTACGTAAAGGAGGTGGTATACACTGGGAAAGCTCCGAGGAACACTGATTATTAGAATAGCGAGAGAGATGCAACATTGCGGCGGAGAGAGAGAGAATGCAGAGAGTTGATGAGTGGACGGGAGTTAATGATACAAAAGGCCTTCCTTTCAACTTTGTCTAGGAGAGCGGTGTGAGAGAAACCTCCCCACACATGTGAACAATACTCAATACAAGGATGCACTATGTCCCTGTACAGAGCAAGAAGCTGTGCAAGGGAAAAGAACCCCCTAAGGCGGTTGAGCACACCCAGCTTCTGGGAGGCTGCCTAAGCAAGACTGGTAATATGGTCCTTCCAACTGAGTGCAGAAGAAAAAGAGACACCAAGAATATTGAGAGAAGATGAAGGATTGATTTTTGTATTGTTGAAGAATAAGGGATAGCAGCGGAGTTCCTTACGGGTAGATATAACCCAGCAAACATTGAACAATCAGCCCGATACAGAGTTAATAACGGCCTTCTAATTGTTGTGTGTATCGGCCCGATACGCGTAGTTTTTGTTGCCGTCACCATCCCAATTTATTTTAGTTTACCGTTTGCACACCAGCCTTCGATGGAACTTCATTGGCCCGGTAACTGGGCCAATGGTAGATAACTATAACCGTGCCGACACCAATTTTAATATATTGTGCCAATAACCTGTAATGTAGCTGCCTGAAGTGGGCCAATGTATTTCCAGCAAACATTGACTAATCGGCCCGATAAATAGTTAATAACGGCCTTATAATATTTGTTTATATCGGCCCGATATCTGTAGTTTTTGTTGTCGTCATCATCCCAATTTATTTTAGTTTACCGTTTGCACACCAGCCTTCAATGGAACTTCATTGGCCCGTTAACTGGGCCAATGGTGGATAACTCTAACCGTGCCGACACCAATTTTAATATATTCTGCCAATAACCTGTAATGTAGCTGCCTGAAGTGGGCCAATGTATTTCCAGCCAACATTGAACAATCGGCCTGATAAATAGTTAATAACGGCCTTATAATATTTGTTTTTATCGGCCTGATAACTAGTTTTTGTTGTCGTCATCGTCCCAATTAATTTTAGTTTACCGTTTGCACACCGGCCTCTGATGGAACTTCATTGGCCCATTAACTGGGCCAATGGTGGATAACTATAACCGTGCCGACACCAATTTTAATATATTGTGCCAGTAACCTGTACTGTAGCTGTCTGAAGTGGGCCAATGTATTACCAGCAAATATTGAACAATCGGACCGATATATACTGTAGTTAAGAACGGCCATATAATATTTGTGTATATCGGCTCGATAGCTGTAGTTTTTGTTGTCGTCACCGTTCCAATATATTTTAGCTTACCGTTTGCACACCGGCCTTCGATGAAACAACATTGGCGCGGTAACTGGGCCCATGGTGGATAACTATAATCGTGCCGGCACCAATTATAACATATTGTGCCAATAACCTGTAATGTAGCTGCCTGAAGTGGGTCAATGTATTTCAAGCAAACATTGAACAATCGGCCCGATACAGAGTTAACCCGTACAGCCCCAGCGACGCGTTTGACGCGTCGGCGATGTATGTAACGCACAGCCCCAGAGACGCGCCTGGCGCGTCACCCTAATTGCGCCGACCGTAACCTCAGGTGTAGCCATTCAAGAGGGCTCAGATTTGTATGGGAACTGTGTACGTATCCCACGCAACCGTGCCGACGATTGAGAACTCTGAAAGTCCACGTGCGTGCGCGTGAGTGCGCAATAACCTGTTTTTTTTGGGTAATTGCCTTAAATTTTTTACTCTTGTAAAATACGTTTTCGGGGGCTCTGTAGGACCATTCTTTAAGCTTTTTGAGCGGTATTTCGTGGTTTTTCCTTCATTCCTAACCCATTCGCTATTGTTTCTGGAATAAATCAATTTTTTTAAAACCGGCCGGGTTCTGGTGAACAAACATTACAAAACTAGCTGGGGCTCCACGGGTTAATAACGGCCTTCTAATTTTTGTTTGTATCGGGCCGATAATCGTAGTTTTTGTTGCCGTCACCGTCCCAATTTATTTTAGGTTACCGTTTGCACACCAGACTTCGATGGAACTTCATTGGCCCATTAACTGGGCCAATAGTGGATAACTATAACCGTGCCGACACCAATTTTAATATATTGTGCCAGTAACCTGTACTGTAGCTGCCTGAAGTGGGCCAATGTATTACCAGCAAACATTGAACAATCGGACCGATATATAGTTAAGAACGGCCATATAATATTTGTTCATAATGGCCCGATAGCTGTAGTTTTTGTTGTCGTCATCGTCCCAATTTATTTTAGATTACCGTTTGCACACCGGCCTTCGATGAAACAACATTGGCCCGGTAACTGGGCCCATGCTGGATAACTATAATCGTGCCGGCACCAATTTTAACATATTGTGCCAATAACCTGTAATGTAGCTGCCTGAAGTGGGCCAATGTATTTCCAGCAAACATTGAACAATCGGCCTGATACAGAGTTAATAACGGACTTCTTAATTTTGTTCGTATCGGCCCGATACAGTAGTTTTTGTTGCCGTCTCCGTCCCAATTTATTTTAGTTTACCATTTGCACACCAGCCTTCGATGGAACTTCATTGGCCCGGTAACTGGGCCAATGGTGGATAACTATAATTGTGCCGACACCAATTTTAACATATTGTGCCAATAACCTGTAATGTAGCTGCCTGAAGTGGGCCAATGTATTTCCAGCAAACATTGAATAATCGGCCCGATATAGACTTAATAACGGCCTTATAATATTTGTTTTTATCGGTCCGATAACTGTTGTTTTTGTTGTCGTCATCGTCCCAATTTATTTTAGTTTACCGTTTGCACACCAACCTTTGATGGAACAACATTGGCCCGGTAACTGGGCCATTGGTGGATAACTATAACCGTGCCGACACCAATTTTAACATATTGTGCCAATAACCTGTAATGTAGCTGCCTGAAGTGGGCCAATGTATTTTCAGCAAACATTGAACAATCGGCCCGATATAGACTTAATAACGGCCTTATAATATTTGTTTTTATCGGTCCGATAACTTTGGTTTTGGTTGTCGTCATAGTCCCAATTTATTTTAGTTTACCGTTTGCACACTGGCCTTTGATGGAACAACATTGGCCCGGTAACTGGGCCAATGGTGGATAACCATAATTGTGCCGACATCAATGTTAGCACATTGTGCCAATAACCTGTAATGTAGCTGACTCAAGTGGGCGAATGTATTTTAGTTTTTTCATAAGCATCCCAGATTAACCAATGTACTTGAGCAATAATCAGGCCAGTATTGTGTTGTCTTGCATTGGTCCAATACCTTTAGATCTGTCAGCCAATATCGGCCCAATTTGATTTATGCAAATATTCAGAAACCCAAGATATATTGGTCCTATGCATGATAACCATAATCATGCCAATTAATGTTGTATTTAAGTGGACTAGTAAATAAAATGTCAGCTGCCAGCATTGTACCAATGATGGAAGACCTTGCATGTGCCGATTCACTCTGTGCTGTACTGGGCCAATAACTGCCAGAACCGCTCCGTTTCATTTTAGTTTTCCAGTTCCACCCCGCCCTTCGATGGAACATTGGCCTGGTAACTGGGCCAATGGTGGATAACCATAATCGTGCCGACATCAATGTTAACACATTGTGCCAATAACCTGTAATGTATCTGACTGAAGTGGGCCAATGTATTTTAGTTATTTCATAAGCATCAAAGATTAATTGGGGCACTGCAGTAAAAACAATAATCAGACCAGCATTGTTTTGTTTTATATTGGTCCAATACCTTTTGATCTGTCGGCCAATATCGGCCCATTGATTTAATTAAATACCTGTATACCAAAACTCAATATACATTGGCCCTATGCATGAGAAACATGGTCATGCTAATTAATGTTGTATTAAAGTGGCCCAGTAAATCTAATGTCACCTGCCAGCATTGGACCAATGATAGAAGACCTTGCTTGTGCCGATTCACTCTGTGCTGTACTGGGCCAATAACTTTGCCAGAACCGCTCCGTTTCATTTTAGTTTACCGCTTGCATCCCGGCCTTCAATGGAACAACATCGGCCCGGTAACTCTAACAGTATTCATCATTCACTCTAACATCAATTCTGTACACCAATTTCTTCAAGCAGAATCCCCTACTCTCCTTTTTTTGACAGAGACTCAAGTAACATCCACATCTTACACGTCTAGATTTAATTTTCCAGGTTATCAACTGCTCCAAAATTTCAGACCTAAAGGAGGTGTAGGTTGCTTCTCAAAATCTGAAATTGCCCTGGAGGAGGTTACTAGTTTCAATTGTCCCTATTTTGATTATTCTATATACAAATTAATTTCTGCTGGTAAATTTAAATACATATGTTGCATCTACCGTTCCCCAAATACTCCTCCAGAGCAAAGTCTTTTTGATTCTCTGTCCTCACAACTCAGTGTCCTCAACTTAAATGCTTCTTCTGAAATCACTGTGTTGGGTGATTTTAATGTCCATAATGTTGAATGGCTCACTCATTCAGCCAGGACTGATGATGCTGGTCTTGAATGTGAGCTATTTGCAGACTCATTTAATCTCACTCAACTAGCCAACCAACCCACCCGTGTACCAGATAATCCTAATCATAATTCCCACCTACTGGACTTACTTTTAACGACCAATTCAGAAAATTATGATGTTACAGTGAGGTCCCCGCTTGGATCTTCTGATGACTGTCTGATACAGGCCACCTGTCTATCACCTACCACACCTTCCCACTCTGAACCTGTTTTGGTGACTAAATGGCATTACGATAGGGCAGACTGGGAGGGTCTTCAAGGTTTCTTTATTGATATTCCCTGGACCTCTTTCTTTTCTAATGATGCACACTCCACCTTGAGCCACATACAAGATTTTGTAAAAATTGGAATGGAAACTTTTATTCCTCATCAAAAGTACAGTAAAAGATCTAATTCACCTAAATGGTTTGACCATAATTGTGCTAGAGTAACTGAACAAAAAGCAATAGCCTACAATGCATACACAAGATCAAAAACACATGAAGCCTTTAATTACTTTAGAAACATCAGAAATCATGCCAAAACTGTATTAAACCTAACTAAATCAAACTTTCTCCACAAGCAGGCAAATAAACTTCTAAATAATCCAAATGATAACAAAATATTTTGGTCTACTCTTAACTCATTCAAATCCAACTTCACTACTGCTTCATCCATTCCACCATTAAAATCTCCGACTGGCAATCTTGTAAGTGACCCACGAGGTAAAGCTAACCTTCTTGCGGATATTGTCTCCACCAACTCAACCTTAGATGAAATAAATCAAGATGTCCCTGTACTTAATTTTAATTCGCCTGAAATTCCCTCACTTAAGATCCACACCAGACATGTCAAAACTATTTTGCAGAATCTCTCAGTAGATAAGGCTCCTGGTCCAGATGAAATTCCTCCAATAGTACTTAAGAATTGCTCCTTGGTGCTCGCTCCTGTATTGGCCAAAAATTTCCGTCTGTGTACTCATACCTCATGCTTCCCAGTACCCTGGAAAGAAGCAAACATCCATCCAGTTCCTAAAAAAGGTGCCTCTTCAGATCCATCAAACTACAGACCAATAGCTATAACTTCCACTCTTGGTAAAGTCTTTGAAATTATATTAAATAATCACATAATTAAGCATCTTGAGAATAATAAATTAATCAGTGATAGGCAATATGGTTTTAGACGATGTCGATCAACTGCAGACATTCTTTGCCTTCTTACGCATCAAATCAACCAAGCTACAGACCAACATGGTGAAACACATACAATAGCACTGGATATATCAAAGGCATTTGATAGAGTCTGGCATCAATCCTTATTGTCGAAGATGTCACACTACGGCCTTGCATCATTAGTTCCACTAATTTCTTCTTATCTTCATAACAGAAAAATATGTGTAATGGTAGATGGCCTTTATTCTCAATTTCACTCAATAAATGCTGGTGTTCCCCAGGGATCAGTTTTGGCCCCAACTCTGTTCCTCATTCATATCAATGATCTCATATCTACCACTCATAATCCAATACATTCCTACGCAGATGACTCAACACTCCACAGTTCCTTCACATTTACCAATTCTTTCACCCAACCCGATCTTATAAATTCAAAAATAAACACTGCAATTTCTCTGAACCAGGATCTTTCTAGAATTAATGAATGGGGACAAAAGAATCTAGTTTCCTTTAATGCACAGAAAACCAAGTACATTCAATTTTCTAACCGACAGAATCTCACTGACTCCCATATATTTGTTAATGATGTAAATATTCCCACTTCCCCTAGTATTTACATTCTCGGTGTAACATTAACTACTAACTTGAGCTGGACACATTATGTTAGAAGCATTGCTAAGAATGCCTCTACAAAACTGGGACTCCTGTACAGAGTTCGAGAATTCTTCACTGACGAGCAGTTGGCCGTAATATATGAAAGTCATGTGCGTTCTCAGATGGATTACTGTTCACCTCTGTGGGGTGGAAGTGGAGTGGTTGCATTGAGGCAGTTGGACAAAACTCAAAATAAAGCTATTAGATTAATAAATAACTCTGCAATCACACAGGACCTTCCTACATTATCCATACGAAGAAACGTTGCATCCCTTGCATTATTCTACAGATATTTTCACAGCAATTGTTCCGAGGAACTTGCTTCAATTGTGCCGCCTCTCCACATCTTTCCCCGTAGAACTAGGGCAGCTGAGAGCGCCCATGAATTTACACTTTCTCCTCCACAATGCAGAACTTCTGCTTATCAGAATTCATTTATCCCCAGAGCTACTACTCTTTGGAATTCACTTCCCTCGAATTGCTTTCCACAAACTTACAATCTACAAATGTTTAAATCCAGTTGTTACAAACAAAATATGAATGGAGGATGCCTTTAGGCACATGGACCTTTTTGTTTTATCTGTGTTTTTCCTTCCTCCGTTCATTGTCTCTTAAAAAAAAAAAAAAAAAAAAAAAAAAAAAAAATGGGCCAACGGTGGATAACCATGATCGTGCCGACATCAATGTGAACATGTTGTGCCAATTATGTGTAATCAGGCCAGCACTGTGTTGTCTTGTATTGGTCAGATACCTTTAGATCTGTTGGCCAATATCGGCCCATTTGATTTATGCAAATACCGGTATTCAGAAACACGAGATATATATGATCACCATAATCATGCCAATTAATGTTGTATTTAAGTGGCCTAGTAAATCAAATGTCAGCTGCCAGCATTGGACCAATGATGGAAGACCTTGCATGTGCCGATTCACTCTGTGCTGTACTGGGAAAATAACTGCCAGAACCGCTCCGTTTCATTTTAGTTTACCATTTGCACCCCGGCATTCGATGGAACAACATTGGCCCGGTAAATGGGCCAATAATGGATAACCTGATTCATGACGACATCAGTTTTTACTACATTGTGCCAATATCCCTTAAAGGGGACAAAAACAAAAGTTTTAATAATGTCACTGTTATGAAGCTGGCTGTCTGTATTGGTTGAATATTGGCCATATTCAGAACCGATTGCTGGAAACCATAATAATTCCAATACCAATTTTCACTCTATTGATTTGATAACCTAAACTCTGATTGCCATCTTTGGCCCAATTTGCTACCGTTGTCCGTTTGCACAGCAGGATGTACGGGCCCAGTGCTGGCCCGTGCTTCGGACCAATAAAGGTAAACCTGAATCATGTTGACAGCAGTTTTTACTACATTGTGCCATTAACCCTTAAGCTGGCTGCCTGTATTGGTCCAACAGATGCCGGTTCTGCTGGATTTCAGAATCTTTGGGGTCCGAAACAGCGAAGTTTTACTGTACAGTATATTTTGTTTATATTGGTTCAATGTTGGCCCTAATCAGGACCGATGTCAGTGAACTTGAATCATGCCAATGTCAATTTTAACTTTATAAATCTGATAACCTTTACTCCGATTGCCCGCTTTGGCCCAATTTAATATAGTTATCCATTTGCACAGCAGGATATGTACCGGTATGTGCCCAGTAGTGGTCGATGTTTCGGACCGATGAGGGGAAACAGAAGTCAAGCCGGCTCCAATTTGCACTACATTCGACCAACAATCTTAAACCTAGGTACCAGTATTCGCCCAATTCAATTTATATATCAGCTTGTATAACAGTTCTATAATAGTTTTAATCTGGACAAAAGAGGATGAACCGTAATCATGCCATTATAGATTATAACTATATTTTGCCAATAACCATAAATCTGACTCATGTTTGGCCCAATTTATTTAAGTTATCATTTTCACAGTGAAATGTATGGGCCTAGTAACTGGCCCATGTGTAGTACTGATGATGGGAGACTGGAATCATGCCAACACCAAATTGTCCTATATTGGACAAAGTACTGTACCTTAAAAGCTGATATTTAAAATACATCGGTCCAAAACTGGCAACAACATTTTATATTGATATCCATTTACACCTAGGGATGTATGTGTTTAGTACTGGCCCGTGTAGGCTATGTGTGTGCTACTCAAGGGAAAATCTACAAATAGTTTATTTTTAAGAGTTAAATGGAAAATCTACCCTCTCGCACATAGGGATGAGCTTCAAGTTCCTCGAGTTGGAGTAGGTCACCAAATGTGAACCCATGATTCGAAATGTATCCTCTATATATAGATAAGTACAGTAATAAGAATCAAATTGACTAGATTACGTCCTTCAGAGGGCGCATTAATGTTTTAGTAATTTGAAGGAGGTAATACGGTAATTTTCAATCACGTCCACACCATATGGTGGCACATACTAACCATTAATCAGTCTTACTTTTGCCACTGCTCTGGCAGTTGGATACTTCGCTCAATGAAAGTTGGCTAAAATTATTGATGCATATATGCGAGAGGGTTAAGGATCATCATTGTCGAGTCTAGTCATTTTGCCTAAACAAAAATGACATGTTAAACAAATTAATGTACTGTATGTGATAGCATCTAATAATAATAATATTGTACTGGTATATACAGTATATAGGTCATATACAGTATATATATATATATATATATATATATATATATATATATATATATATATATATATATATATATATATATATATACATATATACATATACATTATATATATATACTGTACCAGTACTGTAATGTATACCGGTACCGTATATATTTATATATCAATTTTGCTACCGGTATACTTTAGTACAGTGAAGATCACACAATAATTTATAACAAAATTGTTTACATGATTATGAAAGATAATAGCACAGCCATATGTGTATTGAACAATATGATACATGTCCCTTACATGGCACTCACAGTTGGATTACTCAAAGTTCTATACACAATGTTAGAAATACAAATACATAAAATACATACAAAGCATGCAAAACTGATAATATTGTCATATAAACATTGGATGTTCATATTATGTACCAGTACCGGTATTGTACAATTATTTGTTTATATACTGGTATCGATTAAAGGAACACTTATATAATCCCATACAAATTGATATACCGGTTTGTGGGATGAATTTTCTCAATTAAATATTTTGTGTTTTATTTAATTAGTTTAACCTTATCCCAGCTGAATTAAATTGATATCTACGCTATGAAAGAATTACGGTATGGCACTCACATTTATGGCAGTGTTTAGTGGGCGGGAAAAGTGAAGGACATGCGGGTATGTGTCTAGATAGCCTATATGGGTGATGCCATCCTGCTTGCATAAAGTGTGGAAGAACTTCACAGGGTTGCCACTAATTTTGATAAGTTATTTGAGATGAATTTACAAATCAATTAAATTAAATGTGTAAGTAAGGTGTACCGGTACCTCTCCAAGCCGATAGTAGTGCACATTAGCATATACCGGTAATATATAATAATGTATGAAGAAGGGATTATTGTAGTTATGGTGTATAATAGGGGTTGAAGGTGTCTTGAATGGTACCGTACCGTACATAATGCTCATATACCGGTACAGTATTTTGTTATACTTTTTAGTTACATACATAAATACATTGGTTTAACGTTATTTTTCCATTACATGCATTGTGACGATTCAGACGGTTGCCTTCAAGTAGTTGGAGTGTACTGAAGTACAAAAAAGACACGCCACAGCACTGCCCCACCAAGTGATCACTGTGGCTGATGTTGGTATAGGGCCTAGTGCTAACTGTGCCTCAGCAAGACTCAACAGAGTCCCCCTGCAGCACTTGCACCCTCAGTATCTGCAACCACACCAGCCTTAACAGTGTTATAAAAAGACGGCACCATAACAAGACTCTACTGTATATTAGGCAATTGGACTATAGAACAATAAAATCCGGCCCCAACATGCAAACACTGTTGCCGACACAGCTAGGTGTGGTGCAAAACGGCCCCCAGGTTAGACTCAGTCCCCTGTGGCACCTATCCGCACCCCACCAGCCTCGGCAGTGCCATACCAAGACAGTGCTCAGATAAAGACTTTACTGTCTAGTAATGGCTGTTGATCCACAAGTCTATCGCCATCCCCCCTATTAGTCGCCTTGTACGACACGCAGTAGTATGCGTGAGGCATAGGCTTATTCTTTTTTTCCTCCACCATTAGATGAAGGCCCCCTTACCCCCTGGGGGGTAGGGATTGCATTAGTCAACCATTTACATATCAAGTGGAAACTGAACTGACCATACCTAACAGTAATGAGATACCGGTACTCGTATTAAGAAGGGCCTCCAGCAATTTACAGGCTTCGAACTATTTTATTTATGCATTTTACAACCACAGATCCTTCTTAAACTGCACAAAAGCGTCTAAACATAGCTAGAATAAAATGTAAAAGCTGTCACCGGTACAGCATGAGTTAAACAGAATTACTAGCTAAAATACAGCTGCAGTACATGTGTACTGTATATACATAAGATTCGAAAGTGGTCAATTCTGGCCGTTCTCAGTGTATTTCTCACTGGAATGTATTTCACGTGTTTTCTTTTTCTCGAATATCTTACTCTATCGGTATGCTTTTGCTCCATTTCCTCCGGTATATTCACTTTATACGTATAAACAAAAAATTGCATAATCTGTTTTCCTAAACAACTTTGACAAACAACTAGTCGTTATAATTGAAAGTAGTTTATATATATATACCTGGTATATATGCACACACACACACACACACACAATTATGTACTGTACACACTTATGTATATATATATATTGTTACGACCGGGACTACGAATAAAACAAGGGCACTTAATGATTGGACTAGTAATAGGGCACTATGCAACAACGGTACGCTAGATCCAAACACTCAAACTTATATGCTGGCGAACAAAAACACCTATACCCTTCAGGGTTAATCTGCGATAGCGGGGTATCCTTAACTGGGCATAAATGTACTCTACCTCAGGCTAACCTGCACTGGTATAGCCTGATAACAAACAAGATGCAAGTTACGTTAAAATGAATACAAAGGAATCTATGGAAAGATCAATTAAATCACTGCAAGATTTAATACAATATAAAGATGCTTCAATACAGTTACTCTAAACAACAATAAACTCTTCACTCCTATCTGAAAGAAAGTGAAGTATAGTCCTACAGCATAGACCTGGAAACTTCTGAAGAAAGTCTGATGCTCATAAGATGCTCGTATCTTAAACTATATAAAGGCAGGAGGCAGGACACCACACGTGTAAATCGAATCCACTAAAAGATAGGACATATAATGTTAACTGACACGAGAATACTATAAATGCGCAACGGTAGCAATGCTCGACACTAAAAGAAGTACTTCCTCATCAACGAAACAGTCTGCTATGGTTGTGCGGCTCAGCAACAACCTAGACTAATAAATGCTGTGAATAATAATGCGTACATATCAAAGAGCTTATATTAAATACTAACAAGTGTCTACTCGATGAATAATGTCTAGCTGGGATACTCTAGGTAAGGAACTGGGGTTGAGCAAGACAGGCTCGTAGCCTAGCGATGTCCTTAAGACTGCATCCTTTAAGTTACGTTAATTGACTAGGGTGCTCTCTTGATAGATCCAGATCACAAGTATCTGGTTCTATGCTGGCGACCCTCTAAAGACAAGCAAAGAGGCAGCAAAGTGTGGAACTGGTACAGGCCAAAACCCTCAGTCAACACAATGCTGCACGCGCAAAGGACGCAACCGAAAAGACAACCCTCCTTTACTTCTCCTCCGTTCTCGTGATATTCCTGTTTCCCCTTAATCGATCATCTATCTCCTCTCCGATTTTTTTTTAATTCCTATTGTTGCACCTCATCTCACCTCTTCCATCTTCTATCCTTTAACATCCTTCCCCTTTCTCTTTTTTTAATTCCTCTTTCATTGTATCTCTACATATCCTTTTCATGTCTCTTCCCTTTTCTCTCATCTTTCCTATTTTCTGCTTTTTGGTTTTCTTTCCTTTCATCTCCAATTCAGTTTCTTCTCCTCTGTCCTCTTCTCTCTTCCCTTTTTCCCCTCTACCCTTTCTCTGATCTTCCCTCTTTAAGTTAATGCTTGTTTTAACAGATATTTTCCAATAATTACAAAACAAATAAATAACGCATACCTAGATAAGCAGTTTATAACCCCAGAATTAAAAATCATGATTAAACAGAAAAATAAACTAGCTAGGAAATATGCTATCAGGCCTATCACATTTGGAGAGGAGTTCCGTAGACTACGTACCCAGGTAACCGAAGCTTAAGATCAGCTAAACGAAACTATTATCAATCTGAACTCCAAGAATCTGCCGGTAATGCTAAAAAGGTTTGGAACATAATTAATGATGTTCTTGCAGGGAAATCTAAACAAAAAATAAACAACACTTTCATTATTAATAATACCGAGTTGAGTAGACCTAATGATATTGCGATACACTTTAACTCATATTTTATTGATGTCGATAAAAAATTAGCAGAAAATATAGATACTTCAAACGTAGACTTTACATCCTACCTACAAAATAGACAAGTAATGCCTTTTTCCATGTCTCCCGTCACAAGCGATGTAATAATCAATACAGTAAAACAACTACGGGACTCCTCTCCTGGTTATGATGAAATACCAATGAAAATATTAAGGTTTGTAATTACAGCTTTGTCTCCAGTTATAGTATATCTTTGTAACATGTAATTTTCCAGTGGTGTTTTTCCCGATTGTCTTAACATTGCAAAAGTTACCCCTATATATAAATCCAGAGATAGTTCAATCTTAAATAACTACCGTCCTGTGTCTGTACTCCCAGCTATGAGTAAAATCCTAGACAAAATTATGCATACAAGGATTACAGAGTTTTGTTCAACCAACAATATTATTAATGAGGCTCAGTATGGGTTTAGAAAAGGATGTTCAACAGAGTCAGCTTTATCTTCATTTACTAACGATATCCTCAAATCTTTTGATGACAAGCATTTTACAGTTGGTATATTTTTAGATCCATCCAAAGCATTCGACCATCAAATCCTCCTAAAGAAACTCTAACACTATGGCATTAGAGTTACCATTAACACTCAACGAGCGGCCTGGGCGGTATATTTGACCGTGCCGCCCAGCGGGTTATTTTACCATAAATGGGGTTGTTTCCGTGCTCCTTTTCATGCATAAACAAGAGCCAGAGCATAATACAAGTATGTATCCGTGAAAGGGCAATAAATGAGCTTTCCAATGACACCAGAACCATCCTTCTACGATCACTGGTTGTCTTGCAACGATCGTGCAACCGAAGGGCAAAATCGGTAAAATACGGTCATTTCCTTACATTATTACGTGTGAAACGAGTGACCTTACCCATGACCTTTGATCTTGACCTTCGACCTTAGAATTTCTTATCAAGGATTTAGTTAGCTTAACCCGTTCAGTACCGTAGGATACAGTAATAAAAGTCCCCCCCAGTCCCAAGCAATGTGGCCAAAATGGCAGGAGAGACCATCTTTCCACCTCAAGAGATGAGGCAAGACTGGCTCTCTCACCCTTCAGTGGGTCTTTTATAAGCTGAGAGAAAAACAATACAAAAAAGGTACAGGGTTGTACAGGCAGTTACAAGGACAGTACATAACTGACGGCTATAGCCATCGCTGGGTCTGTGGAGTTAATTATCTACTGACGACTATAATCATGTATAAAAGCTTGTTGATTACAAATACTGATCATATACTGTGACCTTGACCTTTGACCTTTGACTAAAAATAAAATACATATATTTGGATGGTCGTCCCATTGACCAACAGAATTTGCCTGTATAATTTGATGACAATACATTAAACAGTCAAGGAGGAGCTTAAGGAAAATGACAAATACTCTTATTTTGACCTTGACCTCTGACCTTAACTATTACAATATTTATGTGAAATTTGATATATATATATATATATATATATATATATATATATATATATATATATATATATATATATATATATCAAATTTCACATAAATATTGTAAGTAGTAAGCCATAACATATTCAGTTTTCAAAAAATTTAGTAATCTTTTTTTAACCCTTAATTAGCGGCGAGCAACATAAGTCGAGTTAAATAAAGCTGGACTATGTGGCGGCGCTCGACATAGGTCGAGTGGCAATTTCAGCACGTAATGTGGCTGAGAGAGAGAGACAAGTGGTGGCAGGAGACTAGCGAGCGTATGACTGCTCCAGACCACCGCGGCGAACCTACTGACACAAATCTCAGCTCCCTCCTCCCTCTCTCACTCGCTACATACTCAATTATGTACCGAAACTACCGAATTACCTGCTTTTTGCACTCGCGTTGCACGGTTATTGCAAGAAAACTATCCATCATACAAGGATCGTTATGGTGTCATTCGAAAGCTCTGTTTATGCCCTTTCAGGGATAGGTACTTGTTTTACGTTCTGGGTCTTATTTAGGCATGAAAATGATCACGTAAACAGCCCTATTTTGGCTAAAAACACCCCGCTGTGCGGTACATATAAATAAACCGCATAGGCCGCTCGTAAGGTGTTAATAAATAATAAAAGTTGACCTTTGACCTTGACCTGTGTCCTTGACCTTTATGTAAGAGTAAATTTTTGTTGTATTGACATTGCCCATGAAAATCAAATAAGCATGCCTAATTGTATTAAAACCCATCAGTTAGTTTCATATATATTAATAAAATAGTTGACCTTTATCTTGACCTTTATATGTCTCAACATTTATTATTTTCCTTTTCACTTAAAGGGCAACTGTCTCACCAAATTGTGTGAAGTTTGCATGAAAAGTAAAGAAAATAGCATATTGACCTTTTATTTGAACTTGACCTGTGACCTTCACGTTTCATATGGAATTTAATAGTTTGTTGTATGACCTTGGCTTAGGTATTCCGAATATACATGGTAAGCCTAGTGAGAATCTAAGAGTTAGTATAAAAAATACTAGTAAAAAAACTATGTTGACCTTTGACCTTGAACTTTGACCTTACCCTTTAGTATATTTATGTAAAATTTGAGCAATACGATATCAAGGGTTACCAGTACCTTGTATAGTGAAAATGAAGACATTTGAATAAAAACTACAAATATATAGTATAAGTTGACCTTTGACCTTTACCTGTGACCTTGACCTTTATGTAAGAGTATTTTTTGTTCATTGATATTGCCCAGGAAAATCAAATAAACATGACTAATTTCATTAAAACCCATCAGTTAGTTTTATATATATATATATATAGAATAATTGACCTTGACCTTTGACCTTCACCTTGACCTTTATGATATGTTTCTCAGAATGTGTTATTTTTCCTTTAATTTAAGGTGCAACTATCTCACCAAATTGTGTGAAGTTTGCACGAAAAGTAAAGACATTAGCATATTGACCTTATATTTGACCTTGACTTGTGACCTTGACCTTTCATATGGAATTGAATATTTTCTTGTATGACCTTGGCCTAGGTATTCCGAATATTCATGGTAAGCTTAGTGAGAATCTAACTGTTATTATAAGAAATAATAGTACAAAAGTTATTTTGACCTTTAACCTTGACCTTTGACCTTACCCTTTAGAATATTTATTTCAAATTTGGTCAATAAGATATCGAGGTTACCAGTAACCTGTATAGTGAAAATGGAGAAATTTGAGTAAAAACTAAAACACATGAAATATTTACTTTATTTTTAACCTTGACCTTTGACCTTAACCTTTTAGTTAAATTGAATATTTCTTTTTGACTGACCTTTGCATTGCCCAAATGTATATACCTGTCAAGTTTGGTGAAAATCCATCGAACGGTCTAGGAGGAGTTACCGGACGGACGACGATGACGACGACGACGGACGACGACGACAGACAAGCTGAATTATGGTGCACAGTATACGGGCGGGATCTGTGTGCGCAATACCACTCTGCTTCGCAGAGTTGATAAACTAAATAAACAATGTGGTATACTGTAGTTAACAGGCCAATGTCTCGACTTAAATGCCCTAAAACTTTTATATTATTCAGTAATTTATCCATTTTTCTTATACTGTCATACAGTATGGGGAGCGACGGGTAAAAGTAAATTACAACCTGTTGAAGTTGCACAAAGAAGAGTTATACGAACAATTACATTTAGATCCAAATATGCTCATACCAATGAACTATTTCGACAACTTAATCTCTTAAAATTTGAAGATATTAACATCTTTTGCAGTGCTATCTTTGTATACAAAGCATTAAAT
>CM064510.1:24752026-24867141 GCA_032716605.1 Paralithodes platypus
TGTATCTTTAAATATTACAAATACACCTATTTTTACCAAAGAGATGCCCACATAAGATAATATTATGAAACAAATAAAAGAGTGGAGGAAGATAAATTAATATACATATATAACAATTATTATCATTAACCCACAGGACCCCAGCGACGCACGTGATGCGTCGGCAATGTATGCAACGCTAAACCCCAGCGCCGCAGCACCTGCGTCAGCAATTTCGACCTTATTTACTCTTGTCCTATGGTAGCTAAAGGCTTGAAAATGGTATGGGCTATTTCTTATGATGTTGCCGAACAGTGGCGGTACTCGTCAACTTCTAAGTCTAGACACGCGGGTGAGTGGCGCCTGTTTACCCACTTTCTTCACCTCGACTTTCGACCTTATTTACTCTTGTCCTATGGTAGATGGAGACTTGAGATTTGTATGAGATATTCTTTAGGATGTTGCCTAACAGTGGCAATACTTGGCAACCCCCAAGTCCAGCTGCGGTGGGACTTGGGACACGTGGGAGGAGGGTAAGTCAGTTTTTCCGTTGATCTCGCGAGTGATACATAATGTCCGATTTACCTCTTCGTTACCCACGCAGGGGTGTTAGCCTTGAGGATGCACTGGCTATACTTGAGGAAAGTGATGTGCCTGATAGTGACACTGGATCGTCAGATGAGGATTCAGGGGACGAGTATCGGCAACTTTGATGGAGATAGAGGATATGCAAGAGGAGGAACCCATTGTCCCCATCTCTCGCCGCCTCGCAATGTTGGAACAATGGGAGGAAAGTGGGTATCGCTCCACCACTGCTCCCTATGACATAGTTGACTCCCCACCAAGTGGGGCAGAGGAGGAGGAGGAGGAGGAGGCAGATGACACAGACCCCATGGCATTCCTTAATATTCCGCCAGGCCATCGTAGGGGTCAGAATCCCTGACGAGCTGAGGAGAGGGGTCAAGTTGTTACACCGCACGTGCGTTGCGGTCCTCCCCCACGCCTGCTTTTACCACCATCTCGCATTGTCTCCCCTCCAAAAGCTGCAACCCATAACACCTTCTATGGGTTGCGCAGGGGTGCAGCCATCTTAATGTCGTTGCACACTGACCCGAAAGCCCCTCCAGACGAGTTCACGACTAAAAATTTCATCCTGAGACGGCGAATCGGCAACATAATTGTGGATATCGTAAATTAGCCGTGGGTGAGAAGAAAAATCATGCAAAGGGTACACTAAAATATCCACGGAACAAATATGACCCAGAAGACTGCGATACAACTCAGAAAAATTGTATTTGAACATCGTAACTTAGCCGTGAGACGTGCAACCGATGGGCTGTCAAGGTACAAAAGGGGCGTACCTGAGCACCAATCACACAGTCTGCAACTGTTTATTTTAGTATACATATATTTTATTATAGATTATTCCTATATATAGTATTCAATTATATATTATTCCCTCATATTTGTTTTTAGTATATCTTTTACTAGATTTGTTTTCATATCCTATTTATTATACTATAGATATAGTTTATTATAGATTATACCTATATAGATTGTTCAATTATATATTATACCCTAATTTTTTTAGTATATCTTCGTTGTATTATATATTATTTATTTATTATTGAATTCATTATTAATTGGTCAGTTTACAGTAAATAGAATAGGCCTACCTTCATTAGTGTTTATTTTATTTTGTCTTTATTTTGTTTTTATTATGTATTATTTACTTATGTAGTATTCATTAGTTATTTATTATTGTATTCTATATTGGTCAACTTATATAGTATACCTTCATTCGTGTTTATTTTATTGTCTTTGTTTTTTATTTATTGTTTATCATTTACTTATTATGTATTTAATTGCATTTCATACCTATTTATATATATATTGTTCACTCATAAATTATACCTTCAATCAAGTGTTCCACCATGTCTGACTCTCATTTGTATTCTATATATATTTATCATACAGTGTACATCAACTCTCACTAGATTTGCTCGTCCTCATGGTGCGGTGTTTCTATTGAAGAGGTTTGGTGGGCTGGGGAGGAACATACGTCTTTGATACGGACCATACGTCTTTGATACATACCATGCGTCCTTGATATGGACCATATGACTTGGATACGGACCACACGTCTTTGATACGAACCACACGCTTTTGAGACGCAGAGTTTGCGATGAAGACCAGACTCAGACAGTTGCCTGGGGATTTCCACAAACTTTTGAACAGCTCAAAATCTCGTATCAACCCCTGATACGTCGCTTGGACCGTGAGAGTCACCCACGGCTAATTTCCGATATCAACGATTATGTTGCCGATTCGCCGTATCAGGCTGAAATTTCGAGTCGTGAACTCGCCTGGAGGGGCTTCCGTGTCAGTGTGCAACGACCTTTAGCAGCGCAGCCATTGACTTCCTCAGAAGAAGAAACAGATGAGGACATGCCTGCCCTAGAATCATCTCCACCACGCCACCTCGCATGCCGCTTGTTTCCCTTCTTATCAGCCCGGGATAACTCAGCGCATTCTCCGCCTCGCCACCCGACACCACCACCACCATCATACTCTCCACCACCAACATCACCCCCTAGCCCACTACCTTACTCATCTCTACCTGGTTCACCTCAGCCTGGGAACTCCCACGCACACGATTTCTCCGGACTACCTCAGACACCATCACCGCCTGCGTCGCCACAACGCCCTACCAGCCAACGTGGGCGTAGCCGTGGCCGAAGGGGACGCCCAACCCCAGGTGGTGCGAGAACAAGCTCCAGGTCAACAACTCGATCAAGGGCTAGGTCGAGGTCGAGGTCAAGAGACAGGGCAAAGCCCTCACACCACCCTGGTGCCCCTGATGGTGACTCCTCTCCTGACGACTCTGGCGACGAGGGTTCTGCCGATCAACCCTATGTGTGTAATATGGTGGATGGGGAGAACTTTGTGCCCACCGACTACAACTTTGTGACTGCCAGGAATGTCGGCCCTGCGCTCCCAAACCAAGGCAACAAAACCACGAGACTTGACATACTCCTGCAATTTTGTACTGCAAGCTGGTACAATTACTATTTCATGGCTGGGAAAGAGCAGCACAAATACTCTGCCAGCCTGTCATGGAACACACTAGCTGTCCCAGAATTTGACATGTTCTTGGCCATTGTCATCCTGATGGGGGTAACGAAGAAATCCTCAATCAAGAAGTACTGGTCCTGGAATCCCCTCGTCCGAACCCCCATCTATGGACAAATAATGAGCAGGAATAGGTTCACGGCCATAATGGGGAACCTTCATTTCATAGACAGCCTGGCAAGTCACACCAGAAATCAGGATCAAACCAGAGCTATGAAGGACCCCATGGAAAAGATAAGACCCATCTTCGAATGCCTCAAGACAAAATGTTCTGCCGTCTTCAAACCCCATCAAAAGCTGATTATTGACGAGAGTTTGCTGCTGTGGAGGGGAAATATCAGCATCCGCCAGTACATGCCCAGCAAACGACATCCTTATGGCCTGAAGACATTCGTGATGTGTGACTGTCGCACCAATTATATCCAGGACATCATTCTGTACATAGGCAGGAAGACAGAATTGGTGGAATCGAGGATCTACAGAATTTCTGGGCCGTCGTGATCACCATGATGCAGGATTACTTAGACAGGGGCCACATACTGTACCTGGACAACTGGTGTACCAGCCCCTCCCTTGCCAAGTTCCTGCATAGCCACACTACAGGAGTCTGTGGCAGTCAGGAGTAATCAGACTGTTATGCCTGATCTACCACCCAGGCAGGAAAAGGGCTCCATAATCTACCGGCAGGCTAACAATGTCCTCATGTTGTCTTGGATGGATAACCAGGATGTGAACGTCCTCACAACAGTCCACCGTCCTATCTTCCAAGACAGCAGACGTTGTGACAGAGCAACAGGTGAAGTAATCAAGAGACCTTTGGCCATCTGTGATTACAATATAAACATGCGTCTGGTCGACAATTCTGATCCTGTCATCTCGTCAGTCGAGTGTGCGAGGAAGACGATGAGGTGGTATATGAAGTTATTCTTCCACCTCCTTGATATAACCCTGTACAACTGTCACATCCTTCACGCAACAATCACAGGCAAATTGGAAACTATGGAGAAATTCTGCATCGAGTTGTCCAGGGAGATGTTGAGGAAGAACATGACTGCCCCCCAAGCCCAGTATCGTATAAATACGATAGAATATGACTCTTTTGTGATCTTGTATGTCTCTGTGACGTCACGATCTCTCCTACAGCACGACGTAGGACGAGTAGATCGTATATTATAAGATTGTAAATAAGTTAAGTTATAAAAGGCCTAATATGCTATTAAGCAATATTGCCATGGTCTTATGTAGTATATATGAATTTATCGTATATATTAATATAATTTATCGTATAGAGCAACCTAAATGCGGTACGATAATTTGGGCTCCTGGCGGTTTGCCAAGGCAGCAAGGTGTGCTTTTGAGGTACGCCAGAGCCTTCACGAACACCAACCAGTTAACATCTAATTTTCCGCCCTAAGTTGATCGTGCTTTTGTGCCTCTAATCACAATACACATACAGCAATACACACAGCTACACCATCACGACGCTCTCATCGACATCATGACTGACTGATAGATAAGCATATTATTCATGTCCATTCCCATGTAATAATTTATTCTTTCTTTAACTTGACTCGAGTCTTGGGACCGAAGTCTCGTTCCCCATTGTCCACCACCATATTGGGTAAAACGTTCTCCCTTGCCTCATTGCCACGTGGAACTATTGGTGAGTTAATTCCTGGCTAATATTAACCCTTATAACCTTACCCTATATATACATTTATTATGTGAGACCTTTGGATATAAATTAGCTTGTTTCAGATTGAATTCAATTTAGATATAGAGTAGTTTTCATTTAGATTGATTTTATTTGATTCATTATAGCTTAGTAATATTTAACTTCCATTGATAGTTTACCACATTGGTGCCCAGACCCGGGAATTAGCTACCAGTAAAGGATTTTTAGGCAATGAACAAGGGGACATATAACAGGATGCAGGAACAACTCTATGATAAACTGGCAAGGCTAGCCAAGCGATGGTTAGAGCCGGAATGCAGGGTCACATCGTTGCATCTGCCCAAGTTCTGCATCCCACCCATCATCTTTCCCCAATAATTTTCTTTTCCGTTTCAGACTTCCTGTGACATATGACCTGACCTAACATTTTTTTTCTTGTTCAATATGATCCATTAGTAGGTATTGCTATTTAGTGTACTATTTTTTCTCCATAACATAGAAGTCCGCCGGTTGGCGTCTCTTAATTAGACTATTATTTGGCCGTTGTTTTTGTAACGTAACATTTAGATACATAGCCTATAGGCTCACATGCAAAATGGATAAAAACGATAAAGAGACACCGTCTAGTGGGGTGCTGATCAAAGCCCCTAAAAATCAAAGGGCGGGACTTCGGGGAGTATTAAATAGGCTAATTGTGGACGTCAACACTTTCATCACTACTGCTGAACTAGAGGAATTGGAGGCTAGATTAGAAAACGTCCAGGCTACCCACGGACGTATTACGGCTCTGAGTGAGGTGATTGTGGCTGACATGATAGAGGAGGAAGAGATTGTTACAGAGTGTGATAATCGCGCCCTCTATGACGAACCTGTCTTTAGAGCGAAGTACCTATTACAGCGTGCAATCGCGAGTAAGAAGGGAGGCGATAATGAGGCCCATAGAAGGGCTGACCCAAAATATACTGTACACCTCCCAAAGCTCAATCTTCCTACATTTGGGGGCAAGTTAACTGAGTGGTTAGCTTTTTGGGACGTATTTCGATCTACGGTTCATGAATCCTCTTTGGATAATGTCCGCAAGTTTCACTATCTGAAGGGACAAATGGAAGGAGAGGCCTTACATTTAATAGAGGGTTTTGCAGTAGTGGGTGGTAGTTATCTTGAAGCGGTACACTTATTAGAGTCCACATACGGGGATAGAGAGCAGTTGAAGATGGCCCATGTCGTTGCCTTGTTGGAGCTCGCAGAACCACAGTATAAGGTTGATGAGTTGACAAACTTCAGGGCAAATATGGAGTGCCATACTCGATCGCTAGACACCCTAGGGCTTACCACGCAGGAAATGTTAGTCATTATCTTGCGTCAGAAGCTTCCTATGGCAATACTTGATAAGGTAAGATCATTTGAACTGGGGTAGTTCAAAACTCAGTTCAGCATGGAGATCAATAATCTACAGTTGAACAAAGGGAGAATGTATGTGTCGGGAGGGAGTGAGAATATGGAGAAGAGGGGAACAATAAGCATGACAGTGGGGACTAAAGTAAAGAAGGAGGGTGTGTATAAGAAACCTGCTCAGATTTTATGTAAGCTATGTAACAACAAACATAAATGGAGTTTCTGCGTAAAATACCCAACAAATGAGACAAGACTAGCACAGGCGAAAAGATTGAAGCTATGTGTAGGTTGTCTAAGTGGGGAACATGGTAAGCAGGGACAATGTACTGCTACATACTTAAGGCCCTGTCGGCACTGCAAAGGACATCACTTTGATAAGTTGTGTCCTACTGCAGATAAAGTCAAAGACGTCAAAAATGAGGGTACTACAACTGTGGCACTAGGTAGCACGCAAGACACCACTATATTGCCCACAATACAGATTCCCATGGAAGGTAATGACAGTAACAAAGTTTGTCGGGTACTTCTAGATCAAGGATCTCAACGTTCCTTTATAAAGAGGTCCGTACTAGTGGGATTGAAGCACCGAATCGTAGGGGCTGAGACTCTTCGATTACAGGGCTTCACAGGGGTTACTGATAAACAAAACTACGAGATAGCGGAGATTTCATATTTCTATCGTAAAAACCGGTACTTTATGACTTGTATCGTAGTAGACACCCTACCAGAATATGTATCTGTGGGTGTGAAGAAGGTGGAACACACATTACGTAGCAAAGGGGTTAACTTGTCAGATCCCATGGGAAATCAGAGTGAGGTGCATGTTCTACTTGGTGTGGATCATTATTATGAAGTAGTATACCCTGGATTTAAAAAGATGTGTGGTGTAATTTTAATCCCCACTAAATTTGGATACTGCATGAGCGGAAAGGTGCATACTACACAGTCAAAGGTCCTGGTCGACACGGTCTCGATATATAGAGTCAATGTAACCGCGGCAGAGGAGTTGGGAATCCTCCCTTCCCAACCTAGTGACCCTAAGATGGCTGCCGAGTTCGACCTGGAACGACTGTGGAGATTGGATCACATAGGCATTAATCCTATGGAGACTGATTATGACTCGGAAGTTGCGCTACAAAGGTTTGACGAGTCTGTGTGCTACTGTGCCTCAGACAAGCAATATAAAGTTAGTTTACCCTGGAAGAACAGTGAGATAAGCCTGCCTACCAACTATGGTTTGGCATTAGGTCGCTTGCGCGCATTGCAGCGGAAATTGTCTAACGAACCGAGCACGCGCCAGGCGTATGACGATGTATTTCGGAGTTATGAGGATAGGGGCTTTATAGAGAGTCGATGTCAGGGAACCGTGTAAGAAGGGTAGGGTTCACTATCTGGCCCATCATGGGGTAAAGAAAAACAGCATCACCACACCAATACGGGTGGTGTATGACTGTTCTGCCCACCAAGGACAACAACCCAGTCTAAATGACTGCCTGTTGACAGATCCGTCCATGGTGTCGGACCTGTCCCAACATCTATTGCGGTTTAGGCTGGGGAAGTATGCCTATACCAGTGACATCGAGAAGGCATTCTTGATGGTCAAGCTAAAGGAGGAAGATAGAGATGTTACCCGCTTTCTTTGGTTCGGCGACATTAGCGACTCTGAAAGTCCCATCATAATATACCGTTTTCGGGTTGTACTCTTTGGGGCCACTTGCTCGCAGTTTTTGTTAAATGCCACAATCAGAAAACATCTAGCTGACACTCATGAGGACACAAGTAAACTATCTCGCGGATTATACGTTGCCAATTTGCAGGGTACTAGCGATAGTCAAGATGATTTGTTGTATGCATACTGGCAAGCACGCAGATTGTTTGCGGATGCACATCTATTTCTCCGCGAGTGGGTTACTAATAGTGAAGATCTTCAGAGTTTAATACAAGTGGATGGTACGGCATCTCTTAACCAGGAAAAGTCCAGAAATTTGGGGATGATCTGGCAACCTAAACATGACATAATAACTTTTCAAACAAGGTCTTTTGCTCAGCAGACAGGAGCGCACACAAAGAGAAGTCTGTTGAGCAAAGTTGCGCAATTTGTTTATCCTTAGGGTCTAGCATTACCTGTTACCATAAGATCTAGGATTCTAATGCAGGAAGTTTGGAGACGTAAGATAGGATGGGATGACAGTTTGCCCGAGGACCTGAATGACCAAGGGACATTGTTGTTGAATGAATATGCCATCCTATGTACTAAACCTATACCTCGTAAAGTGGCGGCGTTCGGTGACGTTACGTTACACACGTTTTGCGATGCTAGCGCCACGGCATACGGGATAGCCATATATGTTGTTACTTCATTTGGGGCATATTTAGTTACAGCCCGGGCCAAGGTAGCCCCGGTTAAAAAGGTAACTATCCCTAAAATGGAATTGACTGCCATGCTGCTATTAGCACGTCTGGTGCAACATGTACGCGCAGCATACGAGAGCGAATTAAATATTGAAATCGTTCATGTATGGTGCGATAGTCAGGTCGCACTCAACTGGATACATAGCAAGAAGTCTCTGCCACTTTATGTGCGGAATAGGGTAGATGAGATTAGAGCCCTTTTGCCAGACGTTGCTTATCATTATGTAAATACAAAGGATAACCCTAGTGATCTCATAACTAGGGGTATAGCGGCTAGCCAGTTAATGAAGTCCGAATTGTGGTGGCATGGTCCAAAGTGGCTGCTCCATGAAAGTGAATGGACGATATGGCATGCTGTTGGTGAGGGACTTCTGCCACTGGAAACAGTGGCAGTTACAGCCCAACCAAATGAGCCACCGGGTCCTATCATGAAGTGGGCAAGATTCGGTGACTATAATAAACTAGTCAGAGTTGTAGCTTGGGTGTTGCGATATGTATCCAATCTTAAGCTTAAAGTAACGGGCCAACTCTGCAACAGGGGTCACAACATTGATGCTCGTGAATTTAAAGCAGCTGAAGTAACTTTGATCAAATGGGTTCAAGTAGAAACCTTTTCCAATGAATTAGAATCCTTGAAAAGCTCGAATAAGACATTAATGCCTAATATAGTGCGTCAACTAAGGTTGCACCTAGACAATGGCCTCATCAGGTGTGAGGGTCGCCTGAAGTGGTCGGGTGTACAAGACGGCACAAACCGACCTATACTTATGCCAACAAGACATCACGTTACTGATCTATTGATCATACGTGCACATAGGGAAGTAAAACACTACGGGGTATGTCATATTATATCAAATTTACGTCTCGCATGGTGGATACCCAGAGTTCGACAAGTAGCTCGACGCGTAGTGAGAAAGTGTTTAATATGCCAGAGACTAAAGGGTAAACCATATGCAACTGGACCAGCTCCACCTCTACCTGAATGCCGTGTAAAGCACGTAGAACCTTTCCAAGCCGTAGGATTAGATTACACAGGGGCATTGAAGACGAGGGAGCATGAGAAGGTTTATATATTATTGTTTACCTGTGCGACGTCTCGAGCGGTACACCTAGAACTATGTGATAATATGTCTAGCGAAGAATTTATGCTGGCGTTCAGACGGTTTTGTGCCCGTCGTTCATTCCCTCAACTCATTCTTAGCGACAATGCTCCCACTTATGTCCAAGCATCAAAATATCTAAAGGATATGAGTAGTGATCCTACTATCATCACTTTTTTGGGAGAGAAGAGGTGCGAATGGAGGTTCATTCCAGTTAAGGCACCTTGGTTTGGTGGCATGTGGGAACGATGTGTCGGCATAGTAAAGTCAGGACTAAGAGCGGTTGTAGGACGTGCTCTATTAAAGAAGAGTGAGTTGACGACAGTCCTCACAGAGATAGAGGCAGTCGTGAATGATCGCCCGCTTACATACGTGTACACCGACCTGCAAGAACCACTACCATTAACGCCAGCTCACTTGCTATATGGGAAACCATTGACTGCGTTTCCATCTGATTTCCAATCCATAGTAGAGTTAGAGGATCCCTCGTTGTACTCTGAGGTAGCGGTGTCTAAGAGATACCAGTATATATCCAGGATAATCGAGGATTTTAGGAAACGGTGGATTAGTGAATATCTGCTAGCATTGAGGGAAAGGAGTGTTACTCCCTCTGGTAGACCAACGGCACCTACAGTTGGCAAAGTTGTTTTAATTAAAAAAGATAGTCCTCGTTTATACTGGAAATTAGGCCGCGTGTTAGAGGTATACAAGGGGGCAGACTCTGTAGAGCGGGTGGCGCTATTGAAGACAGCCACTGGAACTACTGTTCGGCCTATCGCACGTTTGTACGCTTTGGAGCTCGATTCCGCATTGGAATCTGAGGCTCCACCTGTTATTGCTGGGTCCGAGTATTCTCAAAGGAACGACTCGCCTCTTACTGATAGTGATCATTCTCGGACCGGGACGCGTCACAGACGCGCTGCTGCTGGCGCCGTCGACTTGTGGCGTCAGAAGATAGCCTCTGGGCAACTTTAGGTTTAAGGTGGGGTTCAGGTCTTTTTTGTGGGGGGAGTGTATCGTATAAATACGATAGAATATGACTCTTTTGTGATCTTGTATGTCTCTGTGACGTCACGATCTCTCCTACAGCACGACGTAGGACGAGTAGATCGTATATTATAAGATTGTAAATAAGTTAAGTTATAAAGGCCTAATATGCTATTAAGCAATATTGCCATGGTCTTATGTAGTATATATGAATTTATCGTATATATTAATATAATTTATCGTATAGAGCAACCTAAATGCGGTACGATAATTTGGGCTCCTGGCGGTTTGCCAAGGCAGCAAGGTGTGCTTTTGAGGTACGCCAGAGCCTTCACGAACACCAACCAGTTAACATCTAATTTTCCGCCCTAAGTTGATCGTGCTTTTGTGCCTCTAATCACAATACACATACAGCAATACACACAGCTACACCATCACGACGCTCTCATCGACATCATGACTGACTGATAGATAAGCATATTATTCATGTCCATTCCCATGTAATAATTTATTCTTTCTTTAACTTGACTCGAGTCTTGGGACCGAAGTCTCGTTCCCCATTGTCCACCACCATATTGGGTAAAACGTTCTCCCTTGCCTCATTGCCACGTGGAACTATTGGTGAGTTAATTCCTGGCTAATATTAACCCTTATAACCTTACCCTATATATACATTTATTATGTGAGACCTTTGGATATAAATTAGCTTGTTTCAGATTGAATTCAATTTAGATATAGAGTAGTTTTCATTTAGATTGATTTTATTTGATTCATTATAGCTTAGTAATATTTAACTTCCATTGATAGTTTACCACACCCAGCAACGCCCCGCACATCGACAGCCAGTAGCAGAAGGGATTGCCAGGCTGACAGAACGCCACTTCCCTGACTAGGTGCCGCCCACAGAGAGCAATGCAAGACCCCGCAAACGGTGTCATGTGTGCCGGAAAATGGCACAGATGACCCCATCAAGAACAGATACCAGGAACTGGTGCAAAGATTGTGAGGTTGCACTGTGTTTCCCGCACTGCTTCAGGGAGCACATTTCTAAAAGAGTGTGTTCAAAGACTGTGATAAAAGACACTATCAAAAGTGAAGTGTGTATAAAAACTAAGTGTAAATATTATATTTACAAAGTGCCGAACACAATATGTAAGTGATAGTGACACTCAAATATACGTAAAACAGTGACGGACACCAATAAGTGTAAATATATCATAATTATAACCCTGTGAACAATGACGATAACAGTGAGATATAAAACGATAAAACATGAGTACAAAATACAATGTAAAAACCCATACCTCTAAGTCAAAAGTGCAATAACAATAAAACATACGATAAAGTATAAAATCAATAAACAGAGTGAGTGAGAGAGTCAGACAATGAAAGTGAGAGTGATGACGGACTAGTGTCAGTCAGCTGATCGTGTGTATATGCGTGCGTTCTGTTGTTGTTGTCTTGGCCCGAGATGGCCGCCGGTCGCCATGGTACCCAGGACGCGCGCGGGGCTTGCCACTCGTCGGCACTTATAACATTTGAATTTATGCACTTATCACACTGTAACTTCACTTACAATGACATTATGTGATACATGTTGCTAATATATGAACTATGAAGGCACACATGATGCTCGGGTGTTGTAAATAACCGTCACTCGAAAACTGGACGCATCGTACATCTGCCATGCTACCTTGCTCAGCTGTGGGGTGTCGGCGCGGGAGGTTTGAAGAGCACCCGGCACCAGCTGATGGTTGAGCCCTCCTCCCCATTAGGACCCCTTAATGACCGAGGTGAGTATTTTTTTCATTTCTCACCTATTTAAGCTGTTAAAAAAAAAAATCGCTGGTCCCACAGTGTGTTGAATTAATTTTAGTATTAATTAGCTGGTGCTCAGTGGCCTAATTATTACAAGTACACCCATTATTACCCTAGAGACTACCATGTAAGATAATAATATGAAGTTAATAAAGGGTCAAGTTGAAATAGTGCATATATCCAAAATGTGATCAATAAGTAATACAAGTGCACTTATTTTTACCAGAGAGATGACCACATTAGAAATTATTGACACATATACATAAAGTGAAGGAAGATAAACAGATAAACCTCCGTAATAATTGAAGACGCGGTAGAAGGAACGCGGGGAATATTGAAACTGTATACATTATAGACACTAGTGGGTGGAGTACATGTCGGCTTAAGTTTGTGTTTACTTGATATTAGTAATAATATCATTATTGTTATCTTTATTTATTTTTTAACCCCATCAAACTTGAAAAATACCCCAAGACCCCCTTTTCGAGATAAATCTTTACATTTTACTCCTAAATTGTAGGCTCGCTATCGCTCAGCAGGAAAAAATCGAAACCTAAATAGCACAAATGGTCTGAAAATTGACACAATAATGGGGCGTAGGGTTTTAAAATTGCCAAACTAATAGGGCGAAAGTTTTTAAATCGCAAAACTAATAGAACTAAAATTATATGAGGGACAAGGGAGCCCAGCAAAATAAATATCCTTCAATCGGATAACACCCCTTACATAATATATGATAGTAATTAAAAAACATTGCGTGAACAACCTCTAGCGCACTCTCTCTCTCTCTCTCTCTCTCTCTCTCTCTCTCTCTCTCTCTCTCTCTCTCTCTCTCTCTCTCTCTCTCTCTCTCTCAGACAGACGTGAAGTCTGTTTGGATTTGCATGGGGCATACATGTATCTCTGTATGATGATTTGTCTGTATTATGTATACATAAATATACTGTGTGTGTGGGTGTGTCTGTGTGAGTGTATGTGTGTGTGTGTGTGTGTATGTAGTTGTGTATGTATGTATGTATGGGTGTGTGTTTGAGTGTAGGTGTGTGTACTAAGCCTCTATACGCAGATCAATTACAAATATTTATATACAGTAAACAAACACAATTTACCAACCCCCCTAATATAACGGCAACACAGTCATTGTTAAACCCACACACTCAGTACAACCAGTCCGAAAGGTCATAATAATAATTAGCGTGGTCCCTCAATGTCACTTGGCTTCATTAATAGGGATAACATAAAAAGTGGGCATACATTTGTTGTACTAGTTGGGAGGTGAATAGGTATTGTGGGTAGATGTATGGACGGATGGACATTTAGATAAATAGATAGATAGATAAATATACAGATAGATAGATAGATAGATAGATAGACAGAGAGAGAGAGAGAGAGAGAGAGAGAGAGAGAGAGAGAGAGAGAGAGAGAGAGAGAGAGAGAGAGGTAGATATATAGAAAGATAGATAAATAGATAAATGTATAGAGATATAAACAGAGAAACCGAGGGATAGGTATAGGCAGAGAACAAATAGATATATATAGATTATAGACAAATAAACAGATATATATATATATATATATATATATATATATATATATATATATATATATATATATATAGAGACTGAGAAACAAATAGGATAATATTTAGACAGAGAAAAGTACAGATAGATAGATATAGACAGAGAAACATAAATATGGATAGATAGACACCACAATGAAAGATATAGAGTATTCAAGTCATTATTTATCTACCATTATGTCAAAACGGCCACACTCCAAAACGACCCTATTCACGCCAAACTAAATTTAATTTAACCAAACAAACCCTAGCCCACTCGAGCGTGACCTACTTGACAGATATTAATCTATTTCCCTACATGCCTGAGTCCCTATTTCATAACACACATCACAGAGATCTATCAATTTATCTACCAAATCAAAACAGACATTACATCTACCTATTTCCTGAGTACCAATCATAACAGACATTACAGAGGTCTACCTATTTCACTACATTCTTGATTCCACATTTTATAACAAACTTTACAGAGATCTACCTATATAACTACCAAATAAATACAGACATTACAGATATCCACCTATTTCACTACATTACTGAGTCCCCATTTCATAACAAACATTACAGAAATCTGCCTATTTATCTACATTCTTGAGTCCCCATATCATAATAGGCATTACAGAGCTCTGCCTATTTTTCTACCAAATCAAAACAGATATTACATAGATCTTCCTATTTCGCTGCATTATTGAGTGCCCAATCATAACAGACATTATAGGGATCTACTTATTTAGCTACCAAATCAAAACAGACATTACATAATACCTATTTATCTACCAAGTCATAAAACATTACAGAGATCTATCCATTTCGTTACTAAATCATAACAGACATTCCATAGATCTATCTATATATCTACCAAATCAAAACAGCCATTACAGATATATTTCTTTCTCTACAAAATCAAAACAGACATTACATAGATATATATCTTTCTCTACCAAATCAAAAACAGACATTACATATACAGTATATATATATATATATATATACATATATATATATATATATATATATATAGTTCACAATAGAGGTGCCCACGGGGCAACGTACAGTGTAGAGCCAGCTCAGGATAAAGACTAATATATTCCACTTCATCAGCTTTATTGGTGACTAGTTTCGTGAACATTTCCTATCATCAGACCTCTTAACGAAACATTTAAAAACAAATTACTTAGTGATTTGAAAAATAAACCACAATTCACAAATATAATTAGAGCAAATGCCAACACATTAAAACTTAAACTTAATGATAAAAAGCTATCTTCAGTACATCGTAAATAAATATTTAGGTTGAAAAAGATACAAACTATC
The DNA here is from genome assembly GCA_032716605.1 of Paralithodes platypus. Lineage (NCBI taxonomy): Eukaryota > Metazoa > Arthropoda > Malacostraca > Decapoda > Lithodidae > Paralithodes > Paralithodes platypus. The sequence continues at coordinate 24,767,418 of CM064510.1, forward strand.
CATCTATTAAATGAACTAACCTTTCCAGAAAATATACGAACATAAACTAATAACTACAAACAGATAATGAATCACTGATTATATGAAACATCGAGCAATTAAAACCCAAGAATGGCTATTTTAACGTATATAATTTAGTTGAAATTTCATAGTTATTTAAAGATGGCTTCAGTTTATGAATGTAAATAGATTCTAAAATACGAAGGCTATTCCTATCGATGCATTTATCCAAAATACTAAAGTCATTCAAGCCACATGCATGTTTCTTTGCATTACAGTGATTTCGTATTTCTGACATAGTTGGCTTTGAAAGGGGCAAAGAAGTTCTATAAGACAAGCCACCCTACGAGTGTTCGAACATAGTTTATTAGTCTTTATCCTGAGCTGGCTCTACACTATATATATATATATATATATATATATATATATATATATATATATATATATATATATATATATATATATATATATATATATATATCAAATCAAATCAGACATTACATAGATCTATCTACTGTATTTCTCTACGTATGTTATAGTTAGTCCCCAATCCTAACAGACATTATAATAAGAGTTTCTGAACACTGTATTCCTCCAGACTACATACGGATAATCACCATATATTTTGTCCTTACTGCCTCGTACTACTCCACTTATTGGGACTTTACTTCTGCTTAAGTTTTCTCTTAACCAATTCTGTACCGGAGACGTCTTTTATATTTTATTAAAGCAGTATGTAGATGATTTACTCAGTTTTAGAAGGGCCTCCAGCAATTAAGAGGCTTCAAACTATCTTGATTAACCCTATGTACTACCACAGATCCTTCTTAAGCTTCACAAAATCGTCTAAATGTAGCTAAGATAAAATACAAAATATGTCACCGGTACAGAACGTGTTAAGAGCTTTTATTTTATTTTTTTTTATTTTTTTTTGGACTCCCTTTTCCCTCATGTTTAGCCCGTTACTTTTGAAATTTTAAGACGTTCACCCTATTAGTTTAGCGATTTTAAGACCTTTCGCTCTATTGCTTTCTTAATATTATGACCTTTCATGACACTTAGGTGTCGAATTAATCCTGGCGAAGAAAAGCGAGCTTTCAAATTACGAGAAACCACCCTTTGTCTGGGAAATTTTCCTACCGAAAAATTTACAAATTTATCTCGAAAGGGGATCTTGGGGGTGTTTTCTGTAGGCTTGATAGTAGCCTATGGATCAAACTCCTCCCCCGATAATAATGATAATGTTGATAATCATGGATTACTGAGGTATATAATAATGTTGATAATCATGGATATACTGAGGTATATAATAATGTTGATAATCATGGATATACTGAGGTATATAATAATGTTGATAATCATGGATATACTGAGTGTTGATAATCATGGATATACTGAGGTATATAATAATGTTGATAATCATGGATAAACGTGTTAAGAGGTTTTATTTTTTTTATTTTTTTTTTTTTGGACTCCCTTTTCCCTCATGTTTAGCCCGTTACTTTGACATTTTAAGACGTTCACCCTATTAGTTTGGCGATTTTAAGACCTTTCGCTCCATTGCTTTCTTAATATTATGACCTTTCATGACACTTAGGTGTCGAATTAATCCTGGCGAAGAAAAGCGAGCTTTCAAATTACGAGGAACCACCCTTCGTCTGGGAAATTTTCCTACCGAAAAATTTACAAATTTATCTCGAAAGGGGATCTTGGTGGTATTTTCTGTAGGCTTGATAGTAGCCTATGGATCAAACTCCTCCCCCGATAATAATGATAATGTTGATAATCATGGATATACTGAGGTATATAATAATGTTGATAATCATGGATATACTGAGGTATATAATAATGTTGATAATCATGGATATACTGAGGTATATAATAATGTTGATAATCATGGATATACTGAGGTATATAATAATGTTGATAATCATGGATATACTGAGGTATATAATAATGTTGATAATCATGGATATACTGAGGTATATAATAATGTTGATAATCATGGATATACTGAGGTATATAATAATGTTGATAATCATGGATATACTGAGGTATATAATAATGTTGATAATCATGGATATACTGAGGTATATAATAATGTTGATAATCATGGATATACTGAGGTATATAATAATGTTGATAATCATGGATATACTGAGGTATATAATGTTGATAATCATGGATATACTGAGGTATATAATGTTGATAATCATGGATATACTGAGGTATATAATAATGTTGATAATCATGGATATACTGAGGTATATAATAATGTTGATAATCATGGATATACTGAGGTATAATAATGTTGATAATCATGGATATACTGAGGTATATAATAATGTTGATAATCATGGATATACTGAGGTATATAATAATGTTGATAATCATGGATATACTGAGGTATATAATAATGTTGATAATCATGGATATACTGAGGTATATAATAATGTTGATAATCATGGATATACTGAGGTATATAATAATTGTAATGGCGACATTTTTAAGCTTCAATTATTTTTAAGGGGCTAGTGGCTGTTTTTTGTGTTTTTATATTAATATATTCCTTTATTTTTTAGTTTCCTCGCTAGACCTCCATCAAGCTTAGAAGAATACTTTCTAGACCCTCCCATCAAGATATTTGTCTCGGCCGAAGGCCGTTTTCTCTTAAAATTACAAGCTCACTATCGCTCGCCACGAACAAATCGACACCTAAATGGCACGAAAGGTCTTATCATTGACAACGAAATGTGGCGAAAGGTGTTAAAATCGCCAAACTAATGGGGCTAAACATGAGAGCGAAAGGGGTCCAGAAAATTGAAATCCATATTCGAGCAGCCGTATCATGATGTTAACAATTATGTGTTCAATTTAAAACGTGATCTGCACAGTGAATGTTCAATTAGTGGTATAATTCATATTTGAGCACATACTCGGATTATTTCCAACAATGCATATTATTTGCTACAGTTATATGGTAAACATTCAACTGTAATAAACTGAAACACTCAACAAAGTAATAGCCAGTTAATGAATATAATAGCCTCGTAACAGTTAGAATAACATAGATTAATCGTTGTTACTTTGAAATATATAGTTAAGAGAATGATTCAGTTCTCTCACAATGATATATCCTTCTTAAGTTGAAAACAATGCTTAGTGGTAGCTAGAAGGATAATAAAACATGTATCTAATTTTGTATTTATTAGTGTCATCCCTAGACCTCCATCAATTTAAAATAAAATATGTAAATTCCAACGGTCTAACAGTCACGCATTTAAGCTCTTTCATTATTCTTGCTTGCATCAGTATATAGTGCTGTTTTATAACAAGGACTGGCGGAAGTGAGTATATATCCACTATCCTCATTGTTCCCTTAACCCGTGGAGCCCCGGCTAGTTTTGTAATGTTTGCGCACCAGAACCCGGCCGGTTTTCAAAAAATGGTTTTATTCCAGAAACAATAGCGAATGGGTTAGGAATGAAGGAAAAACCACGAAAAACCGCTCAAAAAGCTTTAAAAATGGTCCTACAGAGCCCCCGAAAACGGATTTTACAAGAGTAAAAAATTGAAGGCAATTATCCCAAAAAAAAAGGTTATTGCGCGCTCGCGCGCACGCACGGGGACTTTGAGAGTTTTCAACCATCGGCACGGTTGCGTGGGATACGTACACAGTTCCCATACAAATCTGAGCCCTCTTGAGTGGCTACACCTGAGGTTACGGTCGGCGCAATTAGGGTGACGCGTCAGGCGCGTCTCTGGGGCTGTGCGTTACATACATCGCCGACGCGTCAGACGCGTCGCTGGGCTGTACGGGTTAAATAGCATTGTATGAATATTCCCATATTCAAAATATGCTACAGGGGGGCAATGCTAGTGAGTTAATTGCTCAATAGATGGCGTTCTGAGAGTGAGGGTCCGAGTCTGGGGATGAGATGGAGAAGCGCGGAGGCGGAGCAGCTTCAGAGATGGGATTGCTTCGAGCCGAGGTGCTTCGCATGTCTCACTCCCTAGACTGGAACAAGACCTCACGAGCCTCACCGTGTTCAGCGGTTGAGTGTGCAGGCTCTCAGCCTATGCCCAAGAGTGAGTAGTTGGAATATACAAAAAAAAAAAATAAAAAAAAAAATAATAATTCAACAATTTAAAAAACACGGCCGCCCGACCAGTGGGAAGGGGTATGAAGATCAGAGAAAATTAGGGGTAAAGATGATAAAAAGAGACAAAATATGCTCTATTTGGCCACAACCGATAGCCGTGGGATACAGAATGAATTGCAGGGGGGGGGGGGGGGGCCCCGCAGGGCTTATTGAAATTCTCATATATCCTAACAGTAGACGGCAAGAACCTAATTTTCCTAACTGACCTTATTATTGGATAATGGGCAAATACTCACTTCTGACAGTCCTCGATACAAATCCACTGGATATGAAAGAAAATCACATATGCATACAATAATCAAAGCATGCGAGTATTACTGACTTTTAGCACCATTAGTTAGCTCATCGAACTTTTCATGCCTAATAGATCCGGTAGAGCATATACATCATTGCTATGCATGCCATTAAGAGCAGAAATGTATTATAAGGGAGATATACAGTATAAGAAAACAAAAATACTTTTCCAATATACGACCTATCTATCTATCTATTGCCTGACGCCGTGATCCCCGAAGGGGTGGCCATGAACGAACCGCCCCCATGCACCACTGTCCCCAGTCAGTCGACGCCCCTCCTCCCAACCAGCACCGCCTTCATCCATTTACTTCCTCACTCCATCCTTCCACCTCTCTTTCGGTCTACCTCTCCCTCTCTGTCCTTCCACCTCGCTCTCGTACACCTTCTTAGTCATTTTCTCGCTTCCCATACATTCCATATGACCGAACCATCTCAAGGTGTTCCTTTTCACACTTTCCAGCACATCTACCTCCACAACACACCTCCTTCTTACTTCCTCATTCGTCTGTCTATCCCTCCATGTAACTCCGCACGCACTTCTCAAGTAACTAATTTCCACCTCTCTCACTCTTGGTCTGAGTCTCTTATTAAACGTCCATGCTTGGCTTCCGTAAGTCAGTGTCGGGATTACCACACTGTCATGGAATGACTTCTTCACTTCCATACTGACCACCCTATTTGTTGTTAATGCTTTCAGCGTTCCTACAATCCTCTTCCCCTGTTGCACCCTCTCCCGCTCTTCTTCATCCATAGTCCCATTTTTACTCAACACACTGCCCAGATACTTAAATAAGCTGACAATCTCCATAGGCTGACCGTTCAACTTCACCTCACACTCTGTTACTTCACCCCTTTCAAAGACCATAACCTTGCTCTTCCCCGCATAAACCTTCAGATTCCATTTTTAGCACACTGTTCCAAACATGTTTACCAGACCCTGCAACTCCCATTCATTATCACTTATCAGAACTGTATCATCAGCAAACAGCAGTACAGGTAACTTCCACTCATTTCCCTCCCTAACAGCTATACGCCAACATCCACTGCTCTTCCTTGTATTTCTTTCATGACTCCATCCATATATACAGTAAACAACCACAGGGACATCACACACCCCTGTTTCAACCCAACATTCAGGTCAAAGAACTTGCTCTGTTCATTCTCCACACATACTGCCGCCTTTGTACCCTCATACATGCTCATCCCTGCTTTCAGCAACTTGCCATCTACGACCTGCCACTCTATAATATAATCAGCTGTTCGATTAGACCACGCACCGTCTATAGAATACTATTTACAACCTTTCTACAGTAGGTAGACATACTGCTACTGTCTTTTTCATTATCTTTTACCGATGGTTGAAACAGTTTTTCATGGGGCTATGCCAATATTGAGAAAACATTTGTGATCATCTCGTAAATAAGTACCAAAACAAAATTGTTGCCCCATACTGACAAAATAGATGAGAATTTCAATAAGTCCTGGGGGGGGGGGGGGGGGTTGAAGGGGGGCAGAGCCCCCCTCAACACATACTTTATTCCACGGCAAATGGTTATTGTCAAATAGAGCTTGTTTTGCTTTTTTAGCGTCTTTGACCCCACATTGTCCTTGATCTTCATAGCCCTCCTCACTAGTGGGGGCTATGACTATAGATTGTTGGCAAATGGGTAAATACTAATTTTTGCTACAAATCATAGTTATACAACACTATTTCTGAAGGAAAAAACACATAGAAAGAAAAGTATTTACTAAAATGGCTGTTGGTGCTAAAAGTCAGGTTTACCTGGACATGTGAGAGACCATCCAACAGAAGACACCATGACGGACTAGCCGGCTACCCTCGCCAGGCGTCATTCCTCCATCTCCAAAAAAATGGCATTATGGGATATATGTATGCACACAGGTGATTGGTTAAATGGGTGTGATGTCATCCAGAAAAATCCACTACCATTGGCTGATCACTTGACGTCACCTTCGGAGTCAATAGACATTGTCTAGACAGACGATTGTAACGGAGATGTTGGCAGTGCCGTTTATAGGGAGACTACATCTATCGTAGTATACAGTATAGGTCCCTTATAATACATTTGCGATGGTACGACCATGTCAAACAATGAAATATGTGATATGATAATTCAGTAGGATAAACAAAAATCAATGGGTCTCGTGACTGTCAGGCCGTTGGATAATACCATAAAAGACCCCTCTTTGAGATACATTTTTACATTTTACGGGAAAAAAAAATGCCATGGCCAAAGGTTGGTTCCTCCAAAATTGCAGGCTCGCTATCAATTGCCAGGAAACAAGTTGATACCTGAATGGAACGAAATGTTTTAAAATTCATAAGAAAATGGGGCTCATTTTAAGGAAGGAGGAGGTCGAGAGGGACCCCATCCCCCCCCCCCCCCCTCCCTCCAATCATAAAAACAAATACAGAATAAAATATACCAAACACTTGGTATAATATTGTTATCAATGGCACTTACTGTAATTATCAAACCTATTCAATAGGCTGATATCATTTGTATTTGATGTTTAGCGCCATTAGTTTTGAGATTTTAAGACGTTCGTCATATTAGTTTCGCTACTTTAAGACCTTTCGCCCCATTCCTTTGTTAATTATAAGACCTTTCGTGCCATTTAGGTGTCAATTTGTTCCTAGCAAGCAATTCCGAGCCTGCAATTGAGGAGGAGCCGGTATTTTTACCCGAAAAATGCACAAATATATCTCTTATGGGGGTCATGGGTGTATTTGTTTAGCTTGATGGAGGTCTAGGGAGAAAACTAATAAGTAATACAAATAATATATATGAATAATGGCTGTTGTATAATGGTATGCCCTGTTTATTAAATATTAAGCATGAATGTAAATAATTCCCCATTATGAGTAAACGTCATCTTCATAAACAAATCCACTATAGTGAAAATTTTGTAAGATCTCAACATTAATCACTTCATTTGGCAACAGGAACAAGCCTCTCTCTCTCTCTCTCTCTCTTCTTCTTCTCTCTCTCTCTCTCTCTCTCTCTCTCTCTCTCTCTCTCTCTCTCTCTCTCTCTCTCTCTCTCTCTCTCGGCAACGTCCGATCATAAAATCTTAAGAATCAACGTCATAAGCAAATATTCCTCAGTAAAAACAACAGGAATGGTTTCGGACTTCAAAAACGCAAATTATGACGGACTTAAGGAATCGCTATCAAACATACACTCAAACCTCATAAATATAAACGAAGTAAATGAACTATGGGGAAATTTTAAGTCTACAATTACAGAGGCGCATAAACAATTTGTACCCATGAAACCAAAATGTAATACGAAATCAAGTATGCCCCCTTGGTACAGTAGAGACATTGGCAAGGCAATAAGAAAAAGGAATCAACTCCACAAACTTGTAAAAAATAACACAAACACTGAAGTAATTAAAAACTTGTACAAAAATAGTAGAAGGGAAGTGAACAAAATAATTAGGGCGAACAAACAAAATTACGAAATGACTATTGCCAGAGAAAGTGCCACAAACCCCAAAAAATTCTACTGTTACGTAAATAAAAATAAACAGATCAAAAGCGGAATCGGACCGCTAATAGAAGATGGCCAGACAATAACAGGTGACACAAACACGGCAAATTTGCTCAACAAATATTTTGGCTCAGTTTTCACAGAAGAAATTATCGATCATACACTTGAAAATAACACCTCAACTCATGTGATAGGAGATTTCACCATCAGTGTTAGCGAAGTACAAAGCAAATTGAGTAATTTAAATGTAAATAAGACCCCGGGACCCGACATGCTCCACCCGAAAATAATTAAGAATGTTAAGGACGAAATAGCAAAACCCCTGACACAACTATTTAACTTATCATTACTACAGGGGATTGTACCGAGTGATTGGAAAGATGCGAACATTACGCCGATATACAAGAAGGGTAGCAAGGCCAAAGCGAGTAATTACAGACCAATTAGTCTAACTTCAATTGAAGGAAAAATCATGGAAAAAATCCTTAGAGATAAGATAGTAGATTACCTCGAATCAAACAACCTAATCAAAAATAGTCAACACGGCTTTAGATCAAATAAGTCATGCCTAACAAATTTGATTGAATTTTATAACAAACTATTCACATATAACGACATGACGAAATCACTAGATATAATCTTCTTGGACTTTCAAAAAGCTTTCGACAAGGTGCCTCACCGAAAACTATTGGCTAAACTGGAGAGGATAGGTATCAAAGGTGAAATTCATTCTTGGATAAAAAATTGGCTTACAGGCAGAAGACAGAGAGTGGTGATAAATGGAGTGGAATCGGAGTGGGAGCCTGTCACTAGTGGAGTTCCACAGTGTTCAGTCCTTGGACCGGTCCTGTTTCTCATTTACATTAACGATATTGATGTAGGGGTAAACAACACCATTTCCAAATTTGCCGACGATACAAAAATAGGAAATACAGTCCTGAACGTAGATGATAGAAATGCGTTGCAATCTGATTTAAACAAAATATCAGAGTGGTCGAAAAAATGGCAGATGCCCTTCAATGTCGATAAATGTCAGGTGCTGCAGGTTGGTAGCAGAAATATGAAATACAAATACGAAATGAATGGCAAACAAATAAAAACCGCAACGGTAGTAAAAGACCTAGGGGTACTAATATCTGAAAACCTAAAAACTTCCGACCAATGTATAGCAGCTGCAAATAAGGCAAACATAGCATTGGGCTTTATTAAACGAAAATTTACATATAAACATGAAAACGTAATAGTGCCACTGTTCAAAAGTATGGTGAGGCCCCACCTTGAATATGGTGTGCAGTTCTGGTCACCTTATCTGATCAAGGACATTGTAAGACTCGAGTCAGTACAGCGTAGAGCGACGAAGATGATACCCTCATTAAGAAATAAACCATATGAAGAAAGACTTAAACGATTGAACCTGTTCTCATTAAAAAAGAGGAGGTTGAGGGGTCAGCTTATTGAGTGCTTTAAGATACTAAAAGGTTTCGACAAAGTCGATGTAAATGCACTGTTCACATTAAACAATACTAATCAAACTCGCGGAAATGGAATGAAATTAAAAACCAAAAAGGCAAACCTAGATGTCACAAAGAGTTTATTTACCTACAGTGTGGCAACAGAGTGGAATAAACTACCAGCGAGAGTGGTGGAGAGCGACACAATAAACGCTTTCAAGGAAAGGCTTGACCTCTATCTGCAGAGGGCTGGGGTGATATGAAAAAAAAAAAAAAAAAATGTATGTAAGTGTATGTGTGTGCACTGTACAGTATGTGTATATATACTGTATATATATGTATGTATGTATGTGTATGTGTGTATATGTGTGTACCGGTGTATATATGTATATATATGTATATATATGTATATATGCATATATGCATATATGCATATATGCATATATAGTTTGTAAGGCCAGACTGCCTAGTAAGGACCTTGAGGTCTGTGTGGTCTGTGTATCTATGTAGCTCTATGTATCTCTCTCTCTCTCTCTCTCTCTCTCTCTCTCTCTCTCTCTCTCTCTCTCTCTCTCTCATCACCATCGCTGAAGGTGAAAACATCCCAAGTTATTAAATGTGGTGCCAAATGTACAGTCACGCTCATATACCATGTTTCTTTGTTCACAACTGCTGTTATGTTTTCTACTTTTCACATAGAATATAGTCCTCAGCAGTTTTAATTGACGTTTATTTATAAAAGCATCGATTACGTACGTTAAGGAAATCTTTCTTACTCTGTCTACATAAATATGTAAGCAATATGCAAAAATGGTGCACAGCAACTTAAACGTCCATCCTCTAACAAACAAATACCTGCTTGGGATAAGATGAATAATTCGTCTACCCCGTTTACAACGAACTCGACATTGATTAATTATGCAATTTACAAATTGCATATTTTAATACAATGAACAGAATCTTATTCTGCCTAGTTCATAAAATGAGCACTTGCTAACATGAAAATCTTAGAAAATCTGTTATGCCAGGTTTTTACTTGGATTTAATTGAATGGGCACATTCGGAACATGTCGCAACAAAATCTTGACTCCTCACATGATGATCGTGTGCCTCGCAAGGGCCTCGCAAGTTTTCGGATTGTTCAAAACTTGGCACAAGGAGTTACAAGCTGTGCAAACCCTCGCAAGCATCGGCATAATATACTCTGACGCAACGGCGAGGCCCTCGGGGATCCACTTTGACATTGGTGAGGGTGTCCCACGAAAAAGAACGTTGCAATGTTGCGAAACATTGCACGATGGCTCGCCGACGCTCGCCGAACATTGCCGTTGCATAATAATCATTGGCGATTGCCTCGTAGATTGCTCGTCAATGTGCGACCGAATACTCATCGAGTGTATACCCGCCAGGGGTATAATCTGCCCGATGCATGCGAAGGGCTTTGCGACGTCGCCGAATGTTCAAAGAACATCTCGCCGAGGGCAAAGAGCACTTTCGGCGAGGTGGGTAAAAACACGGATTAGTCCATCTGTAAACCCTTTTTTCTTTGCACCTACCGCTGTCGGATTCACACTAACCCTTTTCCGGTCAAGGTTTTTGGGGAATAATGGTCTGGAAGGTACACAAATTAAACTTTATAAGATTTTAGCCGCCCAGATTCTCTAGCTTTAAGTTTATTTACCTATGTCAGTGCAGAAAAGTCCCAAAGTATATTGAGAAATAACTTGCTAATGGAAAATTGACGGAAACAACGCTCGTGTAACAGCAACTCATCAGGTACTTGATGTACATCTGGCATGGGTCACGTCAGGTCAGAGGGGTATATATACCGCGAGACAGGTCAGAAAGGTCATTCTACAGTCTCTAGTGAACTAGTGAACATACTCTCCATAACTGCAACCATGCCTCCCAAGAAAACCACCATGACAAAGAAGGGGTCGAAGAAAAGGCCGGCCAGCCCGAGTAATGAGGAGGACGTGCCAGTCATACAAGCATCCGGAACGGTCAATTTGGACGAAATCGAGGATGTTGAGTCCCAGGAAGTCGCATCAGAGACGGGGAGGGCGAACTGCTACGAAAGTGAACAACTTTTTACCACCCAGGACGTGGTGGCGGATGTCCACCAGGCCCCTAAAGGCAGAAGCAGCAGTAAGAAATCACCTGCGGAGGCGAAAACTTCGTCTGATTCGGAGGACGACTCTGCTGGCATCATCACGGCCAAAATGGAGGCGGATCTGGCAGAGTGGGTTTTAAACAACCCAGCCTTATGGAGCAAGGCACACGCATGGCTTCACGACAAACACTTGAAGGGGCGCCTCTGGGATAAAAAAGCAAGGGAAATGCATTTGCCAGGTAAGTGGCTATTAGTTTATTTGAAATACAAATCATCTCTATGGGTTGTTTGATCAACGTGGTGCTATGAATATTCGTATGCAGAGATTATGGTTTATGTGACGAACGTGGTTCTACGAATATTTTTATGCAATAATCTAATAACTTGCAAATTGAATTATGTTTATTTTGGTGTACATTTATTTGCTTGCCCTTTGTAGTGTGTTTTAAATGCTCTCCCATCGATATAAATTTATGTTGACATAATTTTTGTTTTTTATATTGTTCAAGGCACTATCTTGTTCCCTTTTCAGCCGAGGTAGTATCGAAATTCTACACAAACATGAGGACCCGGTTCAGCAAGCTCCTGAACCAGCCCAGCGGGGCCGGCACCAAACGTAGGACGAGCCGTGATCAGTGGATTTGGGAAACATTTTCCTTCCTGAAGGAAAATGTCTCCCAAAAGGTTCCACGAACCATCAGCCAGAAGGTATGTAGAAGCATATATAAAACTATTTGCTGTGTATAATTTGGTATATTGGAATTCACATATTGTTTACTTTTATTGTGTGTCAAAATATAAATATCCGTTACTTAAAACTGATATTAAAAGTGTGACATGTTATATATGTATTTGATTTTCAGATCGAGAAATTGACGCAGCCACAGGACGAGTTGGTGGTGGAGGAGACCGTGGTGTTGGTGGACCTAACCCAGGAGGCGATAGGGCAGCCCCTGGAGGACGAGGAGCTGCCCAACTCTCCAGTGATCCTTTAGACCCACAGGCGGGGGTAGGGGAGCAAAGCGGGGACGGATGACCCGTGAAGAGGCCATACCCTCGTCCAAGCTAAGCGTTTTTTCTTTATGTTTATCGCAAGTCAACTCCTATAAATTATGTCATTTATACAGTTTCTATATATATTCATATATATATATCTACATATATATATTATAATTATATATACTAGATATACATATATATCTATATACAGTATATATACAGTACATATATATATATATATATAGCTGACAGGGCTAAGATTCGAACCTACAGGCAGGAGGTCCAGTCACCTACACCACCACGAGAGTTAAAAAAAGGAATTTGATACTTCTATCAGTATTCCTTCCCAACTCGACTCTAATGGGGGGACAGACTGTCTTTTCATCGAAATCAGGGTGCCCTAAGCATGACAAGTTGTTTATTGGATGATAAATATACCTGACAGGGCTAAGATTCGAACCGTACAGGCAGGAAGTCCAGTCACCTACACCACCACGAGAGTTAAAAGAAGGAATTTGATACTTCTATCAGTATTCCTTCCCAACTCTACTCTGATGGGGGGACAGACTGTCTTTCAATCGAAATCCGGCTACCCTAAGCATGACAAGTTGTTTATTGGATGACACATATAGCTGACAGGCCTAAGATTCGAACCATACAGGCAGGAGGTCAAGTCACCTACACCACCAGGAGAGTTAAAAGAAGGAATTTGATACTTCTATCAGTATTCCTTCCCAACTCGACTCTGATGGGGGGACAGACTGTCTTTTAATCGAAATCCGGCTGCCCTAAGCATGACAAGTTGTTTATTGGATGACTATCGTGGATTCACGATAGTCAGTGGTATAACATACGTGTTCTATGTATCATACACAAAATACAGTTTGTACAGTATGTAAGCTTAATAAGTTAAATAAGGCATATTATACGAAAGTATAGTATTTAAGAGTCTTTAGGAATGCATATATGATTTATCATATAGCCAGTCGTAATGTTTTAAAAGCGGTACTGTATTTACCGCTAAATATCCGCTACAAACTTAGCAGTATCCGCTAAATTCGTAGCGCAACACGATGATGTCTTGGAGAGAGACGCTTCGCGTTAGAGCTCCTTAGTCTACCATCGAGACAACATCTCCACTCCTTAGTTAGCCGCGACCCTGGTTCCGGTTTCATCCAACTCTCATCATCTAACTTAACTTAACTTCATCCAACTAACAGACCGACTGACAAACTAAGCCATATTAACATGATTTAACCCTTGTTTAGCGGGACCCGACCTAAGTCGGCCTAGAGAACCAAGGACTAAGTGGCGGGGCCCGACTTAAGTCTGTGTGCAACTTTTGAGCAATAATGGCTCTGAGAGAGAGACGAGCGATGGGAGGAGCATAGGTCGGCTCATGACCGCTCGGCACAGGTCCCGCGCGACTACTGATGTTCCCTCCTCACACATCCACACTCACTGCCTCGCTACACAGGGAATTATGTAAGGATATTACCGTATTTTAGGGATTTTGCACTCGTCTTGCACGATCGTTGCAAGAGAACGCGTGGTCGTAGAAGGATGGTTCTGGTGTCATTGGAAAGACCAATTATCGCCCTTTCACGGATACATAATTGTATTACGCTCTGGCTCTTGTTTATGCATGAAAAAGAGCCCAGAAACAAGGTCGTTTAGGGTAAAACAACCCGCTTGCCAGGTAGTAGAAGTTTCCGAACTAGCCGCTCGTGGAGTGTTAAATATCTTTAGCATTATATTTCCTTTATTTGTTAAGGTGCACCCTCGTGGTCACATTCGAGGTAAACATCCAATGGTGTTCGAAGAGTAGCCATTTGCCTACCATCCATCAGCACCTCCATCGGCATTTCTACTTTACCTAACTGCAACTTTTCTATGGTGATTTAATAGTGAGTTACAGTCCAGGTTTTATTATTCATTTACATTTTATATGAGCGGACCTTTTCAGTCTAAGTAGCTTAGAGTAAACTTATCTTCTTTAAATCCGCCATATTGGTGCCCAGATCCGGGACTTTGGCCCACAGTTTTAAATTTCCGATAGTTAGGCATGAGCAAGGGCAATGTTGAGGGAGGTTGTAGGTCGAAGGATCCTGGGGGTGTAGGTCTGGGGTTTAACCCCGTGCAGGTAGTGGCCGAGGTAGATCGCATAGCGATATCCGGCCACTCATACTCAACCCGACTGAGGGCAGCAGACCAGGGCCCTGTGTATTACAGGGGAGCGAACGGGGATCGGCGGTTTCAGTTTCGCTACTTTGGGGTGCCAGGGGCTAGCATCGCGAGTCTTAAGTCCTCCGATGAGTGGGGTAGGCTGGTAGTATACCGGCCTCTCTACACCTATTTACTCATCGGGGGCAACGACATAGCCCCCGACACCGATCCCCGTGCTCTGGCTGTGGCCTTGGGGGACCTGGCTCTGGCTGTAGAGAGGGACACAGGAGGAAAATGCATCCTGATTTCTCTGGAATACCGCTCTAGAGTGAGGGGAATGTCAGCAGAGAAATATAATCGGAGTAGAAATTCAATAAACAGAACCCTGCGCTCTAGGCTAGACGTGACACGCCATCGCTTTTTGTTTGTTTCATCCAAGCCGCAGGATCTTGATCTAGATGGTGTTCATCTAGACCTTGACACCAACAAGATCCTGCATGACAAGATAACTGGCATGACAAAACGTTGGCTAGAGCGTGATGCGGGGATGATAAGCCTGCGACTCCCAAAATTCTGCATCCCGCCCATCACCTTCCCCCAGTAAATTATCCTTCTTTCTTTTTTGTTCCCTCTACTTTTTGTTTACCCTGTATTTGTTTCCCTAATTTCATTAGTATTTACTATTTTTTGACTTGTGACTGACTTACCATCTCATATTTCCTTCATTGTTTCATCATCATCATATCCCAATCTCTCGTGGTACTGTGTAAGGTAAGCGGTTTATATAGTCATTTCTACCTTTTACTTTAATGACATTAGTCTGCGAAGGGTAGGCTAATGTAAATACAATATATATTGCATATGAGGACTAAAATGTAAGTTCATATGACAATTATCAAAATGTGTGCTTATATTTCACGATTGCGGCTTATTATAGAGGTCCATATTGGCTGACGAAGGGTTAGGCTAATTCATGTAAACTATTTAATGGCTGGTAAACCAGAAGATAAATCAACTATAATTATGTCTATCACAGTCTTGAAAATCCAGAGAGGGGGTTTGAGGGGTCTCATTACTAGGCTAACGTCCGATTTGGAAGACTTTGTGGCTAGTGCAACTCCTGAACAGCTAGATGCTAGGTTAGAGTACCTATAAACTACCTATGATCGTATAGTTACCCTGAATGAAAGTATAGTATCAGGGTTAGAGGGTGAATCAGATATTCATGCGGAGTACGAACAGCGCGTTGTCCATGATATTGCCAATTTGGAGGCAATACATTTTCTGCGAAGAGCGGTAAAGAAGACAGAGATAACCCCGACTAGCAACGCTGCCAAACAAACAGATCCCCGCCGTGAAGTCAGTTTGCCCAAATTAAATTTACCGAAATTCAGGAGAATCTTGACCGAGTGGTTAGCATTTTGGGACGTCTTTAAATCAACAGTGCATGATTCAAAACTTGACGATGTACGAAAGTTTCATTATCTTAAAGGCCAACTAGAAGATGAAGCCTTACACTTGGTAGAAGGTTTTTCCATCGTAGGTGAAAATTACGATAGTGTTGTGAGGTTATTACAGGCGACGTATGGAGACACTGACCAGCTCAAGGTAGCCCACGTGAACGCCCTGTTGAACCTAGCACAGCCTAGGCACAGGGTCGATGAACTGACAAAGTTCAGGGCAGACATGGAGTGTCACACAAGGTCATTAGATGCATTGGGGGTAACCTCACAAGACATGCTAGTCATAATCTTAAGACAGAAATTACCTCTAGCTATTCTAGATAAAGTTCGTACTTTTGATTTGGAGGAGTTCAAAGAGTCATTTAGCAAGGAGATTAGCAACATACAATTGAACAATGGTAGGACGGTGGGTGGGTCAGAAGGGACAACAGCAAGGGGTTCAATTAATATGATGGTAGGATCTAAAGGAAAGGTCGAAGAGTCACGCAAGAAAGCACTAATGTCATGTAGGCTATGCAACAATCCCAAGCATAAATGGCTAAGCTGTACCAAATATCAAACCAATGAAGCCAAATTAGCTCAAGCAAGGAAGCTAAAATTGTGCAAGGGTTGTCTAAGTAAGGACCATGGTATGCTGGGTAAATGTACTGCTTCCTATTTGAGGCCCTGTCGCAACTGTGAGGGCCATCACTTTGACATATTATGCCCCACAGGTAGTCTAGTCAAGGAGGAAAAAGTAGGGGGTACTGCAACACTAATGCTAGGCAGTAGGAAAGACACCACCATTTTACCCACAATCAAGATACCCATAGAGGGTTATGGCAGGACACAAGCCTGTCGGCTACTCCTAGACCAGGGCTCACAACGATCCTTTATAAAGAGATCGGTGCTGGACGGTCTAAAACACCGTGTAGTAGGTAGTGAGACCCTTGGGTTGCAAGGTATTACAGGAGTGATCGACAGTAGAGACTACGAAGTTGTTGAAGTTACTTACATCTGCCGTAAGAAGAAACACTTCTTACAGTGCGTAGTGGTAGATGAACTCCCAGACTATCAATCTGTAGGAATTAACAAAGTAGAGCATGCACTTCGTAGGAAAGGTATTTACCTGTCTGATCCCGTAGGTGACTTGAAGGAGGTGCACATACTGTTAGGAGTAGATTATTATAATGATGTAGTACACCCTGGTTTTAAAAGAGAGAGGGGAGTGATCTTGATCCCCACTAAGTTTGGCTACTGCATGAGCGCTACAGTCCAAACTACCCAGTCAAATGTTCTGGTTGACACGGTATCCGTGTTAAGGATGAGCACGACCGCGGCAGAAGAGTTCATCAAAGATGAAACTCGCATTGAGGACCCAAAGTTAGCTGCCGAGTTCAATCTAGAAAGACTGTGGAAACTAGACCACATAGGAATTAAACCTGTGGAGAATGACCAGGAATCAAAATTTGCGATAGAGAAGTTCTCGGAATCTGTGCGTTACTTGACCACGGAAAAACAATACGAAGTTTGTCTACCCTGGAAACATGAGAATATCAGTTTGCCAACCAATTATGGTTTAGCGTTGCGCAGGTTACGCGCCTTGCAGCGGAAACTAGCCCACGAACCAAGCACTTACAAGGCTTATGACAAGGTCTTTCAAAATTATCTCGACCGAGGGTTTATTGAGGTCGTCGATGTGGATGAACCAGGGAATACCGGGAAAGTCCATTACCTCACACATCATGGGGTAAAAAAGGACAATGTTACAACTCCCATCCGAGTGGTATATGACTGCTCAGCCCACCTAGGCCATAGTCCCAGTCTAAATGATTGTTTATTGACTGGCCCTTCAATGGTGTCGGACCTATCACAGCAATTACTGCGCTTTAGACTGGGATGTTAGGCATTCACCAGCGACATAGAAAAGGCCTTCTTGATGGTGAAATTGCAGAAGGGGGATAGAGACGTCACCCGGTTCCTTTGGTTCAAAAACATCGACGACCCGGAGAGTCCCATAGTGACCTATCAGTTTAGGGTAGTCTTGTTTGGCACAACGTGTTCGCAATTTCTATTAAACGTGACCATTAAGAAACATCTTGATGATTCTCAAGAAGACACGACTGTACTTACTCGCGGATTATACATAGACAATTTGTAGGGGTCTAGTGATAGTGAAAAGGAACTAGTCACAAACTATAGTAGGTTGTTCACTGAGCCCCATCTGTTTCTCCGCGAGTGGGTTTCAAATTCTGTGTTGCTTTGGGATGGTCTAATTTTTGGTTTATTTATTTTTTTTTTTAACCCTTGTCTAGCGGGGGGTTTTGGGCTTTTTTGGGCATACTCAGGCCCTCCTGAATGATAAATCAAGTATCTGCATGAAAAGAAATGTATTCAGCAAAAAACTAGGCGCTAAAAGCTTCAAAATGAGACCAGAACGAGCTACGTAGCACTCGTGGTTCTCATACAGTGGTGCCAGTAACATGGGAGCTTAGCATATAGCGGCATATTTTTCCCAGCTATGCTCACTACTGGCTACACTGCCGGCCTCTCGAGAACACAGGGAACATGAGTTAACGGGCGGCGGTAAGCCCTGGGAGTCGGCTGTCTGGCCCGCTGCTCTCCCGGCCATTTGCACTCGATTTTAACCCTTTAAAAGCCTTAATAATGCTCCTAACTTTTTGCAAGTTGGAGGCGGACTTAAGTCCGCCCCCGATCTTTAAGGGTTAAAGAGACAATGAACGGAGGAAGGAAAAACACAGATAAAACAAAAAGGTCCATGTGCCTAAAGGCATCCTCCATTCATAAAATGTTTGTAACACCTGGATTTAAACTTTTGTAGATTGTAAGTTTGTGGAAAGCAACTCGAGGGAAGTGAATTCCAAAGATTAGTAGTTGTAGGGATAAATGAATTTTGATAAGCAGAAGTTCTGCATTGTGGTGGAGAAAGTTTAAATTCATGGGCGCTCTCAGCTGCCCTAGTTCTACGGGGAAAGATGTGGAGAGGCGGCACAATTGAAGCAAGTTCCTCGGAACAATTGCTGCGAAAATATCTGTAGAATAATGCAAGGGATGCAACGTTTCTTCGTATGGATAATGTAGGAAGGTCCTGTGTGATTGCAGGGTTATTGATTAATCTAATAGCTTTATTTTGAATTTTGTCCAACTGCCTCAATGCAACCACTCCACTTCCACTCCACAGAGGTGAACAGTAATCCATCTGAGAAAGCACATGGCTTTTATATATTACGGCCAACTGCTCGTCAGTGAAGAATTCTCGAACTCTGTACAGGAGTAGCTTCTGGTAACCAAGAATATGCCAGAATCATGGGGATGATATGGCAACCAGGGAAATACACACTGATGTACCGGAACAAAGATTATAATGAACAGACAGGGATGCACACAAAACGTAGCCTGCTGAGTAAAGTCGCGCAATTATTTGATCCTTTGGGTTTAGCATTACCTGTCACCATCAGAGCTAGGATTCTAATACAAGAAATATGGAGACGCAACGTGGGGTGGGACAAAAAATTACCCGACGATCTTGTTGAACAGGATAGGTCCTTACTAGAAGATTATAACACCCTATGTACATTAGAGTTACCGCGCCAAGTGGCCGCATTTGGACCCATGTCTTTACATGCATTCTGTGATGCGAGTGCCACAGCATATGGAGTAGCTATTTATTGTGTTACCTCGTTTGGGATTAATTTACTCACCGCCCGGGCTAAGGTTGCACCGGTAAAGGGGGTCACAATTCCCGAATTGGAACTAACTGCTGCTGCTATTGTGACGTTTGGTTAACCATGTACGCACTTTATACGATAAGGAACTGCAACTAAGGGCGGTACACGTATGGTGCGATAGCCAAATTGCACTAAGCTGGGTGCATAGTCAAAGGACATTGCCCGTCTATGTGCGCAATAGGGTGGATGAAATACGATCCCTACTACCAAATGCCTTCTATCATTATGTACCAACCAAGGACAACCCCAGTGACTTAATAAGTAGGGGAGTAACGGCGTCCAAATTAATTAAGTCTGACCTGTGGTGGCAAGGCCCAAAATGGCTGCTCCATGAAGGGGATTGGTCTATTTGGAATGACGAGGTTGAGCTGACTTTGCCTTTAGAAACGGTGACAGCCATCATTCAACCGACATCAACATCGAGTCCTATATTAGAGTGGGTAAGGATCGGTGGGTACAATAAATTAGTCAGGGTCGTAGCTTGGGTGTTGCGTTACATAACCAATATAAAGGCCAAGCTACAAGGACGACTCTGCAATCTGGGTCAAAGCTTAAATGCAAAAGAAATAAAAGCAGCAGAGGTAACACTAATTAGATGGGTTCAAAGGGAATCCTTTAGTCAATGAGAAGTTCTGGTAAAATTAAAATGCCTAACATTGTGCATCAACTAAGGCTACACCTGAAGAATGACATTATTAGATGTGAGGGACGTCTAAAGTGGTCAGGTGTAGACGACTGTGCCAACAATCCTATCCTGATGCCTGCAACACACCATGTCACCGATCTACTGGTACAACGCACACGTGGAAGTAATGCACTATGGGGTCCACCACATTATATCTAAATTGTGTCTCAACTGGTGGATACCCAGAGTTCGACAGGTAGTTCGACGAGTAGTCAAAGGGTGTGTGGTGTGCCGTAGCCTAAAAGGAAGACCATTTACGACTGGACCTGCTCCACCTTTGCGAGAGTGCCGCGTTAATCATCTAGAACCCTTCACAGTTACAGGACTAGACTATACCGGCACACTGAGAACTAGGGAACTGGACAAGGTTTATGTGTTGCTATTTACTTGTGCCACTTCACGTGCGATACATTTAGAACTCTGTGACAAAATGTCTTGTGAAGAGTTTATGCTGGCATTCAGGAGATTTTGTGCACGTCGTTCCTTCCCTTATTTGATTCTTAGCGACAATGCTCCCACTTTTCTTCAAGCTTCCAGGTACTTGATAGATATGAGCGACGATCCAACAGTTGTTGCTTATTTGGGAGAGCGGAGGTGCGAGTGGAAGTTTATACCAGTCAAAGCGCCGTGGTTTGGTGGAATGTGGGAACGGTGTGTAGGCATCGTTAAGTCAGGCTTACGGGCGGTTGCAGGACGCGCTTTGTTAAAAAGGAGCGAACTAGTAACTGTGCTCACTGAAGTCGAGGCGGTTGTTAATGATCGTCCTCTCACTATGTATATACCGACCTGCAAAAAACACTGCTACTAACACCAGCGCATTTGCTCTACGGCAAGCAGTTGACTACATTTCCTACTGATTTGCAGTCTCAGGCAGAGTTAGAGTACCCTTCGATGTTCACCGAGGCTGCGGTGTCACGACGGTACCAGTATATTTCTAGGGTTATCGATGATTTTAAAAAGAGATGGGTGAATGATTTATTATTGGCACTACGTGAGAGGACATCCAAGACTGCTGGTCAACCATCGGCACCCTCTGTAGGCGAGATAGTATTCATCCATGATGAAACTCCTAGGTTGTACTGGAAGTTAGGCCGCGTAGTGATGGTGTACGAGGGCGAAGGCTCGGTTGGACGAGTAGCGCTGCTCAAGACAGCTACTAGGACTACTGTTCGTCTGGTCGCACGACTGTACACTATGGAGCTTGGTTCTTCTACACAAGAAGAAGCTCCACCTGATAAAGCTGGATCCGAGAAGGCTAACTTAGCCGATCCACCGCAACCCGTTGGGATCCGCCTTGGATCGGGACTAGACCCAGACGCGCAGCCCGTGGCACCGTTAATATGTGGCGACACAAGATTGCTTCTGGGAAACTCTAGATATAAGGTGGGGTTCAGGTATTATGTTTGGGGGGGGGGAGTGTATTGTGGATTCACGATAGTCAGTGGTATAACATACGTTTTCTATGTATCATGCCCTAAATACAGTTTGTACAGTATGTAAGCTTAATAAGTTAAATAAGGCCTATTATACGAAAGTATAGTATTTAAGAGTCTTTAGGAATGCATATATGATTTATCATATAGTCGTAATGTTATAAAAGCGGTATTGTATTTACCGCTAGATATCCGCTACAAACTTAGCAGTATCCACTAAATTCGTAGCACAAGACGATGACGTCTTGGAGAGAGACGCTTCGCATTAGAGCTCCTTAGTCTACCATCAAGACAACATCTCCACTCATTAGTTCGCCGCGACCCTGGTTCCGGTTTCATCCAGCTCTCATCATCTAACTTAACTTAACTTCATCCAACTGACAGACCGACTGACAAGCTAAGCCATATTAACATGATTTAAATCTCTTTAGCATTATATTTCCTTTATTTGTTAAGGTGCACCCTCGTGGTCACCTTCGAGGTAAACATCCAATGGTGTTCGAAGAGTAGCCATTTGCCTACCATACATCAGCACCTCCATCGGCATTTCTACTCTACCTAACTGCAACTTTTCTATGGTGATTTAATAGTGAGTTACACTCCCGGTAATATTATTCATTTCCATTTTATATGAGTGGACCTTTTCAGTCTAAGTAGCCTAGAGTAAACTTATCTTCTTTAAATCTGCCATAATGACAAATATAGCTTACAGGGCTAAGATTCGAACCGTACAGGCAGGAGGTCCAGTCACCTACACCACCACAAGAGTTAAATGAAGGAAATTGATACTTCCATCAGTATGCCTTCCCAACTCGACTCTTTTAACTTGTCAAGCTTGTCATGCTTAGGGCAGCCGGATTTCGATTAAAAGACAGTCTGTCCCCCCATCAGAGTCGAGTTGGGAAGGAATACTGATAGAAATATCAAATTCCTTATTTTAACTCTCGTGGTGGTGTAGGTGACTTGACCTCCTGCCTGTACGGTTCGAATCTTAGCCCTGTCAGCTATATTTGTCATCCAATAAACATATATATATATATAATAGTATATATATATATATATACTGTATATATACTGTATATATATATATATATATATATATATATATATATATATATATATATAATTTATATATAGCGGTACATATATATATATTATATAAATATATACAAATATATATATATATACATATATAAATATTTCTTGACATATATAACATATCTACATTTTTGTTCTCATGCTTCCCTCATCTTTCTTTATCATGGAAAAACAACATTTCAACAAATTAATTATTTATGTGACATTTATGTATTGTTTTTCATTGCCAAACAGAGTTTGGAGCATCACAAAAGGTCTGAAAAAATGACTCAGGATGTCCAAACGAACATCCAGACATTGTTGCCCAAAACATTCCTCCAATCAAAAATCAAGAGATTTTCTGAGTTCATCGAATTTAAGATGCTCAGGATGGACGAGGCCGTGGTTGAGGACTTAATGGAAAAAGTCACCCAATTGGCATTCAACTGCACAAAGGTGCCCTCTGTGATTGTTCAGGAAGCAGCTCCCGCCACAATCACAGCCGTGACGGGGGTTGCTCCCAGCCAACAACCATTACTACCAGCTCATGTTTTGACGACGAACACCAACCTCGCCCCAATAAACTACCCGCCTGTCGCATATTCTATGCCAGTTGCGTGGCAACATGACCAGACTAGGCCACCAAGACCTATGCCTCCTCAAACCACTCTTCACCACCTACCGGGACCGAATCCTCATCAGCAGCTGCTGGGGCCATCGCATCAACAACATATATACCCACAAGGTCAGCCAGTGCAGCAGTAGCAGGTTATTCAAGTGGCACCACCTCCACGGTCTATTACACTATCCGCGACACACAAGGGAATCCCATCTCTCATGTCACCAGGGGTTCCCACAACTACAACACACACCACAACCATGGACTTCCTCCTACAAACACCTGGCCGGCCCTCCACCTCGACCGCCTACATCACCTAGATGTTAAACTTATAAAAATTCTGCTAAAAGTTATGTTTTAAATAAATTATACATATTTGTATTGTATTGTCTGATGTTTATTATTAATGTAAACAAGAAAATAGATTTAAAGTCAATCATTTAATTGTGTATGGAAAATGTTTAATAAATGTGAACCAACAAAATCATTATACGATTTTGTTTAAAACATACCCCAAGAATAGAATCAATAAATAAATAACGCAAATTATAATATTCCAATTGAAAAATGAAAACATTAAGATTTTATGTCATAAGTAAATGAAACATTCGAAACAAAAAACCCATATGATAAAGTCAAAGTTTTTTAATGTTATCAATCCCAGAAACAATATTAATGAAAGACCAAAATAATAGGCATATGCATATAATGTTTCCAAACTGAATTAATATAAGTTATTACTAAGAAATGTCTAAACCTTTCACTGGAATATAAATATAAATACTCACACAGTGAGCAATGTATATGATAAACAATGATATGAAGTAATAACTGGCATATGGGCATGTGTTGGGTAGTGGAAACTGAGAAAGTCACAGTCACTGTAGTAAAAAGATAGCCTAAACCTCGGAATAGCCACCTGGAACTCGTTACTGAAATGTCACTGGTAGAAATTCCTTGAAATTTAAGGTCAAATGCGTGTTTAAAGGTTTAAAGCCGGATTAAGAATTACTTGTCTCCCATTCGAGCTATATATTGTGTCTCACTTTTCAATATGTTTCGATACCGTTATTCTTTCATTTTCGTAATCATAATTAGCCAGTAATATGTTTTTTTAATGAAATGCCCAGCCAAATAATAGCACCAGCTGAATACGCTTATTGAACAACACAACAATATCAACCAGTAAGCAATATTAAACAAAGCAAGTACCATTAATTACATGGTTAACGTAAATTATTGTTGAGGTACATATTGATACATTCATATGTAATGCAATGATATGAGTTAAGCAATGATATTTGGTCATGTAGTGAGTTGTAGGCAAAACAAATAAATATAAAAGGTGAAAGGCACTTTAGTAAAAACAAAGTCCATTCATGGGATTAGCCACCTGGAACTAGTTTCCGAATTTTTACTGTCAATTATTTCCAGATGATTTAACACTTAAAGAGCGGGGCCCGACTTAACCCTTATTTAGCGGATGGTAAGGTATTTTACACTGTAACGCTGAGGGGGCATAATCCCGAAATATTCGCTCACTTCCATTCGCCCTAGCGCCGTTACTATGGCTCCAATGATAGAAACGATTATTTTTAGAAAGAGCAACTCTTCGTCTCCCCATATAAGCCTATTATGGATGTTATGAGCGACTGTGGAGGGTGGGAAGAGGTGAGGAAGAGGAGGTACTTTTTGGTCTATTTCCCGGGCGCGTTCAGTTGCGTTCACTTTGGCCTGACTTCGGCCCCTCGCGCGTCTACTATTCCTTAGGTAATCGGTCTTATTTTTCTCTTATTTCTCCTTATTTCTGTATTCTCTGTATTCTCTCTCTCTCTCTTTCTTTCTCTCTCTCACTCCTGTCTGTCTGTCTCTTTCTCTCTCTCGCTCGCTTTCCCTCTCTCGCGCGCTCTGTCTCTCTCTCTCTTCCTCATCCGTATATGTAATTCTCATTATTATTTTCTCTAATCTCTCTCACTCCTCCTGTCTGTCTGTCTCTCTCTCTGGCTCGCTCGCTTTCCCTCTCTCGCGCTCCCTTTCTCTCTTCCTCATCCGCATTATGTATTTCTCATTATTATTTTCTCTAACTAATCCCTCTATTTCATTTATTTGCTTGTAATATTTCTGTATTATTATATCTTTTTCACTCTTTCTTCAGTTCAGTTTCTGCATTCTCTCTCTCTCTGTTTCGCTTGCTTTGCAGGAATTTTGTTTTTGTTTTATATATAATATATAATAATTTACTTATCATTACTTACTATATCGTATAAACAATAGTAGGTAGCCAACTTACCATAATACCGATACACCAAACCGATACGCATGCGGTCTTGTTTATCACCTGTTTACTAAAGTGCCACCATTATCGATTTTCTTCGAGCCGACTCGAGCGGGAGGGTTACCCATTGAAGTTAAATCCGCTAGCATATATTGTTAGATGTAAGACATGATAAATACCACTAGAAATATGAATTGGCAAAATCCATATAATATCACTTCGAAATTGTTCTGAAATTTCAAAACAAAACCGCTAGTGTAAGTCATTGCTGCTAGATCGAAGTAAAGGTCTCTAGATCTAGCGGAAGTCGCTATACGTAGTGGCAGTACTGCACACTGCCGACGGCGATACGTTGTTGACATTGTTGTTGATGTTCCAGTGGAGGGATGAACAAAATATTTTCCTTGTCCAATAATAGCTATTTCATAGTCCCACAGGACTTATTTTGATATATTTATCAAATTTACTGAACGCCTGAAAATAATACGCTATAATATGCTTGCAATCAAACTTTCAAGCAATTACAAGGTCACATGCAATTATAAAAAGGTATATTGTAGACCACAATCTTCGCCAAGCTTCGTTGTTGCTTGTATTATCGTGAGAAATGTACCATACACCCTGGTTATCGTGAGAAATTTACCGAACGCCTGCAAATAATACGCTATAAAATGCTTGCAATCAAACTCTCAAGCAATTTCAATGTCATATGCAATCATATATGTAGAGGTAGACCCAGAGAGGGAGAGAGAGAGGAGGTCAAGAACATCTGCTAGGTGTGATTTCCCCTGGGAGGGAAGAGAAGATTAGTTAGGGGCATGCCCTGGCCTACATCAGACAAAGAAAGTACAAAGGAGTACAAACAAAGAGAGTGAGACAGAGAGAGAGAGAGTGTCGTGATAATATAACAATGTTACATATGTATCATATATATGAAAAAATAATATATTAGGTAGGCCTACATCTGTTCCCCACAATCGTATAATGCCAAGCACAAATATAAAATCTTTCGTTGTTTGTATTACCGTAAGAAATTTACCGAACGCCTGCAAATAATACGCTATAAAATGCAAAGGAAATTTCTTGTAGAGTGCAATTTTGAGGACGTAATGTGCTCTGAGAGAGAGCGGAGCGGTGATTAGGAGCATAAATTACCTCAAGACCGCTCGCCACACAGGGAATTATATAAGGAAATTTCCGTATTTTAGGGTTTTTGCACTCGTGTTGCACGATCGTTCAAAGACAACCAGTGATCGTAGAAGGATGGTTCGGGTGTCATTGGAAAGCTCAATTTACGCCCTTTCAGAGATACATACTTGTATTACGCTCTGGGTCTTGTTTATGCATGAAAAAGAGCACGGATAAACCCCATTTAGGGTAAAAAAAAAACGCTGGGCTGCACAGTGAAATATACTCCACCAGCCGCTCGTAAGGTGATAAAATGCTTGCAATCACATTTTCAAGCAATTATAAAATGTAAATTGTACTTACCAACACCCACACCAGTATGTTCTTCGTCAGGAACGTCTCCAATTTGCTCAAGGGTCTGTCCAACATCAACCACAACATCCACCCCACGCAAATTATGCTTGGGGTGAAAGCCTATGATCGGGTTATTTTCGCCTTCCGAGTCATCCACACTACCAAAACTCTCACCCAGACCTTCGACGGTTTCATCCAACAGCTTATTAGAAAGTTCTGAAGAGTTCAGCATGATATCTAGTTCCTGGGTGGTAAGCCGGGCGTGGGTAGTAGGGTGGCGCGACGCACTAGGGATGGCGGCCACCGAATCGAACACGGGCAAATCTTGACCTTCCATTATGGCTGCTTGAGGGTCACTGAGTCACAGTCACGCAGTGGGGATGTGTGGGTGGGCCCTTGTAGTACACCGCCTGACCACCAAGTTTCGCTTTCCACCTAAATTAGGGCGGGAATACGCCCACGGACTTAAGTCCGATCCCGCCATTTAGTCCAATTTTCTCGTATCGGACCCAAGTCCGACCCCGATCTTTAGGGATTAAGTCCGTATCCAAAAAGCAGCAAGTTAGGAGCATTATTAATGCTTTTAAAGGGTTAAAATCGAGTGCAAATGGCCGGGAGAGCAGCAGGCCACCCGGCCGACACCTAGGGCTTACCGCCGCCCACTAACTCACCCTCCCTGTGTTCTCGAGAGGCCGGCAGTGTAGCCAGTAGTGAGCGTAGCTGGGAAAAATATACCGCTATACGCTAAACTCTCCTGTTACTGGTACCACTGTATGAGAACCATGAGTGCTACGTAGCTCGTTCTGGTCTCATTTTGAAGCTTTTAGCACCTAGTTTTTTGCTGAATACATTTATTTTCATGCAGATACTTGATTTATCATTCAGGAGGGCCTGAATATGCCCAAATAAGCCCAAAACCCCCCGCTAGACAAGGGTTAAAGTCCCGAGGGGAGTTGGGTATAAAGCATGATTAATATCTCCTTGTCTCACATTGTCGAAATGTAAAGTGTTTCATGTTTCAATATTTTTCATTCCTTTTCCTCTTTAAACATTTTCACTATTTGACATATGTTCAACAAATACAAATATTACCATATTATTATTGTTTTCTTATTACTGTAAATAAATAACTTATGCATAGGATTGCGCCCAATAGCAGTAGGGAACACCTTCCGCCGCCTTGCCACAAAGGTGGTTTTGAAACCAATTTCGAATGGCCTAGGTCAACACTTAAGACCAGTTCAACTAGGTTTTGGAACTCCAGGGGTGTGTGAAGCTGCTGTACACGCAACCCGCACTTACCTCAGCCAAGCCCAAGGAAAACGAGTGCTTCTAAAGATTGACATGCGAAACGCATTCAACAGCATTCGCAGGAATGTCTTCCTCCGTGCAGCTCGAGAGCACATCCTCACCCTGTACCCCCTACTTTGGCAGGCTTATTCCAAACCTTCAATCCTGATTTTTGGCGAGACATTAATCCCATCAGCGACCGGGTTACAGCAGGGAGATCCAGGTGGTCCTGCTCTTTTCTCAATAGGGGTAGATGCAGCAGCTAACAAAGTAAGGTCAGAATTGAAATTATGGTACGTGGACGATACAACCTTGGGTGGGTCTGTAGAGAATGTTCTAACCGATCTAAAAAACATCATAACTGACCTCAATCAGGCTGGTCTAGCGATAAATGACACCAAATGTGAACTTGTCCTCCACAACCACACACCTGATGAAAGAGAACACACTCAGGCCCAATTTCAAGACACATTGCCAGATGTAAAGATCCTTCAGGAGCACCAGCAAACCCTATTAGGTTCCCCACTAACTCCGGCAGCAATCCCACCAGCACTTCAAGGTAAAAAGGAGGAGCTTCAACGTCTTGTGAGTCGCCTGATACACATCGATGCCCACTCAGCTCTGGCCCTTCTCAAGAATTGTTTCTCCATCCCAAAACTCCAATACCTTTTGCGCACATCGATGACTTAAACGAACAATGGTGGCCTCCAAGAATTAGACAACATAATCCGAGAAGCAGTGACCAGCATCACCAATGTGGAATTTCAAGATCAGACCTGGACACAAGCCACTCTTCCTGTCCGCCTCGGGGACTTGGGCATACGGAGAGCCTCGGATATTGCCTCCCGAGCCTTTATCTCTTCCCTTATCGCGACTAACGACCTTGTAGAGTCCATCCTTTCTTCTCAACCCAGAATGACACTTAATAGGGACATAGCAGAAGCGATTAACACCTGGAAGGGAAGTACAGGAGCAGAGGAGGAGCCTCGGAGTACCTCTAGGAGCAAGCAGAAAGCGTGGGATACCATCTCGGCGAAGAAAACTCAAGAAAACTCCTAACCAATGCAGACCAGGTTGCAAAAGCACGCCTCCAGGTTGCCGCCCGTTTGGAGAGTGGCTTGTGGTTACATGCTGTCCCCATCCCACCTCTTGGAACTCACTTGGATGCTGAAGCGCTCCGGGTTGCCATCGCGCTCAGAGTGGGTGCGGCAGTTTGTCACTCACACACTTGCAAGTGTGGTGGGGGGATGGATGCTCAAGGTCACCATGCCTTGTCATGTAATCACAGCGCAGGCCGCCTGCCAAGACACTCTGCACTAAATGATGTCATAAAACGGGCCCTGCAGAGTGCTAACCGTGCATCAATCCTTGAACCACATGGACTTCTCAGAGAAGACGGCAAACGGCCAGATTGGATGACCACTTTCCCTTACAAGAATGGCCGTTGCCTCGCATGGGATGCCACATGTGTTGACACTTTCTCCATAACCAACATCGCCAGAAACGCCAACGAAGCAGGTGAAGCCGCCCGGATAGCAGAGAGTAGAAAGCGAGAAAAATATCAAGCCATCGCCAGAAGTCATCAGTTCAAGCCTCTGGCATTCGAAACTTCAGGAGTCTTCGGCCCTACCACCCTTAAAATGGTGATTGAAATAGGCCGTAAAATCAGAGAAGTTTCAGGAGAACCCCGGGAAACCCTCTGGCTCAAGCAAAGACTAGGGATGGCTATCCTCTGGGGCAATGCCACCAGCGTCATGAGCTCAGTACGACTTGGCCATGCCACTGTGTGAGGCCCGGGCAGGAGTGGTGTATCCATAGTCTTTCCACGGTAGGGTATAAAAATAAACTTTATTTGACTTTATTTGTTTGTAACATGTTTGATGTACATAGATAAAAGGGGATGTGTCGGATGGTTGAAAGCCACAGTTGCTCGCGCGTTTGGGGCTAGCAACACGTATTATGAAAAACATGTATCCTCATACATTCACTGTCTCTCACTTCTCTCACTCACCCCGTAATTTTTTGCCGGAGGATAACAGGTTTTTTACAATACGTAGACGGAGGTCTTTAAAAAAAAAAATATTTATAGAGAGAGAGAGGAACACAACATGAAAATAGATGCCCAAGGTTTGGCTGTGTTATTACCAAAAAAAATAATATAACGGATATATATAGACAGACGAAATCCTACCAAACCGTACAGTGTATATATATATATATATATATATGGACATATAGATATATTTTTTGCTTAATATATGTTTGTCCATCGAAATATATATATATATTGTTATGTCCTGGGATATATAAACACTGGGCTCTTTCTATTAGACTAGGTATGCGGCAACAAGCAACAACGGAAAACGCTAGATCCAACCCTTATCTATAAACCCAGGCAACGAACCACCCTAAACCGTCAAGAGTCCTGCCTGGACAACGAGGTATCCTATGACTCAGTTACAGGGTGCACGCACTATAGACTGCTGATAGTCAAGCAGGCTATATAAATGATCACACAATTAAGTTGACTTAAAGCTTCAAGGAAAAGATAGATAACGGAATAAAATTGCAGAAACAATTTAATAACAAACTAGAAGAAAGCACATTTAACGTTACGTTAATTAATACAACAAATCACCCCTGCGTGAAAGAAGGTGAAAGCAAACAGTCCTCAAAACATCGTACAGGTAGACAAGATGCGGGTTTCTAAACTGCATGCGGCTACTGTAGATCTGATGCTTAGCAAAGAAAGTATGTTACGGATTTAGAGAACTCTTAACTCATAAGCAGGAATAAATACTAGTGATAGGACCTACAGTGTATAATGGCATAGGTATAATTAAATAAAGGTAGCAACTCGCAACATTACCACATACAGGTGTGCTTCTCACTCTTAGTCAGGCAAGCCTGCTCGGACAGAGTCTCTAAGCCACACCCTGACTCACAATGCTCACAAAAACGGTAAACTGTGGCACAATAACAAGCATACAGAGATAATAAACCCCTAGCTGTTAATCTGCCAGGTGGCAGAGGTCTAGCCGGAAGGATATAGGCTTCGGATACCCGGGCTGAGCCACCTGCTCTAGCCTAGGGACGTTCCCAAGTCTGTGTGCCAAATTACTCTAATTGAAAGGGTGCTCTCTTGAGAGACTCAGATCGCAAGTATCTGACTCTCTCCTGGCGACCCTAAAACAAAAGCAAGACGTGCTAGCGCAGTGCTGAGTGGACTAGGCAAGGGCCCTCACACAACACAACACTAGACACACAGGGACACAGACAAGAAAATGCCCCCAGACTCCCACGGGTATCCTAGTAAAGTCGAGCGGGTCCACAGGACTCGCACCAGCAGACTTTACTTAAAGGATCACAAAAAGCCTCCCCTCCGGTCTAGCCCCTGCTAACCTGACACAAGAACACACTAGCAAGCATGAAACCACCAAATATGAGACAACAAAAAAGCTTCCTAGGTCTCATTAACAATTACATCCCTGCATAAGGCCCTAAATCCTATCTAGTTATCTGAGAGCTCGTCATTAATACAATAATAGATATAAGGTCTATCAAGGGGATGGGATAATTAAATAGATTGGTGAAGTAGTGGAAAGAAGGTATACAAAGTAAGAGAGCATATTTCTAAGTGGGGTTGAGAGGGATAGATATCAAGGGGGTCCGAAGGGTACGACAATGAGGTGAGCTCTGAGTCTTGAATCTGTCTGGACCCCGCCCTAGGCATGCAGAATACATCCCATGCTTGGCAACACTCAACACAGTTGCCGGGTCAAAATCCTCTACCCCGTGCGTGAGTTGAAACTAAGCCTAACGTTGCAATCAAATGCATATGGCAACGCTTCAGGCTCGTCCCAAGCTGGCAAGCGAAGCAACGTCCCAAGCCGGTCTCTCACTCCCGCTTGTCACCTCCCGCCCTCACTAGACTTACATCTTTTATATTATAATGAAACAATCAACTATCGAGAATAAAATATACTAAGATGTGTTGGTTAAGAATAAGGGAGCTACAAGCTGTGAAACAACATAAGAATATCCCAGACATTAGTTACGTTGTCGTAGGATATATACTAAGGAAAAGCCTGCCGGCCGGCTGCCGCCAGCCGGTTTCTAAACGGCTGGGCAGCCGACGCGCGCGCATGACCGCACGTGGCTACTATGCAGAAGCGTCACACCTCCCCCAAGATATAAGACCCTTGACTAAGTTCTTCATATCTAACAGAAAGCTTCTCATAGTACCACACACTGTTGCGACACAAGGCACTATATATAAAAAAAATAAAGACTGTTGCGCTCCACCGAGCAAGTTCAACTAACTTAGCGACAATAAGCGAAAACATTCAACTTAGATACTGCTACATCATATACAAAATTCTACACGTTATAAAAAATAGAGTTTTTATAAGGTTTTTGCTTTTTTATTTTTTTTTTTTCGGCTGGACTACAGTGACAGCCTCTTTTCCTCCACACTCAACCCTCAATCCTGTGGCAGTCTAACCAACATCATCCACCCTTGATAGACAATCCGCTATTACGTTATCAGAACCGGCAATATGGCGTATGTCCAGATTATACTCCTGAAGCATGAGTGACCACCTGGTCAGCCTCATATTCCGGTTATGAAACTGATTCAATAATTTCAGAGGGTGATGATCGGTATAAACCACTACGACTGGTCCGAAAGCAGGAACATATACATCGAAGTGCCTGAGCGCCAGCACTATCGCCAGGAGTTCTTTTTCAATTACAGAGTAATTCCTTTGTGCACTATTGAATTTTTTACTGTAAAAACTCACTGGATGTTCGATACCTTCATCATCTGTCTGTAACAAGACAGCCCCAGCCCCTACGCCACTGGCATCAGTCGCCAGCTGAAAAGGTCTGCTGAAGTCCGGGGCCCTGAGTATGGGGTGGGTACATAACAGGTGTTTCACCAAGGAAAACGCCTCTGCACACTCAGGAACCCACCGGAACTTCTTGTCCTTAGATAATAAGTCAGTTAAAGGTGCAAGTACAGTCGAATAGCCTTTGATGAAGCGCCGATAATAGCCTATCATACCTAGAAACCGCATGATTTGTTTCTTAGTCGTAGGCTGGGGAAACTGATCGATGGCTTTGATCTTTGTCTGTGGAGGGCACACCTGACCCATCCCCACCTCGAACCCCAGGTACAAAACTGTGGCTTTGACAAAATCGCACTTACCCAGGTTTACCACCAAACCTGCTTCATTCAGTTTATTAAAAAGCTGTCCTATGTGAGCACAGTGACTGTTAAAATCATCGTCGTATATTATGACATCATCTAGGTACACCGTACAGTTGGGAATGTCGGCTACAATGTCGTTCATTAATTTCTGAAACGTTGCAGGGGCATTTTTCAGCCCGTATGGCAAAACATGGCAACGATATGTGGCACCGTCCACCACAAACCCACACACCTCTCGCGCTCGCTCAGACAAGGGCACTTGCCAATAACCCTTAACAAGGTCTATCTTAGTGAGGAACTTGGCTTTTCCTATCTTATCCACACTGTCGTCCCCGCGAGGGAGAGGGTAGGCATTTGTGGGGGTTAAACCATTCAACCTGTGGAAATCTATACAAAACCGCACCTTGTCATCTGGTTTGGGCTGCAGTGTGACTGGGGAAGTCCACCTTACTGCACCCTCAGAAATCAGCCCACGTTTCAGCATATAATCCAGCTCTTCCCTAAGTGCTGGTAATTTAATAGGGGGAACACGGTATGGCACTGATTTAAAGGGCGGGTGGTCCCCAACATCGACATCGTGCACCGCTTGAGTAGTGAGGCCAGGGAGCTCCGCGAAAACAGCTGGGTTTGAATCAAACAAGTGCTGCACAGCTACACGCTGTTGCTCAGGCAGGTGCAATATCAACTCGTGAGCCACTTGTCTAGAATTCCCCGCCCACTGATCCGCGGAAACATGACAATCCCAATTATCCTCCCCCACAGCTTGACTGTCCCTTCCTCCTTCTCCACCACGATCGCTGCAGATCAACACCGGGACAGTGAGAGGCTCGGAGGGGCGCCTCACATACTCTTTCATCAGTTTTACATGGCAAAGTTGATTCTTTTTCTTACGATCAGGAGTAGCTACTAAATAGTCTAGATCAGAAACCTTCCTTACAACCCGATACGGACCAGAATACTTGGCAGACAAGGGGTGTCCCACCAGAGGCAGTAGTATCAGTACCTCCTGATCTACTTCAAACTCCCTCAGCTTCACCTTCTGCTTGTATCTG
Organism: Paralithodes platypus; assembly: GCA_032716605.1. Lineage (NCBI taxonomy): Eukaryota > Metazoa > Arthropoda > Malacostraca > Decapoda > Lithodidae > Paralithodes > Paralithodes platypus. Next base: position 24,802,441 of record CM064510.1, read on the forward strand.
TCCTTCATCTGAGCTTGTGAACTTTCAAGGTTCCGAACCGCTACCTCCAGGCTCTTTAGCATTCTCTCACGGCTTTCAACAACATACTTTAGAAGCGAGCATGGCTTTGTGACTCCCTCCCAGATCTCCTTGACTATGTGGAGGGGCCCCCTGACCCTGTGTCCAAAAACCAACTCGTTCGGGCTAAATCCCAAGCTCTCCCCAGGTACTTCTCTCGCAGCAAATAAAACGTATGGGAGACCTAGATCCCAGTCCTTCCCATTGTCCATGCAATAACACCGCAACATACTCTTGAGAGTCGAGTGCCACCTTTCCAAAACTCCCTGACTCTCGGGATGGTAGGCAGATGACACCACAGACACTATCCCATGTTGCTGCATGGTCTGCTTAACACCTTACGAGCGGCCTATGCGGTTTATTTATGTGTACCGCACAGCGGGGTGTTTTTAGCCAAAATAGGGCTGTTTACGTGATCATTTTCATGCCTAAATAAGACCCAGAACGTAAAACAAGTACCTATCCCTGAAAGGGCATAAACAGAGCTTTCGAATGACACCATAACGATCCTTGTATGATGGATAGTTTTCTTGCAATAACCGTGCAACGCGAGTGCAAAAAGCAGGTAATTCGGTACTTTCAGTACATAATTGAGTATGTAGCGAGTGAGAGAGGGAGGAGGGAGCTGAGATTTGTGTCAGTAGGTTCGCCGCGGTGGTCTGGAGCAGTCATACGCTCGCTAGTCTCCTGCCACCACTTGTCTCTCTCTCTCAGCCACATTACGTGCTGAAATTGCCACTCGACCTATGTCGAGCGCCGCCACATAGTCCAGCTTTATTTAACTCGACTTATGTTGCTCGCCGCTAAATAAGGGTTAAACAGAGCAGAAGTAAAATTGGATCCCTGATCAGACTGGATCTCCTGAGGGTAGCCATAACGAGAGAAATAGACAAGTAGGTTTTTGACAACAGTCTTAGCCATCCCGTTGCGCATGGGGTAAGCATCTGGATACCGTGTTGCTACATCCATTACAGTTAGTAAAAATGTATTGCCGGCACTAGTGGGGGGCAATGGGCCAACCATATCGATAACTACTTTGCTGAAGGGCGGCCCAATGACAGGGATGGGTCGTAACGGTGCTTTCGGGATGACCTGATTGGGTTTCCCAACCACTTGACAAGTGTGACACTGTGACACCCATGACACGACACTCGCCTTTAACCCAGGCCACCAGAAAAGCTTGCTCAGAGCTGCCTCCGTCTTACGTGCCCCCAGGTGCCCTGCCAAAGGCACATCATGAGCTAATCTCAATAAGCTCTCACGGCACACCCTCGGTACTACTAACTGATCCACTAACCCTGACCCGCCATCCCACTTTTTCTTGGGATCCTGATGTCTCCGATACAAGATCCCCTCGGACAAGAAAAAATCACCAGGCTGCGCATCCCCATCGCTCTCCAGTTCGACAGCACCATTACCACACGTCCTGACTTCAGGATCTTCCAGCTGCAAGGAACATATATCAGCAGGTGCGAGATTATCCAAGTTCATCTTAAATCATTTATTTCCACCTCCAATGTCCCGCTGAGCCATCCTTTCCTCACGCTGCGCATAACGATGCTGTCGCAGAGTCTCTTCCTGCCCTGCACCTGCACTAGCGGTGACAGGCCCCTGGGCCTCTCCAGACTCTAACATAGGTGCCAATAATGAGTCACCAAGAAACACTGCCGGCTCAAAACTCTCCAATTGACCAACACTTCCCGTTTTCTTGTGACCTTTCCTCCGCAGTTTGATAGACTGAGGTGGTGGCTGCAAGGCTCCAGATGTCTCAGAACACGTCACAACACACGCCATGGTTTGTACGCTACACTTCTCAACCAACTCCTGTTCCTTCCTACTAACGTCGGCCGCCTTCTCGGCAACGACCAAGGGTGAAACCTTAGAAGCAGGCACCGCAAAGTCGTTGCCGAGGAGGAGGTCGACGCCCCCAACAGGCAAGTTCTCTACAATTCCGACATCCAGCTCCTTCGCCACACCACCCACCTCCAGCTCCATCCGCACCAGAGGGTAGGACTTCGTAGCATTGATCCCCTGAACTACCACCACCCGAGCAGCGTTAATCGATCTACCAATAAAGTTCCTTAACAAGGTCTGAGAAGCCCCAGTATCACGCAATAGCTTAACTCCTCGCCTTTCGCCAGCCCACCTCACAAAACCATGCCCTCTATGACCCCCAAAGACGTCGCGGACAGGGTTCGAGCCTTCCGGACTCTTGAACACAGGCTGTGTCCCAACCTCTGACGAACTACCCTTGGCAAACTCAGAAGATATAGGCGACACCCCTATGCTGCGGACCAATGACACAACCTTGTTTGGTGTCTTGTTCGGACAAGCATTTGCAAAGTGACCCTCCTTGTGACATGCAAAGCACTCTTTACTCTTTGGTTTCCCTTGGGAGTGGGAGGTACCATTAGACTTCTTATACGGGACGGTATTTGGTTTATGTTCAGTTTTATTGTCAGTGCTAGATGGTTTTGTGTATTTATGTGTATCAAAATTCTTGGGAGGGGGAGGGGTACGATCCTTTGCACCCGACTCACTCCTAGCTGCTGCTCCGCACCCTCGAATTAATGGCAGTCGGAGGTCAGCCATTTCTGCTGCCTCCTGGAGAGTTCTAGGATTGTTTTCCTTTATATTTAATGTTAAGTCCCCGCCTGTGCACTTAAAGAACTGCTCCAAGAGAACCAGCTCACTCAACTCCTCAAAAGTAGCTGCCCTCTCAGAACGCAGCCAATGTCGTAGTGCATCAGACAAGTCCCGGGCATGTTTTAGGAAGGTACTATCCTTGCCCTTAGTAACACCCCGAAACTTCAAGCGGTAAGTTTCTGGTTGTAACTCATAGGCCCGTAGCACAGCCTTCTTTAGCTCATCATAAACTACACAGGACTCTAAAGGTAGTGCATCATACGCTTTTAGCCCCTTTCCTAGGAATCTTGATGAAACTAATGCTGCCCACTTTTCCTGAGGCCACTGGTGTTCCTGACACTTCTTCTCAAATCGCATAAAAAACTCAGCCACACCTAATTCATCGAACACAGGAACTAGTTTAAGCAAGGTGCGACAATGATTGGTCCCGATGTCTGTTACCTCCCCCAATATTTCGCCCTGTTACCTCCACTCGAGATCTCTCCAGCTCCCTGTCAGCCCGATACCTAGTAGACTCTGCCTGCAGTTCAGCCTTTCGTATAGCAACCTCAGCCTGAGCTATAGCAACCTCAGCCTGCACACTAACCTGTCTTTCGGCGGCCTCAACCTTGGCCATCTCAAGCCGAAACAACAAATCTCGAGTCAACCCTTGAGGAGGGGAAGGTGCATTTAATGGGGAGGGTCCCTGTGATTGAATTCCACGCTGCCATTGACCATCAACTTGGGGGTATGTACTAAATTCAGGCACCCTGATGTTTGATATGGGGGTAGAGAGGAGGGGGGGCTGGGGACCGGGTCCCCCAGTCGCCTCTCCACCCAGGTCTCTCCCTTCTAAACCCAATATCAAAGTCCTCAGCTGATCTTTCCTCATGCCACTTAAACCCTGGTGACCCTGAAGACCTGCCACACACTTTAAGCCATACTTATTCAGCTTCAACACCCTGGCAGCGGTAAGGGGCACCTCTAAAAATCTTCTAGCACCCTCCTCACTATCGACTAGCCCCTCCACAGGTCTTTCTCCCTCCGAGCCCGTATCGTGACCTGACCCATCACTGTGTTCTGATGTATTAGACATGTTTGTGTACTGCAGTAATTATCACGGTTATAGAATGTGCCTTATCTCCTATGCAAGTATGTATATACTAATGTTATTTAAAGTCTTTAATGTGTTATATTGGTTGCTCCAAAAAAAAAATCTATGTCCACTGTATTCCTCTAATCATAAGGAATCTCAAAACAAATGACAACTATATTCCTCTGTTCAGTAAATCCTATGCAACGTCGCCATATTTTAGTCCTGGGATATATAAACACTGGGCTCTTTCTATTGGACTAGGTATGCGGCAACAAGCAACAACGGAAAACACTAGATCCAACCCTTATCTATAAACCCAGGCAACAAACCATCCTAAACCGTCAAGAGTCCTGCCTGGACAACGAGGTATCCTATGACTCGGTTACAGGGTGCACGCACTATAGACTGCTGATAGTCAAGCAGGCTATATAAAAGATCACACAATTAAGTTGACTTAAAGCTTCAAGGAAAAGATAGAAAACGGAATAAAATTGCAGAAACAATTTAATAACAAACTAGAAGAAAGCACATTTAACGTTACGTTAATTAATACAACTAATCACCCCTGCGTGAAGGAAGGTGAAAGCAAACAGTCCTCAAAACATCGTACAGGTAGACAAGATGCGGGTTTCTAAACTGCATGCGGCTACTGTAGGATCTGATGCTTAGCAAAGAAAGTACGTTACAGATTTAGAGAACTCTTAACTCATAAGCAGGAATAAATACTAGTGATAGGACCTACAGTGTATAATGGCATAGGTATAATTAAATAAAGGTAGCAACTCGCAACATAACCACATACAGGTGTGCTTCTCACTCTTAGTCAGGCAAGCCTGCTCGGACAGAGTCTCTAAGCCACACCCTGACTCACAATGCTCACAAAAACGGTAAACTGTGGCACAATAACAAGCATACAGAGATAATAAACCCCTAGCTGTTAATCTGCCAGGTGGCAGAGGTCTAGCCGGAAGGATATAGGCTTCGGATACCCGGGCTGAGCCACCTGCTCTAGCCTAGGGACGTTCCCAGGTCTGTGCGCCAAATTACTCTAATTGAAAGGGTGCTCTCTTGAGAGACTCAGATCGCAAGTATCTGACTCTCTCCTGGCGACCCTAAAACAAAAGCAAGACGTGCTAGCGCAGTGCTGAGTGGACTAGGCAAGGGCCCTCACACAACACAACACTAGACACACAGGGACACAGACAAGAAAATGCCCCCAGACTCCCACGGGTATCCTAGTAAAGTCGTGCGGGTCCACAGGACTCGCACCAGCAGACTTTACTTAAAGGATCGCTAAAAGCCTCCCCTCCGGTCTAGCCCCTGCTAACCTGACACAAGAACACACTAGCAAGCATGAAACCACCAAATATGAGACAACAAAAAAGCTTCCTAGGTCTCATTAACAATTACATCCCTGCATAAGGCCCTAAATCCTATCTAGTTATCTGAGAGCTCGTCGTTAATACAATAATAGATATAAGGTCTATCAAGGGGATGGGATAATTAAATAGATTGGTGAAGTAGTGGAAAGAAGGTATACAAAGTAAGAGAGAATGTTTCTAAGTGGGGTTAAGAGGGATAGATATCAAGGGGATCCGAAGGGTACGACAATGAGGTGAGCTCTGAGTCTTGAATCTGTCTGGACCCCGCCCTAGGCATGAAGAATGCATCCCATGCTTGGCAACACTCAACACAGTTGCCGGGTCAAAATCCTCTATCCCGTGCGTGAGTCGAAACTAAGCCTAACGTTGCAATCAAATGCATATGGCAACGCTTCAGGCTCGTCCCAAGCTGGCAAGCGAAGCAACGTCCCAAGCCGGTCTCTCTCTCCCGCTCGTCTCCTCCCGCCCTCACTAGACTTACATCTTATATATTATAATGAAACAATCAAATATCGAGAATAAAATATACTAAGATGCGTTGGTTAAGAATAAGGGCAGCTACAAGCTGTGAAACAACATAAGAATATCCCAGACATTAGTTACTTTGTCGTAGGATATATACTAAGGAAAAGCCTGCCGGCCGGCTGCCGCCAGCCGGTTTCTAAACGGCTGGGCAGCTGACGCGCATGCCCGCACGTGGCTACTATGCAGAAGCGTCACAATATATATATATATATATATATATATATATTTTCTTTAATACATACGAGGTTGAAAGAAATGGCAATTTCTGCGTTGGAAATTTTATTATTCAAAGTTTCCAGGTCTCAGATGAGTTTTCGCTGGGTGGCAGGAAGTAGATGAAGGAGATGAGCAAAATTCATGGTGGTACAGGGATACATAAATGTACATGATGATACAGGATATACGACGCGTTTCACTGGACAACCAGCATTATCAAGTAAGGAAGGAATGATATAAAAGGTAAACAGGAAGGGTATATATAGAGGGTGGAGGATCAGAGGAGGCGGAAAACAGGGGGCAAAAGTCTGCTATTGGTGGAAGCGTAAATTAGGAGAGAGAAAGAGGGTAACCGCTTCACGCATGCGCACTGGATGCGGGATGGTGGTCAGTAGGTGGGGTCGAAGCTGATTGGCTGCGTGTCGAGGGGCGTGGCCTAAGTTGTGTGGCGCCTGCAGAAGACGAAGCTGAAGGAGGTAGCGCGGGGTGCTGCGTCAAGGGCACCGGGGGGCAAGGAGGGGTGTTAGGTCCTGTAGGGTAGTGCCTTTTGGCAGAAGGAATGATCTGAAGGTCCAGAGTTTGGTTGTTGATGTTGGGATGTAAGGCTTGGATATATAAAGCTTCGAGTATAGGTAATCTCCTTGGGTCACTTTCTTTATCGAGTATGGTGGTGTGTTTCTCTAACTCGTTGCGTGTGAGGTGACGGTGGTTAGGGGAAACAAAACCAAATATTTAAAATATATGGTTAGACACCAAAAATGTATCTGTATTATTATTAGAGGGCATGATATGCATACATGTGCATATCGGGATATTTCATGAATTTGATGGTGGTCATCTTGAATTTAAACAAATTAGGTACAGTCAGTCCCAACTTTTTTCTTGGGAACATAATTGTTTTAAAAGAAGGGTCCCATACGCTCATTTTGATACCATTTTTGGCTCTGCCCTGGGGGGGGTGCACGGTGACCTATCTGGGCCTACAGCCTATATATGTATACATCAAAATATTTGTTTTCAGTAACCGATTTCCTTACCTGGCAGACATGATTCCAAACGCATTTTCGGCAACTCTCCTGGCTCTTGATAGGTGGTAGTTGAATATGCGCTGCTCATCAGATAAGCCTCTCGCTGGGTATGGCTTCATACACCAATTCTCTAGTGGAAACGCGTCATCACCAATCAAGAAGAAAGGAGTTTGCTCGTCGTCATTTGGCAGGGGCTCAGGTTCAGGAATACCAACTTCATTCCTCTCCAATAGCACACGAATAGGGGTTCGTAGGAACAAACCTCCATCTGACGCTGATCCCTCTGCACCAACATCGATGTAGAGGAATTTGTAGTCTGCGTCAACCAGGGCAAGCAGCACAATTGAATGATATCCTTTGTAGTTGTTAAACACAGAGGAACCTTTGGTTGGCTTTCTGATTGCCTCATGTTTGCCATCCAACGCGCCCAGAGCATGTTCATATTGCCTCTTTCTAGCAAATTGATTTGCAACCTCCTTCCACTCTTCAGGTGTTGTTGGACAAACAATGAGATCATCCATGTAGGCACTCACAATAGCCTCACATACCTCTGGCACTATTTTTGAGATGGTGTTGTGCGCTATCCTGAAGAAGTACATCATACTCTTGTAACTGTCACCTGTAGCTAGGTAACGCAACGTCACTGCCAAACGCAAACCAGGTTCATGTGCTTTCCTCATGTTTGTGTTCTTCTTTCCTATCATGGGTTCAATTTTATCAAGAATTTCTTTGAAGAGCGCTGGGTCCACTCTCATAAAATTCTTGAAATCCGCTGGGTCCTCTGCTTCCACTTCTTTCAACAAATTCTAGTAACACTCAAATCTCTGTCGCCTTAACAGCCACGCTCTGGTCCACACAGAATGCTTCTTCCTCTTCTCTTACCTCTCTTCCTCTTCTTTCTTCCTTTTCCTCTCTGCTTCCTGCTCCTTTTCTTCTAAGTGCCGGTAGGTATTGCACATAATAAAGACGCATCCGCTGACCAATAAGGTCCATTTGCAGACGTAGTATATCAGATTCGAGGTGTCTCCGCGCATACCTCATGCTTGCCTTATCACAAGCATGTGTCAAGAGTTCTGGTGTTCTATGGTGAAGTTCTGTTTCGGCACTCTTGAGTGTGGGATCTTTAATGAAAAGTCGCTTGTGTAATGACAGAGTAACAAATAGTCAGGCTAACGTTGGTTAGGTATGACCATGACCGTACTAGCTTTCCCAACTAACTTTGACCTATATAAGAGTGTTCAAGGAACCCAGCTGATCGGACTTTTAGGCCTTTTTACAATCATATGCCCTCGACCATGGATCTGGCACATATGTTGTATGAACTTTCTATGCAGAGTACTGTTTATGTGACGGTGTCTCGCAAAGCCCAAACTATTGTAGCTGTCTTGCCATGGCAAAGACTTCTCCAAGAGTTTTAGTAGAGTACTGAATTGATCCTAAAAGTGTTTCGGGGACATGTCCTTGTTTCCACGTTCAGTGTCAAAATTACAAGCCTAAAAGAGAACCTAATGTTTTCAGAACACCATGGTGTGGAAAACAAAAGTTCACCAGTAGGGGAAAGAACTCTCAGACCATCAGGTGTAAAGCCATGGCATGTAGGCCTAAACACAGACGAATGAGAGGGTAATACTTGGACGCTTTGGAAAGTTTGCATGCAATTCTTTGAGCCCTCAAATTGCTGACTCTACCCTGGTTTCGTCGAGATGGTCATGACGTCAGCTACTATGTCCCAGGAAGGGTGTTTGAAGGTCAGAAGGTCATGGGTGCAGGGGGGGGCAGATTAGGGGATTGAGGTACACCCCTCGATAGTTCCCGTCATGATGGTGGTGGACCTGCGCGGAGGAGCGGCGCGTCGGGAGGGGGGAATATTGGTGTTCGTCTCTCCTCTCTTGGTTTTTTGTAGATCGCATTTTTTTCTTTGTTCCCGAAAGTACTGAGGGTGACTCTTATACTTATCCCGGGCGTGGGAATGATGGCTGCATTTCTCTCCTCTCGAGTGGTGAGGAGATGCGGGGCTAGGTTGGTGTTTGGGCGGCCATGTTGTTGCCCTCCTTCTCTCCTTTTCTCTTTCCTTTCATGGTGGTGGTTTCTTTCATTGTAGGTTTTATGGGGTGAATTCTCCATGTGTTTTGGCTGCTTCTCCTTTCCTTCTTTCTTCTTGTCTGCGCTCGTTCTGGGGGGTGTGGCCTCTTCTCTCTTTCGTTGTCTTTTGTTCCTCTCTTCCAATTTCGGGAACATTTCCGGCTTGGTGTTCTTCCCGTTATTCTTTGTTTTCTTTTGTTGTCTGTTTTCCTCGTTGTCTTTTCCTTTTGGTATAGTCTCCCCTTCGCTCTCCATCTTCCTCTTTTGTTTTCAGCTTGTCTGGCTCGGCATGGAGGTGATCGATAATGCCGGTATTTCAAAATGTATAAATTCAAGGCACCTAATTTGTTTTTCTAATTAGTAAATCAGACACTAACAATAAAATAAAATATGTAAATATATATTTTTTTTAAAGCAGAAAAGGGAAAAGCAGAAGGTTTGGATGGTATTACTGTGGAGTGTATAAAGAAGGGTGGAGATGTGATAATAGATTGGTTGGTGAGACTTTTCAATGTGTGCTTTGCTGTGTCAATGGTACCAATAGACTGGAAGAGTGCATGTATTGTGCAGTTGTACAAGGGGAAGGGAGATCGGCAGGAGTGTTCAAGTTATAGAGGTATTAGTTTATTGTCAGTGGTTGGAAAGCTGTATGGCAGGGTGTTGATAGAGAGGATAATAAAGTGTACGGAAGTTGCAATAGGAGAAGAACAGTGCGGTTTTAGGAGGGGAAGAGGGTGCGTGGATCAGATGTTTGCAGTAAGACAGTTATGCGAGAAGTATTTAGAGAAGCATAAGGAGATATTTTGGGCTTTTATGGACTTGGAAAAAGCGTATGATCGTGTGGACTGTGAAGCAATGTGGAAGGTGTTAAGGATTTATGAAATAGGAGGAAATTTGTTAGAAGCAGTTAAGAGTTTTTATGAAGGGAGCAGAGCATGTGTGAGAGTAGGAAATGGTGAGTTGAGTGAATGGTTTGAGGTAAAGGTAGGTTTGCGACAGGGTTGTGTAATGTCACCATGGCTGTTTAATATGTTTATGGATGGTGTGGTGAGGGAGGTGAAAAGGAGAACTATGGGAAGAGGATTGGGTTTAGTAGGAAAGAATGGTAGAGATTGGGAGTTGAATCAGTTGCTGTTCGCTGATGACACAGCATTGGTGGCGGATTCTGACGAGAAGCTGCAGCGGGTAGTCAAAGAGTTTGGTGTGGTTTGTGGAAGGAGGAAACTGAAGGTGAACGTCAATAAAAGTAAAATAATGGTGTGTAATAGGGGAGAGCATAGGGTGAATCTAGATGTGAGGCTGGATGGGGAAATATTGGAACAAGTAGAGTGTTTTAAATATCTAGGAGGAACGATAAGCAGGAGTGGAGGTATGGAAGTGGAGGTAAAACAGAGAGTGTGTGAAGGAAGGAAGGTTTTCGGAGCAATGGGAAGTATGTGGAAGACGAGAAATCTCGGAGTGAAAGTAAAAAGTGCACTGTATCAAGGAATTGTTGTGCCAACAGTGATGTATGGGGCTGAGACATGGGCTCTGAAGAAAAAGGAGAAAAGAGGGCTGGATGTGATGGAGATGAGCTGCTTGAGGAATATGTGTGGAGTTACTCGTAGAGACAGATTGAGGAATGAAGAGATACGTAGGAGAGTGGGGCAGCAGGAACATTTGTCAGCCAGAGTGGACAGAAGGGTGCTGAGCTGGTATGGTCATGTTGAACGAATGGGAGATGAAAGGCTTACAAAGAGAATATGTGAGTCAGGTACAAGGGGAGATAGAAGGGCAGGAAGACCCCCATTGAGATGGAGAGACTGTGTAAGAAAGGCTTTGGATGATAGAGGAATGACTATAGATCAGGCAGGGGAAGTGGTGGTGGACAGGAGTGAATGGAGAATGCTTGTGAATAGTTGAGTGAACACGTGGTCATTTGGAGTAAGGGGTCGGGCGCAAGTTGGACTAGATAATAGTCCATCAGGCGCCTGGCCCGGGGAGACGATTAATATGAAGGGTGCGCCTGGAAGTGTGGTGGGAGGGCTTGTGGCTTTGGCTCCGCTGCATGTCTGCCTGCCGAGATCGGAACCTCTCCGGGTGGTCGGGGGCCGGGGGGAGTGCTGGAGCGACCTTGGTGACCCTGGTCTCTGGGTCTTCTCCTGGGTGACCTGGATGTGTGTGAGTTTGTGCTTTTTATCTGTGTTTATTTGTTGTTTTATGTTGTTTTTGTGTTTTCCCTGTTCTTGCTCTGTCTTGAGTCGACTACCCCCAAAATGGGGATTGGGCCTGACCATATAGATAGATAGATAGATAGATGTAAAAAATTAGACAACATTCTATGCCAAGCTTGCAAATCAATCAGTATTTAACTGTGAGATAAAACATTATATAAGCATTATCATCAATATCATCATCATCATAGTATTTTTCTGTCCAATATCGTATTCGTCTATCATCATTCTTGTTTTCATCTCCTACTTTACCTCCTTCTCCCTCTCATCAACTTGACTCTCTTCATTTTCTGCCTCTCACTTTGATTACCAGACACTGGGAAAACAGCTCATTACAAAACGAAATGGGAAGTTGTCAAACCTTTCAGCATTTTAGAGCTCCCGGTGTGTGTGTGTGTGTGTGTGTGTGTAAGACAGAGAGAGAGAGAGAGAGAGAGAGAGAGAGAGAGAGAGAGAGAGAGAGAGAGAGAGAGAGAGAGAGAGAGAGAGAGAGAGAGGGGGGGTGGGACGTAATAAGAGAGTGAAAGGAAACAGACAAGGAATAAGGAAGAAGAAGGGGGAGGAGGAGGAGCAAGGGGAAGAACAAGAATGGGGAAATGAGGGAGACAGAAGGAGGTGGATGGATGACGAAAACCAGAATGGAGAATTAAGAGAAGGAGGGAGAAGAGGAGGAGAGAAATAATGAGAAATAAACAAAATAATAAGGCAAAGGGAGGAAAAGAGGAAGACGATGAAATAATAAGACATTCATTTGCTTGTTCGTCAAGGGGAATCCACGCAATGCGAGCTAAGCTCATTATTATCGCGCCTCCTTAACTGGGAATATATTGCGTGAAATGCATGTTAAGTGTTTATGTATCGTTGGAATGGCTGTGGATGTGTGTGTAGTCTGTATTTTAGCCAATTGGCGACATCTGGAAACGAAGGCTTAGGGTTAATCTGTACGGTACCATTCTCACTACGGTACCATTCTCACCCGAAGGCTTAGGTTGACCAGTAGCTTAGCTTGACCAGTACGATACCCATCTCACCTTGTAACCGATCAGCAACCCCAGAAGGGACCTCACAACATCGTCCACTTATACCAGGTTCCTATTTATACTGCTAGGTGAACAGAGGCTACACCGTTAGGAGACTTGCCCAAATGTCTCTTCCCCGCCCGGGTCTCGAACCCGGGACCTTCTGGTTGTATGTGTATGTATGTGGCTAGATGCAAACAAGTATAAAGTATTATTTTAAATAATCTAGTTATGGGGGGATGTTTCACTTTCGGGTTAACTTTTTCATTTATTTAGTATTGTTTTCTAGTTTCCTCCATAAACCTCTCTCAAACTTTAAAAAACACCCCCTAGACCACCTCTCAAGATAAATTAGTACATCTTTCGGTAAAATAAAATGTGCCGGCTTCTCCTAATACTACAGGCTCGCTACCGCTCGCCAGGAAAAAAATTGACACCTAAATGGCAAGAAAGGTCTTGTTATTGACAAACAAATGGGATGAAAGGTCTGAAAATCGCCAAACTAATGGAACGAGCATCCTAAAATGTCAAAACTAATTGGGCAATACACGAGGAAGAAGGGGGACCAGAAAAACAGTAGTGTTTATTAGTTGGTCTATATATATATGTTTAGTTACTGTATATATTTATTTTTTGTTTCCTCGCTAGATCTACATCAAGCTTAAAAAATCACCCCCTAGACCCCCCTTCGAGATAATTTTGTACATTCTTCAGTAGAACAATTTCCCGGCTAATAGCTTGTTTCTTCTAAAATAATAGGTCTTAAATTTTCAAAACTAATGGTTATAAACATGAGGGAGAAGGGGTGGCTAGAAGAAAAGAAAACTATCCCCCCTCAACTACTGTAGATATATTCAGTAGTAATTAACAAACTTGGAAGCCGCATTATTCTTATTAACCCCTTGAGGATTATGGCAGTTTATTTTGGCTATTACTAGACTATTTTGTATAGTAAAGGAGGGATCTACGAGCGTCAAAAGATTAACTGAGATCGAATTTACCCCTATGATTGCTAGAGGTCTTTCCTAAGCTGTATACAAACGTCAAATAATGACCAGAACAAAACTACTAAAACGCGTCATTATCCTAAAAATTAATCAGACGATCATGTGCTTCACCCTTTGAGTGCTTTAGGGACGCATTTTAAAAGTATAATTTGGTTATCATTAAACGATTCTTTTCAAATTAGGAAGGATCTGCGGGATTTTATTGGTGAATTAAGATAAGATGCCCCTGGGGGTTAGGGAATAGAATATGCCCCACGTGCCTTCTGCGTGTCGTAAGAGGCGACTAAAGAGGTTGGGTCGGTGGGCTTGCGACCCCCACCCGGAAAAAATATCGAAGCAAGGAAAAACGAACGAACAGCCTCGGATGCAGACGGAACCAAAGTTGACGAACCACGACCGACTAAGGACATGCCCTCGGACATTCTGAGAATGGCTACGTGGAATGTTAGTGGCATGAATGATGGCACAAAAGAGAGAGAGGTTCTGGAAGTGTTAGTGAATGCCAGGCTGGATGTATGTGGAATGACAGAGACCAAATGGAAAGGTTCAGATGTGAGAGAGTGGGAGTGTGGAATGGGTGTGTGTGCTGGAGTGAGTGAAGGAACAGCGAGAGAAGGTGCATGTTTGTTTGTAAGTAGCAAATGGAAGGAATGTGTAAGAGAGTATGGGTCTGTGGGTTCAAGGATTGTGTGGGTGAGAATGAAAGTAGGAATACAAACGTGGGTGATTGTATGCGTGTATGCCCCGACAGAGGATATACTTGAAAGAAAGAAAGAGGAGTTCTGGATGAATGTGGAGGCGTGCCTGGAGAAGTTTGACAAGAACGAAAGAATATTTCTGATTGGGGATATGAATGGTAAGGTGGGTGATAGGAAAGTTGAGGGAGTGGTGGGAGGGTGGGGGGTACCATCAGAGGTGAATGGGAATGGTAGTGCACTTGTGGACGTATGTGTGGGGAGGAGGCTGTGGATAGCCAACACCTTCTTCCGACACAGAATGATCCACAGGTACACGTGGAAACGGATGTTGACGATGAAGGATAAGACAGTGGTGGAACGAAAGTCATTGATTGATTATGTATGTGTGGATGAACGAATGAAGAAATCTGTGATGGATGCTAGGGTGTATAGGGGTATTGGAGGGGGTCTGTCTGATCATTATGTAGTGGTAGCTAAGGTTAGGATACAAAAGAAGTGGGTGAGGAGAGCGGGAGGGAGGCGAGAGGAGGGTGGAATGGTGAGGAGGGTGGAGAGGTTGCAGGAGGAGGAAATCAGGGAGGAGTACAGGAGAGCAGTGGAAAGACGACTAGGTGGGCTCGACCTGGAAGTTATGGAGGAAGTGGAGGAGATGAGCAAGGTGTTTAAGGATGAGATCTGTGCAGCATGTGAGGAGGTGTGTGGAGTGAGGACAAGAGGGAGGGGAGTGAACAGCATGGTGGACAGAAGAGGTAAGAATAGCTGTGGAAGAAAAGAAGAAAGCATATAGAGAGTGGTTGGGTAGTAGAGGGAATGAAGATTCCGAGAGACAGAAACGAGCGAGGTACGTGGAGAGTAAGAGGGTGGTGAAGAGAGTAGTGAAGGAAAGTAAGAGAAGAGTAGATGAGGAATTTGGAAGGAATCTGAGTGTAAAATGGAGGGAGAGTAAGAAACTGTTCTGGAAAGAAGTCAAGAAAGTTAGGGAAGGTAGCAAGGGAAACAGTAAGGGTGTGAAAGATAAGAATGGGAGAATGCTAGCCGAGAAGCAAGAGAGAGTCGAAAGATGGAGGGAGTACTTCAGTGAGTTGCTAAATGAAAGGAATGAAGAGCCAGCAAACATAGCTGGATATGGTATGGGAGGGAGAAGAAGAGAAGTAGTGGAGGAGGAGGTGGGGATCAGGAGGTCAGAAGTGTGGGAAGCCATGAAAAGAGTGAAGTTGGGGAAAGCACCAGGAACAGATGGAGTGTGTGGGGAAATGTTGAGGTATGGTGGTGAGATAGTGATAGAATGGGTATGGAAAATGTGCAAACTAGCATGGGAGAAGGGGAGTGCACCCGATGACTGGAAGACTGGCATAATAGTCCCCCTATATAAGGGCAAAGGGGAAAGAGGAGTGTGTGGTAACCACCGAGGAATATGTCTTCTAAGCGTAGTAGGGAAGGTATACAGTAGGGTAGTGATTGAGAGAGTGAGAGTGAGAACGGAGAAATGGATAGGCGACGAGCAGGGAGGTTTTAGGAAGGGAAGAGGATGTGTAGATCAGATTTTTACCCTGAATTGTGTTGTGGAGAAGTATCTGGAGAAGAAACAAAAGGTGTATGTTGCCTTTATGGACTTGGAGAAGGCCTATGACAGAGTGGATAGAGAAGGTTTGTGGAAAGTACTTAGAATATACGGAGTAGAGGGCAAGCTGCTGAAAGCAGTGAAGAGCATGTATGAGGGTGCAAAGGTGGCAGTACGTGTGGAGAGTGAGCAGAGCGAGTTCTTTGACCTGAATGTTGGTTTGAAACAGGGGTGTGTGATGTCCCCGTGGTTGTTTACTGTATATATGGATGGAGTTATGAAAGAAATACTATCAAGAGCAGTGGATGTTGGTGTATCGCTGAAAAGGGAGGGAATTGAGTGGAAGCTACCTATACTGCTGTTTGCGGATGATACAGTTCTGATGAGTGATAATGAATGGGAGTTGCAGGGTCTGGTAAATGAGTTTGGAACAGTGTGCGAAAAACGGAATTTGAAGGTAAATACGGGGAAGAGCAAGGTTATGGTCTTCGAAAGGGGTGAAGTCACAGAGTGTGAGGTGAAGCTGAACGGTCAGGCTATGGAGATCGTCAACTCTTTTAAGTATCTGGGCAGTGTGTTGAGTAAAGATGGGACTATGGATGAAGAGGTGCGGGAGAGGGTACAACAGGGGAAGAGGGTTGTAGGAACGCTAAAAGCAGTAACAAGAAATAGGGTGGTCAGTATGGAAGTGAAGAAGTCCTTGCATGACAGTGTGGTAATCCCGACACTGACTTACGGAAGCGAAGCATGGACGTTGTTTGAGAGACTCAGACCCAGAGTGAGAGCAGTGGAAATGAATTACTTAAGGAGTGCGTGCGGAGTTACATGGAGGGATAGACAGACTAATGAGGAAGTAAGAAGGAGGTGTGGTGTGGAGGTAGATGTGCTGGAAAGTGTGAAAAGGAACAACTTGAGATGGTTCGGCCATATGGAACGTATGGAAAGCGAGAGAATGACTAAGAGGGTGTACGAGAGCGAGGTGGAGGGACAGAGGGGGAGAGGTAGACCGAATATGAGGTGGAAGGATGGAGTGAGGAAGTACATGAGCGAAGGCGGTGCTGGTTGGGGGGAGGGGCGTCGACTGACTGGGGACAGAGGTGCATGGGGGCGGTTCGTTCGTGGCCACCCCTTCGGGGATCACGGCGTCAGGCAATAGATAGATAGATAGATTAAGATAATGTTTACTCCTCTAATTGCTCGAGATCTTTCGTAAACTGCATAAAATCATCTGATGTTAGCCAAAATAAACTATTAAAATGCGTCATGATCCTTAAGGGGTTAATCTGTATAATTGTAAACTGCTGTCACTTGTCCTGGATACTCCTTAACCGTTACAGTACCGGTAACGTCCTTTTAATTATATTCTGGCTACCATTAGACGATTTCATTCAGAATAAAAAAGGACCTCCAGCAATTAACAGGCTTCGAACTGTCTCCCATAGAAGTTTGTATTACCACAGGTCCTTCTTAACACCTTATTAGCGGGCTAGGCGGTTTATTTATATGTACCGCCCAGCGGGGTGTTTTTAGCCAAAATAGGGCTGTTTACGTGATCATTTTCATGCCTAAATAAGACCCAGAGCGTAAAACAAGTATCTATCCCTGAAAGGGCATAAACAGAGCTTTCCAATGACACCATAACGATCCTTTTATGATGGCTAGTTTTCTTGCAACAACCGCGCAATGCGAGTGCAAAAAGCATGTAATTCGGCACTTTCCCCATTCAATTCCGTATATAGCGAGTGAGAGAGAGAGGGAGGAGGTGGGATTCGTGTCAGTAGGTTCGCCGCGGTGGTCTGGAGCAGTCATACGCTCGCTACTCTCCTGCCACCACTTGTCTCTCTCTCTCAGCAACATTACGTGCTGAAATTGCCACCCAACCTATGTCGAGCGCCGCCAGATAGTCCAGATTTATTATACTCGACTTATGTTGCGCCCCGACACTTAGGGGTTAAACTGTACAGAATCGTCTACATATAGCTAGTGTGACGCACGTCAGCTCCCCAGCGACCATGAGGGGGCAGCGGTTGGCTCCCTATCCTCTTCTCCCCTCTCCCCAGGCAGTGTTATGGGCTGTAGTTTATTGATTAATTCTAGTTTCTTCCTAGTGCATCATAGTGTCACAGGTAGTCCAGAGATACTCTTTATTTTCGCCTGTGACAATGCATTGTATTTTATTCCAGCTGTCATAAATTTAATGTATTAGATGACTCGTGGAAGTTGGAGAGTGTGAGTGAGTAAGAGAGAGAGAGAGAGAGAGAGAGAAACCCAGAGCAAGGTGGTATTGGCGGATTGATATCATGCAACTTGGTTAGTTACGTCATCTCTCGGGCGCCTGATTCGTCGCCGGGCTCCTTCCTCCTGCTCCGTCACCACTTTCCCGCCGCGTCGGGAATGGGTGCGCCTACACGCATGCACTCCCTTGTGACTTCCACGGGCAGAGCTCCTCTTAGTGCTGTAACGCTAACATCCCTTTGCAATCTATCAGCCCACCTCACCCCCCTATTGCGAACTTTCTCTACCACTGCTTACCTTCTTCTCTCTGTATATCCTACTATTAATTAACTGCCCTTCCCCTTGACGTTGATTTCATATATCCGTCACTATATTATACAGCGAGCTCTCAGAGATATTATATGTAATTTGTTAGGCATTTTGGATCAGAGGGTTATCCATTTTGGCTTGGGGAGGTTTGACATACTCATCGTGTTGCCCCAACCTTATTTTCTTGGGTGTCTGCCAGGTCAGTCGATGCTAGACTGGGGAAAGGCTATCAGGTTGCAGTTTCCTATGAGCATAGATTTCGTTGAGCCTATGCAACTGTACCGGATACCTGCGGAGGCCTAGGCCATTTTCTTGTCTGTGTACCTTAGAGCCTAGCACTGTGTTGGCATGAGGGCGTTGGCCTAGTCCACCCAGCACTGTGCTAGCTCGTTAGCTTTTGACTTAGGAGGGTCGCCAGGAGAGAACCAGGTACACGAGACCTGGATCTCTCAAGAGAGCACCCCGTCATTTAATGTAACTAGGCGCACAGACTTGAGAACGACACTAGGCTACCGAGCAGGTGGCTCGGCACAGGTAGCCTAGCCTACGACTCCCCTGCTAGACTTCGTCCACCTGGCAGACCCCAGATTAGGGTTCTTAATCTCATTGTGTATATGTGTGCAGCATTATTGTTCCTTATGTTTATAGTAAGTTGTGATTGTTGCTGAGAGACCCAACCAGAGCAGGCTAGTGCCTGGTGGGAGAAAGCACAACTTTTTGTGGTTAGAGTTTAGACTGCCGACTGTTTTATAATTACACCTGTGCCAGATAACACCGTATGTCCCTACACTATATATGTTCCCACAGTAATAATACACAGTTCAGAATCCGATACGTACTTCTTAGTTGCATCTGACTTTTGCAGAAGATTCCGGCATGATGCTTTAGGACTTTCTTTGTTTCACTTTCTTTCAGACACACTTTCAGAGTGACAGTTTACTGATTATTTAACGAAACGTTAATAGTTCTTCTAGTTTGCTATTAAATCGTTGCTGCGATTTAATTACGCTATCTGTCTTTTTCCTTGTATACTTTAATAAAGTAATCGTATGTTGTATGAGTATAGGCTGCTTCAGTGATCATCAGCCTATAGTGTGCACCTTTTACTGAGTCATAGGATACCTCGTTGTCCAGGCACGACTCAGGGCGGTATAGGTGTTTTGTTCTCCAGTGGTTAAGGCAGGGGTTGGAACTAGTGTTACCGTTGTTGCATTTAGCCTTATCTAGTCCAATGATGAAGAGCCCCGTGTCTTGCAGAACCTGGATCGTAACAAATGGCGACCTTGCTTAGGATTTTGTGAACTTAAGAAATACTGTGGGAGTATAGTGGTAATTTTTTTTATTGAGGAATACAGTGGACACAGAATTTTTTTGGCAAGCAGTATAACACATAAAGAGGCTTCAGATAACTTTAAGTGAATAGGTGCTTCCATAAGAGATTATAGATATTTTTTTTGTTTTATAAACTTGCACACTTCTCAGTATACACCATGTCTAGCAACATGTTAACGGGGATAATCAGACAGTGCAGCCTACGGGTGTTGAGCAGCAGCAGGAATTTAATGATGGCATCAGAGTTATTAATTGTGAGGCTGATGCGAGGAAGTTTGTGGAGATACCAGTAACAGCGAGTCAGTTGGAGGGGATTGATTGCTATGGTCTGCGTTGTTTGGCCACGGTCCTGGGGCGTGTCGGCTTTGGCAGCATGTCTAAGAGTGACCTGGTGGCTTGTGTGTTGGGTGGTGGCAGTGGGTTGCAGGGTGGAGCGGGGGCTTGGGAGCCTTTATCCAAGCCTCCCTTCCACTCTACTCCTATCGCGCCCCCTCGGTTACCAGACCTTGGCACGCTTCCGCAATCTGATAGTCGCTGGCAGCGTGGTTTGCCCCTGGGTGAGCCACTGGGTGGGTCCCCTATAATTGCTCCTCCCCCTCAGGGTTTGACTGCTGATATGTTGTTGCAACTGGAGTTGGCTAAGATCCAGATCCAGCATGAAGTTGAGATGGCTAAGGTTCAGGCTGAGGAGAGGGTGGAGATGTCTAAGATTCAGGCTGAGGAGAGGGCAGCATGCCATGAGGCGGAGTTGCAGGTTGAAGCAACTAGGTACTGTGCTGAGATGGATGTTGAGAAATCTAGGGTGGAGACAACAGGGCGGCATCTCGGTTCTGGGAATCGTGGGTCTGAGTCTTTATCGCACTTGCTTAAATTAGTCCCTGTGTTCGATGAGTCTGGTGTGACTGAGTTTTTTGTACGGTTTGAGAAGAAGTGTCGTGAGCATGAGTGGCCGGAGATTAAGTGGGCAGCCCTTGTATCATCAAAGCTTGTTGGGAAAGGTCTCAAGGCATATGACTCGCTGTCATTGGAGGACTGTACTAACTATGTGGTGTTAAAGGAGGCTGTGCTCCGGGCCTATGAGTTGCAACCAGAAACCTACAGGTTGAAATTTCGGGGCGTTGAAATGAGCAAGGAGAGCTCTTTCCTTGAACATGCCCGGGAACTGACTGACACTACAGTATGGGGAACTGGCTCCGGTCTCAGAATGCGACAACAGTTGATCAGGTTAAGCAGTTATTTTTGTTGGAGCAGTTCTTCCGGTGCACAGGCAGCGACCTGACATTAAACCTGAAGGAAAAATGCCCTAAGACCGTAGAGGAGGCAGCTAAGCTTGCTGACCTCCGGCTTTCTTTGATTCGTGGGTGCAGGTCTGCTCATCGTAGTGAGACAGGTAACAAGGGGCGTAACACTCCACCCCCCAAAGTCAATGAAGCACAAAAGAACACTGTAAAAAGTAAGGGCAATGATACCCATTATAACTACAAACACAAAACCGTCCCGTTTTCAAAAGGGCAGTGCCCTTCCCCACCACCTCAAGGGGGGAAGTCTAGTGGTGAAGTGAAATGTTTTAAATGTCAGGAGGTGGGTCACTTTGCACGTACATGTCCGAGTAATATTCCTGCTAAGTCTGTGTCTTTGGTTCGCAACATGGGGGTGTCTCTGAGCTCTTCTGCGTCTGCCCGGGGTATGTCGTCAGTTGCGGGGACACAGCCTGTGAAGAAGGGTTTGGAGGGCTCGACACCTGTCCAATACACTTTCTGCAGCCATCGAGGGCGCGGGCTTGTGAGCTGGGGGAATACTAAACATCAGGTCAAATTGTTGCGTGACACTGGGGCATCACAGACACTTCTTAAAAATTTCACAGGCAAACTTATAAACGCGGCTCGGGTTGTTGTGGTACAGGGGATCAATGCTACCAGGTCATACCTGTTGATTAGGTTGGAGCTGGAGGTGGATGGTGTGTGTCGTGAACTTGATGTTGGGATCGTAGAGAGCTTGCCAGTTGAGGGCGTCGACCTCCTTCTGGGCAACGACTTTGCGGTGCTCACTTCGGAGGTTCCACCCTTAGTTGTTGCCGGGAGGGCGGCCGACGTTAATAGGGAGAATCGGGAGTGGGTCGAGAGGTGTCAGCTTAAACAGATGGCCTGTGCAGTCACCCGTTCTCGCGCGTCAGTTCAGTCACAACCATTGTCTCAGTCTTCAGACCAGCGGAGGAACGGTCGGAAGGAGCAAGCTGAAGCTGGGAGTTTTGTGAGTTTTGCTCCAGCGGCTCTCCTTAGCGGCTTAGTACTTGACCCAGAGGTGAGCTCCGGAGTGGCCCTAGAACCTGTCACCCCTAGTGACATGGTTAGGCGTGATGGCACTACGTGACTTAGTAGTTCCCAGTTGGAGGAGAGTTGTGGGAACGGGGCTATCAAACACGAGGACGGGGAAACATGTCATGTGAACCTCTTGGAGGAGTTTGTGAGGCAACCACCTGAGCAGCCTACTGTCCCTGCGTTGGTCTGCAGCGGCCAAGGTGGAGAAGGAGAGGGGGGCAGTAGGGCACAGGTGGAGGAGAGTAGGGATTGTCATGTCTCGGCGGAGCAGTGGGCGGGGGACACGAGTCTGGTGGCTGTGGAAGCGCTAGAGCACCTGCCTGAGCAGCAGTGTGTAGCGCTCCAGCACCAGCTCGGTTCATACCCCACTGGTCGTGCCGAGCCCCTGAGCCTCACAACTCGGACGGTGCAAGATGTTCTGCGGACAGGTCACGTGAATGTTGAAAGACCGTTAGCCTCGTTTTGGTGGTTCAAGGTGGGCGACGAGGCTTGGACATGGTTGTCAGGTCAGGGTCGACGCATGGCTGCCAAGGGTGGTGGTCAGAAGGAGAACATTGAGCAGATTGGTGAGATTGGCTTTGGATTGGATGTGCCCGGTCGTCGCATAGCCTCCCAATGCTGCTCTAGTCGAATGCAACAGCCCTAACATAGACCGACTGTATCTGGCCATGTCGCTAAAAGCGGTGATGCTGCGCAGGCAGATGTAGTCGTAAGGAATGCGGGGGTGCGCATGTACGGTATCGGCGGGGAAGCCTTAGCAATCATGAACTATGGGGGTGACTGCACAGGTGGTACTGATTGTCCCTCTCATGACCTGGCTGTTCTAGGGATGAAGGTGGAGAAGGAGGGAGACTACAGGTTAGAAGCTGCGGTCTCGGCTGGGTTGTGGGAGGGCACTAGGCATGTTGTTCTGCGAGATAAGTTGTTTACTAGGCTGTGGCAGTGCATCCGCATGTTTGTTGCTTCTCCAGGCCTGATGTACGAGGTAGAATCCGACATGGAGGCTGGAGACAGTGCGAGGCTCAGTTTAATTCCCTACCGTATAAATCCTGCTAAAAAGTCTGTCGTGAAAACAGAGCTAGACGACATGTGGAAAAAGGGTCTGAGGGATAAAGGATATTGTGAGTGGTCGTTGCCAGTGAGTTTGCAACCTGAGTTGAGTGGCAAGATCAGTGTGTGTGCATTATCCCTGACAGACACCTATCCATTGCCCAAGGGTCTGAGGGATAAGGAATGTCGTGAGTGGTCGTTGCCAGTGAGTTTGCAACCTGTGTTAAGTGGCAAGATCAGTGAGTGTGTTGATTGCGGGAGTGTGTGTGCATTATCCCTGACAGACGCCTATACCTTATCGAGAGTTGACTACACCATAGACCGCATCGGGGCTGCATCGCCTATCACGAAGGTAGAACTAGTGAAAGGCTTTTGGCAGGTCCCGTTGCCGGAAAGAGCGAAGAGAAGTGCCAGTCTTGTGATGAACTGGGCAGTTTATCAGTGTCAGGTGTTGTTGTGCTGCCGGAACACAAGTTAGATGCGTGGCATGCTAAGGGCACTGATAATGTTTTGGCTGATTGTTTGTCATGGGAGGGTTTGTTTGCAGGAGAACCCTCGCCGTTCAGTCAGTGTGTGTTGAGAGTGGAGGAAAATAGGCTACATATATTTAAAGCCGAACAAAAACAACAATAAAATTTAAAATCAACATAAAAATTCTTTCTGTTATAGAAAATGTAAGTATGTTTTGTTACAGCTGAAGCACTAGCTATTAGTGGGCTGAGTTTCCTAGAAATCGCTTTCGGAGCGTAACAATTTTAAGTTTTGCTATTGTGTTGAGGGGGTAAATAGGCTATGTAAGTTTGTTTCATTTTATAAGTATGTTTTTTTATGTGAAACCTATATGCTGTATTATTGTGCTGGGGTGGGGAGGTTAGGTGACGTGTGCCGATTTCAGATATCAGAACTTACCTAATGTTAAGTGTCTAAATATCTTGGGGGGGGGGGGGGGGTGACGCACGTCAGCTCCCCAGCGACCACGAGGGGGCAGCGGTTGGCTCCCTATCCTCTTCTCCCCTCTCCCCAGGCAGTGTTATGGGCTGTAGTTTATTGACTAAGTTCTAGTTTCTTCCTAGTGCATCATAGTGTCACAGGTAGTCCAGATATACTTTTTATTTTCGCCTGTGACAATGCATTGTATTTTATTCCAGCTGTCATAGATTTAATGTATTAGATGACTCGTGGAAGTTGGAAAGTGTGAGTGAGTAAGAGAGAGAGAGAGAGAGAGAGAGAGAGAAACCCAGAGCGAGGTGGTATTGGCGGATTGATATCATGCAACTTGGTTAGTTACGTCATCTCTCAGGCGCCTGATTCGTCGCCGGGCTCCTCCCTCCTTCTCCGTCACCGCTTTCCCGCCGCGTCGGGAATGGGTGCGCCTACACACACGCACTCCCTTGTGACTTCCACGGGCAGAGCTCCTCTTAGTGCTGTAACGCTAACATCCCTTTGCAATCTATCAGCCCACCTCACCCCCCTATTGCGAACTTTCTCTACCACTGCTTACCTTCTTCTCTCTGTATATCCTACTATTAATTAACTGCCCTTCCCCTTGACGTTGATTTCATATATCCGTCACTGTATTATACAGCGAGCTCTCAGAGATATTATATGTAATTAGTTAGGCATTTTGGATCAGAGGGTTATCCATTTTGGCTTGGGGAGGTTTGACATACTCATCGTGTTGCCCCAACCTTATTTTCTTGGGTGTCTGCCAGGTCAGTCGATGCTAAACTGGGGAGAGGCTATCAGGTTGCAGTTTCCTATGAGCATAGACTTCGTTGAGCCTATGCAACTGTACCGGATCCCTGCGGAGGCCTAGGCCATTTTCTTGTCTGTGTACCTTAGAGCCTAGCACTGTGTTGGTATGAGGGCGTTGGCCTAGTCCACCCAGCACTGTGCTAGCTCGTTAGCTTTTGACTTAAGAGGGTCGCCAGGCGAGGCCAGGATCTCTCAAGAGAGCACCCCGTCATTTAATGTAACTAGGCGCACAGACTTGAGAACGACACTAGGCTACCGAGCAGGTGGCTCGGCCCAGGTAGCCTAGCCTACGACTCCCCTGCTAGACTTCGTCCACCTGGCAGACCCCAGATTAGGGTTCTTAATCTCATTGTGTATATGTGTGCAGCATTATTGTTCCTTATGTTTATAGTAAGTTGTGATTGTTGCTGAGAGACCCAACCAGAGCAGGCTAGTGCCTGGTGGGAGAAAGCACATCTTTTTGTGGTTAGAGTTTAGACTGCCGACTGTTTTATAATTACACCTGTGCCAGATAACACCGTATGTCCCTACACTATATATGTTCCCACAGTAATAATACACAGTTCAGAATCCGATACGTACTTCTTAGTTGCATCTGACTTTTGCAGAAGATTCCGGCATGATGCTCTTGGACTTTCTTTGTTTCACTTTCTTCCAGACAGGAGTGACAGTTTACTGATTATTTAACGTAACGTTAATTATCCTTCTTCTAGTTTGCTATTAAATCGTTGCTGCGATTTAATTACGCTATCTATCTTTTTCCTTGTATACTTTAATAAAGTAATCGTATGTTGTATGAGTATAGGCTGCTTCAGTGATCATCAGCCTATAGTGTGCACCTTTTACTGAGTCATAGGATACCTCGTTGTCCAGACACGACTCAGGGCAGTATAGGTGTTTTGTTCTCCAGTGGTTAAGACAGGGGTTGGAACTAGTGTTACCGTTGTTGCATTTATCCTTATCTAGTCCAATGATGAAGAGCCCCGTGTCTTGCAGAACCTGGATCGTAACACTAGAATAATAGTAATGAAACGTTAAGGAGGGAGAATAGTAAATGTAGTGTAAATAGTGTATTCTTCTTTGCACAACTGCACATTCTCCTTTTTCTATTATAAATTAAATTGTAAATTGTACATATTCTGAGAACATACAGTATATGCCGCATATCATCAGATCCTCTTTGTTATAAATATGCCTGTGTTTTGTTGACATCTCATTGTAAACAACATGTACCTGTTTGTAACAATAAACCTTTTTATATTGAATTGAATTGAATTGAAGGACAGATAATGAAAAGAAACATGACCAAACTATGTCATTCATGCTCTCACTCTTTAATAGTAAAGAGTTGCTGCAGTTGACGAAGTATCTAAGCTGGCCCCTGCTAATACAATGTACGTCATCCACGTTGGATCCAACGATGTACAGCGAACCCGGTCGGAAGATTTGCTTTTAAAGTACCAGCAGCTGATCAAGTCGTTTAAGGAGAAGTCATCAAGGATCATCGTCTCAGGAATCGTCCCCCGGCTTGGTGTAGAGAGCCGATTTTACAACATAGCCACCAGCACAAATCGTTGTCTAGCAAACCTCTGCAGGAAGGAAAACGTGGGATTCGTCGACACCTGGGACAATTTCTACTACGATGACTATTTGTTTTCGGACGATGGAGTTCATCTGAACCAGGTGGGAGCAGCACGTTTTGGGCGTCTTCTCAACGATGCGGTGAAGGATTTTCGGAGAAGAAATCGACTCAGCACAGGACAACCAGGAAGGAGGACCGAAGACAGCGAGGGCGGCAACCTGCGAAGGAATTAAATGCTAATCTGTCAAGAACCGCGAATTTGGATAAAGCTCCACCAACACGACCCAAATTCAAAACCGCCAGGGATAACGACCGAGGACCGATGTCAGCCATGAATGTAAATGTAGATCCGATCAGAACCAAAAATGTGATTAAAGAACGTCCTGTGAGTTCTAAAACCGCAACTTTAAAGGTTTTCTATGCAAACGCTCGTAGCATACGCAATAAATTTTCAGATTTAGAGAAACTAGTGTTTACTGAAAATTATGATGTGATTGGTATAACAGAATCTTGGCTCAATACAGTAGATAGAGACTTTTTAGCAGAGTATTCACTTCCCGGTTATGTAATGTTTGAGAAAAGCCGAATAAATAAAAATGGAGGTGGCGTTTTATTTTATATCAAAGAAAGTCTTAACCCGACCCTCTTGTCAAAACCTCAAATTGTGAACGTCGACACATCTTTTGTGCTAATAAAGAATAATAAAGGTACAAAAATAATACTTGCATTAATATACAGACCTCCAGCTCAATCAGTGCAAACTGACCGAGAAATTTATGAACAAATTGCAGATGTAAGTAACTCACAAGATACCGTATTTTTGGCGACTTTAATTTACCTGTGACCAAGTGGGGCGATACTCTTACTTCACACTCTGGACATGACTTGTATACGAACTTGCAAGAGAGTTCACTTTATCAATTTGTTCGAACACCGACCCGTGGTAATAACGTTCTTGACATTGTACTTGCAACAAAAGAAGAATTAATAGAGAATTTGAATGTTGGTGATGAATTCAGTAACAGCGACCATCGTACGATAACTTTCACTTTAAACTTTACTAGTAACGAACCAAATAGTAGCATCGAAAAAGTCCCTAATTTCAAGAAAGCAAACTTTCATAAACTTAGAGCTATGTTTAAAGAAACTGACTGGAGCTTTTTAATTAACAATAACGACATAAATACATCTTGGAAGTTATTCGAAACCACTTACCAAAAAGAAGTGCAAGACTGCATACCATTGAAAATACGGCGTCCAGGCCATAATAATAAGCCCAAATGGTGGAATAAAGATATTTCAAACTGCCTGCTTGCTAAAAAATTTGCTAATGATTGATTAAAATCCTCACAAAATGACGAAGAACGGGTGAAATTTGTAGAGCTACGACGCAAAGCCAAAAAGTTAATTAAGCAAAGTAAAAAGACCCTAGAGTTACATATTGCGAATCAAAGTAAAACAAACCCGAAAGAATTCTATAGTTATATCAGAAAGAAAAAAGTAGTTACTTCAACTGTTGGACCGTTAGTCGATGAAAATGGAGAATACACCAAAGACGAAGTACAAAATAATGAGTAATGCCCTCAATACCTTCTTTGCATCAGTTTTTACAACAGAAGACCTCAGTGATATCCCTACACCATCGCCGATTCAGATTGATAATTCAGATGTTCTAAGCAATATCACCGTTACAGAGAGAGAAGTATTGAATTGTTTAGATAAACTCAAGGTAAATAAAACGCCTGGACCTGATACAATCTCGCCTAGAGTTCTAAAGGAAGCTAAGGATGAGCACTACAAACCACTGACATTACTATTCAATAAATCCTTGCAGTCTGGAACTATGCCTGATCAGTGGAAGATAGCACACGTAACACCGATATTGAAAAAAGGCAGCAAATCTCTACCCAGTAACTATCGTCCAATTAGCTTAACCTCAGTTGTATTTAAAATGCTAGAAACGGTCATAAGAGACAGACTCGTAAATCACTTAGAGGAAAATAACATACTTAAAGATACTCAACACGGCTTTCGTAAAAAACGTTCCTGTTTAACAAACCTCTTAGACTTCTTCCACGATATCCTCAACCTCTACGATGAGAGTAAAGCTGTAGATATTATATACCTTGATTTTCAAAAGGCCTTTGACAAAGTTCCCCACAAACGTTTACTGCTAAAACTAAAAGCGCATGGAATACAAGACGGTGTGTTGAAATGGATAGAAAATTGGCTCAGCGACAGAAAGCAAAGAGTAGTCATAAAAGGTAAGGCATCTAAATGGACCAATGTAAGTAGCGGGGTACCCCAGGGATCGGTACTAGGACCAATTCTCTTTCTAATTTACATCAACGACATAGATGAGGGTCTCACCTGTACAATCTCAAAATTTGCTGACGATACAAAAATTGCAAATAGCGTACTCTCAAAAGATCAAGTTGACGATATGCAACACAATCTAGATAAATTGTCACATTGGGCCCAAATTTGGCAAATGAGTTTCAATGCGGATAAATGTAAAGTACTACATATCGGATACCTAAATGAGAAAGCAAACTATTCGATGAATGGCACTCAGCTTAAGAATGTAAACAGAGAAACCGATCTGGGAGTAACAATATCGAGTAACCTAAAACCGAGTCAACAATGTTCAGAAGTTGTTAAGAAGGCAAACAAAATAATTGGCTTTATAGGCAGATCATTTGAGCATTAATCCAAAGACGTAATCCTAACCCTTTACAATTCCTTAGTCCGCCCTCTTCTGGAATACTGCGTTCAATGCTGGTGCCCTTATTACCAAAAAGACATAAACAAGCTAGAACGAGTTCAACGTAGAGTTACCAAAATGATACCTAGCCTAAAGAACAAACCATACGAAGAGCGTCTTAGAGAATTAAATCTATTTCCTTTAACCCAGCGAAGATTAAGAGGTGACTTAATTCAAGTGTTCAAAATCATCAAAGGCATCGACAATATGAACTGTAGTAAGTACTTCACTATCGACCAATCTAATTACAGGCGGGGAAACGGTTGCAAAATTATTGGTAAATCTTTTAACTCACACGAATCTAAGAATTTCTTCTTCAATCGAGTTGTCAACTTGTGGAATGGGCTTCCCCGAGACGTTATAGACTGCAGCACCGTTGATTCATTTAAACTCCGCCTAGACAAATATCTCGCATCAAACCCGCGACTGACTGCGTTTGTAAATGAATAACTTTATTTTATCCTCCCCTCAGATACTAACCCATATGTCCCCTACTAACTTCCTAGTCCTGCCACGTTAGTGGCAGGGCAGTAGTTCCCTTTCCAATGTTCCCTTACCCACTCTAAACCACTGTTTGGACACTTGATCCTCAGTGTTTTGGAGGACAAGCAGCCTAGAAGGGTCACTAGATCTGTTGTTGCTTGATTTCCTTTGTACTCCTTTGTACTCTCACAATCTCTCTCTCTGTCTCTCTCTCTCTCTCTATATATATATATATATATATAATATATATATATATATATATATATATATATATATATATATATATATATATATATATATATATATATCTATATATATATATACATATATATATATATATATATAGATATATATACCGGTATATATATATATATATATTTATATATATATACAGTATATATATATATTATATATATATATATATATTATATATATATATATATATATATTATATATATATATATATATATATATATATATATATATTATATATATATATATATATAATATAAAAATATATATACTGTATATACTGTATATATATATATATATACAGTATATATATATATATATATATATATATATATATATGTGTATATATACAGTATGTACAGTTGGTCCTATGGTATCGCGGCCAATGTGTTCTGGTTACCTCCCGTATTAGCAAAATTCGCGTTACCGAACCCATATGTTTACATGTTAAAGGTACCTTGGTGTTCTGGGGATTTCCACAAAGTCCACTTTTTCTCCATAGAAGCCTATGCGTATAATAATTAAATCAATTATAAAGGTTGTTTGACATGTGCAATGAGTTGATTTGCCCATTGCAACAACTCTTACCTCTGAATAAATATTTCGTTTAGGCTAGGCAGCTAGGCTAATAAGGAGGGAGAGTCACAGCAGTAGGCGACATTTTTCGATCGAAGCTCTGAAATCCCGCCATCATATTTCTCACCTCACACAATAACTACACAATGTAGGGTGTTCTAGTCTTCACCCAACGCACAACAACGATCATATCTACCTCTGGTAGGCATAAACACTTGGTTAGGCCATTTATTTTCAGAGATATGATCATCGGTAAATTACGAAAGTCGTGAGTAAAGATTCGGTGACCGAGATAGCCTATAGCCATGTTTTCCACACAATGACAACACACACACTCACTCGACAGCCAAACAATAACATAAGTGTGTTTCGGTAATTATTCTCACCTCACACATTAACTACACAATGTGTAATGTTCTAGTCTTGACCCAATGCACGGGAACGATCATATCTACCTCTGGTAGGCATAAACACCTGGTTAGGCCATATATTTGCAGAGATATGAGCTACGAAAGTCGGGAGTAAAGGTTCGGCGCCCAGCTGGACCCCGCGCCAATGTAAGTATTGACCGTGTTAGCAGCATTTTGGATATTTGGGGGTCTACCGCGTGCCACCAAAACCGCGTTTCCAAAACACGCGTTACCGGAGGAAACTGTATATACAGTATACAGTATATATATATATATATATATATATATATATATAGAGAGAGAGAGAGAGAGAGAGAGAGACAAACAAACATGGTGAACAAGCCTACGTCTTTTCTATCATAAATTACCTAGAGCAGCTGGTCCAGCAACCTACCCATATCACGGGTCGCTTCGGAGATCGGCCCAACATTCTTGACTTATTTCTGACTTCTAACCCTTCCTCTTATACTGTCAATCTTTTCTCTCCTTTCGGCTCCTCCGACCATAAACTTATCTCCATCACCTGTCCTATCTCTTCAGTACAGCCATCCGATCCTCCCAGCCGGCGGCGCTTGTGGCACTTTGGCGCTGCCGACTGGTAGGCTCTCCGATAGTACTTCTTTGATTTCCCATGGAATGACTTCTGCTTCCGCGACCGAGGAGAGTGCTGAACGCATTACCGTGGTAATCCTCTAGGGTATGGAGGCGTACATTTCATTTTCTTTCTCTCAGTCTAATGCAAAAAAATCTTGGTTTACTCACGCTTGTTCTACTTCTGTCCACAACAAGGAGGAAGCATTCAAACAGTACTGAGACCTTAACCCTTAATTAGCGGCGAGCAACATAAGTCGAGTTAAATAAAGCTGGACTATGCGGCGGCGCTCGACATAACTCGAGCGGCAATTTCAGCACGTAATGTGGCTGAGAGAGAGAGACAAGTGGTGGCAGGAGACTAGCGAGCGTATGACTGCTCCAGACCACCGCGGCGAACCTACTGACACAAATCTCAGCTCCCTCCTCCCTCTCTCACTCGCTACA
Organism: Paralithodes platypus; assembly: GCA_032716605.1. NCBI lineage: Eukaryota > Metazoa > Arthropoda > Malacostraca > Decapoda > Lithodidae > Paralithodes > Paralithodes platypus. The sequence goes on from CM064510.1 coordinate 24,834,054, forward strand.
TACTCAATTATGTACCGAAAGTACCGAATTACCTGCTTTTTGCACTCGCGTTGCACGGTTATTGCAAGAAAACTATCCATCATACAAGGATCGTTATGGTGTCATTCGAAAGCTCTGTTTATGCCCTTTCAGGGATAGGTACTTGTTTTACGTTCTGGGTCTTATTTAGGCATGAAAATGATCACGTAAACAGCCCTATTTTGGCTATAAACACCCCGCTGTGCGGTACACATAAATAAACCGCATAGGCCGCTCGTAAGGTGTTAATACTCAAGAATCTCATTCTTCCTATGTTTCTTCCCGGAATCATGCCAAATCTGTTCTTCGACTTGCCAAGCACTCTTTCATCAATGATAAATGCACTGAACTATCCACCTCTAGCTCTTCCCAAGTTTCTGGCATCTAGCCAAAAACCTCTCCAACAACTTCTCTTCCTCGTCTTTCACTCCCCTTTTCCACTCTGACGGCACAACCATCACTTCTTCCTCTGACAAAGCTGAACTCTTTGCTCAAACTTTTGCTTGAAACTCTACCTTGGATGATTCCAGTGCTATTCTTCCCTCTCCACCCCCTCTCTCCTACTTATGCCTAATATCCTAATCTCTTCTAAAGATATACTTTCTACCCTCTCTGGGCATAATACTAAGAAGGCGTACGGTCCGTACGGTGTTCCTCCTGTTGTACTTAAAAACTGTGCTTCTGTGATGACCCCCTGCCTAGGCAAACTCTTTCGTCTCTGTCTCTCCTCTAACGTATTTCGTTCTTGCTGGAAGTTTGCTCTCATTTAACCTGTCCCAAAGAAGGGCGACCGCTCTCAACCCTCCAACTATCGTCCAATTGCTCTCATCTCTTGTATCTCTAAAGTTTTTGAAACTATTCTTGCTTCCAAATTTCTTAAGCATTTCTCTTCTCATAATCTGCTCTCTGATCGCCAGTATGGCTTCCTTAAAGGTCGCTCTACTGGTGATCTTCTTTCATATCTTAGTAACTCTTGGTCATCCAACTTTCGGGACTTCGGTGAGACTTTTTCTGTTGCACTAGACATATCAAAGGCCTTCGATAGAGTCTGGCACAAATCTTTAATTTCCAAACAGCCCTCCTTCGGTTTCTGTCCCTCCATCTGTGCCTTTGTCTCTAATTTCCTTTCCGGCCGTTCCATAGCTGCGGTTGTGGATGGCCATCGCTCACTTCCTCATCCTATCAACTCCGGTGTTCCTCAGGGTTCTGTCCTATTTCCTATTCTCTTTCAAATTTTCATAAATGATCTCAACTGTACATCCAGTCCCATCCATTCATATGCAGACGACTCTACTTTACACCACTCAATTAGTTTTCCATTCCGCCCCAGCCAGCAGTCCCTCAAAAGTAAACATAATGAAGCCATAAAATACTTATCTTCCGATCTAGCTACTATTTCCAATTGGGGTAGAGAAAACCTTGTTGCATTTAATGCTTCCAAAACTCGATTTATCCATCTTACTACCTGTCAGGAACCTCCAGAGGACTATCCCTTATTCTTCAACAATAAAAAAATCAACCTTTCATCTTCTCTCAATGTTCTCGGTGTCTCTTTTTCTTCTGCTCTCACTTGGAAAGACCATATTACCAGTCTCGCTAAGGCAGCCTCCCAGAAGCTGGGTGTGCTCAACCGCCTCAAGTGGTTCTTTACCCCTGCGCAGCTTCTTGCTCTGTACAGGGGCACAGTGCATCCTTGTATTGAGTAGTGTTCACATGTGTGGGGACGATCCTCTCACACTGCACTACTAGATAAAGTAGAAAGGAAAGCCTTTCGTATCATTAACTCCCGTCCACTCACCAACTCTCTGCAATCTCTCTCTCTTCGCCGCAATGTTGCATCTCTCTCGCTATTCTATCGCTACTACAATAATCAGTGTTCCTCGGAGCTTTCCCAGTGTATACCACCTCCTCTACGTAGGGTTCGTAGTACCCGCCTTGCAACACAGTCCCACCCCTACTCTGTGCAACTCTCCAACCCAAGAGTGAAACGCTATTCTCAGACTTTCTTCTATTCAACTGCTGAGCTCTGGAACTCTCTCCCAGAATCAGTCTTTCCCTCTTCCTATGACTTAAATTGCTTCAAACTCCGTGTGTCCAGGCATTTTAGCTCGAACGTCCCTTGATTTCAGCCCTGTCACTCTTTGAAATCTGGGGGAGGCACTCGCTGCAGGCAGTTATGCCTCATTCACATAGAAAAAAACAAAAAAAAATATATATATACAGTATATATATATATATATTATATATATATATATATCTGTCTATCTATCTGTCTGTCTATCTCTCTCTCTCCTTCTCTCTCTCTCTCTCTCTCTCTCTCTTTCTCTTATTATATAAAGAGCGTTCCGTGAGTTCTAAAATAACAAATTTAAAGGTTTTCTATGCAAACGCTCGTAGCATACGCAATAAATTTTCAGATTTAGAGGAGCTAGTGTTTACAGAAAATTATGATGTGATTGGCATAACAGAATCTTGGCTCAATACAGATGATAGAGACTTTTTAGCAGAGTATTCACTTCCCGGTTATGTAATGTTTGAGAAAAGCCGAATAAATTGAAATGGAGGTGGCGTTTTACTTTATATCAAAGAAGTCTTAACCCTACCCTCTTGTCAAAACCTCAAATTGTGAACGTCGACGCATCTTTTGTGCTAATAAAGAATAATAAAGGTACAAAAATAATACTTGCATTTATATACAGACCTCCAGCTCAATCAGTGCAAACTGACCGAGACATTTACGAACAAATTGCAGATGTAAGTAACTCACAAGATACCGTAATTTTTGGCGACTTTAATTTACCTGTGACCAAGTGGGGCGATACTCTTACTTCACACTCCGGACATGACTTGTATACGAACTTGCAAGAGAGTTCGCTTTATCAATTTGTTCGAACGCCAACCCGTGGTAATAACATTCTTGACATTGTACTTGCAACAAAAGAAGAATTAACACCTTACGAGCGGCCTATGCGGTTTATTTATATGTACCGCCCAGCGGGGTGTTTTTAGCCAAAATAGGGCTGTTTACGTGATCATTTTCATGCCTAAATAAGACCCAGAACGTAAAACAAGTATCTATCCCTGAAAGTGCATAAACAGAGCTTTCGAATGACACCATAACGATCCTTGTATGATTGCTAGTTTTCTTGCAATAACCGTGCAACGCGAGTGCAAAAAGCATGTAATTAGGCACTTTCCCCATACAATTCCGTATATAGCGAGTGAGAGAGGGAGGGAGGAGGTGGGATTCGTGTCAGTAGGTTCGCCGCGGTGGTCTGGAGCAGTCATACGCTCGCTACTCTCCTGCCACCACTTGTCTCTCTCTCTCAGCAACATTACGTGCTGAAATTGCCACACGACCTATGTCGAGCGCCGCCACATAGTCCAGCTTTATTTAACTCGACTTATGTTGCTCGCCGCTAATTAAGGGTTAATAGAGAATTTGAATGTTGGTGATGAATTCAGTAACAGCGACCATCGTACGATAACTTTCACTTTAAAGTTTACTAGTAACGAACCAAATAGTAGCATCGAAAAAGTCCCTAATTTCAAGAAAGCAAACTTCCATAAACTTAGAGCTATGTTTAAAGAAACTGACTGGAGCTTTTTAATTCACAATAACGACATAAATACATCTTGGAAGTTATTCGAAGCCACTTACCTAAAAGCAGTGCAAGACTGCATACCATCGAAAATACGGCGTCCAGGCCATAATAATAAGCCCAAATGGTGGAATAAAGATATTTCAAACTGCCTGCTTGCTAAAAATGTTGCTAATGATAGATTAAAATCCTCACAAAATGACGAAGAACGGCTGAAATTTGTAGAGCTACGACGCAAAGCCAAAAAGTTAATTAAGCAAAGTAAAAAGACCCTTAGAGTTACATATTGCGAATCAAAGTAAAACAAACCCGAAAGAATTCTATAGTTATATCAGAAAGAAAAAAGTAGTTACTTCAACTGTTGGACCGTTAGTCGATGAAAATGGAGAATACACCAAAGACGAAGTACAAATGAGTAATGCCCTCAATACCTTCTTTGCATCAGTTTTTACAACAGAAGACCTCAGTGATATCCCTACACCATCGCCGATTCAGATTGATAATTCAGATGTTCTAAGCAATATCACCGTTACAGAGAGAGAAGTATTGAATTGTTTAGATAAACTCAAGGTAAATAAAACGCCTGGACCTGATAAAATCTCGCCTAGAGTTCTAAAGGAATCTAAGGATGAGCTCTCCAAACCACTGACATTACTATTCAATAAATCCTTGCAGTCTGGAACTATGCCCGATCAGTGGAAGCTAGCCAACGTAACACCGATATTAAAAAAAGGCAGCAAATACCTACCCAGTAACTATCGTCCAATTAGCTTAACCTCAGTTGTATGTAAAATGCTAGAAACGGTCATACGAGACAGACTCGTAAATCACTTAGAGGAAAATAACATACTTAAAGATACTCAACACGGCTTTCGTAAAAAACGTTCCTGTTTAACAAACCTCTTAGACTTCTTCCACGATATCCTCAACCTCTACGATGAGAGTAAAGCTGTAGATATTATATACCTTGATTTTCAAAAGGCCTTTGACATAGTTCCCCACAAACGTTTACTGCTAAAACTAAAAGCGCATGGAATACAAGACGGTGTGTTGAAATGGATAGAAAATTGGCTCAGCGACAGAAAGCAAAGAGTAGTCATAAAAGGTAAGGCATCTAAATGGACCAATGTAAGTAGCGGGGTACCCCAGGGATCGGTACTAGGACCAATTCTCTTTCTAATTTACATCAACGACATAGATGAGGGTCTCACCTGTACAATCTCAAAATTTGCTGACGATACAAAAATTGCAAATAGCGTACTCTCAAAAGAACAAGTTGACGATATGCAACACAATCTAGATAAATTGTCATGTTGGGCCCAAATTTGGCAAATGAGTTTCAATGCGGATAAATGTAAAGTACTACATATCGGATACCTAAATGAGAAAGCAAACTATTCGATGAATGGCACTCAGCTTAAGAATGTAAACAGAGAAACCGATCTGGGAGTAACAATATCGAGTAACCTAAAACCGAGTCAACAATGTTCAGAAGTTGTTAAGAAGGCAAACAAAATAATTGGCTTTATAGGCAGATCATTTGAGCATAAATCCAAAGACGTAATCCTAACCCTTTACAATTCCTTAGTCCGCCCTCTTCTGGAATACTGCGTTCAATCCTGGTGCCCTTATTACCAAAAAGATATAAAACAGCTACAACGAGTTCAATGTAGCGTTACCAAAATGATACCTAGCCTAAAGAACAAACACACGAAGAGCGTCTTAGAGAATTAAATCTATTTCCTTTAACCCAGCGCAGATTAAGAGGTGACTTAATTCAAGTGTTCAAAATCATCAAAGGCATCGACAATATGAACTGTACTAAGTACTTCACTATCGACCAAGCTAATTACACGCGGGGAAACGGTTGCAAAATTATTGGTAAATCTTTTAACTCACACGAATCTAAGAATTTCTTCTTCAATCGAGTTGTCAACTTGTGGAATGGGCTTCCCCGAAACGTTTAGCTGCATCACCGTTGATTCATTTAAACTCCGCCTAGACAAATATCTCGCATCAAACCCGCGACTGACTGCGTTTGTAAATGAATAACTTTATTTTATCCCCCCCTCAGTTACTAACCCATCTGTCCCCTACTAACTTCCTAATCCTGCCACGGACATTAGTTCCAGGGCAGTAATTCGCTTTCCAATGTTCCCTTACCCACTCTAAACCACTGTTTGGACACTTGATCCTCAGTGTTTTGGAGGACAAGCAACCTAGAAGGGTCACTAGATCTGTTGTTGCTTGATTTCCTTTGATTTCCTTTGTACTCTCTCTCTCTCTCTCCCCTAAATACGCTTCAAATTTCTACCTTAGATTGTAGTATTCCCAATTAAATTTCAATTACAGGCACATTCAGAACTCACACCTAACTATACAAATAATCAATCTTACAGTTGTTGTTGTTGTCGTTCCCTAAGCTGCCTGGCCAAACAGCCCCGAGTCCCTAAGGAAGGCCATGGCTATGGTCGAGCTTTCCCACTGAGCTCTCAAGGAGTGTAGATTATGTTGTTGGCATAAGTGATTGTATGATATGCAGTCTTCTAGGATGTGTTTAATGGTATGGGGTGCTGTGTTACATCCCAGGCAGGTATCGTCGACGGAGTTATTCAGTCTCTACTGATAGCTCAGAAAAGCTGGATGGTGCCTGGCCAGGTGGACTCTGTCCCTGCGAGGAAGGGAGGTTTCAGAAGGATGGATTTCGAGAGATCGTGCCTGCAGCTGCGTGTTGTCTATGAGTGATTGGATGGAACGGTGAGAGATATGAGTATGGATGTGCTTCTGGAAGCAGGTTTGGGGTGGGCAGGGAGGGAGAGAAGACAGTATTTGTGTGTGATACCGTTTGCTGGGTGTTGTTTTGATATTTCATGGTGTTTGTGGGTGTGTTGCCATGTAGTGTAATGAGTGGTGTTTGTTTGTGGATGCTGCAGCCAGGAATTGAGTGCCTCTCATGTCCAGATGGACTTTGACTTTGAGGATTTAGGTTTCTTGATGTATTGTAGGTGATCTGAAGGTGTACAGTAGTAGCAACAACATTATGTGTATTTACAAAATAGACTATTATCCAAGTTTTTGTTTTATTATTATTATTATTATTATTATTATTATTATTATTATTATTACTATTATTATTATTTTTATAAATAATATTATTATTATTATGACCGTATTAGTATCATCATATCCACATATATATAATTTCATTTTCTATCCATGTCATTTTCCTCCCCTTTTACTCGTCAGTAAGAGTATTGAATAAGTTTGTCTTGGTTATGGATTTATATATTGCACTTTCCTCTCTGCGCCCCTCTTTCCATCTCCAAGGTTCTCGCTGGTAAGGAACGGTCTCAGTTGGTCAAGTTCACCTTACTTTATGATTGTGACGTGGACCCTGGCTAAGAGAGAGAGAGAGAGAGAGAGAGAGATAGAGAGAGAGAGAGCAATGATAATCAATACATTATTGTTTCATTTACTGTTATACTCGTATTTGTCATGATTCGGTAATATTATGCAAATATTCACATCAATATGTTGAACATGCTTTATGCTATATTTATCAAAGTGCATCCTGTTGTAAAGAGTGTCACCCACCTTGACCTCTTGAATCAATGCTTCCAGACTACATTATTCAGCTTAGGAAAGATTTGTATGAACCAATGGGCTACAGAAGATCGCAATTATAATGATTTTTATTTATTTGCTTCCTAAATATTCATAAAGTTTTTAAAAATATCACCAAGACCCCTATTCGAGATCAATACATACATTCGGTATAAAAATGTCCAGCCTCCTAAATTACAGGCACGCTGGGGTTCGCCAGGAAAAATCAACACCTGAATGGCACGAAAGGACCTAAAATTTGAAAAAAAATGGGGCGAACGTCATAAAATGTCAAAACTAATGGGGCTAAACACGAGGGAAAAGGGAATCCAGACAAAACAAACTTTAACAGTTTAATCGTCTACAGTACACTCAAGGACACAAATCATGGTCTTTTCTTACTGCTTAAGAGGAGATGGATCGTTGTTCTGGTCCCCCTTCTTTCACATGCTTAGCCCCATTAGTTTTTTTAGATTATAAGACGTTCCACCAATTAGTTAGGCGATTTTAACACCTTTCACCAAATTGTTTTGTAATTTTTAAAACTTTTCGTGCCATTTAGGTGTCGATTTTTACCTGGCGAGCGATAGCGACCCTGTAATTTTAAGAAGAACCGGCCTTCGGCCGGTACATTTTACTATCGAAAATTGTACAGATATATTTTGAAGGGGGTTTATGTTTTTTTTTAAAGCTTGATGGAGGTCTAGCAAGGAAACTAAAGAATAACAAAAATATACATAAATAAGCAAAATAATACGCCCATCTCCCCGTAAAGGAACCCTCGAACTCCATAGATTATTTGAAACATTGAGGGGGGTAAGGTATAATTATATATTTATTTATGTATTACTGTTTAAGTTTCCTCCCTAGACCTCCATCAAACTATAAATATTATCCTCAAGATCCCCCTTCGAGAACAAATTGTAAATTTTTCGGTAAGGAAAATGTCGAAGCCAAAGGCAGGCTCACTATCGCTCGCCAGGAAAAAAATCGACACCTGAATGGCAAGGAAGGTCTTAAAATTGATAAAGAAATGCGGCGGAAGGTCTTAAAGGTGGTGATGCATGAATTAACACATTTACTTTTTATCGTGGTTGAGAGGTTCTACAGGAGCTGATAAATAAATAGTTATATATAATTTACCAAAAATATCACTCCGTAATGGCAAAACAAACATTATTAACAATACGCACTGGCAACGATGTGTGACGTCACACCAGGAATAGAGTGCGAAAATATTTGGGAATGAATTAATTTCACGTCAGTCACGGGCAGTGCCTCCTCACCCCTCGTCAGGAGCGGTTATGTTTGCCGAACTGCTGTGTGGTATTTGGGTGTTTTAACACACCTGGACCATGTATATGTCTTTATAAATTTCCTGAGGAAGAACAGTATGTTAGAAAATGGTATGTTTTTGTCAACCAGACAAGAATTTGGAATGAAAAGCCAAAGTCTAGCTGTAGGCCTAGGCTGTGTAGCCTACTTTACATTTCCAGGAGAGTGCATTCATTATTAAGCAACAGGTTACAATGGGCAAAGAGACTACATTTAAAGAGTAATGCTGTTCCTACAATCTCCACCCACAAGATACCTGCAGCTCTAATCGCTCTTCAGCTACCATAGCCTATTGCTAAACCATTCACCATTGCAGAGGCCAGCAGCAATGAAACGTCAAATTCAATATGGGTTGCATTCAAGGAGACTACTGCAGGACTTACCTCTGACCGGGTATAGGCCTAGACTATCCTAGTGTTTACTATACCCCTTTGAAATGACATTAGCCTAACCTAACAACCTTACCTAACCTATCCTAATATTATGGGTGGGGGCTGCCACCCCGCTGTTTTACATCTTTGACTTAGCCTAGATATTTGGTGTAGGCTATTTGTATGTGAAGCGGGTATTTTTCAATTTATCGATAACGAAAATCCTCCATGAGGACTAGCCTAGCCTATATGGCGAATCTATTGGTGCCTATTTTCCCTAATAAATTGTTTCTCATAACGCTGCAGTAGGCCTAGGCTAGTGTCGTTTAAAATAACCCCTAGGCTAAGGCTAGTGCAGTTTATGACATTTAGGCTACTAGCCTAATCTTTCGCAGTAGCCTATAGGCTATGCTACTGGCTAGGTCGAACGATTGAATTATTAGCCTATTATTATTATTACACTTAGCCTAGGTGAGCCTATGGACAACTTATGATATTGGTAAATTTCTATAAGTGCACCATCATGAGTTTTTATTAATAGGCTAAACATACTTTTCTGGGGAAGGATATAGGGGATGGATGTAGATTCCGGGCGTACGGTCGTCATGTTTTCATAGGGCGATCGCCGCGGTTAACTTCGCGTCTATTTTGACGGCGATTTTTTTAGGTTATTTGCCCACTGCTGGCAGTATAAATGATGATGACAATATGTCATGGGGGGGGGGGGGGGGTGAGCCCTCAACATATTATTGTATCCAAAGGCAGTCAAAATAGATGGGAACATGATGGCAAAGGTTCGACGCCACTACGGCCTACGCGTAGTGTAAACAAGGCTGGCGGTACGCCCGAACTCTACGTTCTACCCGGATATAGTATCCGGGTGTACAGGCCGACGGTCGGCATGATTACATAGCCTAGGTTGATAAATTGCGGTTAAGTTCCCGTCTATTTTGTCATGTTGTTACAGTTGTTTGCCCCCTGCTGGCAATATATATGAGGATGACAATAGGCTAAGTCATGGGGGGGGTGAGAGGGGGCAAAGTCCCCCCTCAACTTATTATTGTAAACCATGTAAGTCAAAATAGATGGGAACCTGATCGCGAGCGTCTGTGTAGTGTAATCAAGGCGGGCGGTTTTACGGTAAACCCGCATACTACATCCTTGCCCTTTCTGCTATATTTTCATGCTAGACCTATGTGTGTATTTTGATTATTTCGTACTAGTCTAGAAGTGTTGGTGGCTTGGTGTCAATTTATCACTAGCCTATATTTTCGCCGTGAACACAATTTCTGGTACTGTACTCCTACCTGTACAGCAGAATGTACATCCCTGGGCCCTGGCACTAGTCCATTACCTAGGTACGGTACTAATATGTGCACAGGCGCCTGTAAGAGTAAAGTCTGTGATAGATCCGCCACTTCTTGTGTTTGAATCCCAGTTTTGTTGACTATCTAGCCGATCCTGGCGATCCGTTCATATCAACTCGTGCGCGGGATTATCATATCTATATTTTGTTGATGCCCCGTAATGGCAACATAGATGATGATTACACTAAGTTCTGAGGGGGTGAGTGCCCCCCTTCAACCAATCTTATAATGATTCGGATCCCTGATTAAGCCCCCTTGAAAGAAAAACTAAACGGAGCAAAATGTTACCTCGACTTTGTGCGATTTGCTTACTTTAGGGTAAATAAAGGCAAGAATGTTAAGTGCGGGCGTACCCCCAGCCTTGTTTACACTACGCATTTGTGGCGTCGGACCTTTGCCATCATGTTCCCGTCTATTTTGATTGCCTTTGGATACAATAATACCCCCATGACATATTGTCATCATCATATATATTGCCAGCAGGGGGCAAATTACCGAAACGAAAAAAATCGCCGTCAAAATAGACGCGAACTTAACCACAGCGATCGACAGATGTAAACATGACGGCGGCGGGGGAGGCGTCGGACCTTTGCAATCATGTTCCCGTCTATTTTAAATGCCATTGGAAACAATAATATGATAAGGGGGGCATGCCCCCCCTCACCTTCCCATGACATATTGTCATCATCATGTATATTGCCAGCAGGGGGCAAATAACCGAAAACATTGCCGTCAAAATAGACGCGAAGTTAACCGCGGGCGATCTCCTTATGTAAACATGACGACCGTACGCCCGAACTCTACATCTATCCCTAAATCAGTTGGCCTACGTTATGTTTGGTTAGTTTTAGGTATATCTAGTGATCCGCCTGCAGTCGTGTGTTTACACTGAGGAACGGATGATGTTCGAGTGTGGATCGACCCGCATATATCGTATTTTATGTCTATATTACATCTCGTAACTACAAAACTTGACGACTTTCCGTAGTTATGTACTATTCAAATAATTAAAGGTTTGGACAAGGTGTTTTTATCCATATTCACTCGTTAAACATCTTAACCCCTTATTTTCCCTGAGCTTCAAAGCCATCGGGAAGGATGTAGTATCCGGGCATACAGTCGTCATGTTTACTGTACATAAGTCGACAGTTGATCACCAGCGGTTAAGTTCCCGGCTATTTTTTGTTATTTACCCCCTGCTGGCAATAGATATGATGATGCCAATAAGTCATGGGGGCAATCAACCTATTATTGTAGCCCACGGCAGTCAAAATAGACGGGATCGTGATCGAGAGCGTCTGTGTTGTGTAAACAAGGCAGGCGGTACGCCCGAATACTGCATCATTGCCAAGCCCTCCCCACTTGTTCTGTTGTTGTTTTAATATTCTCGGTGTAATGGGCCCGTATATTACTGATTTATAGGGTTTTACCATAATATTCTACTTGAATATACAGATACACCAGGTTTTTAGGTAAAAAAAAATAAATAAAAAATAAAACTGGCCAAAGTAACTACATTTTTACCGATCATTTATCTCTCGATGAAATGCTTCATTATACATATGTGCTGTCTGGAGCTGCAGTGGGGCAGGCTATGAATATTAGGGAAAATATGGGGAAGGATGTAGTATCCAGGCTTACGGTCGTCATGTTTACATAGGTCGTGCGGTCGCGGTTAAATTCCGTCTATTTTGACTGCTTTTATTCTGCAATTTTCCCCCTGCTGGCAAAATATATGATGATGACAATAAGTAATAGGGGGGGGGGTACCCTATTATTGTATCCCAAGGCAGTTAAAATAGACAGGAACGTGATTGCGAGCCTGTGAGTAGTGTAAACAAGACGGGCGATACGCCCGAATACTACATCTTTACCAAAATGTTGGGTTAATTGAAAGACATAAAACAATGATAATACTTTAAAAATATAAAGTTTGCTTGGGTTTTTTTTTTTTTTTTTTTTTTTAAATTTAAGGAAACTCCAAAATTGGAGAAACTTACTGGTAAGTTTTCTCAAAACTTCACTCAGATTTGTTGTACAGTACTGTACCAGTATTTTTTTTTCTTGTAAATCATTCAAATTTCACTTTCATACATAAAATTTAGTATAAATTCATGTATGAGGATATACTGTACTGTATTTTTTAGACATTTTGATTAAATGTAAGACTTCTCAAACTGTTGAATTTTAATAATTTCCTAGGCTTGTTGGTAACTAAATTAAAACATTAAAACATGTAAATACAAGTATACAATGACACTTACGAAATAAAAAATATAATTAGTAAGAATTTGTTTTATCTTTAACCCTTTCATAGAAATACTAACTTATTAGATTGATGCAATAAAGAGTATGTTCCCAGTTTATTTCCCTTATGCGATTATCCTATAACACTGCATATTGTTGCATTCCATATACTGGTAATAAGCACTTTTTGCAGGTGCTCAGAGCATTACGGGTGAACTCCAGATATCTAGAATCTGCCCTATGCAGATTCTAGAAAATGTTAGTGGGCTGTTAATTTAAACCCCACGCTTCAATAATCTACCGGGTATGTACAGTCGTGGTCAGAATACACCTAATACAGTACAAGACAATGAACATTAACTAGTGAACCCCAGTAATTTGTCTGTGCGGTTCCAACAGTTTCCCAATATAGTTATCCTGTGTATTATAATTATCTCGACAAAAAAAATCCAGAAATTCATGACCACGACTATACATTAAGTATACGGTATAGCATAGCTTCTAATGGTAGTAAAATGTGAGACGTAAATATATACCATATATATATATATATATATATACCGGTATATATATATATATATATATATATATATGCATGTTTCCATCTTATCTCTATGCCTAACTATAATCTTGTATAGGAATAAACTCCATTCCATAGGAATGGAGGGAGGTAGAATAAACAGGGTAGTTGAAAGCCAGATAAGCAGAGAAGAAGTAAAAGAAGCAATCAATAGACTTAAAATGGGCAAAGCTGCTGGAGTAGATAACATCCCAGGTGAAATGCTGAGATATGGAGGAGAAGAAGCTGTTGACATAATGCATAGGTTATGTAAATTAGCATGGGAAAAGGAAAGTGTACCAGAGGACTGGAAGAAAGCAGTGATAGTACCCTTGTACAAAGGGAAGGGTAGTAAAGAAGAGTGTAAGAATTATAGGGGAATTAGCTTGCTTAGCATACCTGGAAAGGTACACGCAAGAGTAGTAACAGAGAGGCTACAGAAGATAACGGACTTGCTTAGCATACCTGGAAAGGTACACGCAAGAGTAGTAACAGAGAGGCTACAGAAGATAACGGATGACAAAATAGGCGAGGAACAGGGAGGTTTCAGAAAGGGCAGGGGCTGCGTTGACCAGATAGCCTCAATGTGATTGTTGGTAGAGAAGTATCTGGCCAAAAACAGAAAACTCTATGCAGCATTCATGGACTTGGAAAAAGCCTACAACAAAGTAGACTGGGAGGGCCTGTGGGATGTGTTAACAGTATATGGTGTGGGAGGAAAGTTGCTAATGGCAGTAAAATCTTTTTATAGGAATGCAATGGCAAATGTGAAGGTAGGGGATAAGTTAAGTGAAAGTTTTGAGGTCAGTGTAGGTGTAAGACAGGGATGTGTCATGTCAGCTTGGTTGTTCAATATATACATGGATGGAGTGATTAGGGAAAGTAGGGCTGTATCAATGGGTGTGGGAGCTAGACTGGAATCAGAGGGAAGAACATGGAAGATTTTAACATGCCTATATGCGGACGATGCAGTCCTGTTGGCAGAAAATGCTGAAGAACTTCAGAGAGTGGTCACTGACTTTGACAGGGTATGTGAAAAGAGAAAGTTAAAGGTCAATGTAGGGACATGTAAGGTAATGGTGTTTGAGAGAAGAATGCATGAAACCATAGATTTTAAGGAAAAATATAGAATCAAGAAAAAACACAAGAAAAGTTGTAAAATAAAATTGAAAAATTAAGTACTAGAAGAGGTTGAAAGTGTCAAGTATTTGGGAGCTGTACTATGCAAATATGGTAAAATGGAGAGTGAGATAAAAGAGAGAAAAATGCAAGGGAGAAAGGTGATTGGAGAACTTGATAGTATTCTCAAAGGAAGAATGGTTAGCCAGGAAGTCAAAAAGTCACTGAGAAACAGTGTGCTGCTCCCAACACTCTCGTATGGAAGCGAGACATGGACGGCAAGTGACGAGGACCTCTTCAAACTGAGAGCTGTGGATATGAGCTTTTTCAGAATGGCAGCTGGCATGAATAGGCTAGATGGGCCAAGTAATAGGGAAGTGTATGAGTCCTTTGGAATGGAAGAGCAGGCTTTGGGAATTGATTGTGGTGTGGTTGAGTGGATAAAGAGAAGTACATTGAGGTGGTATGGTCATGTTCAGAGAATGGAGGAAGACAGAATGCCAAGAAAGATATATGGGAGTCAGGTGAGTGGAACCGCTAGTAGTGGAAGACCACCTATGGTATGGGAAAAGAAAGTGGAAAAATATATTGAAGAAAAACTTCCACGTAGTGGAAGGGGCACTGTGGCACGGGCAGGGGAGGCATGTCTTGACAAAGTAGCTTGGAGACGTTTCTGTCATGGTCATCCTATAGTGGGGGTTTCCCAGGGGGAAACAAGGCGTCGGAGATGATATGATGATGATGATGTGTTAGGTGAAACCCTATCAGTACTTTCAATGTTGTATAATGTACAGTATATACTGGTACTGTACTGTTTTATCTTGGGGTTAAGAGTGTATCACCTGTATTTTTATATTTATGAATACCGGTACTACTGAATTAATATCAATATCTTTGATACTATTTTTTTCCTTCCCAGGAATACCCTACTAAAGGATGACCATGGTGGGAACACCTCCAGCTTTTTTTGTCCAGACATGACCCTTATGCCCATCCCAAAATGGTCCCCATTTAATATTTTGTTTTTTCACTTGCTCATACCCAGGCTATAGGTCAATCACTCTGATGTAAATGCTGGAAAGTACAACTGATCAACAGATCTGTCATACTTTAAAGCAAATATGTTTCTTTTATTATAAAATGTGTTGCATAATGTTTATGATGGGCATCACAGCCTACCTCACTGCAAAGTTTTACCTATAGTGTTATCTACTCTAGTGTTCCACATTTTCTAACAATAAGACAGAATAACATGCATACAGGCATACCATACCATCACCCTCCATCTTCTACTCATATAAGCTCCTTATTATACCACCTGACACATCTTCAGTATTTCCTCTTCTAACTTGCTTTTCAATTACAGTACAGTAGGCCTACTGTTTATAGTATGACTTCATATTGCACCATTTTATCCTTTAGCAGGGTCATCCTTTGAGTATACTTATCATAAGTGTTTTAGTACAGTATATAAATTCACACTATAGTATGATGTCTGTTACTATCTGGTCAAAAGTGATATTTGTTTTCTTGTTCACCTATTTCTCTATATGTATAGCTGGTACAGAATAATAAGCATAGGCTAAAGCTACTCTAAAAATCTATATGCTAAGATGGTCAAATTTTGTTATCTGTTGTTTGCTATTTTGAAGAATCTGGTTTAGTCACAAAATTCAAACTTTAAACTTTGAAGGTGTGGCAAAATATTGACATAATTATGTATATTCACTTCAGAAAAATTAAAAGAAAATAATTGTGATCAGCAGTACATTATGTATGATAAAACATATTCTAGTTACAGTACGGTACTGTACTTTTAAAGGCATTACACTTACTCATTCAGTTTTCTTTGTATTTGTCCATATTGTTGCCTATAAGCATAGTAGACAGCCTGAAGATTCCACGGGCATAAGGCAACAGATATAAACCCTGGATGATCAATCATGCAGTCAGGTATGGGTTCAGCCTCACAACATTCTTTCCTGCTGATCTACAAGTACAGTATCCTGGCTACACCAACATGTCAAGAAAATACCCCCTATATCGTCACCAATTCATAGCATAAAAGATGCCCGGCCATATTCAAAGATGCTGTGAACTACCGGTACCGAATAGCTGCTCTCTCCAATCAAGTGACGTTTATAAATAAAGTGTCGCCATCTAGTGTTGTCAACGACAGGGTTGTGTAATGTCACCGTGGCTGTTTAATGGTGTGGTGAGGGAGGTGAAAATGAGAACTATGGGTAGAGGATTGGGTTTAGTAGGAAAGAGTGGTATATATTTGGAGTTCTACCAGTTGCTGTTTGCTGATGATATAGCATTGGTAGCAGATTCTGAAGAGAAACTGCAGCGAGAAGTCAAAGAGTTTGGTGTGGTATGTCGGAGGGGAAGCTGAGATTGAACATCAATAAAAGTAAAGTGATGGTGTGTAATAGAGGTGCTTGTAGGGGGAATCTAGATGTGAGACTGGATGATGAAATACTGGAACAAGTTGAGTGTTTTAAATATCTTGGAGGAATGATAAGCAAGGACACATGTGTGGAAATAAAAGTAAAAGAGAGAGTATGTGAAGGAAAGACAGTTTTCGGAGCAATGGTAAGTATGTGGAAGGTGAGAAATCTCGGAATGAAAGCTAAAAGTGCAATGTATCAAGGGATAGTTGTACCAACAGTTATGTATGGGGCTGAGACATGGGCTTTGAAGGCAAAAGAGAGAAGGAAGTTGGATGTGATGAGAGATGAGCCAGAAGGGTCCTGTGCTGGTATGGACATGTTGAGCGAATGGGATATGAAAGGCTTACAAAGAGAGTACTGTATATGAGTCAGATACAAAGGGAGGGAGGAAGACTTACCTCCGTTGAGATGGAGTGATTGTGGAGTACAAGCGTTGAGAGATAGAGAGATGACTGTAGAACAGGCAAGAGCAGTGGTAATAAATAGGAATGATTAGAGAATGCTTGTGAATAGTTGAGAGATAGCGCGGGCGTTGGGTCAGGCGCCAGTTGGACTAGATAATGTGTAGTCCATCAAGCGTCTGGCCCGGGGAGCCGGTGTATATGAAGGGTCATGTCTGGATGTGAGGTGGGCGGGCATTGTGGTGTGCCCCACTGCGTGTCTGCATGCTAAGACCGGAACCTCTCCGGGAGGGCTGGGGCCAGTGAAATGCTGGAGGCCCCTAGTGATCTTTGGTCTCTGGGTCTTTTCCTAGGTGATCTAGATGTGTGTGAATATATATTTTTGTTAGACCATCTCAAGCTATGGGGTATGTCCCTGTGTATGAACATACATCTATTGTGGCAGAAAGGAAGCAACAAACACCTTGAAGCTCCATTGTCTCCATCTCATCTAGTGCGACACATGAAGCACCCATCATCTCAAAGCTTCAATTGATAATCCTGGGGCCTCGTACGAGTTACAGGCTATTGAAAAGCCTACAGTCCAGAAGTTGAGACATAGAAAAACAAAATAATAATATAATAACAATAAATGATGACCCAGTCATTCACATACAGCATATACACTGTACAGTACCGGTACTGTATAATCTCATTTCTTCTGTATGAGCAAAGGTAGCCAGGGTAACAACAAAAATATATATACTTTATAATTATACCAGGTATATATACAGGTGTAGCCTATACTGTACATGAACGAAGGCGGTGCTGGTTGGGGGGAGGGGCGTCGACTGACTGGGAACAGAGGTGCATGGGGGCGGTTCGTTCGTGGCCACACCTTCGGGGATCACGGCGTCAGGCAATAGATAAATAGATAGATAGCCTATACTGTATATATTTTCCCACCAACTTTACAATGTTTTTTTTTTTTTTTTTAGCCTATTCAGTACGGTACCGGTATATATTTGTGTGATTGATTTGGGATTTGTTTCCTACCTACTTTAATGATATCTCTTAAGTGCCATATTTTTTTTTTTTTTGTGAAATACCTTTCATATTGCCTTGATGACGGTAGGTCTACAAAATATCGCGAAAGGTCAAAAGTGTACCCCCAGTCCAAAGTCACCCCACTTTACAATACTGTACCGTACCTGCCTTAGCAGAACCACTCTACACAGCAAATCAACTTTTTATTTGGTTCCAAATTTGCTAATCCTTTTAAAATATTACATACTGGCATAGTGAAGTTTCAATAGGTGTGAAGATATACTACTTAGTTTGTGTGAATAGGCCTATACTTAGGCACATATCCCATAGCTAGGGGTGGCCGACTCGAAACAGTTGTTGTTGTTGTTGTTCCCTAAGCTGCCTGGCCGAACAGCCCCGAGTCCCTAAGGAAGGCCATGGCCACGGTCGGGCTTTCCCACAGAGCTCTCAAAGAGTGTATATTGTGTTGTTGGCATAAGTGGTTGTGTGAAATGCAGTCTTCTATGATGTGTTTAATGGTATGGGGTGCTGTGTTACAACCCGGGCAGGTGTCGACGACGGAGTCATCCAGTCTCTTCTGATAGCTCAGAAGAGCCGGATGGTGTCCGCATCTCAGCCTGGCCAGGTGGACTCTGTCCTCGCGAGGAAGGGAGGATTCAGAAGGATGGATTTCGGGAGGTCGTGCTTGCAGCTGGGTGTTGTCTATGAGTGAGTGAATGGAACGGCGAGTGATATGAGTATGGATGTGCTTCCGGAAGTTGGTTTGGGGTGGGCAGGGAGGGAGAGAAGACAGTATTTGTGTGTGATAGCGTGTGCTGGGTGTTGTTTTGATATTTCTTGGTGTCTGTGGGTGTGTAACCATGTAGTGTAGTGGGTGGTGTTGATTCGTGGAGGCTGCTGCCAGGAATTGTGTGACTCTCATGTCTAGATGATCTTTGACTTTGAGGACTTTGGTTTCTTGATGTAGGTGATCTGTGGGTGTCGTAGCTGTGCATCCTGTGATGATTTTCAGGGCTTTATTTTGAATGGTCTGTAAGGTCTTATGATGTGTTTCAGCTAGGTTGGAAGCCCAGGCCGGGCTTGCGTATTCCATAACTGATCTTATGTATTGTTTGTAGACTGTGGTGGTGGTTTCTTTGTTGTGTCCAAATTTCGTGTGGGCAAGTGATCTGAGGGCGTTAAGTCTGGGTGTCAGTTTCTTTTTCGTGTTTGTGGTGTGCTGTTTGAATGTCATTTGGGTGTCGTATGTTACTCCTAGGATTTTGGGTGTCTGTGTGTGTGTTAGGGGTGTGTTGTTTATGTTGAGTCCCGGGACGTAATCGTGCTCTCCTGTCCAGCTTATGAGGAGGGTTGCAGTGGATTTAGCTGGGGCTAAATTGAGTCTGTTTGTAGTGCACCATTCATGTAATGTGTCGAGATAGTCTTGAAGGAGTCTTGTTGCTGTGTCTGGGTTTTGGTGCGTGCTTGTGAGTGTTATGTCGTCTGCGTAGGAGGCTATGGTTATTTGGGGTGAATTTGGTGTATTTATATCATGCATGTACAGATTGAAGAGTGCGGGCGACAGGACGGATCCTTGCGGGACTCCGTTTGGGAAATTTCTAATGCTAGATGACTGACCGGCAAAAGATACGTGTGCACATCTGCCTGCTAAGAAGTTGGCCAGCCATCTTTTTGTGTTGTTGTGCATGTATGTGTTGTAGATTTTGTTTGTTAGGTTGTGGCGGGGGATGGCATCGAAGGCTTTACTAATGTCGAGTGTGGCAAGTACTGATCTGTGTGGTGGTCTAGCTGAGTTGATGCCGTCAAAAGCTCTTTGTGTAAGGTCTGTAAGAAGAGTGTTTGTGGAGTGCAATGGCCTGAAGCCGTGTTGTGTTGGAGAAAGGGGTAAGTCAGGTGTCATCAGTTGTAGTACAAGGTGCTCTATGACTTTGGAGGGGGTACAAAGGAGTGTGATAGGGTGGTGTGAGGAGGGTAGCGTGGGGTCTTTGTTAGGTTTGGGGAATGTGATGATGATACCATGCTTCCAGATGTCTGGTATTGTGTTGTGTGAGTAGCTGTAGTTTGATATGTTAGTGAGTGCTTGTATGCCTTGTGGTCCCAGGTGTCTGAGGTGAATGTTGCTTATGTTGTCTAGGCCACAGGCAGGTAAGAGCTTGAGATTGTTGATGATATGCTTTGTCTGGTTGTTGGTGAAGGGTGTATAGTCAGGGCGTCTACACCGTAGGACCACCTCCCGAAACTGCCAACCCTCCCGTCCGGGGACAAGATCACTGACAGTGGAGGACAGCAGGCTGCCGACCGTGGGGAGCAGTTTCCGGGAGCCAAACCGCCACAACTATCCCCTGACCCCTCCCTGGGGGCACGCGTCCTTGGAGCGGCTGCGGTCGCGCCGGGCAATTCTCACTCGAGACAGTTACTGCATATACCGTACTGTTGAAGTTATAACCAGGGATGGAGTATTCGTTTTTGTTATTCGTATTCGAATGCATTCGAATACAGTAATTCAGGGTATTCGTATTCAAATTCCTGTAAATCAAATGAAAAGTATGTGCATTCGTATTCAAATATTTGGACAAATTATTTGTATTCTTAGAATAATATGGCGAATACAAAGAGAGCGAGAGCAAGAGAGAGCTGTCATCGTTCGTATCTCGTTATATTCACAAATTTGATACCATACCATATATCTAGTTACTACACTATATAAGTTTAAATACCAGTATTGAATACAGGTAGTGTCTGTTATCAGTCATAAAATAGTTAACCATTGCATAAGCTACAGTAATTAGCTAGGCCTATAGTAAAAAAGTTAATTAATTTATGGAAAAGTATTCATGACTGCATTCATGAATACTTTCATAAAGTATTCGTATTTGAATACTGAACTCTTGTATTCACTCCATCCCTGGTTATAACAACATGAATGTATTCGTACATTTATTATTTCTTGACAGCAAATTTACACTCCTCATAGGTGTCCATCACATCACAATACCCATACAGACACCTGCAATTATCTAGAGTTTTAATGTGGTAAAAGAATGGTACAGTACCGTATCACAAACTGCTAACAAGCTACCGTACCAGTACTTATAATGTATTACCAAACTATACCACTTAACAAAATATACTAGTTAACCCATGAACTGCTAGAACCTGTACAAAGAAAAGGGTATAGTTAAGGGGGGGGGGGGGGGAAAGGAGGAGTGAAGGATGTGGCATGGAGAGATGCCACTACTTTCTATGTGTCGCCCAATTTTGAGACATTTCCCGGAACTGGCACAGTATTTGATTTGATGTACATGTTTACATACCGTGCCTGGCGGAGGGAACATAGTAGTTCCTGGGTTAATAAGCTATGCAACTGTGGACGTATGTGTGGGGAGGAGGCTGATGGTTGCCACTTCTTCAGGCAGAGAAAGATAAAAAGGTACGGTACCGGTACACAATGAGAGGAGTGGAGAAGGGAAGTAGAGATGGTTGAACGAAATGTGCCGACTGATTTTATATGTATAGATGAACGAATGAGGTAATCTGTGTTTCATAATAGTGGGTATTTGGGGCAATGAGGGGATGGGGGTTGTCTGACCATAATGTGGTAGTAGCAAATATGTGAGTAGGCTACAGACGAAGTGGGTGAGGAAAGATAGAGTAAGGCAGGATGGAGGAGGAGCCATGTAGAGAGGGAAAAGGTTACAGGAAGAGTTAAAAAAAGCAGTAGAAGACACCTAGATAGGTTTGACTTGAAGCGAATGGAGAAGGTGTAAGGGGTGAGCTTTGTGTTTATGGAAGAGATAAGTGCATGATGATAATGATGCAGTTTTTACAACCATGCACTACCTGCTCAATAGCTGGACTAAGGTGGGTGCCCTGATGAACAGTGACTTCGGTGAACAGTTGCCACAGATTGCTAGATTGCACCCTCCACCACAGCACTGGCGTCTGCCAATAACACACTGGCTGGCCTGAGACTCGAACCCTTGATCGTGAGGTTTACAGGCGAGTGTTCTACCAACCGTGCTACGGCCAGCATGTGAGGAGTTAGGAGGGGGGAAGGAAGTGAAAGGATTAAACAGTATGGTGGACAAAGGAGGTGAAACAAGCAGTTGAAGAGAAAAAGAAAGCATACAAGAGTGGTTGGGTAGTAGAGGGAATGAAAATTTGGAGAGGCAGAAAAGGGAAATGTAAGTGAAGAAAAAGAGTAGTGAGCCTGAGTACGAGAACAGTAGATGACAAATTTAGAAGAAATTGTTTTGGAAGGAGGTCAAAAA
This sequence comes from Paralithodes platypus, assembly GCA_032716605.1. NCBI lineage: Eukaryota > Metazoa > Arthropoda > Malacostraca > Decapoda > Lithodidae > Paralithodes > Paralithodes platypus. Next base: position 24,856,426 of record CM064510.1, read on the forward strand.
AGTTAGGGAGGGTGACAATGGAAGTAGGCCTAGTAAGGGCGTGAAAGATTACAATGGGCGAGTTCTAGTGATGAAGCAAGCTAAGAAAGCACTTTAACCTGGGAAATGAAAGAGGGGGTTAGAATAGACCCATCACTGGTACTGTAGGATAGTGATGTAACAGAGCAATGGGTAGATGGGGAACAAGGTGGGTTTAGGAAGGGCTGTGTAGATCAGATCTTCTCCTTGTGAAGAAGTACCCAGTATCTGCAGAAGAAATGGAAGTTTATCCTGCCTTCATGGACTTGGAGAAGCCTAAGACAGTAAGTAGAGAAGGTGTGTGGAAAGTACTGAAGATATAGCAAGTACCGGTAGTTGGTAAGTTGCTGGAAGCAGTGAAAAGCATGTATGAGGGTGAAAGAGCAGCAATGCGTGTAGAGAATGAGCATAGCGATTTCTTCAATAAAGCATGGGTGTGTAATGTCCCCATGGATGTTCAGTAGCCTATACAGCACATATTGCATGGATGGAGTCATGAAATAAATCCAAGGAAAACCAGAGGATGTTGCAGTACACTAGTAAGGCAATGGAGCAATGGAAGTTGCTTGTGCTACGGTTAGCTGATGATACTGCTCTTATGAGTAAGCGTTGCAAAGTTTGGTTTAGTAATTATGTTTAGAATGCTGTGTGAAAAACGGAACTCGAAGGTCAATAGGTCGAAGAGAGGAATGCATTCCCCCCCAGGGCTAAGGAGGCCTTCATCTTATGGTGAAGGAAGAAATTAATATACCCCATGCATCCTACTGCATGTTGTATAAGGCGACTAATAGGGGGCGTGGAAAATGAGTTGTGGACTAACAGCCATTAGTAGCCTATACAATAAAGCCTTGTTATTGGCACTCAGGCACTGTCTTGGTATGGCAATGCCGAGACTGGTGGAGTGCGGTTAGGTGCCATAAGGGACTCTACTAGTTTAACCTGGGCGCTGTTGGCGCAACGCCAGAGTCGGCAGCAGTGTTACATGGTAGGGCAGTGTTGTGGCAGGATCTTGTTGTTCTAAAGTCCAAGTTGCCTAATGTACAGTAGAGTCTTGGTATGGTACCGTACTGTCTTGTTGCGGCACTGTTGAGGCTGGTATGGTTTGCATATACTGCAGATGGACCTACTGTAGTTGAGTCTTGGGTAAGGGTTGTGTTAGCGGGTGTATCATACCTTTTGTTTACATAGTGGCACGCTCGCAGTTACTGTACATTCGCGTCTAATTTGACTGCTGTTATTTGCCCCTGCTGGTAATATATATGATAATGACAATAAGTCATGGGGGGGTGGGGGGCAAAGCCTCCCTCAACATAACAATTTATCCAACACCTGGCCTTGGGATACAATAATGGGTCGAGGGGGAGCTTTGTTCCCCTCAACCCCCATGACTTATTGTCATCTTCATATATATTACCAGCAGGGGCAAATAACAGCACTCAAATTAGACGCGAATATAAATGCGAGCATGCGACTATGTAAACAAAGCGGACGGTAGGCCCGCTAACTTAACCCTTACCGAGTCTTGCTGCGGCACGGTTAGCACTATACAGTACCAACATCAGCCAAAGTGCTGACATAGGCTATGGGTCACCCCTTGCATATTACATATACAAATTATCCACCGTCCACTGCCTTTTATTATTCCTGGGGGAAAGTGACATAGATATTTTTTCCACCAACTCAACCTTAGATGAAATAAATCAAGATGTCCCTGTACTTAATTTTAATTCACCTGAAATTCCCTCACTTAAGATCCACACCAGACATGTCAAAACTATTTTGCAGAATCTCTCAGTAGATAAGGCTCCTGGTCCAGATGAAATTCCTCCAATAGTACTTAAGAATTGCTCCTTGGTGCTCGCTCCTGTATTGGCAAAATTTTTCCGTCTGTGTACTCATACCTCATGCTTCCCAGTACCCTGGAAAGAAGCAAACATCCATCCAGTTCCTAAAAAAGGTGCCTCTTCAGATCCATCAAACTACAGACCAATAGCTATAACTTCCACTCTTGGCAAAGTTTTTGAAATTATATTAATAATCACATAATTAAGCATCTGGAGAATAATAAATTAATCAGTGATAGGCAATATGGTTTTAGACGATGTCGATCAACTGCAGACATTCTTTGCCTTCTTACGCATCAAATCAACCAAGCTACAGACCAACATGGTGAAACACATACAATAGCACTGGATATATCAAAGGCATTTGATAGAGTCTGGCATCAATCCTTATTGTCGAAGATGTCACACTACGGCCTTGCATCATTAGTTCCACTAATTTCTTCTTATCTTCATAACAGAAAAATATGTGTAATGGTAGATGGCCTTTATTCTCAATTTCACTCAATAAATGCTGGTGTTCCCCAGGGATCAGTTTTGGCCCCAACTCTGTTCCTCATTCATATCAATGATCTCATATCTACCACTCATAATCCAATACATTCCTACGCAGAAGACTCAACACTCCACAGTTCCTTCACATTTACCAATTCTTTCACCCAACCCGATCTTATAAATTCAAAAATAAACACTGCAATTTCTCTGAACCAGGACCTTTCTAGAATTAATGAATGGGGACAAGAGAATCTAGTTTCCTTTAATGCACAGAAAACCAAGTACATTCAATTTTCTAACCGACAGAATCTCACTGACTCCCATATATTTTTTAATGATGTAAATATTCCCACTTCCCCTAGTATTGACATTCTCGGTGTAACATTAACTACTAACTTGAGCTGGACACATTATGTTAGAAGCATTGCTAAGAATGCCTCTACAAAACTGGGACTCCTGTACAGAGTTCGAGAATTCTTCACTGACGAGCAGTTGGCCGTAATATATAAAAGTCATGTGCGCTCTCAGATGGATTACTGTTCACCTCTGTGGGGTGGAAGTGGAGTGGTTGCATTGAGGCAGTTGGACAAAATTCAAAATAAAGCTATTAGATTAATCAATAACCCTGCAATCACACAGGACCTTCCTACATTAGCCATACGAAGAAACGTTGCATCCCTTGCATTATTCTACAGATATTTTCACAGCAATTGTTCCGAGGAACTTGCTTCAATTGTGCCGCCTCTCCACATCTTTCCCCGTAGAACTAGGGCAGCTGAGAGCGCCCATGAATTTACACTTTCTCCTCCACAATGCAGAACTTCTGCTTATCAGAATTCATTTATCCCCAGAGCTACTACTCTTTGGAATTCACTTCCCTCGAATTGCTTTCCACAAACTTACAATCAACAAATGTTTAAATCCAGTTGTTACAAACATTTTATGAATGGAGGATGCCTTTAGGCACATGGACCTTTTTGTTTTATCTGTGTTTTTCCTTCCTCCGTTCATTGTCTCTTAAAAAAAAAAAAAAAAAAAAAATAGGCCTAGGTCTAGTCAACAGTGTTTGAGAAGATTAGGGACGCGTCTTGCACGAGAGGCAATTGTTTACATATTCGATGAAAAACCTAGCCTACTTAACCCATTAAGCCCCAGCTGATTTAATAAAAATGCACACTCCAGACCCAGCCACTTGTCAATTTTTTGTTTCCTGAAAACACATGGGATGGGTTAGTAATATAGGGAAAACCACAAAAAAGCGCTCCCTTAGGTCATTTAGGGGTCCTGGGGGGGCGGCGGAAAGTCGCAATTAACAGGGGGTGATGGGTAGGCAAAATACTGGAAAATCACTCCAGCGTACACGCGGCTGGACTTACTGTAGGGGGCTGCCAACCATCGGTATTGTTCCGTGGGATCCTAAAGCAGTTCCCATACAAATCTGAACCCTCTACGAGCCTTCTATCAATGTTCAATTAGCGCCGTCGGCTATAACCGACGCTCGTACTGGCAGGGATTTGGAATGTCGTCGACTCACGTCCGACGCTGGTGTCCACCTTGTTAATCTGTATCTAGGCCTACTTGTATTTTATTGTGTTCACGAGACACGAACGAGTTTTCATAACGGGCGAGGCAAGCATAAGAGCGAGTTCAATAGTTTATTATTTTTTCAAAGAAAAAATATATTTACATGTGTTGGCCTAACCAGGCATAATCTCCACAATGACTGTTTAAACTGTCAAACATGTCTTAATAAAAAAAAAATACCGTAGGTACCGGTAGGCTTATTTCTGCAGGAGAATGACGCCACTTTACGATACATTTGCTGTTAAAATATACACAAAGCTGTAATTCCAGTTACAGTATGTACATAATGTAAAGAAAAACAAACTGCCAAAGATATAAAGGCACATCTAGTAATAATAACATTTTAGTTTGGTAAGGGTTGTGTTAGCAGGCATACTATCGCTTTGTACTATTTGCATAAGTTGTACGCTTGCAATTAGGTCTATGTTCGCTTCTAATTTGACTTATTTTATTTTATAATTTTTGTTTACAAAATTATCCCACAGCCAGCCGTTATATGCCCCTGCTGGTAACATAATTATATATACAGTCTGATGACAATAATTCAAGGGGGGGTGAGGAGGAGCTTTACCCATTATTGTACCCCATGGCCATCTGCTGCATAAATTGTCGAGTTACTGGCTGTGGGACACAATACAGTAATAGGATGAAGGGGCTTTGCCCCCCCACCACAACCCTTTTTTTAAGTTTTTCCATTGAGCATTAAAACACCTAGATTTGCAATTTGGCTATTTGTATGTATATTTATATCAAAACCCACAACATTCAACATTAAATAACCTAACCTCACCTGGAAAAGTTAGGTTACAGTAAGTTAGATTTGGTTTGGTTAGCCGCCCTAGAGCGTAAAAGGCCTGGGCTAGCCTTTTAAAATTTGTTATCTTTCAGGAGGATCACAGGTAGGCTAGGCCTGGGCCTATGTGTCTATCTATCTATCTATCTATTGCCGGACGCCTTACTCCCCTTACGAGGGTGGCCATACACAGAATGCCCCCAAGCGGACCTATTCCCTGTGAGAGGGACAACCCGAGCCAGTTTAGTGAAGGACTTACAGGATTGACCACTCAATTTAGGATTCGTCCAACTCCGAGGCCCTCTTGTGTATCTTGTTAGCACTATTTTTCTACAGTGGTGTTCGGCTAATCCATCCACTAACCTGCCTTACCCTTAGGTAAGCAGTACGGATTTGTATCAGGTTTACTCCCCTAGACAGGTTGCCAACCAAGCCTGACGAGTCCCATCCACCCGGATTTGTATAAGGTTGTCTCCCCTAGATGAGTTGCCGACCAAGGCTAACGAGTCCCATCCACTCAGCAGTTGAAAAACAGAAAACCCAAGTCTTAGTCTAAAGAATTAGGCCTAGGCCTATGTCAATTTAATATAAAAAAAAAATCTGAATATTGTCAGTCTCGCTTAGGTTCCTACACACACATAAAAAAAGGCCTAAATACAAAAAAATAAAAAAAAGGCTAACAGTAGGCTTGTAAGAAAGAAAAATCCGGCCTAGAGGGAAATGTTTGACTGAAAAGTGAATAACTTCATAGCCTAGTTAGGCCTAATGCAAAAAACAGGCTATCAAACAAGAGCAGTTCCATCTTTTTCATAATTTATACAAAGTTAAAATTATGCTTTACAGTTCTTATTACTTAGGATATGTCTTTGAAAGTGATCAATATAGGCTAGGCCTAGGCTAATTTCAAACTAATTATCTTGTAGGGCCTATTTTCCTCATCTTCAGCCCAGTCTTGAAACAAAATTATCCCATTTGACACCCTAAAAATAATAATTAGGCCTAGGTCTTTATTATTGCAAAATGATTAGCCTATGTTTAGGCTAGGCTGCTATTCCCTGGGCCTGGGGTTCATGTGTAAGCAATAGCAAGTGTCCACCAACAGCTTGAGCCTGACGCCTGCGGCCTGAAGAGTGAAGACTCTGTCGGAGCCTGTCCTGCCGCCTCTGCCACTGTTGGTTGCTGTGCAGCTTCTGGTTCGAACTGATATGATCAGATTATCATACGGTTGAACTAAATTTTTTGTGCATTGCACAATTAACCTCTTCAGTACCAGGGACTTCCTTTTCATCATATTTTGGCATCTAGGCTATTAAGGTAGGCTAGACGATTTTATTCAGCTTAGGAAAGACGTCTAGCAATAATAAGACTTCAAACTATCTCAACCAACCACTTCAACTACCACAAATCCTTCCTAAGCTGCATAATATAGTCTAAATACAGCTAGAAAAAAATATGACACGTCGCTGGTTAAAAGGCATTTCAAATTGTTCACTAGGCCTAGGCTACTTTCACAGGAGCTCTCATAATCATCGTCCATTGTGCAGGTTGTTATACAACGAAGTTAAAGTTACGAAATTACCGCTCATAGGCCTAGGACTCTAAGAGTCAGCCTCACAAATCACAAGACATCTAGGCTAGTCAAGCTTTTCAGCCTCTCAGGCGTCTTCCTGAATCCTCTTGGTGCTGTTATTGTTTACAATTGTCCTTGTGTGACGTCACGAGAGATCGCCTTAACTCCGAATCATGCACACCTTCCGCAAGGTATAAAATTCGATATATTGAGATTATTGTTTGACAAAATTTAATAACACTCAAAGTGCGTTACTTGCATGTTGGTATTTCCCATAATAAGTAGAGCCCATGTCATGCACCACCACCTTTAAAATCGCCAAACTAATGGCTCATAATTGATAAGAAAGAGCGAGTTGAAACCAGAATGAGCACATGACAATTAAACTCACGCAGAGAAAGAGAGAGAAAGAGTGTGTGTGTGTGTGTGTGTGTGTGAGAGAGAGAGAGAGAGAGAGAGTGCTACAAGGATTTACAAGGAATAGGTAGTATCTCGGAGACCTTGCAGTTCATTCCGAGGAGATACTCGAATTGGAAGGAGAGATACTGTTTAGTGCACTACACTCTGTACAGAGTGTGCAAAATATTATCTACTCTCTTCTTGAACTGCTCTACTGAAGAACTGTTTACAACTTCAGAGGGAAGTTTGTTCCAGATAGAACAGATCTTATATAATTAATGAATGGGGACAAGAGAATCTAGTTTCCTTTAATACACAGAAAACCAAGTACATTCAATTTTCTAACCGACAGAATCTCACTGACTCCCATATATTTGTTAATGATGTAAATATTCCCACTTCCCCTAGTATTGACATTCTCGGTGTAACAGTAACTACTAACTTGAGCTGGACACATTATCTTAGAAGCATTGCTAAGAATGCCTCTAAAAAACTGGGACTCCTGTACAGAGTTCGAGAATTCTTCACTGACGAGCAGTTGGCCGTAATATATAAAAGTCATGTGCGTTCTCATATGGATTACTGTTCACCTCTGTGGGGTGGAAGTGGAGTGGTTGCATTGAGGCAGTTGGACAAAATTCAAAATAAAGCTATTAGATTAATCAATAACCCTGCAATCACACAGGACCTTCCTACATTATCCATACGAAGAAACGTTGCATCCCTTGCATTATTCTACAGATATTTTCACAGCAATTGTTCCGAGGAACTTGCTTCAATTGTGCCGCCTCTCCACATCTTTCCCCGTAGAACTAGGGCAGCTGAGAGCGCCCATGAATTTACACTTTCTCCTCCACAATGCAGAACTTCTGCTTATCAGAATTCATTTATCCCCAGAGCTACTACTCTTTGGAATTCACTTCCCTCGAATTGCTTTCCACAAACTTACAATCTACAAATGTTTAAATCCAGTTGTTACAAACATTTTATGAATGGAGGATGCCTTTAGGCACATGGACCTTTTTGTTTTATCTGTGTTTTTCCTTCCTCCGTTCATTGTCTCTTAAAACAAAATATATATATATAAGAAAAAGTTTCCACAAATACTAGTGCTGAACCTTTTCAATTATAATTTCCAGCTATGGTAGAGAGAGAGAGAGAGTACAAAGGAGTACAACGGAAATCAAGCAACAACAGGTTTAGTGACCCTTCTAGGTTGCTTGTCCTCCAAAACACTGAGGATCAAGTGTCCAAACAGTGGTTTAGAGTGGGTAAGGGAACATTGGAAAGGGAACTACTACCCTAGAACTAATGTCCGTGGCAGGATTAGAAAGTTAGTAGGGGACAGAGGGGTTAGTAACTGAGGGAGGGATAAAATAAAGTTAGTCATTTACAAACGCAATCAGTCGCGGGCTTGATGCGAGATATTTGTCTAGGCGAAGTTTAAATGAATCAACGGTGCTGCAGTCTATAACGTCTCGGGGAAGCCCATTCCACAGGTTGACAACTCGATTGAAGAAGAAATTCTTTGATTCGTGTGAGTTAAAAGATTTACCAATAATTTCGCAACTGTTTCCCCGCGTGTAATTAGATTGGTCAATAGTGAAGTACTTACTACAGTTCATATTGTCGATGCCTTTGATGATTTTGAACACTTGAATTATGTCGCCTCTTAATCTGCGATGGGTTAAAGGAAATAGATTTATTTCCCTAAGACGCTCCTCGTATGGTTTGTTCTTTAGGCTAGGTATCATTTTGGTAACTCTACGTTGAACTTGTTCTAGCTTGTCTATATCTTTTTGGTAGTAAGGGAACCAGGATTGAACGCAGTATTCCAGAAGAGGGCGGACTAAGAAATTATACAGGGTTAGGATAACATCTTTGGATTTATGCTCAAATGACCTGCCTATAAAGCCAATTATTTTGTTTGCATTCTTAGCAACTTCTGAACATTGTTTATTCGGTTTTAGGTTACTCGATATTGTTACTCCCAGATCGGTTTCTCTGTTTACATTCTTAAGCTGAGTGCCATTCATCGAATAGTTTGCTTTCTCATTTTGGTATACGATATGTAGTACTTTACATTTATCCGCATTGAAACTCATTTGCCAAATTTGGGCCCAACATGACAACTTATCTAGATTGTGTTGCATATCGTCAACTTGTTCTATTGAGAGTATGCTATTTGCAATTTTGGTATCGTCAGTCAATTTTGAGATTGTACAGGTGAGACCCTCATCTATGTCGTTGATGTAAATTAGAAAGAGAATTGGCCCTAGTACCAATCCCTTGGGTACCCCGCTACTTAAATTGGTCCATTTAGATGCCTTACCGTTTATGACTACTCTTTGCTTTCTGTCGTTGAGCCAAACTTCTATCCATTTCAAAACACCGTCATGTATTCCATGCGTTTTTAGTTTTAGCAGTAAACGTTTGTGGGGAACTTTGTCAAAGGCCTTTTGAAAATCAAGGTATATAATATCTACAGCTTTACTCTCATCGTAGAGGTTGAGGATATCGTGGAAGAAGTCTAAGAGATTTGTTAAACAGGAAAGTTTTTTTACGAAAGCCGTGTTGAGTATCTTTAAGTATGTTATTTTCCTCTAAGTGATTTACGAGTCTGTCTCTTATGAGTGTTTCTAGCATTTTACATACAACTGAGGTTAGGCTAAATGGACGATAGTTACTTGGTAGGGATTTGCTGCCTTTGTTTATTATCGGTGATGGTGTTACGTTGGCTAGCTTCCACTGATCAGGCATAGTTGCAGACTGCAAGGATATATTGAATACCGATGTCAGTGGTTTGGAGAGCTCATCCTTAGCTTCCTTTAGAACTCTAGGTGAGATTGTATCAGGTCCAGACGTTTTATTTACTTTAAGTTTATCTAAAAAATTCAATACTTCTCTCTCTGTAACGGTGATATTGCTTAGAACATCTGAAATTCTGAATTATCAATCTGAATCGGCGATGGTGTAGGAATATCACTGAGGTCTTCTGTAGTAAAAACTGATGCAAAAAAGGTATTGAGGGCATTACTCATTTGTACTTCGTCTTTGGTGTATTCTCCATTTTCATGGACTACCGGTCCAACAGTTGAAGTCACTACTTTATTCTTTCTGATATAACTATAGAATTATTTCGGGTTTGTTTTACTTTGATTCGCAACATGTAAATCCGGGTCTATTTACTTTGCTTAATTAACTTTTTGGCATGCGTGGTATCTCTACAAATTTCACCCATTCTTCGTCATGTTGTAAGGATGTTAATCTATCATTAGCAAACTTTTAGCAAGCGACAGTTTGAAATATCTTTTTTCCACCATTTGGGCTTATTATTATGGCCTGTACGTCGTATTTTCGATGGTATGCAGTCATGCACTGCTTTTTGGTAAGAGGTTTCGAATAATTCCCAAGATGTATTTATGTCGTTATTCTTATTAAAAAGCTCCAGTCAGTTTCTTTAAACATAGCTCTAAGTTTATGAAAGTTTGCTTTCTTGAAATTGGGGACTTTTTCGATGCTGCTATTTGGTTCTTTATTAGTAAACTTTAAAGGGAGAGTTATTGTACGATGGTCGCTGTTACTGAATTCATCACCAACATTCAAATTCTCTATTAATTCTTCTTTGTTGCATGTACAAGGTCAAGAACGTTATTACCACGGGTCGGCGATCGAACAAATTGATAGAGTGAAACTCTTCTTGCAAGTTCGCAAACAGGTCATATCCGGAGTGTGAAGTTAAGCGGAGAAGAGAGAGAGAAGCAAGAGAGATATTATGGGAACTAGAAAACAAAAGAATGGAAACCAGGAGGAGCTGACTAGATGCTCTGGTCCCAACTCTCATACTTTTCCCATGTTGACATATTAATGTTGGTGATCATTCCTTCATTTATCTGCCTTGGAACATTTACATCCTCCCCTGTCCCATATGTCCCATCATTCTCCTTCGTCAGTTTATACCTGTCCTCGCTCTCTCGTCTCTCGTCTCACTCTCTCTCTCCTCGCTTTGCTCTCTC
>CM064510.1:24867241-25090007 GCA_032716605.1 Paralithodes platypus
CGATTTTTTTAGGTTATTTGCCCACTGCTGGCAGTATAAATGATGATGACAATATGTCATGGGCGGGGGGGGGGGGGGGAGCCCTCAACATATTATTGTATCCAAAGGCAGTCAAAATAGATGGGAACATGATGGCAAAGGTTCGACGCCACTACGGCCTACGCGTAGTGTAAACAAGGCTGGCGGTACGCCCGAACTCTACGTTCTACCCGGATATAGTATCCGGGTGTACAGGCCGACGGTCGGCATGATTACATAGCCTAGGTTGATAAATTGCGGTTAAGTTCCCGTCTATTTTGTCATGTTGTTACAGTTGTTTGCCCCCTGCTGGCAATATATATGAGGATGACAATAGGCTAAGTCATGGGGGGGGGGGGGGGTGAGAGGGGGCAAAGTCCCCCCTCAACTTATTATTGTAAACCATGTAAGTCAAAATAGATGGGAACCTGATCGCGAGCGTCTGTGTAGTGTAATCAAGGCGGGCGGTTTTACGGTAAACCCGCATACTACATCCTTGCCCTTTCTGCTATATTTTAATGCTAGACCTATGTGTGTATTTTGATTATTTCGTACTAGTCTAGAAGTGTTGGTGGCTTGGTGTCAATTTATCACTAGCCTATATTTTCGCCGTGAACACAATTTCTGGTACTGTACTCCTACCTGTAAAGCAGAATGTACATCCCTGGGCCCTGGCACTAGTCCATTACCTAGGTACGGTACTAATATGTGCACAGGCGCCTGTAAGAGTAAAGTCTGTGATAGATCCGCCACTTCTTGTGTTTGAATCCCAGTTTTGTTGACTATCTAGCCGATCCTGGCGATCCGTTCATATCAACTCGTGCGCGGGATTATCATATCTGTATTTGGTTGATGCCCCGTAATGGCAACATAGATGATGATTACACTAAGTTCTGAGGGGGTGAGTGCCCCCCCTCAACCAATCTTATAATGATTCGGATCCCTGATTAGGCCCCCTTGAAAGAAAAACTAAACGGAGCAAATTGTTACCTCGACTTTGTGCGATTTGCTTACTTTAGGGTAAATAAAGGCAAGAATGTTAAGTGCGGGCGTACCGCCAGCCTTGTTTACACTACGCATTAGTGGCGTCGGACCTTTGCCATCATGTTCCCGTCTATTTTGATTGCCTTTGGATACAATAATACCCCCATGACATATTGTCATCATCATATATATTGCCAGCAGGGGGCAAATTACCGAAACGAAAAAATCGCCGTCAAAATAGACGCGAACTTAACCACAGCGATCGACAGATGTAAACATGACGGCGGCGGGGGAGGCGTCGGACCTTTACAATCATGTTCCCGTCTATTTTAAATGCCATTGGAAACAATAATATGATAAGGGGGGCATGCCCCCCCTCACCTTCCCATGACATATTGTCATCATCATGTATATTGCCAGCAGGGGGCAAATAACCGAAAACATTGCCGTCAAAATAGACGCGAAGTTAACCGCGGGCGATCGCCTTATGTAAACATTACGACCGTACGCCCGAACTCTACATCTATCCCTAAATCAGTTGGCCTAACGTTATGTTTGGTTAGTTTTAGGTATATCTAGCGATCCGCCTGCAGTCGTGTGTTTACACTGAGGAACGGATGATGTTCGAGTGTGGATCGACCCGCATATATCGTATTTTATGTCTATATTACATCTCGTAACTACAAAACTTGACGACTTTCCGTAGTTATGTACTATTCAAATAATTAAAGGTTTGGACAAGGTGTTTTTTATCCATATTCACTCATTAAACGTCTTAACCCCTCATTTTCCCTGAGCTTCAAAGCCATCGGGAAGGATGTAGTATCTGGGCATACAGTTGTCATGTTTACTGTACATAAGTCGACAGTAGATCACCAGCGGTTAAGTTCCCGGCTATTTTTTGTTATTTACCCCCTGCTGGCAATAGATATGATGATGCCAATAAGTCATGGGGGCAATCAACCTATTATTGTAGCCCACGGCAGTCAAAATAGACGGGATCGTGATCGCGAGCGTCTGTGTTGTGTAAACAAGGCAGGCGGTACGCCCGAATACTGCATCATTGCCAAGCCCTCCCCACTTGTTCTGTTGTTGTTTTAATATTCTCGGTGTAATGGGCCCGTATATTACTGATTTATAGGGTTTTACCATAATATTCTACTTGAATATACAGATACACCAGGTTTTTAGGTAAAAAAAAAATAATAAATAAAAAATAAAACTGGCCAAAGTAACTACATTTTTACCGATCATTTATCTCTCGATGAAATGCTTCATTATACATATGTGCTGTCTGGAGCTGCAGTGGGGCAGGCTATGAATATTAGGGAAAATATGGGGAAGGATGTAGTATCCAGGCTTACGGTCGTCATGTTTACATAGGTCGTGCGGTCGCGGTTAAATTCCGTCTATTTTGACTGCTTTTATTCTGCAATTTTCCCCCTGCTGGCAAAATATATGATGATGACAATAAGTAATAGGGGGGGGGGGTACCCTATTATTGTATCCCAAGGCAGTTAAAATAGACAGGAACGTGATTGCGAGCCTGTGAGTAGTGTAAACAAGACGGGCGATACGCCCGAATACTACATCTTTACCAAAATGTTGGGTTAATTGAAAGACATAAAACAATGATAATACTTAAAAAATATAAAGTTGGCTTTTTTTTTTTTTTTTTTTTTTTTTTTTTTTTAAGGAAACTCCAAAATTGGAGAAACTTACTGGTAAGTTTTCTCAAAACTTCACTCAGATTTGTTGTACAGTACTGTACCAGTATTTTTTTTTCTTGTAAATCATTCAAATTTCACTTTCATACATAAAATTGAGTATAAATTCATGTATGAGGATATACTGTACTGTATTTTATAGACATTTTGATTAAATGTAAGACTTCCCAAACTGTTGAATTTTAATAATTTCCTAGGCTTGTTGGTAACTAAATTAAAACATTAAAACATGTAAATACAAGTATACAATGACACTTACGAAATAAAAAATATAATTAGTAAGAATTTGTTTTATCTTTAACCCTTTCATAGAAATACTAACTTATTAGATTAATGCAATAAAGAGTATGTTCCCAGTTTATTTCCCTTATGCGATTATCCTATAACACTGCATTTTGTTGCATTCCATATACTGGTAATAAGCACTTTTTGCAGGTTCTCAGAGCATTACGGGTGAACTCCAGATATCTAGAATCTGCCCTATGCAGATTCTAGAAAATGTTAGTGGGCTGTTAATTTAAACCCCACGCTTCAATAATCTACCGGGTATGTACAGTCGTGGTCAGAATACACCTAATACAGTACAAGACAATGAACATTAACTAGTGAATCCCAGTAATTTGTCTGTGCGGTTCCAACAGTTTTCCAATATAGTTATCATGTGTATTATAATTATCTCTACAAAAAAAATCCAGAAATTCATGACCACGACTATACATTAAGTATACGGTATAGCATAGCTTCTAATGGTAGTAAAATGTGAGACGTAAATATATACCGTATATATATATATATATATATATATATATATATATATATATATATATATATATATATATATGTTTCTATCTTATCTCTATGCCTAACTATAAACTTGTATAGGAATAAACTCCATTCCATAGGAATGGAGGGAGTTAGAATAAACAGGGTAGTTGAAAGCCAGATAAGCAGAGAAGAAGTAAAAGAAGCAATCAATAGACTTAAAATGGGCAAAGCTGCTGGAGTAGATAACATCCCAGGTGAAATGCTGAGATATGGAGGAGAAGAAGCTGTTGACATAATGCATAGGTTATGTAAATTAGCATGGGAAAAGGAAAGTGTACCAGAGGACTGGAGGAAAGCAGTGATAGTACCCTTGTACAAAGGGAAGGGTAGTAAAGAAGAGTGTAAGAATTATAGGGGAATTAGCTTGCTTAGCATACCTGGAAAGGTACACGCAAGAGTAGTAACAGAGAGGCTACTAAGAAGATACGGATGACAAAATAGGCGAGGAACAGGGAGGTTTCAGAAAGGCCAGATAGCCTCAATGTGATTGTTGGTAGAGAAGTATCTGGCCAAAAACAGAAAACTCTATGCAGCATTCATGGATTTGGAAAAAGCCTACGACAAAGTAGACTGGGAGGGCCTGTGGGATGTGTTAACAGTATATGGTGTGGGAGGAAAGTTGCTAATGGCAGTAAAATCTTTTTATAGGAATGCAATGGCAAATGTGAAGGTAGGGGATAAGTTAAGTGAAAGTTTTGAGGTCAGTGTAGGTGTAAGACAGGGATGTGTCATGTCAGCTTGGTTGTTCAATATATACATGGATGGAGTGATTAGGGAATGTAGGGCTGTATCAATGGGTGTGGGAGCTAGACTGTAATCAGAGGGAAGAACATGGAAGATTTTAACATGCCTATATGCGGACGATGCAGTCCTGTTGGCAGAAAATGCTGAAGAACTTCAGAGAGTGGTCACTGACTTTGACAGGGTATGTGAAAAGAGAAAGTTAAAGGTCAATGTAGGGAAATGTAAGGTAATGGTGTTTGAGAGAAGAATGCATGAAACCATAGATTTTAAGGAAAAATATAGAATCAAGAAAGAACACAAGAAAAGTTGTAAAATAAAATTGAAAAATGAAGTACTAGAAGAGGTTGAAAGTTTCAAGTATTTGGGAGCTGTACTATGCAAATATGGTAAAATGGAGAGTGAGATAAAAGAGAGAAAAATGCAAGGGAGAAAGGTGATTGGAGAACTTGATAGTATTCTCAAAGGAAGAATGGTTAGCCAGGAAGTCAAAAAGTCACTGAGAAACAGTGTGCTGCTCCCAACACTCTCGTATGGAAGCGAGACATGGACGGCAAGTGACGAGGACCTCTTCAAACTGAGACCTGTGGATATGAGCTTTTTCAGAATGGCAGCTGGCATGAATAGGCTAGATGGGCCAAGTAATAGGGAAGTGTACGAGTCCTTTGGAATGGAAGAGCAGGCTTTGGGCATTGATTGTGGTGTGGTTGAGTGGATAAAGAGAAGTACTTTGAGGTGGTATGGTCATGTTCAGAGAATGGATGAAGACAGAATGCCAAGAAAGATATATGGGAGTCAGGTGAGTGGAACCGCTAGTAGTGGAAGACCACCTATGGTATGGGAAAAGAAAGTGGAAAAAAATTGAAGGAAAACTTCCACGTAGTGGAAGGGGCATTGTGGCACGGGCAGGGGAGGCATGTCTTGACAAAGTAGCTTGGAGACGTTTCTGTCATGGTCATCCTAGTGGGGGTTTCCCAGGGGGAAACAAGGCGTCGGAGATGATATGATGATGATGATGTGTTAGGTGAAACCCTATCAGTACTTTCAATGTTGTATAATGTACAGTATATACTGGTACTGTACTGTTTTATCTTCGGGTTAAGAGTGTATCACCTGTATTTTTATATTTATGAATACCGGTACTACTGAAATAATATCAATATCTTTGATACTATTTTTTTCTTCCCAGGAATACCCTACTAAAGGATGACCATGGTGGGAACACCTCCAGCTTTTTTTGTCCAGACATGCCCCTTATGCCCATCCCAAAATGGTCCCCATTTAATGTTTTTTTTTCACTTGCTCATACCCAGGCTATAGGTCAATCACTCTGATGTAAATGCTGGAAAGTACAACTGATCAACAGATCTGTCATACTTTAAAGCAAATATGTTTCTTTTATTATAAAATGTGTTGCATAATGTTTATGATGGGCATCACAGCCTACCTCACTGCAAAGTTTTACCTATAGTGTGTTATCTACTCTAGTGTTCCACATTTTCTAACAATAAGACAGAATAACATGCATACAGGCATACCATACCATCACCCTCCATCTTCTACTCATATAAGCTCCTTATTATACCACCTGACACATCTTCAGTATTTCCTCTTCTAACTTGCTTTTCAATTACAGTACAGTAGGCCTACTGTTTATAGTATGACTTCATATTGCACCATTTTATCCTTTAGCAGGGTCATCCTTTGAGTATACTTATCATAAGTGTTTTAGTACAGTATATAAATTCACACTATAGTAGATGTCTGTTACTATCTGGTCAAAAGTGATATTTGTTTTCTTGTTCACCTATTTCTCTATATGTATAGCTGGTACAGAATAATAAGCATAGGCTAAAGCTACTCTAAAAATCTATATGCTAAGATGATCAAATTGTTATCTGTTGTTTGCTATTTTGAAGAATCTGGTTTAGTCACAAAATTCAAACTTTAAACTTTGAAGGTGTGACAAAATATTGACATAATTATGTATATTCACTTCAGAAAAATTAAAAGAAAATAATTGTGATCAGCAGTACATTATGTATGATAAAACATATTCTAGTTACAGTACGGTACTGTACTTTTAAAGGCATTACACTTACTCATTCAGTTTTCTCTTTGTATTGTCCATATTGTTGCCTATAAGCATAGTAGACAGCCTGAAGATTCCACGGGCATAAGGCAACAGATATAAACCCTGGATGATCAATCATGCAGTCAGGTATGGGTTCAGCCTCACAACATTCTTTCCTGCTGATCTACAAGTACAGTATCCTGGCTACACCAACATGTCAAGAAAATACCCCCTATATCGTCACCAATTCATAGCATAAAAGATGCCCGGCCATATTCAAAGATGCTGTGAACTACCGGTACCGAATAGCTGCTCTCTCCAATCAAGTGACGTTTATAAATAAAGTGTCGCCATCTAGTGTTGTCAACGACAGGGTTGTGTAATGTCACCGTGGCTGTTTAATGGTGTGGTGAGGGAGGTGAAAATGAGAACTATGGGTAGAGGATTGGGTTTAGTAGGAAAGAGTGGTATATATTTGGAGTTCTACCAGTTGCTGTTTGCTGATGATATAGCATTGGTAGCAGATTCTGAAGAGAAACTGCAGCGAGAAGTCAAAGAGTTTGGTGTGGTATGTCGGAGGGGGAAGCTGAGATTGAACATCAATAAAAGTAATAGGTTTGTGTGTAGAGGTGCTTGTAGGGGGAATCTAGATGTGAGACTGGATGATGAAATACTGGAACAAGTTGAGTGTTTTAAATATCTTGGAGGAATGATAAGCAAGGACACATGTGTGGAAATGAAAAGTAAAAGAGAGAGTATGTGAAGGAAAGAAAGTTTTCGGAGCAATGGTAAGTATGTGGAAGGTGAGAAATCTCGGAATGAAAGCTAAAAGTGCAATGTATCAAGGGATAGTTGTACCAACAGTTATGTATGGGGCTGAGACATGGGCTTTGAAGGCAAAAGAGAGAAGGAAGTTGGATGTGATGAGAGATGAGCCAGAAGGGTCCTGTGCTGGTATGGACATGTTGAGCGAATGGGATATGAAAGGCTTACAAAGAGAGTACTGTATATGAGTCAGCTACAAAGGGAGGGAGGAAGACTTACCTCCGTTGAGATGGAGTGATTGTGGAGTACAAGCGTTGAAAGATAGAGAGATGACTGTAGAACAGGCAAGAGCAGTGGTAATAAATAGGAATGATTAGAGAATGCTTGTGAATAGTTGAGAGATAGCGCGGGCGTTGGGTCAGGCGCCAGTTGGACTAGATAATGTGTAGTCCATCAAGCGTCTGGCCCGGGGAGCCAGTGTTATATGAAGGGTCATGTCTGGATGTGAGGTGGGCGGGCATTGTGGTGTGCCCCGCTGCGTGTCTGCATGCTAAGACCGGAACCTCTCCGGGAGGGCTGGGGCCAGTGAAATGCTGGAGGCCCCTAGTGATCTTTGGTCTCTGGGTCTTTTCCTAGGTGATCTAGATGTGTGTGAATATATATTTTTGTTAAGACCATCTCAAGCTATGGGGTATGTCCCTGTGTATGAACATACATCTATTGTGGCAGAAAGGAAGCAACAAACACCTTGAAGCTCCATTGTCTCCATCTCATCTAGTGCGACACATGAAGCACCCATCATCTCAAAGCTTCAATTGATAATCCTGGGGCCTCGTACGAGTTACAGGCTATTGAAAAGCCTACAGTCCAGAAGTTGAGACATAGAAAAACAAAATAATAATATAATAACAATAAATGATGACCCAGTCATTCACATACAGCATATACACTGTACAGTACCGGTACTGTATAATCTCATTTCTTCTGTATGAGCAAAGGTAGCCAGGGTAACAAAAAAAAAATATATATACTTTATAATTATACCAGGTATATATACAGGTATAGCCTATACTGTACATGAACGAAGGCGGTGCTGGTTGGGGGGAGGGGCGTCGACTGACTGGGGACAGAGTCGCACGGGGGCGGTTCGTTCGTGGCCCGCCCTTGGGGGATCACGGCGTCAGGCAATAGATAGATAGATAGATAGCCTATACTGTATATATTTTCCCACCAACTTTACAATGTTTCTTTTTTTTTTTAGCCTATTCAGTACGGTACGGTATATATTGTGTGATTGATTTGGGATTTGTTTCCTACCTACTTTAATGATATCTCTTAAGTGCCATATTTTTTTTTTTAAATCGCTTTCATATTGCCTTGATGACGGTAGGTCTACAAAATACCGCGAAAGGTCAAAAGTGTACCCCCAGTCCAAAGTCACCCCACTTTACAATACTGTACCTGTCTTAGCAGAACTGCTCCATACAACAAATAAACTTTTTATTTGGTTCCAAATTTGCTAATCCTTTTAAAATATTACATACTGGCATAGTGAAGTTTCAATAGGTGTGAAGATATACTACTAAGTTTGTGTGAATAGGCCTATACTTAGGCACATATCCCATAGCTAGGGGTGGCCGACTCGAAACAGGTTGTTGTTGTTGTTGTTCCCTAAGCTGCCTGGCCGAACAGCCCGAGTCCCTAAGGAAGGCCATGGCCACGGTCGGGCTTTCCCACAGAGCTCTCAAAGAGTGTATATTGTGTTGTTGGCATAAGTGGTTGTGTGAAATGCAGTCTTCTATGATGTGTTTAATGGTATGGGGTGCTGTGTTACAACCCGGGCAGGTGTCGACGACGGAGTCATCCAGTCTCTTCTGATAGCTCAGAAGAGCCGGATGGTGTCCGCATCTCAGCCTGGCCAGGTGGACTCTGTCCTCGCGAGGAAGGGATTCAGAAGGATGGATTTCGGGAGGTCGTGCTTGCAGCTGGGTGTTGTCTATGAGTGAGTGAATGGAACGGCGAGTGATATGAGTATGGATGTGCTTCCGGAAGTTGGTTTGGGGTGGGCAGGGAGGGAGAGAAGACAGTATTTGTGTGTGATAGCGTGTGCTGGGTGTTGTTTTGATATTTCTTGGTGTCTGTGGGTGTGTAACCATGTAGTGTAGTGGGTGGTGTTGATTCGTGGAGGCTGCTGCCAGGAATTGTGTGACTCTCATGTCTAGATGATCTTTGACTTTGAGGACTTTGGTTTCTTGATGTAGGTGATCTGTGGGTGTCGTAGCTGTGCATCCTGTGATGATTTTCAGGGCTTTATTTTGAATGGTCTGTAAGGTCTTATGATGTGTTTCAGCTAGGTTGGAAGCCCAGGCCGGGCTTGCGTATTCCATAACTGATCTTATGTATTGTTTGTAGACTGTGGTGGTGGTTTCTTTGTTGTGTCCAAATTTCGTGTGGGCAAGTGATCTGAGGGCGTTAAGTCTGGGTGTCAGTTTCTTTTTCGTGTTTGTGGTGTGCTGTTTGAATGTCATTTGGGTGTCGTATGTTACTCGTGTGTGTGTGTGTGTGTTAGGGGTGTGTGTTGTTGTCCCGGGACGTAATCGTGCTCTCCTGTCCAGCTTGTGAGGAGGGTTGCAGTGGATTTAGCTGGGGCTAAATTGAGTCTGTTTGTAGTGCACCATTCATGTAATGTGTCGAGATAGTCTTGAAGGAGTCTTGTTGCTGTGTCTGGGTTTTGGTGCGTGCTTGTGAGTGTTATGTCGTCTGCGTAGGAGGCTATGGTTATTTGGGGTGAATTTGGTGTATTTATATCATGCATGTACAGATTGAAGAGTGCGGGCGACAGGACGGATCCTTGCGGGACTCCGTTTGGGAAATTTCTAATGCTAGATGACTGACCGGCAAAAGATACGTGTGCACATCTGCCTGCTAAGAAGTTGGCCAGCCATCTTTTTGTGTTGTTGTGCATGTATGTGTTGTAGATTTTGTTTGTTAGGTTGTGGCGGGGGATGGCATCGAAGGCTTTACTAATGTCGAGTGTGGCAAGTACTGATCTGTGTGGTGGTCTAGCTGAGTTGATGCCGTCAAAAGCTCTTTGTGTAAGGTCTGTAAGAAGAGTGTTGTGGAGTGCAATGGCCTGAAGCCGTGTTGTGTTGGAGAAAGGGGTAAGTCAGGTGTCATCAGTTGTAGTACAAGGTGCTCTATGACTTTGGAGGGGGTACAAAGGAGTGTGATAGGGCGGTGTGAGGAGGGTAGCGTGGGGTCTTTGTTAGGTTTGGGGAATGTGATGATGATGCCATGCTTCCAGATGTCTGGTATTGTGTTGTGTGAGTAGCTGTAGTTTGATATGTTAGTGAGTGCTTGTATGCCTTGTGGTCCCAGGTGTCTGAGGTGAATGTTGCTTATGTTGTCTAGGCCACAGGGGGGCTAGAGCTTGAGATTGTTGATGATATGCTTTGTCTGGTTGTTGGTGAAGGGTGTATAGTCAGGGCGTCTACGCCGTGGGACCACCTCCCGAAACTGCCGACCCTCCCGTCCGGGGACAAGATCACCGACAGTGGAGGACAGCAGGCTGCCGACCGTGGGGAGCAGTTTCCGGGAGCCAAACCGCCACAACTATCCCCTGACCCCTCCCTGGGGGCACGCGTCCTTGGAGCGGCTGCGGTCGCGCCGGGCAATTCTCACTCGAGACAGTTACTGCATATACCGTACTGTTGAAGTTATAACCAGGGATGGAGTATTCGTTTTTGTTATTCGTATTCGAATGCATTCGAATACAGTAATTCAGGGTATTCGTATTCAAATTCTTGTAAATAAAAGTAAAAGTATGTGCATTCGTATTCAAATATTTGGACAAATTATTTGTATTCTTAGAATAATATGGCGAATACAAAGAGAGCGAGAGCAAGAGAGAGCTGTCATCGTTCGTATCTCGTCATATTCACAAATTTGATACCATACCATATATCTAGTTACTACACTATATAAGTTTAAATACCAGTATTGAATACAGGTAGTGTCTGTTATCAGTCATAAAATAGTTAACCATTGCATAAGCTACAGTAATTAGCTAGGCCTATAGTAAAAAAGTTAATTAATTTATGGAAAAGTATTCATGACTGCATTCATGAATACTTTCATAAAGTATTCGTATTTGAATACTGAACTCTTGTATTCACTCCATCCCTGGTTATAACAACATGAATGTATTTCGTACATTTATTATTTCTTGACAGCATTTACACTCCTCATAGGTGTCCATCACATCACAATTCCCACACAGACACCTGCAATTATCTAGAGTTTTAATGTGGTAAAAGAATGGTACAGTACCGTATCACAAACTGCTAACAAGCAACCGTACCAGTACTTATACTGTATTACCAAACTATACCACTCAACAAAATATACTAGTTAACCCATGAACTGCTAGAACCTGTACAAAGAAAAGGGTATAGTTAAGGGGGGGGGGGGGGGGGGGGAAGGAGGAGTGAAGGATGTGGCATGGAGAGATGCCACTACTTTCTATGTGTCGCCCAATTTTGAGACATTTCCCGGCACTGGCACAGTATTTGATTTGATGTACATGTTTACATACCGTGCCTGGCGGAAGGAACATAGTAGTTCCTGGGTTAATAAGCTATGCAACTGTGGACGTATGTGTGGGGAGGAGGCTGATGGTTGCCACTTCTTCAGGCAGAGAAAGATAAAAAGGTACGTACCGGTACACAATGAGAGGAGTGGAGAAGGGAAGTAGAGAGGTTGAACGAAATGTGCCGACTGATTTTATATGTATAGATGAACGAATGAGGTAATCTGTGTTTCATAATAGAGGGTATTTGGGGCAATGAGGGGATGGGGGTTGTCTGACCATAATGTGGTAGTAGCAAATATGTGAGTAGGCTACAGACGAAGTGGGTGAGGAAAGATAGAGTAAGGCAGGATGGAGGAGGAGCCATGTAGAGAGGGAAAAGGTTACAGGAAGAGTTAAAAAAGCAGTAGAAGACACCTAGATAGGTTGACTTGAAGCGAATGGAGAAGGTGTAAGGGGTGAGCTTTGTGTTTATGGAAGAGATAAGTGCATGATGATAATGATGCAGTTTTTACAACCATGCACTACTGCTCAATAGCTGGACTAAGGTGGGTGCCCTGATGAACAGTGACTTCGGTGAACAGTTGCCACAGATTGCTAGATTGCACCCTCCACCACAGCACTGGCGTCTGCCAATAACACACTGGCTGGCCTGAGACTCGAACCCTTGACCGTGAGGTTTACAGGCGAGTGTTCTACCAACCGTGCTACGGCCAGCATGTGAGGAGTTAGGAGGGGGGAAGGAAGTGAAAGGATTAAACAGTATGGTGGACTAAGGAGGTGAAACAAGCAGTTGAAGAGAAAAAAAGAAAGCATACAAGAGTGGTTGGGTAGTAGAGGGAATGAAAATTTGGAGAGGCAGAAAAGGGAAATGTAAGTGAAGAAAAAGAGAGTAGTGAGCCTGAGTACGAGAACAGTAGATGACAAATTTAGAAGAAATTGTTTTGGAAGGAGGTCAAGAAAGTTAGGGAGGGTGACAATGGAAGTAGGCCTAGTAAGGGCGTGAAAGATAACAATGGGCGAGTTCTAGTGATGAAGCAAGCTAAGAAAGCACTTTAACCTGGGAAATGAAAGAGGGGGTTAGAATAGACCCATCACTGGTACTGTAGGATAGTGATGTAACAGAGCAATGGGTAGATGGGGAACAAGGTGGGTTTAGGAAGGGCTGTGTAGATCAGATCTTCTCCTTGTGAAGAAGTACCCAGTATCTGCAGAAGAAATGGAAGTTTATGCTGCCTTCATGGACTTGGAGAAGCCTAAGACAGTAAGTAGAGAAGGTGTGTGGAAAGTACTGAAGATATAGCAAGTACCGGTAGTTGGTAAGTTGCTGGAAGCAGTGAAAAGCATGTATGAGGGTGAAAGAGCAGCAATGCGTGTAGAGAATGAGCATAGCGATTTCTTCAATAAAGCATGGGTGTGTAATGTCCCCATGGATGTTCAGTAGCCTATACAGCACATATTGTATGGATGGAGTCATGAAATAAATCCAAGGAAAAGCAGAGGATGTTGCAGTACACTAGTAAGGCAATGGAGCGATGGAAGTTGCTTGTGCTACGGTTAGCTGATGATACTGCTCTTATGAGTGAGCGTTGCAAAGTTTGGTTTAGTAATTATGTTTAGAATGCTGTGTGAAAAACGGAACTCGAAGGTCAATAGGTCGAAGAGAGGAATGCATTCCCCCCCCAGGGCTAAGGAGGCCTTCATCTTATGGTGAAGGAAGAAATTAATATACCCCATGCATCCTACTGCATGTTGTATAAGGCGACTAATAGGGGGCGTGGAAAATGAGTTGTGGACTAACAGCCATTAGTAGCCTATACAATAAAGCCTTGTTATTGGCACTCAGGCACTGTCTTGGTATGGCAATGCCGAGACTGGTGGAGTGCGGTTAGGTGCCATAAGGGACTCTACTAGTTTAACCTGGGCGCTGTTGGCGCAACGCCAGAGTCGGCAGCAGTGTTACATGGTAGGGCAGTGTTGTGGCAGGATCTTGTGTTCTAAAGTCCAAGTTGCCTAATGTACAGTAGAGTCTTGGTATGGTACCGTACTGTCTTGTTGCGGCACTGTTGAGGCTGGTATGGTTTGCAGATACTGCAGATGGACCTACTGTAGTTGAGTCTTGGGTAAGGGTTGTGTTAGCGGGTGTATCATACCTTTTGTTTACATAGTGGCACGCTCGCAGTTACTGTACATTCGCGTCTAATTTGACTGCTGTTATTTGCCCCTGCTGGTAATATATATGATAATGACAATAAGTCATGGGGGGTTGGGGGCAAAGCCTCCCTCAACATAACAATTTATCCAACACCTGGCCTTGGGATACAATAATGGGTCGAGGGGGAGCTTTGTTCCCCTCAACCCCCATGACTTATTGTCATCTTCATATATATTACCAGCAGGGGCAAATAACAGCACTCAAATTAGACGCGAATATAAATGCGAGCATGCGACTATGTAAACAAAGCGGACGGTAGTCCCGCTAACATAACCCTTACCGAGTCTTGCTGCGGCACGGTTAGCACTATACAGTACCAACATCAGCCAAAGTGCTGACATAGGCTATGGGTCACCCCTTGCATATTACATATACAAATTATCCACCGTCCACTGCCTTTTATTATTCCTGGGGAAGTAGTGACATAGATATTTTTTCCACCAACTCAACCTTAGATGAAATAAATCAAGATGTCCCTGTACTTAATTTTAATTCACCTGAAATTCCCTCACTTAAGATCCACACCAGACATGTCAAAACTATTTTGCAGAATCTCTCAGTAGATAAGGCTCCTGGTCCAGATGAAATTCCTCCAATGTACTTTAAGAATTGCTCCTTGGTGCTCGCTCCTTATTGGCAAAATTTTCCGTCTGTGTACTCATACCTCATGCTTCCCAGTACCCTGGAAAGAAGCAAACATCCATCCAGTTCCTAAAAAAGGTGCCTCTTCAGATCCATCAAACTACAGACCAATAGCTATAACTTCCACTCTTGGCAAAGTTTTTGAAATTATATTAAATAATCACATAATTAAGCATCTGGAGAATAATAAATTAATCAGTGATAGGCAATATGGTTTTAGACGATGTCGATCAACTGCAGACATTCTTTGCCTTCTTACGCATCAAATCAACCAAGCTACAGACCAACATGGTGAAACACATACAATAGCACTGGATATATCAAAGGCATTTGATAGAGTCTGGCATCAATCCTTATTGTCGAAGATGTCACACTACGGCCTTGCATCATTAGTTCCACTAATTTCTTCTTATCTTCATAACAGAAAAATACGTGTAATGGTAGATGGCCTTTATTCTCAATTTCACTCAATAAATGCTGGTGTTCCCCAGGGATCAGTTTTGGCCCCAACTCTGTTCCTCATTCATATCAATGATCTCATATCTACCACTCATAATCCAATACATTCCTACGCAGATGACTCAACACTCCACAGTTCCTTCACATTTACCAATTCTTTTCACCCAACCCGATCTTATAAATTCAAAAATAAACACTGCAATTTCTCTGAACCAGGACCTTTCTAGAATTAATGAATGGGGACAAGAGAATCTAGTTTCCTTTAATGCACAGAAAACCAAGTACATTCAATTTTCTAACCGACAGAATCTCACTGACTCCCATATATTTTTAATGATGTAAATATTCCCACTTCCCCTAGTATTGACATTCTCGGTGTAACATTAACTACTAACTTGAGCTGGACACATTATGTTAGAAGCATTGCTAAGAATGCCTCTAAAAAACTGGGACTCCTGTACAGAGTTCGAGAATTCTTCACTGACGAGCAGTTGGCCGTAATATATAAAAGTCATGTGCGCTCTCAGATGGATTACTGTTCACCTCTGTGGGGTGGAAGTGGAGTGGTTGCATTGAGGCAGTTGGACAAAATTCAAAATAAAGCTATTAGATTAATCAATAACCCTGCAATCACACAGGACCTTCCTACATTAGCCATACGAAGAAACGTTGCATCCCTTGCATTATTCTACAGATATTTTTCACAGCAATTGTTCCGAGGAACTTGCTTCAATTGTGCCGCCTCTCTCCACATCTTTCCCCGTAGAACTAGGGCAGCTGAGAGCGCCCATGAATTTACACTTTCTCTCCTCCACAATGCAGAACTTCTGCTTATCAGAATTCATTTATCCCCAGAGCTACTACTCTTTGGAATTCACTTCCCTCGAATTGCTTTCCACAAACTTACAATCTAACAAATGTTTAAATCCAGTTGTTACAAACATTTTATGAAATGGAGGATGCCTTTAGGCACATGGACCTTTTTGTTTTATCTGTGTTTTTCCTTCCTCCGTTCATTGTCTCTTAAAAAAAAAAAAAAAAAAAAAAAAAATCTGATTACATTAAGGTATTGTTTTTGTTTCTTCCAACCTATGAACTCCATGAAGCTAACCCCCCCTCCCCCACAATCCCCTCATTTCTGATGAATTTTAACATCGTTCCCCATGGAACAATGTGGTGCGAAATGTGTTAAACGATGTCTTAAATTTATGTGTGTAATTTGGCCAAGACAATAGAAGCACCTAATGGTAATCGAAAGATTATTAGTTCATTCAAAAAAATAGCGGTAGTAGTATTACAAGTAATGGGAATTTTCGGTGTATTTATCAAATCTGAAACACTAATGGCGCTAACACATAGAAGGGGGTCAAAATCGACTCATCTCCCTTGCACAAACTCATCCTGTTAATCCACAGGGGGGGGGTTTCTGCCACATGTGTCGTAAATTGAAACATTACTCATTTTTATGTTCGACAACTCTGTTATGATTGTCATCAAACACAGGTTGTAATTAATTACTGTTGGGTTGGATAATATTTATAATGATTACAGCAAATCCCTATTCTTTCACTTGTCCATCTTTGTTTCTATCCATATGTACCGCAACCCACCATGTCATATATCAGATTCTGTACCATACTTATTTTCAGGTGTCATGGGTTCTCCACACTAATCACTAGCGTTTATCACCTTTCGTCCTAAGGTCTGGAAGTCTTGGGTTTCTAAAAATGAGGTCGTGTCAAACTAATGCCTCAGAGGGTTATTCTTTAAAAGCCATATGTCCCAGTCGAAGCTGTCATAATCCATTATCTAGGCCTACTTGTATTTTATATTGTGTTCACGAGACCGAACGAGTTTTCATAACGGGCGAGGCAAGCATAATAGCGAGTTCACTAGTTTATTATTTTTTCAAAGAAAAAATATATTTACATGTGTTGGCCTAACCAGGCATAAACTCCACAATGACTGTTTAAACTGTCAAACATGTCTTAATAAAAAAAAAATACCGTAGGTACCGGTAGGCCTTTTTCTGCAGGAGGATGACGCCACTTTTCGATACATTTGCTGTTAAAATATACACAAAGCTGTAATTCCAGTTACAGTATGTACATAATGTAAAGAAAAACAAACTGCCAAAGATATAAAGGCACATCTAGTAATAATAACATGTTAGTTTGGTAAGGGTTGTGTGTAGCAGGCATACTATCGCTTTGTACTATTTGCATAAGTTGTACGCTTGCAATTAGGTCTATGTTCGCTTCTAATTTGACTTATTTTATTTTATAATTTTTGTTTACAAAATTATCCCACAGCCAGCCGTTATATGCCCCTGCTGGTAACATAATTATATATACAGTATGATGACAATAATTCAAGGGGGGTGAGGAGGAGCTTTACCCATTATTGTACCCCAGGGCCATCTGCTGCATAAATTGTCGAGTTACTGGCTGTGGGACACAATACAGTAATAGGATGAAGGGGCTTTGCCCCCCCACCACAACCCTTTTTTTAAGTTTTTCCATTGAGCATTAAACACCTAGATTTGCAATTTGGCTATTTGTATGTATATTTATATCAAAACCCACAACATTCAACATTAAATAACCTAACCTCACCTGGAAAAGTTAGGTTACAGTAAGTTAGATTTGGTTTGGTTAGCCGCCCTAGAGCGTAAAAGGCCTGGGCTAGCCTTTTAAAATTTGTTATCTTTCAGGAGGATCACAGGTAGGCTAGGCCTGGGCCTATGTGTCTATCTATCTATCTATTGCCGGACGCCTTACTCCCCTTACGAGGGTGGCCATACACAGAATGCCCCCAAGCGGACCTATTCCTGTGAGAGGGACAACCCGAGCCAGTTTAGTGAAGGACTTACAGGATTGACCACTCAATTTAGGATTCGTCCAACTCCGAGGCCCTCTTGTGTATCTTGTTAGCACTATTTTTCTACAGTGGTGTTCGGCTAATCCATCCACTAACCTGCCTTACCCTTAGGTAAGCAGTACGGATTTGTATCAGGTTTACTCCCCTAGACAGGTTGCCAACCAAGCCTGACGAGTCCCATCCACCCGGATTTGTATAAGGTTGTCTCCCCTAGATGAGTTGCCGACCAAGGCTAACGAGTCCCATCCACTCAGCAGTTGAAAAACAGAAAACCCAAGTCTTAGTCTAAAGAATTAGGCCTAGGCCTATGTCAATTTAATATAAACAAAAAATCTGAATATTGTCAGTCTCGCTTAGGTTCCTACACACACATAAAAAAAGGCCTAAATAAAAAAAAATAAAAAAAGGCTAACAGTAGGCTTGTAAGAAAGAAAAATCCGGCCTAGAGGGAAATGTTTGACTGAAAAGTGAATAACTTCATAGCCTAGTTAGGCCTAATGCAAAAAACAGGCTATCAAACAAGAGCAGTTCCATCTTTTTCATAATTTATACAAAGTTAAAATTATGCTTTACAGTTCTTATTACTTAGGATATGTCTTTGAAAGTGATCAAT
This sequence comes from Paralithodes platypus, assembly GCA_032716605.1. NCBI lineage: Eukaryota > Metazoa > Arthropoda > Malacostraca > Decapoda > Lithodidae > Paralithodes > Paralithodes platypus. The sequence goes on from CM064510.1 coordinate 24,885,773, forward strand.
ATAGGCTAGGCCTAGGCTAATTTCAAACTAATTATCTTGTAGGGCCTATTTTCCTCATCTTCAGCCCAGTCTTGAAACAAAATTATCCCATTTGACACCCTAAAAATAATAATTAGGCCTAGGTCTTTATTATTGCAAAATGATTAGCCTATGTTTAGGCTAGGCTGCTATTCCCTGGGCCTGGGGTTCATGTGTAAGCAATAGCAAGTGTCCACCAACAGCTTGAGCCTGACGCCTGCGGCCTGAAGAGTGAAGACTCTGTCGGAGCCTGTCCTGCCGCCTCTGCCACTGTTGGTTGCTGTGCAGCTTCTGGTTCGAACTGATATGATCAGATTATCATACGGTTGAACTAAATTTATTGTGCATTGCACAATTAACCTCTTCAGTACCAGGGACTTCCTTTTCATCATATTTTGGCATCTAGGCTATTAAGGTAGGCTAGACGATTTTATTCAGCTTAGGAAGACGTCTAGCAATAATAAGACTTCAAACTATCTCAACCAACCACTTCAACTACCACAAATCCTTCCTAAGCTGCATAATAGTCTAAATACAGCTAGAAAAAAATATGACACGTCGCTGGTTAAAAGGCATTTCAAATTGTTCACTAGGCCTAGGCTACTTTCACAGGAGCTCTCATAATCATCGTCCATTGTGCAGGTTGTTATACAACGAAGTTAAAGTTACGAAATTACCGCTCATAGGCCTAGGACTCTAAGAGTCAGCCTCACAAATCACAAGACATCTAGGCTAGTCAAGCTTTTCAGCCTCTCAGGCGTCTTCCTGAATCCTCTTGGTGCTGTTATTGTTTACAATTGTCCTTGTGTGACGTCACGAAGATCGCCTTAACTCCGAATCATGCACACCTTCCGCAAGGTATAAAATTCGATATATTGAGATTATTGTTTGACAAAATTTAATAATAACACTCAAAGTGCGTTACTTGCATGTTGGTATTTCCCATAATAAGTAGAGCCCATGTCATGCACCACCACCTTTAAAATCGCCAAACTAATGGCTCATAATTGATAAGAAAGAGCGAGTTGAAACCAGAATGAGCACATGACAATTAAACTCACGCAGAGAAAGAGAGAGAAAGAGTGTGTGTGTGTGTGTGTGTGTGTGAGAGAGAGAGAGAGAGAGAGAGAGTGCTACAAGGATTTACAAGGAATAGGTAGTATCTCGGAGACCTTGCAGTTCATTCCGAGGAGATACTAGAATTGGAAGGAGAGATACTGTTTAGTGCACTACACTCTGTACAGAGTGTGCAAAATATTATCTACTCTCTTCTTGAACTGCTCTACTGAAGAACTGTTTACAACTTCAGAAGGAAGTTTGTTCCAGATAGAACAGATCTTATATCATTAATGAATGGGGACAAGAGAATCTAGTTTCCTTTAATACACAGAAAACCAAGTACATTCAATTTTCTAACTGACAGAATCTCACTGACTCCCATCTATTTGTTAATGATGTAAATATTCCCACTTCCCCTAGTATTGACATTCTCGGTGTAACAGTAACTACTAACTTGAGCTGGACACATTATCTTAGAAGCATTGCTAAGAATGCCTCTACAAAACTGGGACTCCTGTACAGAGTTCGAGAATTCTTCACTGACGAGCAGTTGGCCGTAATATATAAAAGTCATGTGCGTTCTCATATGGATTACTGTTCACCTCTGTGGGGTGGAAGTGGAGTGGTTGCATTGAGGCAGTTGGACAAAATTCAAAATAAAGCTATTAGATTAATCAATAACCCTGCAATCACACAGGACCTTCCTACATTATCCATACGAAGAAACGTTGCATCCCTTGCATTATTCTACAGATATTTTCACAGCAATTGTTCCGAGGAACTTGCTTCAATTGTGCCGCCTCTCCACATCTTTCCCCGTAGAACTAGGGCAGCTGAGAGCGCCCATGAATTTACACTTTCTCCTCCACAATGCAGAACTTCTGCTTATCAGAATTCATTTATCCCCAGAGCTACTACTCTTTGGAATTCACTTCCCTCGAATTGCTTTCCACAAACTTACAATCTACAAATGTTTAAATCCAGTTGTTACAAACATTTTATGAATGGAGGATGCCTTTAGGCACATGGACCTTTTTGTTTTATCTGTGTTTTCCTTCCTCCGTTCATTGTCTCCTTTAAACAAAATATATATATATAAGAAAAAGTTTCCACAAATACTAGTGCTGAACCTTTTCAATTATAATTTCCAGCTATGGTAGAGAGAGAGAGAGAGTACAAAGGAGTACAACGGAAATCAAGCAACAACAGGTTTAGTGACCCTTCTAGGTTGCTTGTCCTCCAAAACACTGAGGATCAAGTGTCCAAACAGTGGTTTAGAGTGGGTAAGGGAACATTGGAAAGGGAACTACTACCCTAGAACTAATGTCCGTGGCAGGATTAGAAAGTTAGTAGGGGACAGAGGGGTTAGTAACTGAGGGAGGGATAAAATAAAGTTAGTCATTTACAAACGCGATGCGAGATATTTGTCTAGGCGAAGTTTAAATGAATCAACGGTGCTGCAGTCTATAACGTCTCGGGGAAGCCCATTCCACAGGTTGACAACTCGATTGAAGAAGAAATTCTTTGATTCGTGTGAGTTAAAAGATTTACCAATAATTTCGCAACTGTTTCCCCGCGTGTAATTAGATTGGTCAATAGTGAAGTACTTACTACAGTTCATATTGTCGATGCCTTTGATGATTTTGAACACTTGAATTATGTCGCCTCTTAATCTGCGATGGGTTAAAGGAAATAGATTTAATTCCCTAAGACGCTCCTCGTATGGTTTGTTCTTTAGGCTAGGTATCATTTTGGTAACTCTACGTTGAACTTGTTCTAGCTTGTCTATATCTTTTTGGTAGTAAGGGAACCAGGATTGAACGCAGTATTCCAGAAGAGGGCGGACTAAGGAATTATACAGGGTTAGGATAACATCTTTGGATTTCTGCTCAAATGACCTGCCTATAAAGCCAATTATTTTGTTTGCATTCTTAGCAACTTCTGAACATTGTTTATTCGGTTTTAGGTTACTCGATATTGTTACTCCCAGATCGGTTTCTCTGTTTACATTCTTAAGCTGAGTGCCATTCATCGAATAGTTTGCTTTCTCATTTTGGTATACGATATGTAGTACTTTACATTTATCCGCATTGAAACTCATTTGCCAAATTTGGGCCCAACATGACAACTTATCTAGATTGTGTTGCATATCGTCAACTTGTTCTATTGAGAGTATGCTATTTGCAATTTTGGTATCGTCAGTCAATTTTGAGATTGTACAGGTGAGACCCTCATCTATGTCGTTGATGTAAATTAGAAAGAGAATTGGCCCTAGTACCAATCCCTTGGGTACCCCGCTACTTAAATTGGTCCATTTAGATGCCTTACCGTTTATGACTACTCTTTGCTTTCTGTCGTTGAGCCAAACTTCTATCCATTTCAAAATACCGTCATGTATTCCATGCGTTTTTAGTTTTAGCAGTAAACGTTTGTGGGGAACTTTGTCAAAGGCCTTTTGAAAATCAAGGTATATAATATCTACAGCTTTACTCTCATCGTAGAGGTTGAGGATATCGTGGAAGAAGTCTAAGAGATTTGTTAAACAGGAAAGTTTTTTTACGAAAGCCGTGTTGAGTATCTTTAAGTATGTTATTTTCCTCTAAGTGATTTACGAGTCTGTCTCTTATGAGTGTTTCTAGCATTTTACATACAACTGAGGTTAGGCTAATTGGACGATAGTTACTGGGTAGGGATTTGCTGCCTTTGTTTATTATCGGTGATGGTGTTACGTTGGCTAGCTTCCACTGATCAGGCATAGTTGCAGACTGCAAGGATATATTGAATACCGATGTCAGTGGTTTGGAGAGCTCATCCTTAGCTTCCTTTAGAACTCTAGGTGAGATTGTATCAGGTCCAGACGTTTTATTTACTTTAAGTTTATCTAAAAAATTCAATACATCTCTCTCTGTAACGGTAATATTGCTTAGAACATCTGAAATTCTGAATTATCAATCTGAATCGGCGATGGTGTAGGAATATCACTGAGGTCTTCTGTAGTAAAAACTGATGCAAAAAAGGTATTGAGGGCATTACTCATTTGTACTTCGTCTTTGGTGTATTCTCCATTTTCATGGACTACCGGTCCAACAGTTGAAGTCACTACTTTATTCTTTCTGATATAACTATAGAATTATTTCGGGTTTGTTTTACTTTGATTCGCAACATGTAAATCCAGGGTCTATTTACTTTGCTTAATTAACTTTTTGGCTTGCGTGGTATCTCTACAAATTTCACCCATTCTTCGTCATGTTGTAAGGATTTTAATCTATCATTAGCAAACTTTTTAGCAAGCAGACAGTTTGAAATATCTTTTTTCCACCATTTGGGCTTATTATTATGGCCTGTACGTCGTATTTTCGATGGTATGCAGTCATGCACTGCTTTTTGGTAAGAGGTTTCGAATAATTCCCAAGATGTATTTATGTCGTTATTCTTAATTAAAAAGCTCCAGTCAGTTTCTTTAAACATAGCTCTAAGTTTATGAAAGTTTGCTTTCTTGAAATTGGGGACTTTTTCGATGCTGCTATTTGGTTCTTTATTAGTAAACTTTAAAGGGAGAGTTATTGTACGATGGTCGCTGTTACTGAATTCATCACCAACATTCAAATTCTCTATTAATTCTTCTTTTGTTGCATGTACAAGGTCAAGAACGTTATTACCACGGGTCGGCGATCGAACAAATTGATAGAGTGAACTCTCTTGCAAGTTCGCAAACAAGTCATATCCGGAGTGTGAAGTAAGAGGGAGAGAGAGAGAGAAAGAGAGAGATATTATGGGAACTAGAAAACAAAAGAAGGAAAACAGGAGAGCTGAATAGATGATCTGGTCCCAACTCTCATACTTTTCCCATGTTGACATATTATTTGGTGATCATTCCTTCATTTATCTGCCTTGGAACATTTACTCCTCCCTGTCCATATGTCCATCATTCTCCTTCGTCTGTCTGTCTCTCTCTCTCTCTCTCACTCTCTCTCTCGCTTGCTCTCTCTCTCTCTCTCTCTTTCTTGCTCTATCTCGTTCAGTACCATCTCCAAATTTAAGGATGCCATTAAACTTGAAACATAGGAAATAGACAACTTGGCATTAACTTAAATATATTGAGTGTGAGTAGTGTGAGGCCTGGTAGATGCCGAAAACCTTAAGTGGGGAAAGCTATATTTATTGGTCGATGTATTTATTTATTATTCTTTTAGTTTGCTCCCTAAACCTTGTTATGAAAAAAACATCCCTAATCCCCCTTCTAGGGAAATTTGTATTTCCCGGCCGAAAGCCATTTCCTCATAAATGATTAGCTCACTACCGCTCGCCAGGAAACAATCGACACCTAAATGGCATGAAAGGTCTTAATATTAACCACACATTGGGCAAACAGTCTTACAACCGCCAAACTAATGGGCCGAACGTTTTAAAATCTGAAAACTAATGAGGCTTTAACATAAAGGAGTACAAAGGAGTACAAAGGAAATCAAGCAACAACAGATCTAGTGACCCTTCTAGGTTGCTTGTCCTCCAAAACACTGAGGATCAAGTGTCCAAACAGTGGTTTAGAATGGGTAAGGGAACATTGGAAAGGGAATTACTGCCCTGGAACTAATGTCCGTGGCAGGATTAGGAAGTTAGTAGAGGACAGATGGGTTAGTAACTGAGGGGGGGATAAAATAAAGTTATTAATTTACAAACGCAGTCAGTCGCGGGTTTGATGCGAGATATTTGTCTAGGCGGAGTTTAAATGAATCAACGGTGTTGCAGTCTATAACGTTTCGGGGAAGATCATTCCACAATTTGACAACTCGATTGAAGAAGAAATTCTTAGATTCGTGTGAGTTAAAAGATTTACCAATAATTTTGCAACCGTTTCCCCGCGTGTAATTAGATTGGTCGATAGTGAAGTACTTACTACAGTCCATATTGTCGATGCCTTTGATGATTTTGAACACTTGAATTAAGTCACCTCTTAATCTGCACTGGGTTAAAGGAAATAGATTTAATTCTCTAAGACCTCTTCGTATGGTTTGTTCTTTAGGCTAGGTATCATTTTGGTAACTCTACGTTGAACTCGTTCTAGCTTGTTTATATCTTTTTGGTAATAAGGGCAATAGGATTGAACGCAGTATTCCAGAAGAGGGCGGACTAAGGAATTGTAAAGGGTTACAATTGAGCGAGAAGGGGACAGAACAAAAAATCCCCCCTTAAACATTGCGCATAATTGGGAACAAATCTAAAACAAATTGACTTGGAACAATATGTTGGTGTCCGGATTAGCACTGACCAAATTTTCCAAGCTGATCATTAGAAAAAAGAAAGGCCAGCATTTATTGAGCTAGAGACACACATTAAATTACAAAACAGAGAAAGGGGACATACCCACATTAAATACAGAAAGAGAAACGGAGATGCACACACTAAAATACAGAACAGAGAAAGGGGAGATACACTAACATAGAGAGACAGGTAATGAGTGAGGCATGGAGGCAGCAGCACAAAGAGATAAGAAGATTGATTGTAGCCAGACAGACGTGTTGTTAAAGAGGAGTCACACCACCCCTCTCTCCGACAACTTAATATCACAAACTTTCTCTCGCATTATCCTTCTACCTATCATGCACTGGTATCGGCGACGAAATTGAAGGTATATTAACTTGACGACCCAATTTCTATACCAAGCGGAATTCATAAGTTGCCAGCCTAGAATTACCAATACAAATTGCCGGGAAAAGTTATGGTGTGGATCCATGTTTACCAAGGAGGCAGTCATTAGAACCAACAGATAAAGCGTCACATTATTCCTTTGCCCCTCAACTTTCTCTTCATAATTGCTGAGGGGCACAGGGCCCTGGTTGGGGCTTTGGTTTCCCGGGCGTTTACGCACCCTCTCAGCTCCCCGCCTTGGAGTGGCTTCGGTCACCCAGGCTTTATTGTGGTCGGCAGGGAGGGTTCTGTTGGGGCGCTCGTTTATGGCCTTGGCCTTACTCGGGGCCTTGGGGCTGTTCGGCCAGGCAGCTTGGGGAACAACAACAACAACAACAACCAACAGACAAACATACATAGAGACACGGTCGAGCGGGGAGGTGGAGTAAAAGTGAATAACAAGAGAGATTACAGTAAATAATTGATTAACTTATTGTTTAATCATATATATTTATATATTATAGTATTATAATATTATATATATATTATATATATATATATATATAATATATAATATATATAATTATAATATATATATATATATATAGTTAGAGAGAGAGAGAGAGAGAGAGAGAGAGAGAGATAATTGATGTTCAATCAGGAAGTAGATAAATAACGAAAGATGAAAGGGATTTCTGTAAGGAACAAAAGATGCTGGACTACATAAAGGATTAATGTATATTTGTACTTTTCATGCTAATTTCGAAGCTGTATAAACACGACTTCAATAGGTTCAAACATGTTACCGCATTTTTCGATGAAGGAAAATATATCGCTATACAGAGATCACATGACATGAAGTAAAGGAAAAACGCGATACAAAAAATTTCCGGAACTTATGCGGTTATTGCTATTAATGCATTGCAAGAATGGAACAACAAACCCAAGATGTTGAGGTATACTATGGATCATTTTTAATATCATGTTAACCTTTTCAAGATCCAATGACGCATTCTTTTCTGTTTTCTGGCTATTATTAGACGATTTTATTCAAATAAGGAAAGGTACATGGAAGTCGAAGGCTTATTTAAAGAAAAGTGGCCCCTGAATTGAAAATGTCTTGAAATTCATAGAACCTATTACGATTTAACAATTCTAGGGCAAAAAAGGAAAATATATCTAGTGATAGGAAATGGGAATTGCAAGAAAGAGAAGTAAATTGTACTTGATTTATGTATTGTTATATTTGAATGTATGACTCTTTCTGTAAAGAAGTTATAATAGATTTTGTCTCTTTCTGTAAAATAATTTCAAATAGAGCTTTTCGTAATTAAGTAAAAATATGGAGAAGGGGACTCTATAAATTAATCCTTTGCAGAAACGATGACTGCATTTCTGTTGGGTTTCCTGCCTAGTATTGGCAATGTTATCCAGATTAGGCAGGGCATATGAAATTTACAGAGTTAATTGAGATACTCGCCACCCATATAATTCACACAGATCATTCCATAATTACATAAAATCGTTTAATTATAGCCAGAATAAACGGATAAAATGCGGCTAGTCTTCAAAGGTTTAAAACCAAAATGATAGAGGCATTAGTGTATATATCATCCCTTTCGAGTATCGATTTTGCAATTATTTATGCAATGCCGGATTTTTGGAATATGGCACCTAATATTATGGCCTAATGAATTCCCTATATATTTTACGGCGTTCGGAGAGAGAAAGGGAGAGAGAGAGAGAGAGACAGACAGAGAGAGAGAGAGAAAAAAAGAAAGAAAGAGAGAGAGAGAGTAAGAGTGAGTTAGAGTTATACCATTCCAACAGATTCCAAATCACTCTGCATTTACAAACTTCACAACCCCCTTCCCCTCCCGTATTCCATCCCCCCCCCCCCCCCCCACACACACACACACACACTTGTTTCTGAATGGATTGGACCGAGGAATGTAAATAGTACGCGAGAGGGTGAATTGTCAACGCTTCTGCCAGTTGGACACGCGGGCAACTGGGCATTCTTTAACCCTGTCAGTTGCGGTGATGTGTTTATTTTTGTATTCTAGCTACATTCAGACGATTTAATCTGTTTAGCAAGGATCTGAGATAGAGAGTTAATGGATATATACTATTCCTTATTGATTACTAGACATATTCTAAGCTGCAGAAAATCGCCTAAAAATAACCAGATTATAAGGAAGAATTATGTCACCCGTTCTGAAGTGGTTAAGGTGGTGTCACACGAGATCTATTTCCGGCAATATTCGATAAGCAACTTTATTTTCTTGTACCATGTGGAGGCTTTTTAGCATTGGAATCGGAATCTAGGTCGAGGTAATATTTTGATAGGTAGATTAATTATAATGAAACCTATTTTTTAAGCTGCCGAATTATAATTGCCCGTAAAATTGGACGAAAAAATCGCTCGTGTGACGCAGCCTAAGACACATTAGACGGTTTTACTTAGTTGTGGAGTGCCCTCTAGAAATCAAAGAGGTAAATTATATTTCTGATAGAGAAATACGTAAGTAGTTGTATAGAAAGCTATACATAGATACAAACACACTCACGCTCACACACAACCCGCTAAGCACAAATAAAATTTATCTCTCGAAAATAAATATATATATATATATATATATATATATATATAATATTATATATATATATATTTAGGGAGAAAAAGGGTGGAAAGTAAGGAGAGAAGGGTTCATTTATTGGCCGAATGATTGATTTATCATTATTATTTTAGTTATCTCCCTAGATCTCCATCAAGCTTAACCCTTAACTGGCGGCGCGCAACATATGTCGAGTGAAAGAAATTTGGACTATGTGGCGGTTCACAACTTATGTCGTGTGCCATTTTCAGCACGTAATGTTGCTGAGAGAGAGAGATAAGTGGTGGCAGGAGAGTAGCAAGCGTATGACTGCTCCAGACCACCGCGGTGGACCTACTGACATGAATCCCACCCTCTCCCACCCTCATGCACTCGCTACATAGGGAATAATGTAGGGAACTACCTAATTACATGTTTTTTCCACTCGTGTTGCACGATCATTGCAAGAAAACTAGCGGTCGGTCGTACAAGGATGGTTGGGGTGTCATTGCAAAGCTCTGTTTATGCCCTCTCAGGGATAGATACTTGTTTTACGCTCTGGGTCTTATTTAGGCATGAAAATGATCACGTAAACAACCCTATTTAGGGTAAAAACACCCCGCTGGTGGGTATAAATTACCGCCTAGGCCGCTCGTTAGGTGTTAACACACTTCCACAAGATTCCACTTCTAAATGTGTCCCTTTTTTCGGTAGCAATTTCCATTACAAGCTCGCTATCGCTCGCCAGGTAAAAATCGACACCTAAAAAAGCACGAAAGATCATAATATTGAAAAAGAAATGGGATGAAATGTCTTAAACTCACCAAACTTATGGGCCGAACGTCTTAAAATATGAAAACTAATGGGGTTAAACATGAGGAAGAAGGGAGGCCAGAGAAACAAGCATCCCCCTTAAGCGCTAAAGGTCATTAAAGTATGTGCCTTCACCTATTTACATACCCATTAGCATATGTTGCCGTATATGAAACTTAATTTTCCTATTCATCATCGTTAAGAATAAATATACAGAGAGCCATATCAGACACTAATGAATATACAGAGAGCCATATCAGACACTAATAAATATACAGAGAGCCATATCAGACACTAATATACAGAGAGCCATATCAGACACTAATAAATATACAGAGAGCCATATCAGACACTAATATACAGATAGATATCAGACACTAATAAATATACAGAGAGCCATATCAGACACTAATATACAGAGAGCCATATCAGACACTAATGAAAGAATGCATCTGGTGATGGCTTACGTATCATAAACAGTACTTTATCATCAGCTTACTATCATGTGGCAATGTGTGGGCTTAATTTAATATTAAATAGATAGATAGATAGATTGATCAATAGATAGATATATATCTACTATATATAGGGCCCTTTCTGTATGTCTGTCTGTCTGTTCGCAAACTACTCCCTCAGTTTTCAAGATGGAGAACCCATACTTGGCATGCATACTAAGGGGGTGCCAGCATAGGTCTTAAGGGGGTGGGGAGAGTGAACCCCCCCAAAAAAAACATCCTCAGTATGCACGATGGAGAGCTCATACTTAGCATGTAAACTAAGGGAGTGATTTAAGCGAAAACAATAATTGTCCCCTAACCCCCCGGGGGGAGGGGGACTTCAATTTTCCCCTGGGCATTGCCTGGTACCTCAGCTAGTAATGTATAAGATAAAGTAGGTGTGCAGTTTTCGCATTACCAAAAAAAAAAAAAAAAATCCATACACAACTGTGCGACTTAGAATTCTGCAAGTAGTATTGAATTTCTTAGATAAAATCGGTTTATATACAGCATATAAATATATATATATATATATATATATATATATATATTTCTAATCTCTCAGTGGGGTTCGAACCGCCGACCATCAGGACGATAGCCGACGCTTTAATCAACTACACCACGGCAGTCTAAAAGACACTCAACCTTCTATCCTATTTATGTTAAGGGGAGGATTTTAGTTGATTCCCTAGACTTCCATCAAGCTTAAAATTACTCCCCCCTAGACCCCCTTTCAAGATAAATTTGTACATTTTTCGGTAGAAAAATGTCTCGGCCGAAGGCCGGTTCCCCTTAAATTACAGGCTCGCTATCGCTCGCCAGGAAAACATCGACACCTAAATGTCACGAATGGTCTTAAAATTGACAGAAATGGGGCGAGGGTTCTTAAAATCGCCAAACTAATGGGGCGAACGTCTTAAAATCTGAAAAACAATGGGGCTAAACATGAGGGAGAAAGGGGTCCAGAAAATAATCCTCCAGGTTGAAATCTCCCCTTAAGGAGAAGGGAAACCCACTAGGCGAATATATTTCAATTCATACCTAGTCGTAGGATCCATATTCCAGAATACCATACAAGGATTTCTGAGTGTCCCGACGCAACTCGGGCCGAAATTGATTTCATTTAATTCTAACCCACCAAGCATGAGAGTTACGAATATTGAGTATATATCACAAATACACGTGAGCCACTAAATATTTCTAATCTCTCAGTGGGGTTCGAACCCCACTGGAGATTAGGAACATTTAGTGGCTCACGTGTATTTGTGATATATACTCAATATATATATATATATATATATATATACCGGTAAATATATATATAAATATATATATATATATATATATATATATATCGCAAATACACATAACCTACTAAATGTTTGTATACTCACAGCCGGACTTGAACCACCGACAGTCAGAACAAGTGCCACGGCGTGATAGAGGATACTTGTGTGCAGTGGATTAAAGCATGGACGCTCGTCCTGACTGTTGGTGGTTCATGTCCGCCTGGGAGTATATATATATATATATAATTACATTTATGATCACATTGAATCTTAACCATTGGAATAGTTATCTAAAATAAGGTCAGCGTAACACTATTGTGTAGCTTTTTTAATATGATGTAATTCAAATTTAAAATTTATATAAGAAAGAAATAGTGACCATAAGGGGTGACCTTCACCATTCACCTTGACCTTTGAATAACAAAAAACACAAAATTTGGACTATCGTTGCATTGACCAATCAAATTTGCCAGCAAAATTTGGTGACGATACGTAACCCGTTCAGTACAGTTCAGTCGGTTTCATTTCATACTGGATATCAAGACGATTTTATTTAGTTTATGAAGGGCCTCCATAAAATTAGCAGGCTTTCAACTATCTTAATTAGCCCTTTTTACTACCACAGATCCTTCATAAGCTCCACAAAATCGTCTAATTATAGCTAAACTACAATACAAAAAACGTCACCAGTACACAAAGGGTTAAACAGTCTAGGAAGAATCTAAAGAAAATTATTACCACTCTTCTTTCGTTCTTTGACCTTGACCTTTAACTTTAAGTATTATAATATATATATATATACGGTACCTGTAGTTGTTGTTGTTGAAGACGTGTTTAATTTAAACTAGCCCTCTGGGCCGAGGCCCCCATAAGGCTAGTGGTCGGCGGGGGGATAGTAAGTCAAGTCATATAGGTCACTGGTCAGATTTCATCATAGAGGTTAAGAGCTGCTAAGAAATGGCGGATGGCTATGAACGAGAATGAATCTGAATCAGAAAGGATGTCTTTTAAACAGGTGTGTCGCAAGAAGCGACGTCTTTCAGGGCCGTACATGGGACAAACGCATAAAATGTGAGGGATAGTAAGAACTGTGCGACAATGGTGACATTCCGGCGGAGGACTACGGGGAGTGGTCATTAGATATCCATGAGTGAGTCTCGTGTGTCCTATGCGTAATCGAGTTAAGAGGGTTTGGTCAGCGCGACAGGGGCTGAGTGAAGAGGGCCACATGTGAATGTCGTCTTTGATGGAACGAAGGTGACCTCCCAAAGGTTGATCCCTCCATTCTGAGCGCCACTTTTCATGAATATGCCATCGAACTACAGGAATTAGGTCATCCGATCTGAGGACAGTGGATGCCGGAGCACCTAGACAGGCCTGTTTAGCAAGGGCGTCAGCACGTTCATTTCCCGCAATGCCTACATGGGCGGGGATCCAACAGAGGGTGATGGATCGAGAGCTGCATTTTAATTCGTGGATTTTCAGGATAACATCGATGATCAATGGGTCACGTGGGGCGTACTCTCCCAATGCTTGCAACACACTTTTTGAGTCACTGCAGATAACTACGTGAGGAGGATTACGGTACCTGTATTTATATATACATGATTGAAATATGTTATTTAAGTAAAATTCAACTAACAGTCGTCAGCTTATCGAAAATTTAGTATTTTTTTATGATGAAGGTTAACTTATGACCTTGGCCTGTGACCTTGACCTTTATATAGGATTATATTTTTGTTTACTTTGATGTAACCCTAGAAAATTAAATAAGTGTCAAATTTCATTAAAGATCATCAGTTAGTTTCAGAGATATTAAAGGAATAGTTGACATTGATATTTGACCTTTATCTTGACCTTCATGATGTCTGAAAATTTAAAATTTTAATTAAAATTTAACCGGTACCCGGTTGGGCTCTGAGGCACCCATAACAAACTAGGGCCCGAAACACGGAAGGGCTCTTGAGCACCGTAAGCTTGAAAGCCTATAAGCTTGTTTTGAAAGTCGTGCGTCCGACGCATGTAAACACAGCCGGTCGGAGCGATGCCGCGCACCTCCAAAAACAAGAAGAAGAATTGGAGTTTGTTATGTTGTTGTTGTTGTTGTTCCCCAAGCTGCCTGGCCGAACAGCCCCAAGTCCCCGAGCAAGGCCAAGGCCATAACTGAGACCCCCCACAGAACCCTCCCTGCCGACCACAATAAAGCCTGGGTGACCGAAGCCACTCCATGGCGGGGAGCTGAGGAGGGTGCGGAAATGCCCGGGAAACCAAAGCCCCATCCAAGGCCCTGTGCCCCTCAGCAATTATGAAGAGAAAGTTGAGGGGCAAAGGAAAAATGTGACGCTTTGGCTTCCAATCTTGGTAGATTGGTCTCTCCACGGAAGAGACGCCGTCACTTGAGATCTAGAAAATATATAAGTAAAAGGAACAGTCAGAGTAAGCTATGGGTATGGCAGAGATCGCTCAGTTCTCACTCTGATAGACCAGCCCATCACCATCAGAGTTTGTTATTGTGTTGTCTGCTAGACAAGAGTTCGTGTAGAAAAGTGTCTCATATTGCTAACATCGCCTCGAAACTCTCTCCACGGATATCGTCATCACAACTGAACCAGTTGACTTAGAGAGCTCTACTCAACGCCAGTCTACAGGTACGAAACACATCAACGTTTAAAGATGCGTGGGAATTCGGTAGCAGTTAAAATAACAAAGATACGGGTAGCCTACTTAAAGACGTTTTTCGGCCAGATCGCCCGGGTTTCAGGGATATCTTATAGAATGCGTAACCGGTCTGTGAGGGTTAAAGCAAAACTGTCTCATCAAATTTTGTGAAGTTTACATGAATAGTAAAGAAATTAGCATATTAACCTTATTTTTGACGTTGACCTGTGACCTTGACCTATCAAATGGAATTATGTTTATTCTTGTATGACCTTGGTCTAGGCATTCCGAATATGCATGATATGCCTAATGAGAATCTTACATTAAATAGGAAATACTAGTAAAAATCATATTTCGACCTTTAACCTTGATCTTTGACCTTGACCTTCGACCTTAGAGTTTTCAATCATGGATTTAGTTAGCTTAACAGCAATGTTCATGTTAACTAGCATTATGAATATGGTGTAATTCATATCAAAACTTATTGATTACAAATAGTGATCATATACTGTGACTTTGACTTTTGACCTTTGACTAAAAATAAAATACATATATTTGGATAGTTGTCGCATTGACCAACTGAATTTGCCTGTATAATTTGATGACAATACATTAAACAGTCTAGGATGAGTTTAGGGAAAATGACAAATACTCTTGTTTTGACCTTGACCTCTGACCTTAACTATTACAATATGTATGTGAAATTTGATAATATGATATTTAAGTAATAAGCCATAACACAGCCAGCTTTCCAAAATTTAAGTAATCTTTTTTATAAATAATAATAGTTGACCTTAGACCTTGACCTTTGACCTTGACCTTTATGTAAGAGTTCATTTTTGGTTGCATTGACATTGCCCATGAAAATCAAATAAGCATGCCTAATTTCATTAAAATCAATCAGTTTCATATATATTAATAGAATAGTTGACCTTGACCTTTGACCTTTATCTTGACCTTTATGTCTCAACATTTATTATTTTCCTTTTCACTTAAAGTGCAACTATCTCACCAAATGTTGTGAAGTTTGCATGAAAAGTTAAAAAAAAAGCATATTGATCTTTTATTTGACCTTGACCTGTGACCTTGACCTTCCATATGCAATTGAATAGTTCATTGTATAACCTTGGCCTAGGTATTCCGAATATACATGTTAAGCCTAGTGAGAATCTAACAGTTAGTATAAGAAATAGGGCCTACTAGTAAAAAACCTATTTTGACCTTTGACCTTGAACTTTGACCTTACCCTTTAGAATATTTATCTAACATTTGTGCAATACAATATCAAGGTTAACAGTAGCTTGTATAGTGAAAATGAAGACATTTGAATAAAAACTAAAAATAAATAGTATAAGTTGACCTTTTGCCTTTACCTGTGACCTCGACCTTTATGTAGGAGTAAAACAAAAATTTGTTCATTGACATTGCCCAGGAAAATCAAATAAGCAACCCATCAGTTATTTTCATATATATTTATAAAATAGTTGACCTAGACCTTTGACCTTCACCTTGACCTTCATGATATGTGTCTCAACATTTATTATTTTCTTTTTCATTTAAAGTTCGACTATATCACCACATTTTGTGAAGTTTGCATGAAAAGTAAAGAAATTAGCATATTGACCTTTTATTTGACCTTGACCTGTGAACTTGACCTTTCATATGGAATTGTATAGTTTCTTGTATGACCTTGGCATAAGTATTCCGAATATACATTGTAAGTCTAGTGAAAATCTAACAGTTAATATAAGAAATATTAGTACAAAACATATTTTGACCTTTGACCTTGACCTTTGACCTTACTCTTCAGAATATTTATCTAACATGTTGTCAATAAGATATCGAAATTACCAGTAACTTGTATATTGAAAATAAAGAAATTTGAGTAAAAACTAAGACACATGAAATATTGACCTTATTTTTAACCTTGACTTACGACCTTAACCTTTAAGCTAAATTTAAAATTTCTTTTTGACTGACCTTTGCATTGACCAAATAAATATACCTGCGAGATTTGGTGAAAATCCATCGAACGGTCTAGGAGGAGTTTCCGGACGGACGACGACGACGACGACAAACGACGACGACAGGCAAGCTAACTGATGGTGCACAATAATTGGGCGAGATCCGTGTGCGCGATACCACTCTGCTTCGCAGAGTTGATAAAGAGAACTACAGCAAAGATCTATAGTTTGTCTAAGTTTGGGAATAGCTCATTCCATCATCATTATCCAGAATCAATTAAATATAACAAATTAGAAATTAAATAAAAATAATCAACTAGTTACGTTACCAAATAAATGGACAAAGGACAATACTTGAACTATGAAAAACAATATAGCGTAATAAAAGATAAAACCTGAGCAGCAAGATATATTTAAAAGGATATTTAATGTATTCAGGGATCAAAGCATTGCTGTTGACCTCTTCCTGGATCAATTTGTATGTATTTGCATGCATATACTGTATGTGTACATTTGAATATGCATACGTTTTAAGCAACCAACCCAAGTGGAACAGCGCGCCGCACATGAACAAATAAAATAACTCACGTACCAATTACTCCATAATCACTCTTCAATCATTCTCCTCTCATTCTATAATCATTCTTTACCCCTCTCCTCTCTTCTATTACGGGAGGGGGGTTATTTATTAGTCGATGTATTTATATATTTATTATCTATTTAGTTTCCTCTCATGACCTCCATCAACCTTAACAAAACATCCCTAGAGACACATTTTAGATACATTCTAGATACACTTGTCCATTTTTCGATAGAAAACTGTTGCAGTCGAAGACCGGTTCTTCATATATTACAGGCTCGCTATCTCTCGCCAGGAAAAGGTCGTCACCAACATGGCACGAAAGATCTTAATATTGACAAAGAAATGGGGCGGAAAGTCTTAAATTCGCCAAACAAATGGCCTGGACGTCTTAAAATCTGAGAATTATTGGGGCTAAACATGAGTGAGAAGGGGGACCGGTAAAAACCACTACCTCCCCATTACAAAAAAAACAAAAACAAAACACGCATCTACCTAGTATTCCATTTTTGCACCTCTCCTCTCTTCTAGTAAGGGGAGGTAGTTGTTATTACTGGTCCCCCTTCTCCCTCATGTTTAGCCCCAATAATTCTCCCCCCCCCCCTTCTTCTTCATGTTTAGCCCCATGAGTTTTCAGATTTTAAGACTTTAGCTTGGCGATTTAATAAATACCTTTCTTCGTCAATATTAGGACCTATCGTGACAATTAGGTGTCAATTTGTTCATGGCGACCGAGAGCGAGCCGGAAATGTAGGATGAACCTGCTTTCGGCTATTTCGGAGATTTCTTTAAGTTTGATGGAGGCCTAGGGAGGAAACTAGAATAATAATAATATATATATAAATAAACACATATAATACCTTTCCCCTTAAAAATATCTCACATACCAATTATTTCCAATACAGTCTTCAAGCATTCCCTTCTCTTTCTATCATATCTTGTTTGTCCCTCTCCTCTCTTTTATAAAGGGGATGTAGTTGATGTTTCTGGCCCCCCCTTCTTCCTCAAGTTTAGCCCCATTAGTTTGCAGATATTAAGACATTCGGCCCAGTAGTTTGGCGGTTTTAAAACCTTTCATCCCCTTTCTTTGTCAATTTTAAGACCTATTGTACCATTTAGGTATCGATTTTTTGCTGCCGAGCGATAGCGAGCCTGTAATTTATGAGGAACTGTCCCGGCCGAAAATTGTACAAATATATTTAGAAGGGGGATCTTGGGTATATTTTTTGAAAGCTTGATGTAGGCCATGGGAAGAAACTAAAATATATATATATATATAATTAATATATACAAACAGATAACAACTACCCTCTTAACAAAATTATCTACCAATTAATCCCTTTACAGTCTCCAATCATTCTCTTTTCATTCTATAATCATTCTTTGCCCCTCGCCTCTCTTGTATTAATCTGCTTAGTATCGGAAACCGGCGACTGCAGATCTAATGTGCATATATGATTCGTTAATTGTTGTACCCCGCACGCCCCGGGAACAAGGCGGATGTTCTCATATTGGTAAAGCGGTGAGAGAGAGAGAGAGAGAGAGAGAGAGAGAGAGAGAGAGAGAGAGAGAGAGAGAGAGAGAGAGAGAGATTGAAAGAAAGAAGGACGGGAGAAACAAAGAATGAAAGAGAGAGACATGAATGAATATATAATAGAAATTTGTATATTATTTGCTTTAATATTAATATAACAATCTACAAGGAAATTGATAAACGAGTACGAAAATATACAAGCTATCATTCGAGTCCCATGATTATTACTATAGTTGCAAGAATAAGTATGCACAAAAGAGGCACAGCAACGTAAACAACCACACTATAATATAGCATTAATCCTCCCAACGTTCTATGTTTCACCATCAACTCAAACAGATATGCAGAAAACACACACATCAAGGTAGAGGTTTTCTGAACCCCTTTATCCCTCATGCTTAGCCCCATTGTTTTTTGTATTGAAAGACATTTGCTCCCTTAGTTTAGCGATTTTAAGAACTTTCGTGCCATTTAGATGTCGATGTTCTCCTTCGAGTGATAGCGAGCTTGCAGTTTAAGGGGAACCAGCCTTAGGCAAAGACATTTTTCTACCGAAAAATGCACACATTTATATCGAAAAGGGGTCTTGGGGGTATTTTGTTTAAGCTTGATGGATGTTTAGGGAAGAAACTGAAAATATATAATACATAATATTAATACGATACAATAGGGAGGGTTAATTAGGTACGTGTACAATTAGATAGTGCAGGGTATGAAACAGGTACATTTTCGAAGTTATTTCCAAGTAAACGACAGTAAGTTCGAAAAGGTCAAAAACTAGGTTGCTGGAATTAAGTTCGAAATGTTGTAGTTTGAATTAGGTTCGAAAAGTGCTATTTGGAATTAAGTTCGAAAATATCCACTCGATATTTAATTCAAAATTCGGCAATACATTCGAAAATCCTTCGAACTTGTTTCCCACGAACCAATTTACCGATTTTGAACAGGGACTTGGAAATAGGATCGTACGTAATATTATAAAATGTATTTGAAATTACGTATGTGTTTGATAGTGCAGGGTATGAACTAGATACGTTTTCGAATTTATTTCCAAGTAAACGACAAACTAGGTTGTTGGAATTATGTTCGAAATGTTCTAGTTTGAACTAGGTTCGAAAAGTGCTAACTGGAAAAATGTTCGAAAATATCCACTCGGTATAAAATGCACTATCAACACGTACTGTACTTGTTACCACGTACAGTACGTATTTCCAACTAAATGTTTTAATATTACATACGATCCTATTTCTAAGTCCCTGTTCAAAATCGGAAAATTGGTTCGCGGGAAATAGGATCGAAGGATTTTCGAACTTTTTTCCGAATTTCGAATTTAATACCGAGTGGATATTTTCGAACATAATTCCAATTAGCACTTCTCGAACCTAATTCAAACTAAAAATAATCGAACTAAATTCCAACAACCTAGATTTTGGCCTTTTCGAACTTACTGACGTTTACTTGGAAAGAAATTCGAAAACGTACCTGTTTCATACCCTGCACTATCAACACGTACTTATTACCACGTACGTATTTCAAACTAACTTTTATAATATTACATACGATCCACCCCAAGTCAAAACAAAATAATAATAAAATAGAATTAAATAGAAAATACAAAATAAAAATAGAAACAGTGGGGATCGGGCCTGAGCATATAGATAGATAGTTAGACATACGATCCTATTTCCAAGTCCCTGTTCAAAATCGGAGAATTGGTTCGTGGGAAACAAGTTCGCAGGTTTTCCAACCTATTTCCACGTACCTATTTCCCAAACACTAACACGAACTTATCGTACACGTACCACTTTCCCCCTCCCCGATACAATACATAAGTATACAGAATAAAATAAATAAAAAATACAAACAAATATATCTCCACAATTGCTCAGCTTTTCCAAAGCTTTATTGCCAAATATTTGTGAAAACGTTACTATTATATGACAGAGACATAGCAGTTCCATATGGCATCCATTACGTGTCAAGCAAGTAGCTGCTTAATTAACCCCTTCAGCACGACGATGCCTTTTACCTTTGATTCTGGCTACAATTAGACAATAGCATGTAGATTAAGACGGACCTAAAATAGTTCGAGGGTTTATTGAGATCGTATTTACCCCTCTGAGTCCTAGAGGTAAATCATAAGATACAGACAATCGTCTAATGGTAACCAGAATATGAGTAAAATTGCGTCATCGTGCTGAAGGGGTTAATCATATAAATTTTCGCTAGGTGAAAATATAAAGTCTTGTGTAACGAAATTCTGTCGAGTAGTAGAACCAATTAATCACATACGTGTTTCAAGTTATAAGGAAGTTGGAGTGCAGCAGTATTATCAACTAAAATACAAACAACATGTACATATAAACACATAAAGTTGCATTCACCATACATTCTATCCATCAGAAACCTGCAATATTAATGCATTTCTGAAAATATTAACAGACTAATATCGTTCATAACACCAATAACTATCAATGACATTAATGAAAATATAGGATCATCCGGGGATTCGAGTCCACTACACTACATACATAACTTACATGCTTTAACCATTATACCACCACGTCCACGACAATAATAGATTGAGTAAGTGACTACGATTAACCCTTTCAAGATCCAATGCACGCTTCTTTTCCGTTTTGTGGCTATTATTTGACGATTATATTTAGATTAGGAAGGATAAATGTATGTTAGAGGGTTAATTTGAATTGTCTTTACCCTTGTCATGCCTACAGATCTTTCTTCAGCTGTATAAAATCGTCTAGTGATAGCTAGAATAAACTGCCAAACTGCGTCATGATCCTCAAAGGATTGATATGATATTTTTGTTTACGGCTCCAACTTCCTTATAGCCTGAAACTCGCAAGTGGTCAGTTGCATCGTTTGTTGGTTTGTTAGGAGGGATTGTTTATTTATTTGTCGATATTGGTATTTATTTATTATTATTTTAGTTTCCTCCCTAAACCTCCATCAAGCTTAATAAAACATCCCCAAGATCCTCCTTCTAGATAAATTTGTATGTACCGGCCGAAGATCAGTTCTTCATAAATTACAGGCTCGTTATTGTTCGGCAGGAAAAAATTGACACCTAAATGGCAAGAGAGATCTTAATATTGACAAAGAAATAGGGTGAAAAGAAAAAAAAGTCGCCAAAATAATGGGCCAAACCTCTTAAAATCTGAAAACTAATGGGGCTAAACATGAGGCAGAAGAGGGGCCAGGAAAATCAACCATCCCCCTTTAACTCGAGAATGGCGTGCCATTGGTTTTTTAAAGTGCGCGCCAAGCGCCAAGCGAGCATATTTTGGTTCATTCCCTCCTAAAATCGTCAATATCCGATAAATATCGTTATTACTTATTCATATGCACCTATTCTATGTTTAATATGAAGATATTAACATGTAACAGCAATAAAACAAGTGGGAATAGTATTTTGGGGGTGACAAAGACGAATTATTGCCGACCCTCCAGTCATGAGGTGAGAGGCGCACGAGACATACACCCTCCCTGTTCGAGGCCTGAAGGCAGACTAATCTCTCTCTCTCTTGCTGTCCATCTCTTGCCACGCTCTCTTTATGCGCCCCTGATGACCTTGAAACCGGGGGGGGGGGGGAGATATTGGTGCGGTAAATAAACCGATAAACAAGGGAATAAGAGGAAAATTAGGTGATAACTCTCCAGCTTCGGGCTGGGTACTTACCAGCCAGTCCTCACCCGTGGCCTGGTACAAAGGAGTACAAAGGAAATCAAGCAACAACAGATCTAGTGACCCTTCTAGGCTGCTTGTCCTCCAAAACACTGAGGATCAAGTGTCCAAACAGTGGTTTAGAGTGGGTAAGGGAACATTGGAAAGGGAACTACTGCCCTGCCACTAACGTGGCAGGACTAGGAAGTTAGTAGGGGACATATGGGTTAGTAACTGAGGGGAGGATAAAATAAAGTTATTCATTTACAAACGCAGTCAGTCGCGGGTTTGATGCGAGATATTTGTCTAGGCGGAATTTGAATGAATCAACGGTGCTGCAGTCTATAACGTCTCGGGGAAGCCCATTCCACAAGTTGACAACTCGATTGAAGAAGAAATTCTTAGATTAGTGTGAGTTAAAAGATTTACCAATAATTTTGCAACCGTTTCCCCGCGTGTAATTAGATTGGTCGATAGTGAAGTACTTACTACAGTTCATATTGTCGATGCCTTTGATGATTTTGAACACTTGAATTAAGTCACCTCTTAATCTGCGCTGGGTTAAAGGAAATAGATTTAATTCTCTAAGACGCTCTTCGTATGGTTTGTTCTTTAGGCTAGGTATCATTTTGGTAACTCTACGTTGAACTCGTTCTAGCTTGTTTATGTCTTTTTGGTAATAAGGGCACCAGCATTGAACGCAGTATTCCAGAAGAGGGCGGACTAAGGAATTGTAGAGGGTTAGGATAACATCTTTGGATTTATGCTCAAATGATCTGCCTATAAAGCCAATTATTTTGTTTGCCTTCTTAACAACTTCTGAACATTGTTGACTCGGTTTTAGGTTACTCGATATTGTTACTCCCAGATCGGTTTCTCTGTTTACATTCTTAAGCTGAGTGCCATTCATCGAATAGTTTGCTTTCTCATTTAGGTATCCGATATGTAGTACTTTACATTTATCCGCATTGAAACTCATTTGCCAAATTTGGGCCCAATGTGACAATTTATCTAGATTGTGTTGCATATCGTCAACTTGATCTTTTGAGAGTACGCTATTTGCAATTTTTGTATCGTCAGCAAATTTTGAGATTGTACAGGTGAGACCCTCATCTATGTCGTTGATGTAAATTAGAAAGAGAATTGGTCCTAGTACCGATCCCTGGGGTACCCCGCTACTTACATTGGTCCATTTAGATGCCTTACCGTTTATGACTACTCTTTGCTTTCTGTTGCTGAGCCAATTTTCTATCCATTTCAACACACCGTCTTGTATTCCATGCGCTTTTAGTTTTAGCAGTAAACGTTTGTGGGGAACTTTGTCAAAGGCCTTTTGAAAATCAAGGTATACAATATCTACAGCTTTACTCTCATCGTAGAGGTTGAGGATATCGTGGAAGAAGTCTAAGAGGTTTGTTAAACAGGACCATTTTTTACGAAAGCTGTGTTGAGTATCTTTAAGTATGTTATTTTCCTCTAAGTGATTTACGAGTCTGTCTCTTATGACCGTTTCTAGCATTTTACATACAACTGAGGTTAAGCTAATTGGTCGATAGTTACTGGGTAGGGATTTGCTGCCTTTTTTGAATATCGGTGTTACGTTGGCTATCTTCCACTGATCAGGCATAGTTCCAGACTGCAAGGATTTATTGAATAGTAATGTCAGTGGTTTGGAGAGCTCATCCTTAGCTTCCTTTAGAACTCTAGGCGAGATTGTATCAGGTCCAGGCGTTTTATTTACCTTGAGTTTATCTAAACAATTCAATACTTCTCTCTCTGTAACGGTGATATTGCTTATAACATCTGAATTATCAATCTGAATCGGCGATGGTGTAGGGATATCACTGAGGTCTTCTGTTGTAAAAACTGATGCAAAGAAGGTATTGAGGGCATTACTCATTTGTACTTCGTCTTTGGTGTATTCTCCATTTTCATCGACTAACGGTCCAACAGTTGAAGTAACTACTTTTTTCTTTCTGATATAACTATAGAATTCTTTCGGGTTTGTTTTACTTTGATTCGCAATATGTAACTCTAGGGTCTTTTTACTTTGCTTAATTAACTTTTTGGCTTTGCGTCGTACCTCTACAAATTTCACCCGTTCTTCGTCATTTTGTGAGGATTTTAATCTATCATTAGCAAATTTTTTAGCAAGCAGGCAGTTTGAAATATCTTTATTCCACCATTTGGGCTTATTATTATGGCCTGGACGCCGTATTTTCGATGGTATGCAGTTTTGCACTGCTTTTAGGTAAGTGGTTTCGAATAACTTCCAAGATGTATTAATGTCGTTATTGTTAATTAAAAAGCTCCAGTCAGTTTCTTTAAACATAGCTCTAAGTTTATGAAAGTTTGCTTTCTTGAAATTAGGGACTTTTTCGATGCTACTATTTGGTTCGTTACTAGTAAAGTTTAAAGTGAAAGTTATCGTACGATGGTCGCTGTTACTGAATTCATCACCAACATTCAAATTCTCTATTAATTCTTCTTTTGTTGCAAGTACAATGTCAAGAACGTTATTACCACGGGTCGGTGTTCGAACAAATTGATAAAGCGAACTCTCTTGCAAGTTCGTATACAAGTCATGTCCGGAGTGTGAAGTAAGAGTATCGCCCCACTTGGTCACAGGTAAATTAAAGTCGCCAAAAAATACGGTATCTTGTGAGTTACTTACATCTGCAATTTGTTCATAAATTTCTCGGTCAGTTTGCACTGATTGAGCTGGAGGTCTGTATATTAATGCAAGTATTAGTTTTGTACCTTTATTATTCTTTATTAGCACAAAAGATGTGTCGACGTTCACAATTTGAGGTTTTGACAAGAGGGTCGGGTTAAGACTTTCTTTGATATAAAATAAAACGCCACCTCCATTTTTATTTATTCGGCTTTTCTCAAACATTACATAACCGGGAAGTGAATACTCTGCTAAAAAGTCTCTATCTACTGTATTGAGCCAAGATTCTGTTATACCAATCACATCATAATTTTCAGTAAACACTAGTTCCTCTAAATCTGAAAATTTATTGCGTATGCTACGAGCGTTTGCATAGAAAACCTTTAAAGTTGCGGTTTTAGAACTCACAGAACGTTCTTTAATCAAATTTTTGGTTCTGATCGGATCTACATTTACATTCATGGCTGACATCGGTCCTCGGTCGTTATCCCTGGCGGTTTTGAATTTGGGTCGTGTTGGTGGAGCTTTATCCAAATTCGCGGTTCTTGACAGATTAGCGTTTAATTCCTTCGCAGGTTGCCGCCCTCGCTGTCTTCGGTCCTCCTTCCTGGTTGTCCTGTGCTGAGTCGATTTCTTCTCCGAAAATCCTTCACCGCATCGTTGAGAAGACGCCCAAAACGTGCTGCTCCCACCTGGTTCAGATGAACTCCATCGTCCGAAAACAAATAGTCATCGTAGTAGAAATTGTCCCAGGTGTCGACGAATCTGGTACTGAATCTGGTACTGACCAGCCTGCCACTCACGCGCGGGCTAAACCCATTGTAGTTAAGCTCAATAGGCGTACTTCCTGTCCTTCCTATGATGAACTTAAAAGAGTTATCATAATAATTCATATAGATTACTGACGGCCTGTCCTTCCTCTTCACGCTGGAAAAGAGTAGAAGCATCTATATGTTACGTGTTGCCTGAATATTGGCGAGATGAAAAGTATGTAAAGTAGGGGTCCGAGGCGGCATTGTTCGCATGCGTTTGGCTGACTCTGGCTAGAGCATAGCCTCTCCCGTCTCTCCTCTACCTACACACACTACACCGCACTACACCTGCACCTCCCACTCCCACTCCCACACTTGCTTACCCCCCGAGCGACACCTACACCACCCCACCAACCCCACACTTGCTCGCAGTTATCCACAGCTATTATTATTCAGTTATACAGGGATAAAGATTACCGTTGACAGTCGATGGTTAGTTTATTATACAGTGGTGTCTCCATGAGAGCTAAAGCCACGGTGTGTGTGTTTGTGTGTGTTATTTCAAAGTTACTATTCAGTTATTATTGTCAATGATACCGTTTTCGGGAAGCACTGACTTAATTATCGCTGTTCACAAAATGCTTACAATTTACACCATATACATAATAGTAATTTCAGTTACAATTTACACTGTAATAATTATATAGTTATTTCAGTTACAATGTACACTGTATTTGTATACTTATTTGCAGTCAAAATATATACAGTATTTATATAGTAATTTAAAGTACATTTACACTGCATTTATATACTTATTTCATAAGAACATAAGAACAAATAGGCTACAAAGTGCATTAGTGGGACTAAGAACAATAGAGAGAACAATATAAAGTTAGATAGGCAAATGAACGTGATGGGTTGGGTGTGAGGGGGATCTGCTGGGTGTAGACCAATCGGCGCTCTGCAGACCCCCGTAATCTTGTTTTGACCTACGACCGTTTTGGTGAGGTCGGTCCTCATGGTGTTAGTGAGCTGATCCTATAATTAGGCCTTATAAGTGGGGTTGGGTGTTTTGTGTGGGCCAGTCGGCTTTCTGCCGACTTTTATTTTCTTATGTTCTTAACATGAAAATCTGCAGAGTGCATACCGACCCACACAAGGCAGATCCCTTTCAGTCCCAACCAATATAATTAATGTGAATATCCAAATTATGTTTGAAACTTTCCACCTTTTCTGCCAGATACTAAATAATACCACAAACTAGTTAGGCCTATATGACTGGAGACCCAGAAATATATATACTTATACTGTACATATTACGGAAGTTAACGAAATACTGTATATATTTAGAGGGTATAAGGGATGGAGGTGGGAGGTCACCTGGATGGCAAGGTCACACGTCCGAATAAGCTGGATAATCGGAGTTTTACTGATGGGAAACGAGAAGTTAATGGGCATGCTTGTGTGTGTGTGTCTGCAGTTCTCATCACTCCGGTTTCGTCTTTCGTTGCTCCGTATATTCCTTTCTCCCTGTATTTCTAACCTACTCCACTATCGGGTTCTAATGCAAGTGTACAGTCGAATAATAGATAACCACAAACAAATATGAATGAAAATATACAAAAATTGATTGTCTCTCTGTTTGAAAACATAGATGATATTCATACATCGATACATGTATGCGGAATAGTTTTCTCCTAATTGCACTTTCGTTCGAATTATCTACACGCGAAGGTCGACGTGGATGAGTGGGGGAAACAGCAAGCCGTGGTGTAGTCAGAGGCGGGCTGTACTTGTCAGCCGCGCAAACGAACACAGGCACTTCAGGAGATTTACTTCTGTCCATCACCATCGCCATAAGATGACTTATTTTTTACTTGGAATGATTGGGAGTGTTTCTAGATACCACTCTAGTAAGGGGAAGGGGTTGGGGGAGGGGGTTGACACATTTGGAGGAGTGATAGGAGGTATGAAGGGAAATGATCTCACCTAATCACATATTCCTTTGGTTTGAGTGATTTTGGGGTATTTAAAAAAAAATAATTAGGCCTTGGATCTTAAGAGTCCTGTCGCCTTCGCCCAGTAAAACCTCTTAAGAGTCTCTCCTCCTTTCTTGGGTTAACGGAAAAGTCTGATACATAATTTATATTGTTTGCATAATATAAATCAATGTTTTCTATCCATATTTGAATTTCCTTCTCAGTAGTTTTTCGTGTTCCATGTAATATTGTATACATCATCATTATTATTATTATCATTAACATTATTTGTAAAATTATTTTCTATCTATCTATCTATATGCTCAGGCCCAATCCCCGTTTTGGGGGTAGCCGACTCAAGACAGAGCAAGAACAGGGAAAACACAAAAACAACATAAAACAAAAAATAAACACAGATAAAAAACACAAACTCTCACACATCCAGGTCACCCAGGAGAAGACCCAGAGACCAGGGTTACAAAGGTCGCTCCAGCACTCCCCCGGCCCCTGACCACCCGGAGAGGTTCCGATCTCGGCAGGCAGACATGCAGCGGAGCTAAAGCCACAAGCCCTCCCACCACACTTCCAGGCACACCCTTCATATTAATCGTCTCCCCGGGCCAGGCGCCTGATGGACTATTATCTAGTCCAACTTGCGCCCGACCCCTTACTCCAAATGACCACATGTTCACTCAACTATTCACAAGCATTCTCCATTCACTCCTGTCCACCACCACTTCCCCTGCCTGATCTATAGTCATTCCTCTATCATCCAAAGCCTTTCTTACACAGTCTCTCCATCTCAATGGGGGTCTTCCTGCCCTTCTATCTCCCCTTGTACCTGACTCACATATTCTCTTTGTAAGCCTTTCATCTCCCATTCGTTCAACATGACCATACCAGCTCAGCACCCTTCTGTCTACTCTGGCTGACAAATGTTCCTGCTTATTATTTTAATTATTATTATTATTATTATTATTATTATTATCATTATTATTATTATTATTATATATATGTTTATTTATTTATTTATATATTTATGTATATTATAATTATGTATATTATGTACCGAGTACAATCTAATGTGGGACTGTGGATGAAGAGGTGCGGGAGAGGGTACAACAGGGGAAGAGGGTTGTAGGAACGCTAAAAGCAGTAACAAGAAATAGGGTGGTCAGTATGGAAGTGAAGAAGTCCTTGCATAACAGTGTGGTAGTCCCGACACTGACTTACGGAAGCGAAGCATGGACGTTGGTTGAGAGACTCAGACCAAGAGTGAGAGCAGTGGACATGAATTACTTAAGGAGTGCGTGCAGAGTTACATGGAGGGATAGACAGACTAATGAGGAAGTAAGAAGGAGGTGTGGTGTGGAGGTAGATGTGCTGGAAAGTGTGAAAAGGAACAACTTGAGATGGTTCGGCCATATGGGACGTATGGAAAGCGAGAGAATGACTAAGTGGGTGTACGAGAGCGAGGTGGAGGGACAGAGGGGGAGAGGTAGACCGAATATGAGGTGGAAGGATGGAATGAGGAAGTACATGAACGAAGGCGGTGCTGGTTGGGGGGAGGGGCGTCGACTGACTGGGGACAGAGGTGCATGGGGGCGGTTCGTTCATGGCCACCCCTTCGGGGATCACGGCATCAGGCAATAGATAGATAGATAGATACAATCTAATAAAGTCATTGCTCTTCTGAATAGTATATTTTATTGGTAACTGCTGTAATCGAATGCAAAGGATAATGGGTCTGTATAAACCAGATTGGCTTATGATTGATTCGATTTAGCCAATCCAGCACCGATATTTGTTTATGTTTACGTATTCGATGCGAGATTAATTACATTATCTGAATTGCATTTTTTGCTGAAGATATAAATGAATTACCGACTGACGCATCTTAAGCAGATTAAAAATAGTAACTATAAGTTAACTGCATGTGTTATTTAAGAATATATTCTGTAGTTTCTATATATAAATTACAAGTTTTATCATTGCAAAAAAATAGGTTATCTTCCGTAATCATCAGGTGTTTTAGTGTTTGCTAATATTTACACTTTTTTAAAAGCCGAGGAAAGCGCCATTGATGTGTTTGAAACGCCCCCATATGCAAAAAGATCACCTTCGATTCTGACATAATTTGTTATATTTACCATATACAAAAATATTTCTGCTCAATGTGCGTATATTTTACTTATATGATAAACATGTGAAAAGTGAGGACCAGAAAATAGGTGCAAACAGTAAATATCTAGTGAAAAAAGTATATTTGTGGCGGGAGGGGGTGAATGGAGGCAGGAGAGAGAGAGTGCAGCATCCTACCTCTGCAAGGGATCTGGAGGCACTGAGTTGTGTTAGTTATCTCTCTCGAATGTGATAGGGGGGAGGAGTTGTGTAGGATCGTTAGTCACCATATTTCGGGCAGATATAAGGGAGAAATGACGAATATAAGAGGAAAAATTGCAAATATTTGAGGATGGGGGAAGTGAGGGGAGAAAAGGGGGAAGGAGAGGGAGAAGGGGTAGGGGACACATGTTGGGGGGAGGAAGGAAGTACTAGAGGGTGAATATGTCACCTAATCACATGTTGCTTCCATTTGAGTGCCTGTGGAGCGTTTCTATTAATTATTATTATTATTGTTGTTTTTCTTTGTTTTTTTTTATTTTGTTATGGACTTTCTTTCATTAGGCTTATCGCATCCACTATACAGACACTTTTGTAAGGCCTATCACATTTTCCGGGTTAAGTGGGTAGTTTTTAATAATTTGGGGTCTATTTATTTGATTATTATTTTCCTCGCTAGACTCTATCAAGCCTAAAAAAACACCCTCTAGACCCCCTTTGGAGATAAATTTGTAGATTTTGTTGATATAAAAATGTCCCGGCCAAGGCTAATTCCTCCTAAATTACAGGCTCACTATCGCTTGGCAAGAAAAAAATCGACATCTAAATGGCAGGAAAGGTCTTGATATTATAAACAAATGGTATGTAAGGTCTAAACATCAACAAACAAATGGGGCAAACATAATACAATATGAAAACTAATGGGGCTAAATATGAGGGAGAGTCCGGAAATAAAATACTACCCCTTAAAAGCTGCCGGAAGAGGCGCTCCTGGGGGGGTGGGGGGGTTGAGCCCCAGAAGGCGGCTTCCCCCCCCCCCCCCCCGGGTTGAAATCCGCCTTCTGAGGCTAATCAAACACCATGAAAATATGTTTCCATTTTAACCCCTTGAGGATTATGACGCGATGTAGCAGTTTATTCTGGCTATCACTTGACGATTGTATACAGCTTAGGAAGGATTTGCGGGAGTTATAAGGGTAAAGACTATCTACATTATCCCTTTGATTCCCATGTACTCTTCTTAATCTGAAAAATTAAATCGTCTAATGAAATCCAGAAAACCGAAATGACATGCGTAAAGGGATCTTGGAAGGGTTAAATGTAGCAAGCACAATATGTTTACCATCGTGTATTCTATTCATCACACACACACACACACACACACACACACACACACACACACACGCCCACGAAGTGAACTTTCTGTGTGCGGTGCATTTAACAGATAATTCCCCCGGGGTGATACATTGCGGCGGTTTATTTATCGTTTTATTTGATGGCTGCCAGGAAATTGATGTGATGTCGTGATATCAAAATAATGATTTTTGCATATTGTTTCCCCTCAGGACGAGATTTTCCAGTAGCATGTACAGTTACTCACATAAATGTGTACATTTGGTCACATGAATGTGTACAGTTATTCACATAAATGTATACAGTTACTCACATAAATGTGTACAGTTACTCACATAAATGTGTACATTTGGTCACATAAATGTATACAGTTACTCACATAAATGTATACAGTTACTCACATAAATGTGTACATTTGGTCACATGAATGTATACAGTTACTCACATAAATGTATACAGTTACTCACATAAATGTGTACATTTGGTCACATGAATGTATACAGTTACTCACATAAATGTATACAGTTACTCACATAAATGTATACAGTTACTCATATCGATTTGCAGAGTTACTCACATAAATGTGCACAGTTAGCCACATGAATTTGCACAGTTGCCCACATAAAATTGCACAGTTGGCCACATAAATGTGTATAGATACTCAAATGGATTTGTACAGTTCGCCTCATAAATTTGCACAGTTGACCACATAAATGTGTGCAGCTGGCCGAATCAATTTGTACAGTTGGCCTCATAAATTTGCACAGTTGACCACATAAATGTGTGCAGTTGGCCGCATCAATTTGCACAGTTGGCCTCATAAATGTGTAAAGTTGGCCACATAAATGTGTGCAGTTGGCCGCATCAATTTGTACAGTTGGCCTCATAAATTTGCACAGTTGACCACATAAATGTGTGCAGTTGGCTGCATCAATTTGTACAGTTGGCTTCATAAATTTGCACAGTTGACCACATAAATGTGTGCAGCTGGCCGAATCAATTTGTACAGTTGGCCTCATAAATTTGCACAGTTGACCACATAAATGTGTGCAGTTGGCCGCATCAATTTGCACAGTTGGCCTCATAAATGTGTACAGTTGGCCACATAAATGTGTGCAGTTGGCCACATCAATTTGTACAGTTGGCCTCATAAATTTGCACAGTTAACCACATAAATGTGTGCAGTTGGACGCATCAATTTGTACAGTTGGCCTCATAAATTTGCACAGTTGACCACATCAATTTGTAAATTTGGCCACATGAATTTGTACAGTTGGCTAGATGAATTGTACAGTTGGCCTCACGAATTTGTACAGTTGGCTAGATGAAATTGTACAGTTACTCACATGGATTTGCACACAGTAGTTTATACAGTTAGCCACATGAATGTTTACAGTTGGCCACATGAATGTGTACAGTTGGCCACATTAATTTGTACAGTTGGCTAGATGAATGTGTACAGTTGGCTAGATGAATGTGTACAGTTGGCTAGATGAATTTGTACAGTTAGCCTCACGAATTTGCACAGTTAGCCACATGAATGTGTACAGTTAGCCAGATGAATTTGTACAGCTAGCTAGATGAATTTGTACAGTTTGCCGCATGAATTTGTACAGTTGGCTAGATGAATTTGTACAGTTGGCCACATTAATTTGTACAGTTGGCTAGATGAATTTGTACAGTTGGCCACACGAATTTATACAGTTGGCTAGATGAATTTGTAGTTGGCTAGATGAATGTGTACAGTTAGCCACATGAATGTTTACAGTTAGCCAGATGAATTTTACAGTTGGCCACATTAATTTGTACAGTTGGCTAGATGAATTTGTACAGATAGCCACATTAATTTGTACAGTTGGCCACAGTAAATTGCATACACTCTATGATTTTATGTATGGAAGTATAATTTGTGTAATGAACTTACAAGAATGCTTCGCTATCAAACTTTTAATTGACCATAACTGTTTTTGTATTACCATTTTAAGTTACAATTTAGGCATACTATTTTTCCTCTCATGCACAAAATCACTGAATATATATGTGGCAAACTAAACATATTCCAGGATTTTATGAACGCAATCAAAATTAGTATATTGAATTAGAAGTGTATTTGTGTATGCAATAGTTAGTAAATCCGATCAATTAACGGTTCTATAGCATTTTTGTTCTTGTAAGTCAGCCACACTATTTTTACTTCTATACATGTATTGAGAGCCTATACAAAATCATGTGGAAAACGGCACAGTGAAAATCAACAGTTCGTTGGAAACCTTGATGATGTGTGTGAAATCTAGAGAAATGGGCAATATTTTGACACTTCTACGACGTGCAACAAATAGCACTGTACCCTGTTCCAAATAATTACTCCATTACTCTGGATAATTTACCTCTATATCGCACAAACAACTAGAGCAATTGAACTATAATTTCTACCATTTGGGAAGGGTTAACCAGGGAATAGGTGTGGACATTTACAGCTGATTTGCTCTAGCCCTTTTTGAGTTACAGAGGTTAGGGTTCACGATTTCTGGACTACCTGCTTGGAACAGGGAATAGGCACAGGTCATTAGAAACACATGAGGACTGTCACGGATAAATGCGTAATAGATTTAAACTACACAATTTATATGTAACCTTGTCTGCAAAATATTTATTTTGTCTGTACCTCAAATTTCATATATAACTGTAAAATGATTCTCCTGTAACCATTATGAAGGTGAGAGGGTTAATGCGGGCCAACATACGGTAATAGGCACAATACTATACTATCTTCATTCTTAGGCAACTGCAGGAGAGGTGCTTAGAGAAAAACAGGGAGCTATACCTAGACTTTGTAGACCTAGAGAAGGCCTTTGACAGGTACCCAGAGAAGTTGTACAGTGGGTCATGAGAAAACATAAAATAGAGGAATGATTGGTGCTTGCGGTAACGAAATTGAATGAGGGGTCGTGGGCAGCAGATAGAGTAAATGGAGGATTGAGCGAACATTTCCCAGTGAAAGTCGGTGTTCATGAAGCCAGCGGCTGTTTGTCTTGGTCCTAGAGGCACTGCCAAGGGACTTTAGAACAGGACAAATTGGAGTTGTTATATGCAGATGACCTATGTCCTTATCACATATAGTGTACACAAATCAGAGGGAAAGTTTAATAGATGGAAGGAGGGTATTGAAAACTGGGGATTAAGAGATAATATAGGTAAGACAAAGGTCTTGCTCAGTGGAGTAAGGCACGAAACTATGGAAAGAAGTGGAGATTTTCCATGTGCAGTTTATGCGAAAGGGGTGGGAGGTAACTATTCAATGTTTCCTCAGTAATGATTGGGTGCACAAGAGGTGTAGTGGGGTGAGAAGACCTTTGACGAGGAGCACAGACTTTGAATGTGCAGTGTGGAAGGGAGAACTTGTGTTGAATGACTCACCTGATAGTATCAATCTTGGCAGTGTAACGCTGGAGTGTGTGAACAAATTAT
Organism: Paralithodes platypus; assembly: GCA_032716605.1. Taxonomy (NCBI): domain Eukaryota; kingdom Metazoa; phylum Arthropoda; class Malacostraca; order Decapoda; family Lithodidae; genus Paralithodes; species Paralithodes platypus. Next base: position 24,920,442 of record CM064510.1, read on the forward strand.
GCTTCTTGGGAGATACAGTTTCTGCTGGAGGTGGTGCTAAAGCTGCCTCCATTGCCAGAGTCAGAAACGGCTGGGAAAAGTTCAGAGATCTGTTGCTTCTCCTGACCATGAGAGGTCTCCCACTTCACCTGAAAGGTAAGGTGTATGCCTTGTGTTTTAGAAGTGTAATGACATATGTCTTGGAATTGTGGCCAGTTAAAATGGAAGATATTAATTGAGTGGAACAGAATGAAAAGATAATGGAGATGGATAAGTGTGGTAAACCCCAGGGATGTGGTAGCAAGTAAAGAACTAAGGAGGTGTCTTGGCATTAGAAGTATCAGTGAGGTGATGCGTACGAGTAGGTTGGGTTGGTTTGGACATCTGGAGAGAATGGGTGATCAAAACTGGGTGAGAAAATACCGAACTATGAACATGGGGGGAACTACGCATAGGGGTAGACCTAGAGAGACATTGGATCGGATACTTCGTTCCGATCTAAATATAAGAAACCTAACGATAGAGGCAGCTCAGAACAGGGCCACCAGGAATGCCGTCATTTAGGACGTAAGACTGCAACCAAACTCTCTCTGGACGAAGGTTTATACTTGTATGTTTGTATGTATGTATGCAGAGGGAGGAAGGTAAACTTGGCTGACAAAGAACAACCAAAGTATTTGTGATTACAAATTAAAACAAACCCAATATAAAAGTTAAATACAGTAAAATATACAGGTGAGCCGACAGAAAAATTGACAGGTGAAACTCATGAAAGAAAACAAAAAGTATATTTAGAAAATAATCGGCCGAAATACGAACAATTCAAAAACATTTATACACAAGAACTATAAAGCAAAAGGGTAAATGGCCTAGAGTGTTACAGACAAACAGAGGGAGAAAGGGTAAACTAAAAATAATACAAACAATATAAGAACAATTGACAAACTAAATACCCATAACAGAGAGCTAATGAAATGAGAAGGGTGAGAGAGTGCTGCAGTCAAACTCTCTTAGCACATAATTAATAGAATACATAGTCAACGATATAGCGTAATCTACCTGGATCCTTACCTGGAGGGGGTGTATTGAGAGAGAGAGAGAGAGACAGACAGACAGACAGAGACAGAGAACGAGAGAGAGAATTGCCGGATCCTCTTAAATTGCAGGGTGGATATCACTCTCCAGGAGATAATCGACACCTTGATGGCACGAAAGTCTTAAAATTGAAGACAAAAATAATGTAGGTCTTAAAATCACCAAACTACTGGGGCGAACGTCTTAAGTCTCAAAACTAATGGGGCTAAACATGAGGGAGAAGAGGATGATCAGAGGCACACATTTCATTGACCCTTTAGTATCGGAATGAAGTAAACCCATTCAGTACAGGTGACGTCTTTTATATTTTATTTCAGCTACATTTAGACGATTTTATGAAGCTCGGGAAGGATTATGGTTGCTAAAGGGATTCATTGAGATAGTCTGTAGCTCTTTAACCCTTAATTGGCGGCGCGCAACTTATGTCGTGTGAAATAAATATGGACTATGTGGCGGTTCACAGCTTATGTCGAGCGCCATTTTCACCACGTAATGTTGCTGAGAGAGAGAGCTGAGCAGTGTGAGGAGCGTAGCAACCCTAGGACCGTCCCCCACCACCGCGGTGGACCAACTGAACTGTATTCTAACTTCCTCCCCCTCTTCTCACTCGCTACACAGGGAATTATGTAGGGAAATTACCTAATTACAGGGTTTTTGCACTCGTGTTGCACGATCGTTGCAAGAGAACCAGTGGTCGTACAAGGATGGTTCGGATGTCATTGGAAAGCTCTGTTTACGCCCTTTCAGGGATAGATACTTGTTTTACGCTCTGGGTCTTATTTAAACATGAAAATGATCACGTAAACAACCCTATTTAGGGTTAAAAAAAAACGCTGGGCGCTACGGTCAAATAGACCGCCTAGCCCGCCAATAAGGTATTAATTGGTAGACGTCCTTCTTAAGCTGATTAAAATCGTCTAATAATCGCCAGAATATAAATAAAAGGATGTCACCGGTACTGAAGGGGTTACAGATGTAAAATTTAAATTTACCTTCTGACTTCATCAAGCCTTTCTTATCTGAGTAATTCGTCTAATACTAGCTAAAGATAAAGAGAAAGAGAAATGCTGATAACGACAGAGATGGGCTGGTCTATTGGCGATGGGCTGGTCTATCAGAGTGAGACCTGAGCGATCTCTGCCATACCCATAGCTTACTCTGACTGTTCCTTTTACTTATATATTTTCTAGATCTCAAGTGACGGCGTCTCTTCCGTGGATTGACCTCCCAATCTACCAAGATTGGAAGCTAAAGCGTCACATTATTCCTTTGCCTCTCAACTTTCTCTTCATAATTGCTGAGGGGCACAGGGCCCTGGGTGGGGCTTTGGCTTCCCGGGCGTTTACGCACCCTCTCAGCTCCCCGCCATGGAGTGGCTTCGGTCACCCAGGCTTTATTGTGGTCGGCAGGGAGGGTTCTGTGGGGGCGCTCGTTTATGGCCTTGGCCTTACTCGGGGCCTTGGGGCTGTTCGGCCAGGCAGCTTGGGGAACAACAACAACAACAACGACAGAGATAATCGTAAACTGAAAAAAATTGTCCCTTGTGGATGAAGCCTCGTTTTGACAGTTTATTCTGGCTATCTTTAGACGATTTCATACAGCTTGGAAAGGATCTGTCGGAATGAAAAATATAAAGACTTTCAATTTACCGTTTGACTTCCATATACCCTTCCTAAATTTAATAACATTCGTCTCATAATAGCCAGCTAAAAAAAATGCGTCGCCGTATCTTGAAAAGGTTAAGTAAAAGCGTCATATAATAACAGATAGAGAGATAGATAGATTGGAAAGTAAACATAACAAAAATGCCATACCGTATCTTGAAGGAGTTATAGGCTAAATCGAAGCGTCATACCAAATATACAGCTTGGAGAGTAAAGCATAGTTCACACATTCATAGAACACTTATCTTCTGATCTAACTACTATTTCCAATTGGGGAAGAGAAAACCTTGTTGCCTTTAATGCTTCCAAAATCCAATTTCTCTATCTATCTACACGTCCGGAACTCCCAGTGGACTATCCCTTATTCTTCAACAATACAAAAATTAATCCTTCATCTTATCTCAATATTCTTGGTGTCTCTTTTCTTCTGCTCTTACTTGGAAGGACCACATTACCAGTTTTGCTAAGGCAGCCTCTCAAACGCTGGGTGTGCCCAACCGCCTCATGGGGTTCTTTACCCCTGCACAGCCTCTTGCTCTGTACAGGGGCACAGTGCGTCCTTGTATTGAGTGTTGTTCGCATGTGTGATGAGGATCCTCTCACACCGCACTCTTAGACAAAGTAGAAAGGAAGTATTTTGTATAATTAATTCCCGCCCACTCACCAACTCTCTGCAAACTCTCTCTCTTCGCTGCAATGTTGCATCTCTCTCGCTATTCTATCGCTACTACAATAATCAGTGCCCCTCAGAGCTCTCCCAGTGTATATCACCTCCTCTATGTACGGTACGTGGTACCCGTCTTGCAACACAATCCCACCATACTCTGTGCAACTCTCCAACCCAAGAGTGAAACGTTACTCTGTCTTTCTTCTATTCAACAGCTGAGCTCTGGGACTCTCTCCCAAAATCAGTCTTTCCCTCCTCCTATGACTTAAATTGCTTCAAACTCCGTGTGTACAGGCATTTTGGCTCGAACGTCCCTTGATTTTTGCCCTGTCACTCTTTCAACTATGAGGGAGGCACTTGCTACAGGCAGTTCTGCATTTTGTCTTCCTCACTCACATAGAAAAAACAAAACAAAAATGCGATTGTGAGCCAGAGTTACCCCGAGTGTGTTAACCTGTGGTACGACACAAGTCACAACGAGTTACGGGCAGTTTTCGGCCACATGGAATTGTCCTTGAGTTTCCGCGAGTATTCACAAGTCTTTCACGAGTAGCTTACAATTCAGTACGAGTCACTATGAGCCACGAGTCACTATGAGTTACTACGAGTCACAACGAGTCACTGAGAGTCACTGAGAGTTGTCGAACTTGCGTTCAAAATTTTATGCAGAGGTGAAATTTGACCAGACCAGCCCGAGTCACCACGGGATGTCCGCGAGTTCCACACGAGTCGCCTGAGTCACCACGAGTCACCTAACATTTCCCAGAATCGTTACGCGAGTTCCCAAAAATGCGGACTCGTGGCAACTCGGGCTCACACTCGTAAATGTGTGAACTAGGCTTAAACAGAAAAGAAGCACGCCTTAATTTGTACCTTGAGAGGGTTAAGTACAGGCGTCATAACAGATTGATAGTTTGGAAAATAAACAAAATAAATGTGTCATCGTATCTTAAAGGAGTTGAGAGGGAGTTAGTTGTTTTTTCTGGTCGTCCTTCTTCCTCATGTATAGCCCAAATAGTTTTCAGGTTATAAGACTTTCGGCCCATTAATTTGGCACCGGTAATGAACAATATAGCTTGAAAAATAACGTTGCCTTTAGAAATGAAGGTGTTAATCCGTGTACTCTCTATAAACAATGCTCATTCCCACAGTATTCGTTCGGTATCAGGAGATATGTAAGGAAAGAATGGTTTAAAGAATACCACCTTAAGACCTTTTGCCCAATTCCTTTGTCCATATTAAAACTTTTCGTGTCATGTAGGTGTCGATTTGTTCCTGGTTAGCGATAGCGAGCCTGCAATTAAAGAGGGACCGGCCTTTGGCCGGCCCATATTTCTACCGAAAATGTACAAATATATCTAAAAGGGGGATCTTGGGGATATTTGTTTTAAGTTTGATGGAGGTCTCGGGAAGAAACACAAATAATACATAAATAAAAACATCGGCCAAAAACAAACACTTCCCCCTTAATTTAAGTAGTAGCGTCATAACAGATAGATCGTTTTGAAAGAAAGAGGTTACTATTAAGGCAGGTGCCCCGTGAGTGATGGAAGCCGTTAAGACAATGACTAAGGCAAGGAGAAGTGATTAGGGACCAGGAAGATGATATTAGAGGCCATGTTACCCGGAATACAAGGCTATTTACCACCAGGCAAAGGAGGGCAGCAGGGAACTCAAACATAAATCTGGGTTGAAAAGCATGATGACTTTGTGATAGCTGTTATTTATTTATTTTTATGTTTTTTTTTAGTTTTAGGCATGTCGTTAGTTGGCAGGACGTAGTCTTTTCCAAGATATTAGTTAATAGTAACTACTATATAGCGTTAGAAGTATACAATAAGGTGCGCAGTGTGATGAGTAAATATGGGAGTATGAATGATGAAGTGCGGGAGAGGGTACAATAGGGGAAGAGAGTTGTAGGAGCGCTGAAAGTAGTGACAGGGAATGGTTTGGTGAGCATGGAAATATATAAGTCATTGCATGATTGGGTGGTTATCCCAACATTCACGTATGGGAGTGAAGCATAAACGTTGTTGGAGAGACAAATCAGGAGTGAGAAGGGTGGAAATTAGTTTCTTGAGAAGTGTGTGTGGAGAGAGCATGGAGAGCAGGGAGAGATAGACAGACGCATCAGGAAGTATGAGAGTGTTGTGGTTTGGATGTAGATGTTGTGGAGAGTGTGTAAACACCTTGAGCTGGTGCGGTCATGTGGAACGTATGGGGAGCAAGAGAATGACTAAGAGAATGTTCGAGAGTGAGGTGGAAGGTCAGAGAGCAAAATGCAGACCGAGAGCGAGGTGGAAGGATGGAGTGAAGAGGTATATAAGTGAAAGTGGTATTGGATGGGAGCAGGGGTGCCCGTTGACAGAGGTTTATGCAGGAGATTCATTCGTGGTCACCCCCTCGGGGATCGTGACGTCTGGCAATAGATAGATATGTAAATACTCATTTACAGTTCAGACTATAAGAAGGTATACAGTATATCGAGGTAAAGATGCTAATGAAAGAAAATGGAAGTGGAGAATAGGAGACAGGAATAACTGTAGTAGGGATAAGGTAGTAGTAGGGAGAGAGGAAAATACCAAAAGAGGGATTTAAGGTTAGGTGGGAGATGGAGAGGTACCAACAGAGGGAGGGAGGGAGGGAGGGTTATAAGAGTAGTTGGGAGAGGGAGAGGTACCAACAGAGGGAGGAAGGGAGGGATATAAGAGTAGTTGGGAGAGGGAGAGGTACCAACAGAGGGAGGGATGGAGGGATATAAGAGTAGTTGGGAGAGGGAGATGTACCAACAGATGGAGGGAGGGAGGGAGGGATATAAGAGTAGGTGGGAGAGTGAGAGGTACCAACAGAGGGAGGAAGGGATATAAGAGTAGTTGGGAGAGGGAGAGCTACCAACAGAGGGAGGGAGGGATGGATATAAGAGTAGTTGGGAGAGGGAGAGGTACCAACAGAGGGAGGGAGGGAGGGATATATGAGTAGTTGGGAGAGGGAGAGGTACCAACAGAGGGAGGGAGGGAGGGATATAAGAGTAGTTGGGAGAGGGAGAGGTACCAACAGATGGAGGGAGGGAGGGAGGGATATAAGAGTAGGTGGGAGACGGAGAGGTACCAACAGAGGGAGGAAGGGATATAAGAGTAGTTGGGAGAGGGAGAGTTACCAACAGAGGGAGGGAGGGAGGGATATAAGAGTAGTTGGAAGAGGGAGAGGTACCAACAGAATGAGGGAGGGAGGGATATATGAGTAGTTGGGAGAGGGAGAGGTACCAACAGAGGGAGGGAGGGAGGGATCTAAAAGTAGGTGGCAGAGGGAGAGAGGGAGGGATATAAGAGTAGTTGGGAGAGGGAGAGGTACCAACAGAGGGAGGGAGGGAGGGATATAAGAGTAGTTGGGAGAGGGAGAGGTACCAACAGAGGGAGAGAGGGAGGGATATAAGAGTAGTTGGGAGAGGGAGAGGTACCAACAGAGGGAGGGAGGGAGGGGTATAAGAGTAGGTGGGAGAGTGGGAGGTACCAACAGAGGGAGGGAGGGAGGGATATAAGAGTAGTTGGGAGAGGGAGAGGTACCAACAGAGGGAGGGAGGGAGGGATATGAGAGTAGTTGGGAGAGGGAGAGGTACCAACAGAGGGAGGGAGGGATGGATATAAGAGTAGTTGGAAGAGGGAGAGGTACCAAAAGAGGGAGGGAGGGAGGGATATAAGAGTAGTTGGGAGAGGGAGAGGTGCCAATAGAGGCAGGGAGGGTTATAAGAGTAGGTGGGAGAGGGTGCAGTCTGGGACTATGCCTGATCAGAGGAAGCTAGCCAACGTAACACCGATATTCAAAAAAGGCAGCAAATCCCTACCCAGTAACTATCGTCCAATTAGCTTAACCTCAATTGTATGTAAAATGTTAGAAACGGTCATAAGAGACAGACTCGTAAATCACTTAGAGGCAAATAACTTAGTTAAAGATACTCAACACGGCTTTCGTAAAAAACGTTCCTGTTTAACAAACCTCTTAGACTTCTTCCACGATATCCTTAACCTCTACGATGAGAGTAAAGCTGTAGATATTATATACCTTGATTTTCAAAAGGCCTTTGACAAAGTTCCCCACAAACGTTTACTGCTAAAACTAAAAGCGCATGGAATACAAGACGGTGTGTTGAAATGGATAGAAAATTGGCTCAGCGACAGAAAGCAAAGTAGTCATAAACGGTAAGGCATCTAAATGGACCAATGTAAGTAGCGGGGTACCCCAGGGATCGGTACTAGGACCAATTCTCTTTATAATTTACATCAACGACATAGATGAGGGTCTCATCTGTACAATCTCAACATTTGCTGACGATACAAAAATTGCAAATAGCGTACTCTCAAAAGAACAAGTTGACGATATGCAACACAATCTAGATAAATTGTCATGTTGGGCCCAAATTTGGCAAATGAGTTTCAATGCGGATAAATGTAAAGTACTACATATCGGATACCTAAATGAGAAAGCAAGCTATTCGATGAATGGCACTCAGCTTAAGAATGTAAACAGAGAAACCGATCTGGGGGTAACAATATCGAGTAACCTAAAACGGGGTCAACAATGTTCAGAAGTTGTAAGGAGGGAAAAAAAAAAAATGGGTTTTATAGCAGTCATTTGAGCATAAATCCAAAGAAGTTATCCTAACCTTACAATTCCTTAGTCCGCCCTCTTCTGGAATACTGCGTTCAATCCTGGTGCCCTTATTGCCAAAAAGATATAAACAAGGTAGAACGAGTTCAACGTAGAGTTACCAAAATGATACCTAGCCTAAAGAACAAACCATACGAAGAGCGTCTTAGAGAATTAAATCTATTTCCTTTAACCCAGCGCAGATTAAGAGGTGACTTAATTCAAGTGTTCAAAATCATCAAAGGCATCGACAATATGAACTGTAGTAAGTACTTCACTATCGACCAATCTAATTACACGCGGGGAAACGGTTTCAAAATTATTGGAAAATCTTTTAACTCACACGTATCTAAGAATTTCTTCTTCAATCGAGTTGTCAACTTGTGGAATGGGCTTCCCCGAGACGTTATAGACTGCAGCACCGTTGATTCATTTAAATTCCGCTTAGACAAATATCTTGCATCAAACCCGCGACTGACTGCGTTTGTAAATGAATAACTTTATTTTATCCCCCCCTCAGTTACTAACCCATCTGTCCACTACTAACTTCCTAATCCTGCCACGGACATTAGTTCTAGGGCAGTAGTTCCCTTTCCAATGTTCCCTTACCCACTCTAAACCACTGTTTGGACACTTGATCCTCAGTGTTTTGGAGGACAAGCAGCCTAGAAGGGTCACTAGAACTGTTGTTGCTTGATTTCCTTTGTACTCCTTTGTACCAACAGAGGGAGGGAGGGATGGATATAAGAGTAGTTGGGAGAGGGAGAGGTACCAACAGAGGGAGGGAGGGTTAAAAGAGTAGTTGGGAGAGGGAGAGGTACCAACAGAGGGAGTGAGGGAGGGAGGGTTATAAAAGTAGTTGGGAGAGGGAGAGTTACCAACAGAGGGAGGGAGGGAGGGATATAAGAGTAGTTGAGAGAGGGAGAGGTACCAACAGAGGAAGGGAGGGTTATAAGAGTAGGTGGGAGAGGGAGAGGTACCAACAGAGGAAGGGAGGGAGGGTTATAAGAGTAGTTGGGAGAGGGAGAGGTACCAACAGAGGGAGGGAGGGATATAAGAGTAGTTGGGAGAGGGAGAGGTACCAACAGAGGGAGGGAGGGATGGATATAAGAGTAGTTGGGAGAGGGAGAGGTACCAACAGAGGGAGGGAGGGATTTAAGAGTAGTTGGGAGAGGGAGAGGTACCAACAGAGGGAGGGAGGGAGGGATTTAAGAGTAGTTGGGAGAGGGAGAGGTACCAACAGAGGAGTACAAAGGAGTACAAAGGAAATCAAACAACAATAGGTCTAGTGACCCTTCTAGGCTGCTTGTCCTCCAAAACACTGAGGACCAAGTGTCCAAACAGTGGTTTAGAGTGGGTAAGGGAACATTGGAAAGGGAAATACTGCCCTGGAACTAATGTCCATGGCAGGATTAGGAAGTTAGTAAGGGGCAGAGGGGCTAGTAACTGAAGGGGGGATAAAATAAAGTTATTCATTTACAAACACAGTCAGTCGCGGGTTTGATGCAAGATATTTGTCTAGCCGAAGTTTAAAAGAATCAACGGTGCTGCAGTCTATAACGTCTCGGGGAAGCCCATTCCACAAGTTGACAACTCGATTGAAGAAGAAATTCTTAGATTCGTGAGAGTTAAAAGTATTACCAATAATTTTGCAACCGTTTCTCCCCGTATAATTAGATTGGTCGATTGTGAAGTACTTACTACAGTTCATATTGTCGATGCCTTTGATGATTTTGAACACTTGAATTAAGTCGCCCCTTAATCTGCGTTGGGTTAAAGGAAATAGATTTAATTCTCTAAGACGCTCCTCGTATGGTTTGTTCTTTAGGCTAGGTATAATTTTGGTATCTCTACGTTGAACTCGTTCTAGCTTGTCTATATCTTTTTGGTAATAAGGGAACCAGCATTGAACGCAATATTCCGGAAGAGGACGGACTAAGGAATTGTAAAGAGTTAGGTTAACTTCTTTGGATTTATGCTCAAATGACCTTCCTATAGGGAGGGTTATAATAGTAGTTGGGAGAGGGAGAGGTACCAACAGAGGGAGGGAGGGAGGGATATAAGAGTAGTTGGGAGAGGGAGAGGTACCAACAGAGGGAGGGAATGATATAAGAGTAGGTGGGAGAGGGAGAGGTACCAACAGAGAGAGGGAGGGAGGGATATAAGAGTAGTTGGGAGAGGGAGAGGTACCAACAGAGGGAGGGAGGGAGGGATATAAGAGTAGTTGGGAGAGGGAGGGATATAAGAGTAGTTGGGAGAGGGAGAGGTACCAACAGAGGGAGGGAGGGTTATAAGAGTAGTTGAGAGAGGGAGAGGTACCAACAGAGGGAGGGAGGGAGGGATATAAGAGAAGTTGGGAGAGGGAGAGGTACCAACAGAGGGAGGGAGGGATGGATGGATATAAGAGTAGTTGGGAGAGGGAGAGGTACCAACAGAGGGAGGGAGGGAGGGATTTAACACCTTACGAGCGGCCTATGCGGTTTATTATATGTACCGCACAGCGGGGTGTTTTTAGCCAAAATAGGGCTGTTTACGTGATCATTTTCATGCCTAAATAAGACCCAGAACGTAAAACAAGTACCTATCCCTGAAAGGGCATAAACAGAGCTTTCGAATGACACCATAACGATCCTTGTATGATGGATAGTTTTCTTGCAATAACCGTGCAACGCGAGTGCAAAAAGCAGGTAATTCGGTAGTTTCGGTACATAATTGAGTATGTAGCGAGTGAGAGAGGGAGGAGGGAGCTGAGATTTGTGTCAGTAGGTTCGCCGCGGTGGTCTGGAGCAGTCATACGCTCGCTAGTCTCCTGCCACCACTTGTCTCTCTCTCTCAGCCACATTACGTGCTGAAATTGCCACTCGACCTATGTCGAGCGCCGCCACATAGTCCAGCTTTTTTTAACTCGACTTATGTTGCTCGCCGCTAATTAAGGGTTAAGAGTAGTTGGGAGAGGGAGAGGTACCAACAGAGGAGTACAAAGGAGTACAAAGGAAATCAAACAACAATAGGTCTAGTGACCCTTCTAGGCTGCTTGTCCTCCAAAACACTGAGGACCAAGTGTCCAAACAGTGGTTTAGAGTGGGTAAGGGAACATTGGAAAGGGAATTACTGCCCTGGAACTAATGTCCATGGCAGGATTAGGAAGTTAGTAAGGGGCAGATGGGTTAGTAACTGAAGGGGTGATAAAATAAAGTTATTCATTTACAAACACAGTCAGTCGCGGGTTTGATGCAAGATATATGTCTAGCCGAAGTTTAAAAGAATCAACGGTGCTGCAGTCTATAACGTCTCGGGGAAGCCCATTCCACAATTTGACAACTCGATTGAAGAAGAAATTCTTAGATTCGTGAGAGTTAAAAGTATTACCAATAATTTTGCAACCGTTTCTCCCCGTATAATTAGATTGGTCGATTGTCAAGTACTTACTACAGTTCATATTGTCGATGCCTTTGATGATTTTGAACACTTGAATTAAGTCGCCCCTTAATCTGCGTGGGGTTAAAGGAAATAGATTTAATTATCTAAGACGCTCCTCGTATGGTTTGTTCTTTAGGCTAGGTATAATTTTGGTATCTCTACGTTGAACTCGTTCTAGCTTGTCTATATCTTTTTGGTAATAAGGGAACCAGCATTGAACGCAATATTCCGGAAGAGGGCGGACTAAGGAATTGTAAAGAGTTAGGTTAACTTCTTTGGATTTATGCTCAAATGACCTGCCTATAGGGAGGGTTATAATAGTAGTTGGGAGAGGGAGAGGTACCAACAGAGGGAGGGAGGGAGGGATATAAGAGTAGTTGGGAGAGGGAGAGGTACCAACAGAGGGAGGGAGGGAGGGATGGATATAAGAGTAGGTGGGAGAGGGAGAGGTACCAACAGAGAGAGGGAGGGAGGGATATAAGAGTAGTTGGGAGAGGGAGAGGTACCAACAGAGGGAGGGATATAAGAGTAGTTGGGAGAGGGAGAGGTACCAACAGAGGGAGGGAGGGAGGGATATAAGAGTAGTTGGGAGAGGGAGAGGTACCAACAGAGGGAGGGAGGGATATAAGAGTAGGTGGGAGAGGGAGAGGTACCAACAGAGGGAGGGATATAAGAGTAGTTGGGAGAGGGAGAGGTACCAACAGAGGGAGGGAGGGATGTAAGACTAGTTGGGAGAGGGAGAAGTACCAACAGAGGGAGGGAGGGAGGGATATATGAGTAGTTGGGATAGGGAGAGGTACCAACAGAGGGAGGGAGGGAGGGATCTAAGAGTAGGTGGGAGAGGGAGACGTACCAACAGAGGGAGGGAGGGAGGGAGGGATATAAGAGTAGGTGGGAGAGGGAGAGGTACCAACAGAGGGAGGGAGGGAGGGATATAAGAGTAGTTGGGAGAGGGAGAGGTACCAACAGAAGAGGGATATAAGAGTAGTTGGGAGAGGGAGAGGTACCAACAGAGGAGGGATATAAGGGTAGTTGGGAGAGGGAGAGGTACCAACAGAAGGAGGATTATAAGAGTAGTTGGGAGAGGGAATGGTACCAACAGAAGGAGGATTATAAGTGTAGTTGGAGAGGGACAGGTACCAACAGAGGGAGGGAGGGAGGGATATAAGAGTAGTTGGGAAAGGGGGTGAAGGGTTCCAAAAGAGGGAGGGAGGGAAATTTGTATTAATATGTTTCTCTATGTGAGTGAGGGAGACAAATGGCAGAACTGCCTGTAGTGAGTACCTCCCCCAGAGTTGAAAGAGTGACAGGGCCAAAATCAAGGGACGTTCGAGCCAAAATGCCTGGCCACACGGAGTTTGAAGCAATTTAAGTCATAGAATGAGGGAAAGGTGGATTCAGGAAAAGAGTTCCAGAGCTCTGCTGTTGAATAGAAGAAAGACTGAGAGTAACGTTTCGCTCTTGGGTTGGAAACTTGCACAGAGTAGGGTTGGGATTGTGTCGCAAGTCGGATACCATGTACCTTAAGAAGAAGAGGTGGTATACACTGGGACAGCTCTGAGGAACACTGATTATTGTAGTAGCGAAAGAATAGCGATAGAGATGCAACATTGCGGCGAAGAGAGATAGATTGCAGAGAGTTGGTGAGTGGACGGGAGTTAATGATACGAGAGGCCTTCCTTTCTAATTTGTCTAGGAGTGCAGTGTGAGAGGATCCTCCCCACACATGTGAACAATACTCAATGCAAGGACGCACTGTGCCCCTGTACAGAGCAAGAAGCTGTGCAGCGGTAAAGAACCCCTTGAGGCGGTTGAGTACACCCAGCTTCTGGGAGGATGTTTTAGCAAGACTGGCAATATGGTCCTTCCAAGTGAGAGCTGATAAAAAAAAGAGACACCAAGAATGTTGAGAGAAGATGAAGGATTGATTTTTGTATGTTTATGTATTTGTTTTTCTCTTGGTAGTTAAATTATCAGATACTCCCCCCAGCACTCCACTGCCTGATTGGTCCCCTTCAAAGTATTCCTCTCTTTCTCTTTCTCCACTCATCCTCTCTCATCCAAACACAATCAGAAGCACAAATACGCCCCTGCAAACACACACACACATGCATACACACACACACACACACACACCACAATGCATGTACAAATCAAAGCCAACAGATCAATCATGGTTTAGCTTCCGCTGCCGGGAAGCCTAAGACTCTAGGACAGTGTTTGGACTCGCTGTCGGAAAAGTCCCACCAGACAAAACAAAAGGCTCCATCAACAAACATGCCAGAAAATGAAGGATACACAAAGGTGGACTATCAGGCAGTGGGAATCCGACCTCAAGAGGAAGCCAAGATCTGGAAACATTGGATCTAAACAGTTGTGGTCTATGATAAAGGATCGCCGAGGATGTTGCCTGGATGACTCTATTCCTCCACTGAATTGTCCAAATGGATCTGTTGCCACATCAAACTTTGAAAAAGCTGAACTACTGGCCTCTCACATTGCAAGCAAAATGCAAGTGCCTAACCCTCAAAAGCAGCCTCCAATGCTTCCTAAGAAAACAAACCACGTTATACAGTCCACTAAAGTGAGTGATGAAGAGGTGTACTGTATAAAGCACGCAATTCTTTGGACACTGACAAAGTCTTAGGTCCCGACAAAATTAGGCCAAGAGTCATTCGTAAGTGTGTAATGAAACGGACTCCACCTATCACCTCCATATTTAAACCCTAAATCACTCACAGCAAATGGTCTTCTTCCTGAAAAATGGTTTATGTTGTACCCATTCACAAGAAGAAGAGCAAATCTGACATATTGACACCTGCCTGGGATGTAACACAGCACCCCATACCATTAAACACATCATAGAAGACTGCATTTCACACAACCACATACACCAACAACACAATCTACACTCAATGAGAGCTCTGTGGGAAAGACCGATCGTGGCCATGGCCTTCCTCAGGGACTCGGGGCTGTTCGGCCAGGCAGCTTAGGGAACAACAACAACAGACCAATTTCCCTGCTTTTAGTGATTGTTAAGGTACTGGAGACCATACTCTCCATTACTCTTTATTACTTTCATTGATTTCATTAGTTATGTTTAATTATAAATTAATTGGTGGGTTGGTGAAAACCAATATGAAAATATCACTGAATCTTTGCCAAATATATGCCTCATAATGGCATGCAATATGGATTCCCTAGGGGAAGATCAGCTGCCGACCTCCTACTGAATATCTCCACCAAATGGAACCAGGAGCGCATTCAGTCTACCCAAACACACAAACGGGATAGCTCTACTGAACGTGATCGCCTCTGATTCGACGAATCACGTTCGTGATTGTTTGCAATCAGACGGCGATCACGCTAATAACGCCCCTTTCCCACTGATGCGACTTCTCACGATTTTCATCTCCGACACCAATAAATTGGCACATTCGTGACATGTCGCAACAAAATCTTAAACCCTCGCATGATAATCGTTTGACTCGCAAGGCCTCGCAAGGGCCCTCGCGGGTCATCGCAAATGTTCGGACTGTTCAAATTTTTTGGACGAGGACTCACGAGGGTTCGTAGCCCTCGCAAGCATCGTCGAACATCGCAGAGGGATCTGCGAGGCCCTATGAGATCATCGGCGACATCGGCGAGACATCGCGGAGGGTTTCGCACAAAAAGACCTTTGCAACGCTGCACGGTGGCTCGCCGATGCTCTCAGATGTTCTGCTCTCCAATGCTCTCAGATGTTCTGAGAACATCGACGATGCCAAAGAGCACCTTCGGCGAGGTGGGTAAAAAAAAATGATTAGGCCTATAGTGAACCTGTCAACCCTTTTTTCAATGCACCTCTCTTGGGGGGGTTGACCTGTTTTGTTTTCTCTTTCTCTCCTTTTCTCTCTTTCTCTGGTTTGTATCCATTCAGCCCCATTCAGCCAACTGTTTAAAGACGTTTGTCCTCATCCAAGTATCGATATCTTCCCGGCAAGCGATAGCGAACCAGCATTATATGGAGAAATCTGGCTTCGCCGGAGATATTTTTCTATCGAAAAATGTACAAATTTAGCTTGCTCTCAAAAAATATATATATATATATGTTGGCTCGCTACCGCTCACCAGGAAAATATTGAAACCTGGATGGGGGTAATTAAACGTCCTAAAACAGTAGGCTGAACGGAGCCGAACGGATATAGTGGGGCAGATAACTGGAATAATCGTTCATTTCTGGAAACAAGCACCAAAATTGGCACACATACTCCTTGGGGATTGCTCTTTTGATAAAACCTGTTAGCCACCTAAAAATTCAAGATGGCGGCCATTTTTCAAGATGGCCACCATTGAATATACAGAAACATTGCTATTTCGCAATAAAATCGCAAAGACTTGTCCTATTTGAATGATCTTGGTGTCAAATCATACATTTTTCACTATGTAGAATCCGAATTTGGAACCATGGACTTACTCACTAGCTTCCTTGTACAATAATAGCAGTCCCGGAATTATAATTAGGGTAAAAAGTGCCCATATCATAGGCACCATCAGTCCAATATATTATTGGATGTACACGTAGGCAGTAGGCCTATACTTGTTTGTCACTTATTGTCTTGCTGCCTGGATGAGTATAATACAACGCTTCTAAACCTCGCATCTGCAGCTCCACAGTGCCGTGCAGGTCAGACCAAAGCAGTAGCATTTGCATCGACCGCAGCATTCCGACTTGCATCCACACTTGGTCAGCTGCTGGCAACTCTCTGCAATGGGTGGGAGCTCTGTCCAAACGATCTGCCACAGATCTCCTTTCTTGGTCCAGCCCCAGTTGGCAGGAGTCTGCGTTTTTGGTTGACGTACTGTTGACTGACTCCAGATGCAGCCCGCCTGGCAGGCAGCACGCTTCACATGCTGCTTCAGTGCTGCTCGGGTTGGAGGAATGGCTTCGTACGGCCTCTGCTTCCGAGCAAACATGTCCAACCTCGCATCATCGACACCTTCAGCTGTGCTGGATCTGTCGTACATCATGACCACGAACTTCTCCAAGGTCTCCACGTCTTCATCATCAACTACCGGTGGGTACTGGCTGAGTTTGCTGAAGACACCGGAAGCCTCATCACAAAACATCCCAGGTTTGCCAAGCAGACTTCTTCCCTTTGCCACGGAATGCTGAAACGACATCGCAGCCAGTGAAGGCATGGAAGAAGAGCATCCCTTGCTCTTTTCTGCAAGAGTGCAACACAAGTCATGTACAGGAACCCACCTCAGGTTCTGTCCTTGGCCAAAGGCAACTCACAACTGCTGCAGACCTAGCTCCTGAAGTGCCTGCAGAACACTGACTGCGATGACGACAACATCTGTGTCGCTGGCTTTGACCATGATGACTTTGCTGCCTGCTTCTCACCTCACCTGTCCTCACCGTAGATTTCAGGCCAGTGCCACTGGACCTGCTTGGCTACTGCATATATTGGCTGGTCAGCAGCAATGACTGGCACCTGACCGGGGTTCAGAAATGCCACTATCTCCTTGATCTTGTCCATCACATGCTTGACTGTAGCAACCGAGTGGGCCTGATCTCGCAGCAGAGGCAAAAGTGATGTAATGCTGACCTCAAATGGCTTTCCTCTCTTCTGTGAAGCATGGTGGGCTGACCAAGTCACATCCACTGGCCCATCTGTTACAGTGACCTTCTCCAGCCACTCATACTCCATTGCCAGTTGTGGCCTCAGTAGGCTGGTGTCTGGGTGTGTCACACCACTCTGGGGAGGAGAGGGTTTCTTCTTGGTGAAGAAGGCGGGCCGGACATTGGTGAAGGAGTCTGGAAGTTCTGGAACTGTCTTCACTTTCTCCTCTCCGAACTTCAGCTGTCCACGCTTTTCACCTTTGTCTTCTTTGGTTGGGTGCTGGAAAACAGAGACGCTGGTTCCATGGAAAGAAGTGGTCGCTGTCGTTGCAGTGGGATTGTGGTCTATGTTGTCCATGGCTGATGTGGTGAACAGCCCTTTTCGCAGAACTGGTGGACAGACCACCCGATCCTCCACGTACTTGCTGACTGTTGCATCTCCCAGCTGTGCAGATATCTATAGTACCCTGTCGTATGAAATGCTGATGCCATGCTCGTTAACCCCTTCAGACTCATATGACGCAGAGGTTGCCAGATTAGCATTAAGAAATAAAGTTCTCTCACAGACGCCAGACGCTGGTCAGACGCCAGACGCTGCCGCCAGACGCTGCAGACGCTCTGTCAACGCTCTCACGATATCGATCATAATTTGAGTATTCACTACTCATCCTCTTCATTCTTGTGCATGAAAGGTGGTTAAGAGCACGTTTAACCATCCTGTAGTTTAGTAAGTAACACTGCACGATATTTCGCTGTGTATTGACTGATAAACTTTGTGTTTATCACAAGACTCCTGCTCGGACAGGGCGCCACTAGCGCCATCTGTTGTTTTGTTTTGTTTGTAAACAAACGCTCTCTTCTTAGTTGATATCAAATCGTAGCCCCTAATTTTACCCATTACCTACTGTAGTAATTATCAATTTAACTGCCTTGTATGTAAGTAAAGCTTTGCATATTAATTTGCTAATAAACAATATTGTGTACTAACTAACCTGCCTACAGGAACGAACGCCGACTCCATTTTGTAAACAAACTTTTTTGGAGGATTATACATATTAAATTCCAGCCAATTTTGTAGTAAATTTAAGTGCATTCATTTATCTTTTCCCCCTAGATATATTCTTGACTTTTTCTCCTCAGAGTGATTTTACTTTAAGCTAAGGGTGGATTTGTACAAATTAACCTAGCCTAACCCAACCTGCCAAGCTTTTAACCTAATCCAAACCTAGCATAGCCTATAGCCAGCCCTCTAGTAGATATTGTATTTAGTATCCTACTGTAGCTATATATATCTGTAATTTTAGTTGTTGCTTGCACGATCTTGTAGTAACCTTTGACTGATACATTTTGTTTTGTTTTATCTAAAAAGAGTAGGCTACTGCTTTACTAGGCTACAGTGACACCAGGGCCATCTGTTGATACAGTATATTAACCCCTTGTGTGCAGTCACACTTTATTTTTATATAATCTCTATTTGGTGAATTGTATATTTAGTTACATATTCTGTTATATACAGTATATATATATGTGTTTAAGGTTAGGTTATCACACCTGGTAGCCTATTTCTGCGTATTTCAATTTTATTATTTTCGGTTAGGCTATTCAACGCTGGTAGCCTATTGATGCGTATTTAAAAAAAAATTAAACTTTTGGTTCAAAATCATCAAAGGCATCGACAATATGAACTCTAGTAAGTACTTCACTATCGACCAATCTAATTACACGCGGGGAAACGGTTGCAAAATTATTGGTAAATCTTTTAACTCACACGAATCTAAGAATTTCTTCTTCAATCGAGTTGTCAACTTGTGGAATGGGCTTCCCCGAGACGTTATAGACTGCAGCACCGTTGATTCATTTAAATTCCGCCTAGACAAATATCTCGCATCAAACCCGCGACTGACTGCGTTTGTAAATGAATAACTTTATCCTCCCCTCAGTTACTAACCCATATGTCTCCTACTAACTTCCTAGTCCTGCCACGTTAGTGGCAGGGCAGTAGTTCCCTTTCCAATGTTCCCTTACCCACTCTAAACCACTGTTTGGACACTTGATCCTCAGTGTTTTGGAGGACAAGCAGCCTAGAACGGTCACTAGAGCTGTTGTTGCTTGATTTCCTTTGTACTCCTTTGTACTCCTTTGTACTTTTATAATTACCTCTCCAAAATTAGTTTTCAACACACAGCTAACTCAAAGACAACTGCAGAGGTTGAAGTAACTAAACTAGAGGTTTCTAAATACCCCTGATGGTAACAAAGGCTTTAAAGTATCCCTAATCGGCTCAAAATCGCGTCATATGTCGGAGAGGGTTAAGCATTTCCACCAACTTTCTCTTTCTGGTCTTTGTGTAGACGGACATCCCCATGTAAACAGGGAACGAGGTCTCTCTATCTTTGGAGTGTCTGTGAGTTGCTGCTCCTTCTTTGTACCTTGCGTAGCAGTTGTACTGAAGCAGCTGAGCAATTGCTAGATCTGTCTTTGATGTGCCAAACCTCAGTTGAGATTTGATGTCCGCTCCGTATTCAAGCATGGCTACAAACTGAAGAAGAGTGAGTGGAATGGCCTGATCGATGCACCCCTCATGGAAGGTTCCATCAAATGTGGACTTGTGGTCCAGCATATGTCTTCGCAAGATGTTAGCTGCTTTGCCAAGGATAATAGCTTCACTATAATAGTCAGAGGCTTCTGACAAGACAAAGCCCACATCTTTCTAGAAAGCCAGAAGAACATCCCTTCCCTGCTTGTGCACTTCCAACTCAGGTATTTCTGACAACAGTTTTTCCTTCAGTCTTGTGGAGTTGACAGCAGGTGCATCAACACCCAGCTGTTCCAGGCGCTGGGCATACAGGTGAACTATGTCTGCAAGTCGGAAGACTGCAGGACCCTCGCCAGATCTGGTGGTCTGCACTAGATATGTGACTAGCTCTGAGAATGCCTGTGGGCGGACATCCTCTTCGGGTGCACGTTCCTGTTCCAGTCTCTTGGTGGCTCTGAGGTACGTCCTCTCTTTATTGTACAGGTCTGTCAAGCATGCAAAATGGTATTTGAGCTCCTGTGCAATAGCATCTCCACTGCTGAGTCTTGCAAGAAGTTTTCCGTCATTTAAAGATTGGGCACATTCATTAAGTCTGTTATTGAGGTTCATCGTCATAACTTGTCTGAGTTCAGAGGATGGGGCTTCTTTGTCACATATGAAACACGTTTGGCCTTCAAGGCTGGTTCTACGCAGCTTGGTCTGGCATTCTACTGGCTGAGCACTCTCTGCTCTTCTTTTTCTGGCTCTCTCCAGTTTCGTGTTGTTGAACATAAGGCGACAACTTTGGTGATACTGCGCCTTGTCCCTCCTCAGAGTTTCTTCAATGCCACCACCATCATCAAGTCTGGCTGGATCCAGAACAATAGGCATCTCATTAATTGAGTGAAAGAGGGGAATAGTAGTCACAATCATAGAGTAGCCATCATGTTCTTGTGTTTTTTTTTTTTTTTTTTAGTCTATGTGATTGAGGGAGGCAAAAGGCATAACTGCCTATAGCGAGTGCCTCCCCAATAGTTGAGAGAGTGACAGGGCCAAAATCAAGGGACGTTCGAGCCAAAATGCCTGGACACACGGAGTTTGAAGCAATTTAAGTCATAGGAAGAGGGAAAGACTGATTCTGGGAGAGAGTTCCAGAGCTCAGCTGTTGAGTAGAAGAAGTTTGAGAGTAACGTTTCACTCTTGGGTTGGAGAGTTGCACAGAGTAGGGGTGGGATTGAGTTGCAAGACGGGTACCACGTGCCCTACGTAAAGGAGGTGGTATGCACTGGGATAGCTCTGAGGAACACTGATTATTATAGTAGCGATAGAATAGCGAGAGAGATGCAACATTGCGGCGGAGAGAGAGAGATTGCAGAGAGTTGGTGAGTGGACGGGAGTTAATGATACGAAAGGCCTTCCTTTCAACTTTGTCTAGGAGAGCGGTGTGAGAGGAACCTCCCCACACATGTGAACAATACTCAATACAAGGGCGCACTATGCCCCTGTACAGAGCAAGAAGCTGTGCAGGGGAAAAGAACCCCCTAAGGCGGTTGAGCACACCCAGCTTCTGGGAGGCTGCCTTAGCAAGACTGGTAATATGGTCCTTCCAAATGAGAGCAGAAGAAAAAGAGACACCAAGAATATTGAGAGAAGATGAAGGGTTGATTTTTGTATTGCTGAAGAATAAGGGATAGTCCGCTGGGAGATCCTGACGGGTAGATAGATGGAGAAATTGGGTTTTGGAAGCATTAAAGTTAACAAGGTTTTCTCTGCCCCAATTGGAAATAGTATTTAGATCAGAATTTAAGAGTTCTATGGCTTCATTACATTTGTCGTTGAGGGATTGCTGGCTGGGGCGTTCTGAAAAACTAATGGAGTAGTGTAAGATTGAGTCGTCTGCGTATGAATGGATGGGAATTAAGGTACAGTTAAGGAGATCATTTATAAAAATTAGAAAGAGAATAGGAGATAGGACAGAGCCCTGAGGAACACCGGAGTTTATAGGGTGAGGAAGTGAACAATGGCCGTCCAGAACCGCGGCTATGGAACGGCCGGAAAGGAAATTAGAGACAAAGGCACAGATGGAGGGATAGAAACCGAAGGAGGGTAGTTTAGAAATTAAAGATTTATGCCAGACTCTATCGAAGGCTTTCGATATGTCTAGCGCAATAGAAAAAGCCTCACCGAAGTCCCGAAAGGAGGATGACCAAGAGTTAGTAAGATATGAAAGAAGATCACCAGTAGAGCGACCCTTAAGGAAGCCATACTGGCGATCTGAGAGCAGATTATGAGAAGAGAAATGCTTAAGAAATTTGGAAGCAAGAATAGTTTCAAAAACTTTAGAAAGACAAGAGATAAGAGCAATTGGACGATAGTTTGAGGGTTGAGAGCGGTCACCCTTCTTTGGGACAGGTTGAATGTGAGCAAACTTCCAGCATGAAGGGAAGACGTTAGAGGATAGACAGAGACGAAAGAGTTTGCCTAGGCAGGGAGTCCGCACGGAAGCACAGTTTTTGAGAACAACAGGAGGAACACCGTCCGGACCGTACGCCTTATTAGTGTTAAGCCCAGAGAGGGTAGAAAGTACATCTTTAGAAGAGATTAGGATATTAGGCATAAGTAAGAGAGAGGAGGGCGGAGAGGGAGGAATAGCACCGGAATCATCCAAGGTGGAGTTTCTAGCAAAAGTTTGAGCGAAGAGTTTAGCTTTGTCAGAGGAAGAAGTGATGGTTGTGCCATCAGAGTGGGAAAGGGGAGGGAAAGACGAGGAAGAGAAATTGTTGGAGAGGTTTTTGGCTAGATGCCAGAAAGCTTGGGAAGAGCTAGAGTTGGATAGTTCAGTGCATTTATTATTGATGAAAGAGTGTTTGGCAAGTCGAAGAACAGATTTGGCTTGATTCCGGGCAGAAACATAAGAATGAGAGTCTTGAGTTTTAAGGCGTCGGTACCGTTTGAATGCTTCCTCCTTATTGCGGACAGCAGTAGAACAGGCGTGAGTAAACCAAGATGTTTTAGCATTAGTCTGAGAGAAAGAGAATGGAATGTATGCTTCCATGCCCGATAGGATTACCTCGGTAATGCGTTCAGCACTCTCCGAGGGTCCTCGGCTATGGAAGCAGAAATCATTCCATGGGAAATCAAAGAAGTACTGCCGAAGAGCCTCCCAGTCGGCAGCGCCAAAGTGCCACAAGCGCCGCCGGCTAGGAGGATCGGGTGGCTGTACTGGAGAGATAGGACAGGTGACAGAGATAAGTTTATGGTCGGAGGAGCCCAAAGGAGAGAAAAGATCGACAGTATAAGAAGAAGGGTTAGAAGTTAGAAACAGGTCAAAAATGTTGGGCCGATCTCCGATGCGATCCGGGATACGGGTGGGTTGCTGAACTAACTGCTCTAGGTCATTTATGATAGAAAAGACGTAGGCTTGTTCACCAGGTGGATCAGTAGTGTGAGAGGAGAGCCAATGGCGGTGGTGAACGTTGAAATCTCCTAAGATGGAGATTTCTGAGAAAGGAGAAATGGATAGAATGTGTTTCACTGTAGAGTTTAGATAGTCAAAGAATTTGGGAAAGTTGGTAGAGTTAGGGGAGAGATAGACAGCACAGAAATATTTAGTAAGAGAATGACAGGAAAGTTTGAGCCATAAAGTTGAGAATTCAGAGGAGTCGAAATCGGGAACACGAGAGCAAGTGAGTTTGTTGTGCACATATGCACAACATCCGCCTTTGGCTTTGAAACTAGGATACAGAAAGTAGGAGGATACAGAGAGGGGGTTGCTGGATGTTGCTACAGACACCTGAGTTTCGGTGAGGAAGAGAAGATCAGGTTTATAGGAGGAGAGATGGTGCTCAACAGAGTGAAAGTTAGAGGAGAGTCCGCGAATGTTGCAGAAATGAATAGAAACAGTAACAGGCCGAGGTCCAGGTAATTGTGTGGGGTCGTCAGGGGATGGTCGGTCGGGTGAGGGGGCATTTATGGTCCCCCCCCCTGGGGACTCCGAGGCTGGGCTACAATTCATAATTTTTTTTTTTTTTTAATTTTGGTGTGGAAGAATGAAGTGTGGTGTGCATGTTTAGTGTAGTGAAGTGGATAGGAGGAGGAGGTGTGTGTGAGAGCTAGCTGGATTGCTCTCAGTGTAAATGAGGCACAAAGAAAATCAGTACGAGAGGCCAAGCAAGTGAAACAGGAGTTCCAGCGACTCTTTATCACATGCCTATAACCTCACCTGGGTCTAGCCCTGATCGATTGGTGCCTACAATCTCCCCACTTGCTGTGCACGTGGTGACTTGAGCTCTTCACTCTTCTTCTTCTGGCAAAGACAACACTTGCTCCAGTCAGTCCGGAATTTATACGGTCCTGGATCTGTATTTGCCATCTTGGTGAATACAGTATGATAATTATCTGTAACACAGATATAATAGATAACAGATAATCACAGTAGATAACAGATAATCACAGTATGATATAACACAGTATGTTATATGATAACATCTATAACAGATAATCACAGTATGATAATTATCTGTATTCAGTGAATCAAGGCCGAGGGGTTATCCTTTTACCACCTTGATCACAATCATGCACAATAAGGTATGGGATACGACTAGGTCCGGTCCGGGAATAAAAATATATGACCTACACCTAGCCCGATCGTTCATCCAGTATAATTTAAGTCCCGTGCGATCTGTACACCATCCAGGTAACTACATGCAAAGCAATGTTACCCCCGTTACCCTTGGCTCGGCTCTCCCGCGCTGGCACACCCTGTCAATTCAGGCACGGCTATCTAACTAAATATCTATGTTAAACTACATGTAATCTACAGTAGCTAACTGATGCGGGGCTTATTAGACAGCATTTGGGACACTAAACTAATTTTTTAGCTACACTAAACTAATTATTCAGCTGATACTGAACCCCATGCTGAGTTTCACAGCAGCGGTGCCACCAGTGTTCCCTGGCTGTGCGTTGACATCCGCTCTGTTGAGCTACTACTCTACACCTTCCGCTGCAAGTCTCTCAACTCCCCCGCCCCCCAACGCATGTGTCATGTCCAGTTTGGAAGCCTTGTACAGGAAGATGCTACACATACTAAACCTCTAACACTACTACGATATACACTACCATGCATTTTAGCCGAGTCAGACGTAACATGAACCTCTAATTTAGCAGAATATTAGGATTCCGGGACTGATATTATGGTACAAGGAAGCTAGCGAGTAAGTGCATGGTTCCAAATTCGGATTCTACATAGTGAAAAATGTATGATTTGACACCAAGATCATTCAAATAGGACAAGTCTTTGCGATTTTATTGCGAAATGCAATATTTCTGTATATTCAATCGCGGCCATCTTGAAAAATGGCCGCCATCTTGAATTTTTAGGTGGCTAACGGGTTTTATCAAAAGAGCAATCCCCAAGGAGTATGTGTGCCAAATTTTGTGCTTGTTTCCGGAAATGAACGCTTCTCCTGAAATTTGCAGTTATCTGCTCCACTAATACAAGGCAAAGAGAGAGGGAGATAATGAGAAAAACAAAAAAAAACGAGGAGAGAGGGAGAGAAAGAGAAAACAAAAAAAGGCGAGGTGGGCTCAATTAAGCCGTAACGCAAACATTGAGCCCACCTCGCTGTTTTTGTTTTCTGTTTCTCTCCCTCTCTCCTCGTGTTTTTTTTCTCTTTCTCTCCCTCTCTCTTTGCCTTGTATCCGTTCGGCCCCGTTCAGCCTACTGTTTTAAGACGTTTACCCCCATCCAGGTTTCAATATTTCCCTGGTGAGCAGTAGCGAGCCAACATATATATATTTTTGTTTTGAGAACAAGCTTAATTTGTACATTTTTCGATAGAAAAATTTCTCCGGCGAAGCCGGACATTGCCACTTTCCGAATTAAGGGGAGATCGGTCGTTTTTCTGGTCCCCTTTCTTCCTCATGTTAACTCCATTAGTTTTCATATTTTATGACGTTCGGCCCATTAGTTTGGCGATTTTAAGACATTTCACCCCATTTCGTTGTCAATATTAAGACTTTCGTGTCATTTAGGCGTCGAGTTTTGGTGAGGTCAGTCCTCAAGGCAATAGTGAGTTGGGTCTATAATTAGGCCTTGTAATTGGGGTTGGGTGTGACAGGGATCTGCCTTGTGTGGGCCGATCGGCTTTCTGCAGACTCCCATTTTCTTATGTTCTTATGTTTGTGCCATGAAATATATGCAAAAAGTTTTCGGATAATCTCGCCGAGGTATTCGCCGAACCATCGCTTAATTCGCCGAAGACGTCGCAGAACATACGCCGAGGATTCGTTCATCCTTCGCATTATTTTATTCAAATGTGACAGTTCTCGCCGAGGTCATCGGCGAACCATCGCTCAATTTGCCGATGACGTCGCATAATGTCGCCGATTCGTCTTACCCATCTTGTAAACTTGTCAACGTTTTTTAACGGTCAAAATCGTTGACGTCGCACAAATTCGTTGCGAATTGACAAGACTACGTCCGAGGCGACGCAAATCATATGAAATCGCATCAGTGTTGGAAAGGGGCATTATTAACACTCCCTGGAGGTGACTAGCGAAGCTATCATAACAGTAGGCCTAAATCTCACCTCGACAATATATTATCATAATTAAGCTTAATTAGCCTCCCTCCATGTTATTTATGTGTCGCAATCTCAATTATAAGGTGGCACACCTATAAAAATCATAGTTATCGTGACCAGTTTGCTATATATAACATAAAACAAGCAGCTTGGAGCCCAAGTCTCACAGCTACTTCGTCAGGCCTTCAGTGCGGTAAACGTAGCCTAATTGGTAACGACTTGGCTTTTAAATCCGTAAGCCTACTCGCAAGGGGTCGAGGCTCGATGAGTTAATGTTTTTTTTCCGGTTATATTTAATTTGTATCGTTATATATTGGTAATGTTACTATGCCAATGATGTATTGTAATGGGTATAAACTTGCTGTACAGTTTTTTGAGCGTTTGTCTATATTATTGATTGATTATTATGTTTTTTATGCGGTGTGTATTTAATTTTATATTTATATATCGGTAATGTTACAGTTGTTACTATGACAATTGAATGATAGCCTATATTTTAACGGGTTATAGCCTAACTTGCTGTACAGGTTTTTCGGTGCTATATTAATGATCGATTACTCTATTTACATTTCTTAAAAAAAACAATGTATGAGGCATAATTGCATCGAAATATGATAGGTCAGTTAAGTTATGTTTAGTAAGCTAGCCTACCCACGCTATAGTTAAATTTTCAAAGGTAATCTAATGGTTAAAATATAATATTAATGAACCTTCCATTAATATGGCTTATGCATAGCCTATAGCCTACACATACTGTCGATTGTCAGGAAAAGAAAATATGCCTATACATAGCTTACACTGCCAGGAAGAGATAATATATACCGGCTACTATTTAATTCAGCCTCCACATAGGCTACATCGTCAGGGAAAGAACAATATATAGCCTATATATATAAACTATATAATTCAGCCTATTCATACATCGCCAGGAAAATAATATATACTTTTTAATTCACCAATAGACTAACGGAGAATTGTTTGAGAATTACACGGGGAATAAAGGGCTACCTTTGCCAGATAAGGACCGTAATAACTTTGTCAACATTTCCTGATAAGATTATAAGATAAAATAGCCTGATGGTAGCCTAGCCTACCGTCTGTCTTGAGCTTGAACAAGGATGTTGACTGTAGCTGACAGTGTGACTACCTTAGCCAATAGCCTATATTGATGGATAGTATTTATTTAAATATATTGATTGAAATTAATAGATCGAAAAAGCACATGTTACAGGGCCTAAAACCTTCGCAGACATCGCCAACAAAAATTTAATTTCGCGCTCACAGCCACTGACCAATCAGCGACAAGAATCAATGTTTGGCTATCAATGTCGTTCACCCTGCGCGATCATAAACAGGATTGCTCAAACAGAAACATTATTGCCTGATAGGGTAGACTAAACGCACTCCAGGTAGTGGACGACCGTGAAGACTGCTTTGTGATTGCCCTCGACATTGCTGGAGCTTTTGACTGAGTCTGGCACCAGGGGCTCCTTGTAAAGCTACAGGCACTTTGGCTTAGTGGAAATGCTCTGGCACTAATTAGAGACTACCTGCAAGAACGTTTGTTGCAGGTGGTTGTTTATGAAGCCAACTTATCCAGACAACAGATAGGAGCCAGTGTGCCACAGGGAAGTGTCCTAAGTCCTCTACTTCGGAATATCTACTTCAATGACTTCTTCAACCTGATTCTTATGCCTATGCAAATGACTGTATCTTAACTATCAAATAAAAAACAGTCATCAAAGCCAACCAATGACTGTCAAGCGTTAAATCTTGGGTCAAATCTGGCAAGTCCTTTGTTACTGAAAAAACACAATGGTCATATCCAGAGTGAGGTTTAGCATCCTCTACCCAACCTTAGCTGTTTCTGTCTGTCTCATTTCCTGTACTACTTATCCTTCTAGGTGCTGGCGAGATCGCCCAATTGGATGGCACTGCAAGAGGGCTGCGAACGGTGGGGGCATTGACCCGGGGATGCAAGCCCTATGGCTGATGATCCTCTCCCCCGCTGCCCTTTCAGAGACAGATCTCTTCTCACCCTGGCCCCTTCAGGGGCCCGAGCATCTGGATGGCTTCGGTCTACCAGACTCGAGACTGCTCGGCCAGACAGTCTGGGGAACTACAACAACAAGACATCATAACCTACCGGAAGAGATTGGCTTAATTCTGGATAATGCAACAGGTACACAGAGAGAGGAATCTATAAAGAAACTGGGTGTGAAATTTGACTGCAAGATGATAATGTTATCATTTGTCCAGGACTTAAAAAGCTGCCCAAAAAATTGAAATCTGAATATAGAATTGCAGGATTCCTTGACAGAGAAAGATATAGAGTTATCTACGATGCTCCCACGTCTTCTAGACAAGGTTGAAGAACGAGCTTACAGATTGATTGCAACTCTTGAAGCGGAACAAAGGCATCAGAGACCCCAACAAACACTCCAACACAGAAGATATGTATCATCACTCACAGTGTTATATAAATTAATCGTATGAAAGGATTGAAGGAAAACTGCACATACGAATTCTCTGATAACATAACAAATACGAAATAGTAATATGTGTGTTTATTAATATAAAACCAGTATGCACTAAACATTCACAAATATAAACAAATCAGGCGACACAACAGAAATTATGGAATAGGAAACTTTGTTTATCTTACTTACAATACAATGCCATTCACTATTAATTATTTCAGTACTTGGACGCCATGTCAGTTATATTCCGAGTACTATTAACCCCTTCAGCACCATGACGCCTTCTTACCTTTGATTTTGGCTAAAAATAAGATGATTGTATGCAATTTAATAAGGACCTATGTTACTAAGAGAGTTTATTGAGATCGTGTTTGCCCATTTGAATCATATAGGTAGATTGCAAACTAAAGAAAATAGTATATTGGTAAGCAGGAGAGGATGGCAATTATGTAATGGTGGTGAAGGGGTTTAGCAAATTTAGTGTGTATCGGAGTTTTTAGTTATGTTAACCCATTCAATACCTGTGCCGTCCTTTTAACTTTATTCTGGCTAAGATCAGACGATCGTATTCAGTTCAAAACGGGCCTCCAGCAATTAACAGGCTTCGAATTATCTCACTGAACCCATATTATTCCACAAATCCTTCTCAAGCTGCACAAAATATTCTAAATATAGCTAGAATAAAATGTAAATGACGTCGCCAGTGCAGAAGGGGTTAGGAGATGTCATATACTGGGGGGGAATAATAACGTAAAATATATTAGTACAAGCTATCAAAATGTGTTTCAATGTGGAAATTAGTTATAGAAATTCGACAAGTTTAAGCTTTGAAGATAATATTGACAGTATACTCTACCTATCATTAGATGATTTTATACAAGTTATCTGCTCAACAGGTGGCGTTGTGTGTTTGTAAGTGTGAGAGTCCGAGTGTAGGGGGTGAGACAGTGAAGCACGGGAACGAGATGGCTTCAGAGTTGGGGTCGTTTCGGGCCATGAGTGAGCACCGTGCCTCATGTGAAGGCAAGATGGCAGGTGCTCGTTGTACTCTACGTGCTTCACATGTCTCACTCCCTAGACTGGAACAAGACCTCACGGGCTTCACTGTTCATTGTAAAGCGGTGAATGTTAAGGCTCTCAGCCTATGCCCGAGAGGAAGTAAGTTGGAATATAGAAAAACACAAAAAAAAACAAAAAAAAAACAAAAAAAAAGTTACGAGGGATCTGTGGGATTTATAAGGGTAAACATTATCTCAATTAACCCTCTGACTTCCTAATCTGAATGAAATCGTCTAATGATAGCCAGAAAACAGAAAAGCAATGCGTACTCGGATCACGAAAGATTTAACTGAGAGGCCCACCAAACTCAATAAACAAAACAATAAAATAATAATAAATATAACAAATACAATAAAATAACAATAATCGCAACGTCAATATCAACCCCGATAACTCTCAATATACTCTATATGTGTAGCAAAATCTGGGCATAACAGAACAAAATAACAGATATTCAGTGAGGTCATTATTCTTTTGTTATGCTTTTGTAATATTGCATGTTCATTCTATTCGTTCAGAGTGGGTGATATAGTTCCATGATTGCATTTTTGCCTGCTGCTCGATCTCTCTCAATACCATGGCATATAGCGTAATTCATTTATGTAGGTTAAGTGGGTGTGTGTGTGCGTGCTTGTGTGCGTTACTGAACCTCTCTCTCAATAACGTGGCATATAGCGTAATATTATTCATTTATGTAGGCTGTGTGTGTGTGTGTGTGTTTTATTGGATCTCTCTCTGTAACTGTTGTATTTAGCTAACTATGACTTCAATAACCGTTGATGTAATGCAGAATGTGAAGTGTCCCTCATATGATTGTAATATATTTGTGGTACTATTATTGCAAAATAATTTATGTAGTTGAAAATATTAGTCACATCATGTATGTAATAATTGTATTCAGCTAACTATGACCTCAATAACCATTGATGTAATGACAAATATGAACAGTCTCCTCATATAATTGCACTAGTTGTGGAGTGCTATTATTTACAACTTGTCAATTAATAATTCAGCCGCGACAAGCTCCTTTTTTATGTTTTATTATTATTTGTTTAAATCAAGAGGTACGTATAAACAGCAAATGTGGCAATTAAATGAGGAAACTATAATAACACATCTGAATAATGCCTACCTGATTTATAAACACAAATATGAATGTAACCAGACGACGATGCTGTTGTTTCAGTGAAATAATGGCTCTTTGAGCAGTATGTATCGCTTTACCAGTGGTTGTCCCCTCACAGGATGGGGGCGCTGCTAAATAAACTCGCCCCTCGGGGCAAGATCAAAATAAGCTCTCTCTCTCTCACACACACCCACACACCCACACGCACACATACACACACACACAAGGAATTCATACCCTGAATGAAACGTCTTGAAAACTTAAATTAAAAACCAGACTTATTTGTTAAAATTAAAAGAATGGTTGCGTTTCCTGGCAATGCATGTTTGCCATCTTACCAAAGCACATAATAATTTAATCATGTTAATTCATATTGATAAACATATACGTAGAAAGGCAGACAGGATGCATATACAAACCATTATGCAAAGAGGAGGAACATTGTATTCACAACGTGTAAGCATTGGCCTCATGAAATAGTAAACATGAGGGAAAAGGGGATCCAGATATGTATATATTTCTGCTATCCCTTTTAACAAAATTAAACTCTTCAAGAAGAGCACGCCTTTCCTTGGTGCATTCTACCTATCGAAGATTTTATTCAACTTAAGAAGGACCTGTCATTATTAGATGGGTATTTGAGATATTCTTCCGCCCTTTGTACCCTTGTGGTACTGACTAAACCTATCAATAATACTTGGCTATTGTGTTAAGGGGGCCCACCTCTTTTGTTGTTCTTTCTCTCTTATCATCTATCTGGATTGTATCCATTTGGCCCCATTCAGTCTAATGTTTTAAGACGTTTATCCCCATCCAGGTGTCGATTTTTCCTGGCGAGCGGTAGCGAGCCAGCATATTTTTAAAACATATTTTGACAGCAGGCTAAATGTGTACATTTATCGATAGAATAATGTTTCCGGCGAAGCAGGATTTCTCCTTACAATGCTGGCTCGCTATCGCTCGCCAGAAAGATATTGACACCTGAATGGAGATAAGCGTCTTAAAACAGTAGACTGAATGGAGCCGAATGGATACAAGCCAGAGAAAGAGAGAAAATTAGAGTAAAACAACCGGTAACCCACCTTAACAAATAAAATAACCGTCCTTTGATTGAAAGCGTTCATCCTCTCTATGTGATGACGTCATTTAATATTATATTCTGGCTATATACATGACGATTATATTTAGTTTGGGAAAGATCTATAAGAGAGTCAGTGAGTTTGTTTGTTTCCTTGAAATGTTTCTTTATCTGCATAAAATCGCCCAATATTAGCCTGACGCCAGTGAAGGTAACTACCTGGTTATGAAAGGCTTCATGGTGCAGATGACGGAGCCATAAAGGGGTACTGCTTGTTTTGGGGGGCTGTTTATTTATAATTTAATTTATTTGTTTCAGTTTTAGGCACATTAATTTTGGGATCTTATGACGTTCAACCCATAAGTTTGTCTATTTTATAACCTTGTGCCCTCATTTCTTTATCAGTATTAGGAATGTTCGTGTCACTTAGGTGTCGATATTTTCCTGGCGAGCAATAGCGAGCCTGTAATTAAGGAGGGACCGGCCTTCCGCCGGTACATTTTTCTACCGAATAATGTACACATTTGTCTAGAAGGTGGATCTTGGGTAAGTTTTTATAAGCTTGATGGAGGACTAGAGAGGAAAAAAAAAAAAATATATATATATATATATATATACTGTATATATGAATAAATAAATCAACCAATATATATACCCTCTCCCCGTTAATCGAGAGACAGTAAAGAATGATTTATACATTTGTTATTTGTTTCATATTCCCTTTGAGAGAAAAAACCAAACAAAATAGATATTATATTAGGACTTCGTCGAAAAGCATTCCCCTGAGTTGTGTTTGGAGTTTTCGTACTTCACGTGAACTCTATACGGTGTGAAGGGAGACGTAGTGGCTTTTTTTGGACCCCCTTCTCCCTCATGTAAAGCCTCATTAGTATTTAAGTTTTAAGACATTTGGCCCATTAGTTTGCTGATTTTGAGACTTTTCGCCCCATTTCTTTATCAATATCAAGACCTTAGTGACATTTAGGTGTCGAATTTTTCCTAGCGAGGGATAGCAAGCCTGAAATTTTGGATGAACCGGCCTTTGGCTGGGACATTTTTCTACCGATTTTTTTTACAAATTTAGCTCGAAGGGGGATCTTGAGGATGTATTTTTAAGCTTAAAAAGGTAAAGGGAGGAAACTAAACAAACAAATAAATAAATAAATAACTATATACAGTATATAAATATATCGACCAATAAATAAACCCTTTCCCCGTTAAGCAATCTGTATTATAATTCAGTCGGCTTCTACTCACACCTTGCTCAATTCCACTCTGTCTGCAAAATACATTATATTAATTAAATTAATATACCCCCCTTTAACTATGTAATTGTAAGTTACTATAAAAGCTTCTATGACAGTGCTCATGTGTTTCTATTGTCAGTTCATTATAAGTAGTCCAGAAAATGTGACTCCTAGCTTATGTAACTCAAAAATGGCTAAAGCAAATGGGGTGTACATTCCTACACCTATTCCCTGACTGACTCTTCCCGAATGGTGAACTTATTTGCTCGAATACTCTAGTCTTCTTT
Source organism: Paralithodes platypus (assembly GCA_032716605.1). Lineage (NCBI taxonomy): Eukaryota > Metazoa > Arthropoda > Malacostraca > Decapoda > Lithodidae > Paralithodes > Paralithodes platypus. The sequence goes on from CM064510.1 coordinate 24,953,895, forward strand.
GAGTTACAGTGGTTAGTGGACACAATTTTAGACCTACCATCAAAGGTGGTAATTGTGGACACCTGGGTCAATTGAGGGCAGTCCATAAAACCCTTAGTAAATATATAAATTGGTCTAATCAATCTAAACGTACTAAACGACATTTATCCACAATTTGGTAAGAAACAGAAATCCTAGATAATTGTAACTGAGGCTTTAGCCACGGCCTCCTATATACAAGGCCTGTGCGATGGTCTCGTGACGTCAGCAGTACGTCACCACACTTGGTCCATCGGTCTGTGACCTGACCATCACCCCTTCCCTCACCACGGCTACCTACCTACCTAGCCAGTCCTGAACACTCTGCGCGTGAGAAGGCAGCATGTCGGTGTTTCTGTTTTAATCAAAGAATTCACGGATATATTCATGAGAAACTCGATTCAGTGGTTCATATCACGATGCCAAATAAGTGTTGTGTGCCATTGTGCAAAGGCAATTATGCCAGTGGCCCAAAAGTGTGTGTTTTTTGGTTCCCAACAAATGAAATATTGTGGAACGAGTGGCTTAGAGCTATAAAGAGAGACCATTTTACTCCCAATCACAACAGCAAAGTAAGTAGACCTACTTTATTATTATCGCCATTGTTAGTGTTGTCGTTCGATTACAGTGCAAGTATTTTATAGCTTAATGTAATACCATATAAACGAGAAATTAAGGAAACTGTAGCGAGCCCTAGCTCAAATATGGCGGGTCGGAGAAGTCAAGGTTAGATCTCGGTCAAGCTAATTTTACTCACCGAGAACACTATAATTCATAATATTACTGTCTATCACTCTAGAACTATCCAAAAATTTGTTTTAAAGCTATTTTTTCCTATTTTGTATGTTACATATTGTGATATACGTAATTTACTCAAACTGAATTAGATAATTGGCAATAATTAACAATATATGAAATAAAATAGTTACCCCTTACTTGATGCGTTTTCCCTTATACTCTATCAAATAGTTCATTGGATACCTCAATTCTCCATATACAGTAGATTGTATCTGCATATATATATACATATATATATACATGTATATACACCAACCAACTTCACATCTAAACTCAATTAACCCGGGAACTGCGGGAAGACTCTTAAGAGTTCCCCCGGCGGACTGCGGGAAGACTCTTAAGAGTCAGAAAAAAAAAAACAATTTTAAACATCGAAAAAAAACAAAAAAAAAAATTGCCCCTGGGCCATGCAAAATATCACTCCTCTACCTCCCCTCCTTCCCCACTTTCCTCCCCTCCTTCAGTTATCACCTATTTTCCCTGTTATTCCCTTATTCTGAGGTATATTCTCGTGCTAACATTAGCGAGTTGCAAGCAGGGCATTGTCATCACTGTTAGCAAGCGAGTGCAAGAGAGAGAGAGTATCGATCGACAGTGTCTCTCCAGCCTTGGGGGAAATTGGCGGGAAAGGAGGTTGCCTCACCCATACATTATGTAACTCCCGCCCTGTATCGCCGATTTTGACCATCAAAACGCTGTTTTCACTTGTTTTATTGTTGTAACAGGTTAATACCTTTATAATCAACCTATAATAGGCGCATATGGATAAGTATTAATGCTATTTATGGTAAAATGAATATTTTAGTCATGGAAACAGCTCAAATACATGCGCACAGGCAGAGGTGTCTAAGTACCCCCATGCGCACTTCAGAGGTTAATGAAATCAACAAATACATGTGACACTCACATCGAAATTCCGCGCACTTATGCTTTACGCTATCAAGACAGTTATATATACAGTATATATATATATATATATATATATATATATATATATAGAGAGAGAGAGAGAGAGAGAGAGAGACAGAGAGAGAGAGAGTATACCGTACTAGTCGAAACTGTTTGCAGTATTCCATTTATTTTGTAAGTTTCTTTCACTTGAGATGGGTTTTTAATATGCTGCAGCAGTAGGCTACTATATATTTAATTCATGTTATATAATTGGCTAATAAAGCCAATATTTCTGGATCCATTCACGAGCACTTATATTTATTGTATTTATATATTGGTTAAGGCCACACATACTGTATGTAAGCATATATTACTTTTAACATGTAGGGAATAAAATAAATATTAACATATGGCATAGACATGGTAATAATGCAGTGGACAGTAAGTTACTTCTACAAATTAATCCCAACACAATGGCACCATTTTTAACCATTTGTTTTGGCTACGATTGTATTCAGTTTAAAAAGGACCATGTTACTTACTATTTTGATAGATGTCTTGATTTAAACATTATTGGAAATACAAAACATACATACCTTCACTAAACTTTCACAATACCAACAGTACCTCGACTGAGTGAGAAGAAAATTAATAAATATTTTCAATTATCTATATAGTAGTCATACTAGGTTTGTTTCTTATCTTGGGTATTTATATATATTTATATTATGCTATAAAAATTCAAATAATCCTACTAATGTAATTAATAGTTACTATTACAATACCAACTGTTTATTTAAAATATGATAGTTCATGCTCACAAACAATCAGTCAGTATAAGTAACACATTCCACTCACCTGTTTACAGGTGTGTGAACTACACTTCTGTCCAGAGGATATAGAGAGAGAGACGTCATACTTTGATGAGAGAACTGGGATCAAACTTACAGCCAAATTAAAAATTCCAAGGCTTCGTAAGGGAGCAGTCCCATCAAAGTTACCCAACTGTCCCTCCTATCTATCAAGAACACCTTCGTCGAGAGAATCACCAGCAGGAAGGAGATGTAGAAAGGAAGAGGTTGCAATCCAGACTGCTATTGCACAAAGTGTTGTTGAGGATTTACAACACAAACAAAACAAGACATTTGCAACACTGAATGAACTGAGAGAGAAACTGGATTTTCTGGATATATTCTGGAAAGTAATTGAGCAAGAGGATTCAGTTTTGATTTGTCACATTATTCACAAACCACTCCCTAAAATTAACTTGTCTCTAGCTATTGATAATACCTGTGCAGTGAAAGTATTTGTCGATGATGTTGAGATGCACAAGCTAGGGAACTACCCCATTCCTTCTTGTATCAAGGATATGGATTCTCTCGAGGAGTTGTTAGGCAACCTTAAAAAGTGCGATACCGAGGAACGTACTTCTAGTCCTGGCAGGTTTATTTTTCTCTTGCAGCTTGCTATTTCTGTCTTGACACTTTTGCAAGAGGAGTCATCTAAGCACAAAAATACTCTGAGAGTAATATGCGAACAGATCCACTTAATGACCCTAAAAAAGATTGAATATTCACCAGAGTTCATGGTATTTTCATCCCTCATGTACAACTGCTCACCCCAAGGATATAGACTAATAAGGAATATAGGATATTTAATCTTGCCTTGCTACTCAACAATTAGAAGACTAACATTATCCCAAAATATGAGCCCAGCAGCTGAACAGCATAATAGTAACTTTCTCTCCTACATTAAGAACAAGTTTAAATTTTTATCACCAAATGATCTAACAGTAACATTAATGATTGACGAAATTCACATTAAGCCTTAATTTGACTATAAAGCTGGTCATGTTGTTGGGTCAGCATTCAACAGTAGTGAAGCAGCCAAAAGTGCGTTTGTGTTTATGGTAAACAGCCTAGGTTCAAAATTTAAAGACGTCGTTCATATTTTGCCAGCCAAAACAATGAAGGCAGAAACTCTGTTTACATTCATAACGTAGACAAAATTCAAAAAATGTTAGTGTGGGCTTCTACAAATGCCTTACTCAATCATTGTTGTGCAAAAGAAAACGATCACATTATAATATCAAAGCAAGCAGTCAGGAAAAAAAAGGAAGCTCCAAACCTTAACATAAGAATATGTTGGAGTGATGAGGACGAAATGTAAATGTATGTAAATTAAGTGTATATGTAAATATAAGTTAGTAAATACGATTCACTTACCGGTAGTATTTTGTTTATCTATTATTCTATACCTTTCTAAAATCGGATAAAGTATTGATACAATATATATATATATATATATATATATATATATATATATATATATATATATATATATATATATATATATAAAATTAATTACTTAATACAACGACAATGTTACATAGTCAGTTTAATGATATATCGAGGAGTAAGCATAAATATGAAGAGTGTAACAATGTTACATAGTCAGTTTAATAATATATCGAGGAGTAAGCATGAATATGAAGAGTGTAGCAATGTTACATAGTCAGTTTAATGATATATCGAGGAGTAAGCATGAATATGAAGAGTGTAACAATGTTACATAGTCAGTTTAATGATATATCGAGGAGTAAGCATGAATATGAAGAGTGTAGCAATGTTACATAGTCAGTTTAATGATATATCGAGGAGTAAGCATGAATATGAAGAGTGTAGCAATGTTACATAGTCAGTTTAATGATATATCGAGGAGTAAGCATGAATATGAAGAGTGTAAGTCGGAATATGTGGGAGTGTGAGCCCGCCACCCAGCGCCCGAGTGGCCTGGGCTTGTGGCGTCACGGGCCAGTGCACAGGCCTTGTATATAGGAGGCCGTGCTTTAGCCCTGTGTCGTCCTTTTAACTATATTCTGGCTACTATTACACCACTTTATTCAGTTTCAAAAGAGACTCCAACAGGCTTAAAACTATCTAACGTAATCCTTTTTACTACCACAGATTCCTCTTAAGCAGCACAAAGTCCTCTAATTATAGCTATGATATAATTAATACGATGTCGCCGGTACAGAAGGGGTTAATGAACTGTCCTCAATTTCCCCAGGTGTCCACTATTACCGCCTTTAACGGTACCTATAATGAATGGACTATATTAGACCCACGACAAGTAATATATGATTCACGTCGTAAAATGCTATTGCTGCTCTCTTGAGATTTCACAAACATGATGGTGAACTATGGATTTAGACTCTACACAGTGATGTAATAAACGACCAAACTTTGTATTGAATCATATCCTTCTTGGTGTTCAGAGAAAGAGGAAAGTGCCGATCATTTATTTAAAGGACTATCAATATGTTCTGTAACTTTTTGCTCTTACATCATAGTGGCATAATCTAGTGGCAGTACATTTTGTAATACATAGTTTTATAGTTTTCTTGCATTGGCAATACGTATGAAAATAGTTGTACGCTAATACTTAATATAGAATTTCGGAATTTGTTTTTGTTTTACTCAAATGTTATACATTTCAATTTTCTGATGAAAAACTTTGTGTTGAATTCTACTTATCAATATTCGACATAATTCAGCGTACTAAGGACTTCATAAACTGAAAGGGCTAGCGAAGAACGTTAATAATCATTTGATCCCTACAAGCCATTAAGGGGAAATTATTATGTTATTTATTTTATTTATGTATTGAGTCATCTTTTTGTCTAGTCTCCTCCGTAGACCTTCCATTAAGCTTGCAAAAATATCCCCTAGAACCCCCTTCGAGATAAATAGGTTCAATTTTCGGTAGGAAAATTACCAGAACGAAGGAAGATTCCTTCTAAATTGCAGGCTTGCAATCACTCGCCAGGAAAAAAATCGACGCGTAAATGGCACAAAAGTTCTTAAAGTTGACACAAAAAAGGGTCGAATGGTCTTAACATAGCCAAACTAATGGGGCAAACGTCTGATATCTTAAAATTAGTAAAGGTAAGCGTGAGGGAGAAAAGGATCCAGCAAAAATAGACCTTAACATGCTTCATAAAAGTCACATACACATTACACAATAGACCTTAACATGCTTCATAAAAGTCACATATGCATACACAATCATGCTTATATTACAACCTCCGTTTATATAATCATTATTTGATTACGAATGGCAACAACTTGGGTAAAAATAAAGTGTGTGTATGTGTGTCGACAGTATGTACAGTATGTATGTATGTATGTAGGTGTGTGTGTGCGTGTATGTGTATGTGTCTGTGTTTGTGTGTCGACAATATGTATGAAGGTGTGTGAGTGTCTGTGGATAGTATGTAAGTATGTATGTGTGTGTGTATGTGTGTGTAGAAGGTCGGTGTACACATTGAACTACTCTCCTGCTAATTCTGTTACTCCCACGCAGGTATTAGGGAATATTGATTGTTGTGAGTTTGGCAATACTGAAGGAAAAAATATTGGCACACACACACACACACACACACACACACACACACTACACATTTCCCCATACTCAACAAGACACTTACATAACACACAGACGTAAGATCCATAAGCACAAACACATCCTCTTATATTTATTATGCAAGCCTTATCACAATCTACATTCTCTGTCACACACTCTCTCTCTCTCTCTCACCACCAAGCCAGGAGCGGGATTCACTAACGGTCGTAGCGTGCGACGTCGTACAGCAACCTACGATCGTTCCTAAGGGAGTGCGGAAGGTGAATTCACGAACGCATCGTTGAGCTCCCTTACGGCTCCCTTTCGGTTTTTTTCACCAAGGCTTCTCTTGACCAATCAGGCGCTTGGCCACTCACTGAGCTTGAGTCATTTTGTAAATAAACAACACTCACCCACATGACCGAAGCGCCAAGAAGAACCTATTCTAATATAATTTAATTTATGAGCTTTTCATTGTTTAGCATGGCTAATTCGATCCACCACAGCCAACAGGAAGAAGAATAGAGTATCTTGTGAATTGATGATAAGAAATTAGCCTAGCAGGCTACAGGGAAGCCTGTTAGTGGCCAAAGTTAAAGGATTTCTGACGGATTGATCATTGATAATCATCTGTTAGGCTATATAGTTGGGAGATTAGTGTATTATATATACCTTAACCACAGTATATTGTATAATTGTTCTACTTTACCATGTCTACACCTAGACAGGCTAGCCAAACCAAAATGCCAGACTTTACTATGTCTGCCTACACAGGCAGTTCTAGCCAAGCCAAAATGCCAGACTTAGCCTAGGCCTAATTTTTCAAAATAGTCCTAGGGTAATATTTTTGTATTCACAACACCTCAAGGCCTATCTACCTTTTCAAAATAGGCCTAGCATAGGCCTATATATATATATTAGTGTGTCCCACGGTTGGTAGCATAACGATTTACCCAACATCTGGCCATGGGATACAATAATGGGGTGAGGGGGGCTTAGACCCCCCCTACCCCTCATGACATTGTCATCATCATATATTTACCAGCAGAGGCAAATAAGAGCAGTCAAATTAGATGAGAATATAACAGAGTGTGCGACTATGTAAACAAAGCGGACGGTACACACGGTACACGCGCTAACACAACTCTTACCTTTGGTAAGGGTGGTGTTAGCGGGCATACTGGGCAAGAATGTTAAGTGCGGGCGTACCGCCAGCCTTGTTTACACTACGCGTAGTGGCGTCGGACCTTTCCCATCATGTTCCCGTCTATTTTGACTGCCTTTGGATATAAAAATACATTAGCCTAACCAAACTACCTAACCTAACCTAACCTAGTATTCATGCAGGGGGCAAATAGCAGAAAATATAGCGTCGAAATAGACGGGAACGTAACTGCGAGCGCACAACATGACGACCGTACGCCCGAAAACTACATCCATCCCGCATACTGTCCTTGTTTAGATGAAGTTGCAGGCTCGGTTATATTCGCCTCTAATTTGACTGCATTTAATAACAAAATTATCCCACGGCCAGCTGTTATTTGCCCCCCCCCCTGCTGGAAATATATATGGTGATGACAATATGTCATGGGGGATGAGAGGGGTAAAGCCCCCCTCAACCTATTACCCAACAGTTGGCCATGGGATATAATGATAGGTTGAGGGGGGCTTTATCCCCCTCACCTTCCATGACTTAATGCCATCAAATATACTACCAGCATGGGAGTAATAACAGCTAGGCTAGTTAACAAGGAGGACGATACGCCTGCAAACATCATCTTTACCTTCTAGGCTTCTACTTTACTATGCTTAGGCTACACCAAACTAGGCATTGCTAGCCTAGCCAATGATAATACCATACATAGGCCTAACTTTTCTAGCCTAAATACCCCTAACTTTTTCAAAATAAACCTAGGTTGTAGCCTAGGCTACACAAATATTCACAACACCGTGTAGGCTAGCCTATTATTTTTTTTGTTTAGGCTAGGCCTAGGGTAATTATTTTCATAATTTTTTGCCTGTGATACTTTCAAATTTGAGGAAATAGGCTACCCTAATCTAACCCAGCTAGGCATTGCTCGCCTAACCAAAATACCATACATAGGCCTAACTTTTCTAGCCTAAATAGCCCTAACTTTTTCAAAATAAACCTAGGTTATAGCCTAGGCTACGCTAAACAAAATTATTCACAACACCATTTATAATTTATTTATTTTTTAAGCTAGGCCTAGGGTAATTTTTTTCATCATTTTGTTCCTGTGATACTTTCAAATTTGTTGAGGAATAGGCTACCCTAATCTAACTCAGAGGTGGTGGGGAGTTGGAATAAAACATTTCCGCAATAAATGATGGTTAAAATCTACTAATGGTAGGCTACGTGTTGTCGCAGCACATGAATTTGTGCATAACTTAACCTTGACTAGGTCTAGGCTGGCATATGTAGCCTATTCATAGCTTAATTCGGCCTGTCATAAGACATTAAGGATACACATATATTCATACTTTGTATTAAATGCCTTAATGGTGTTGTAAACACAAGTTACCAATCATATTGCGCTATTATTGCCTCAATAATGACTTAGTGTGTCATAAAGAGGTATACTGCAGACGAATTTGTTATGGTCGCGGGTTGTATTATCGATATTTGTGTACCTATATCTGGGTCAAATTCATGTAAGGGTGGCCCGGACCACCCTTTGCGAAAGGGGCTTCCTACGATAAAGATGGCCGCTACGACGCTTCGTGAATATCAGCGTTGAGTCGTAAGGGAACGGTAAGGGAGTTTTCGGATCGTACGACCGTTAGTGAAAGCACCTCCAGGGCCTCAATATTGATGGGCTCGTCCATCCAGAAGCAACACCAGTAAGAATGCAATAATAAGCTTATCCTTGTTCACGGAGGAGGAGAGAGAGAGAGAGTGTGTGTGGGGGGGAGTATTATGTAACAGGTTATAGGTCTTGGGATCTATTCAGGAAGCACATTTAATTAAAATATATATAAGTGATCATGATACTATATAGTTTAGGAGAAACATCGCAAAGTGTGCTTAATTCTGTACAGTACACCATATTCTATATTTGCTTCACCTAGGAATTAGTTCAGTCAGAAACTATTATAATTTTACGCGTCAGAATGTAACATAAGCTTGTTTTGAACCCCAATAGTCCCAATTTCTAGCCATAGTTTGATTTATATTAACCCTTTCAATATTATTACACTATTTTTCTTTTGTTTTGGCTATCAGTAAATGAGGTTAAGCATTTAGAGAATACCTTTTGAAACCAACGGGGTATAGACTATTACAATGTACCTTTTAACTCATGCAGATGCTTAAAACAAATTGTCTAATGCTATCCTGAATACATTGCAAACCATCTCGAATACTGGGAAGGTTACTGTAATGTTTCTCCTTATGCATGCCCTATATCTAACCTATGTACCGATATTTAGAACTTGACGAGCTTCCTTCTCAGATTATGAGTGTCACAGGAAAAGAGACAACTGAAACGGGTTTACAAGATGAATCGCCTAATGGGAGGATTTAAATAGTCCATTAAATATTCTTGTAGGTTGCCATAAATCGTGGCCTTTAAGCTCAGTAATTAAAAAAGGCTAGATAAAATAGACTGAAAATTAATATCCAGAGCTATACCCTGGGTGACTATTTCTGAATGGTAGAAAAAGTAGCTTGAGTACTCTACTTGATGTTCAGTTACAGAGGTTAGGGGTAATGATTTCTAGAATACCTATTATGAACGGTCTCTTCATTTCAAAACTACTTAACTACTAAATTTTACGGGCATTTTTAGTATATCTGACAGTGGATACGCGAGTCAAAATTCCATTGCTTTATTAGTACTGTATTTGCAATCACATTACAAAGTATTTCAACAGGAGGACTACAGCTTTGTCCACACATAATCTAGCAATGTGCAGGGCTTGATTATTAATATATTTCTTACTTTTGCTTCACGAGGTTCGCGTAGGATAAGATCACGAGGTTTGCTTAGGATAAGAAGTGACTGTGTGTTAGTGCGTGACTGCATTAGCTGACTGTACACTCTAACACATAATCCTTGCCATGCATGAACCAATTAACAGCAAAATGAATCTCCGAAATTTTAATACTAGGTAAAACAAATAATGAAAAGATTCGAATTAGTACGGGCATACGGGATAACTTCGAAAACCTGATACGTCCTAGAGTGTGCGTATGTATGATGACGACTATACCCTGTTCCAAATACATAGGCCATAATTCGTGAGCCCAAACGTCTGTAACTAAAAAAAAGGGCCTGAACAAGTGGGCTATACATTTTCACACCTATTCCTTGACCGACACTTACCAAATGGTAGAACTAATACCTTGTCAATCTAGTCATTTCTGAGTTAGATTGGTTAGGAGTCACACTTGCTGGCCTACCTCTCAGCTACCTCCCATCTTCATCTACTGGAGCTTGTGAGGATAACTACAATAGATGAAGGTCAAGTTTAATAATGTTAATCCTTTCATTACCGGTGATTATTATATATATTTTTGTTTATATGTCCGAGATATTTAGACATGATTGTATTAAGCTTAGGAAGGATATATGATAGCTAAATGTTTTAAATTTAATTGTCTGTTGATTTTTAAATGAGTAGAAGTCTTTCCTAAGCTGAATAAAATCGTCTAATAGTTGCCAGAATATAATGAAAAAGACGTCACCGGTACTGAATGGGTTGAAAGTAAGATATCTCTGTTCTGTACCTGCTAGCATGGCAAAGTGACAGAGGGGGCATCCCCCCCACTGGTGAAAACAAAAGTCAAGGCCTTAGCTTGAACTCTATCTAATCTTTCTATTCTGTATATGCTTCATGGATGTACAGTTACCCACATACATTTTGTTTATCTTCGTCATCTTATGAATGAAAGTAAAATTAGTGGGAATGAATTGCGAGTGTGGTTTCATTAAATCATCAGTTGACTAACCAGATGAGTTAACCACTGCATAAGAAACTACACTCGTAATTCAGTCATGGACAATATATTTCCATTCATAAGATCATGCAGAGGAACAGAACTTATGTAGGCAACTGTACAAGACCAACATCTTAAAACATATTATACATATAAAGAGAGAGAGCGTGGGATGTCGTTGGTATGGGGACCATCACTCACTCAAGGCCAATTGTTACCTACGTCGGAACTGACACGAGGATTACCAGTGCTATTTTCTTTTCATCTTTCTTATTCTCAGTGTTGATCAGGATCAGCCGAGAGAGATGTCTCGGAAGAGAAAGAGAGAGAGAGAGATATGGGATGAAAGAGGGGGGGGGGGTTGGAATGCTAACTCACAATCATAACTAAATAGCCTACACTATTAATGTCGCCAATATATTAAATTCTGCACAAAACTGAAGTCATCAGTATGAAAGTCGCCAATACGTTTATATCCACATTGTATTAACTTGCCACTACATTACAGTCGCCACCGTATTAAAGTTACCATTGCAGTTTCCCCTGTACTAAATTTACCACTGTACTAAGTTGCCGTTGTATTAGAGTTGCAATTGCATACATATCAAGACTGTACTAAAGGCGCCATTGTATTGAAATCGCCAGTATATAACAGTCGCCACAGCATCAAAGTCGCCAATGTATTAATGTCACCACCATATTAAAGTAGCCACCGTATTAAAGTAGCCACTGGAGTAAAGAGACCACAATATTAAAGTCACCACTGTATTAAAGTCACCACTGCATTAAAGTCACCACTGCATTAAAGTCACCAATGTATTAAAGTCGCCACTGTATTAAAGTCACCACTGTATTAAAGTCACCACTGTATTAAAGTCGCCACCATATTAAAGTCGCCACCGTGTTAAATTCACCACTGTATTATAGTCGCCACTGTATTAAAGTCACCACTGCATTAAAGGCACCACTGTAATAAAGTAGCCACCATATTAAAATCACCACTGTATTAAAGTAGCCACCTTATTAAAGTCGCCACCCTATTAAAGTCGCCACCATATTAAAGTCGCCACCTTGTTAAATTCACAACTGTATTATAGTCGCCACTGTAATAGAGACACCACCATATTAAAGTCACTACCATATTACAATCACCACCGTATTAAAGTCGCCACCTTGTTATATTCGCCACTGTATTATAGTCGTCACTGTGTTATAGTCACCACGGTATTATAGTCACCACTGTTCATAGATACCACCGTATTATAGTTACCACTGTATTAAAGTCACCACTGTATTATAGTCGCCACTGTATTATAGTCGCCACTGTATCATAGACACCACCGTATTATAGTTACCACTGTATTAGTCACCACTGTATTATAGTTACCACTGTATTATAGTCACCACTGTATTATAGTCACAACTGTATTATAGTTACCACTGTATTATAGTCACCACTTTATTATAGTCACCACTGTATTATAGTCACCAGTGTATTATAGTTACCATTGTATTATATTCACCACTGTATTATAGTCACCATTGTATTATAGTCACCACTGTATTATAGTCACCACTGAATTATAGTTAACACAGTATTATAGTCACCACTGTAATATAGTCGCCACTGTATTATAATCACCACTGTATTATAGTTAACACAGTATTATAGTCACCACTGTAATATAGTCGCCACTGTATTATAGTCACCTTTCTATTATAGTCATCACTATTATAGTCACCACTGTATTATAGTTACCACTGTATTATAGTCACCACTGTAATATAGTTGCCACTGTATTATAGTCACCTTTCTATTATAGTCACCACTATTATAGTCACCACTGTATTATAGTTACCACTGTATTATAGTCACCACTGTAATATAGTTGCCACTGTATTATAGTCACCTTTGTATTATATTACCAGTCTTGCTAAGGCAGCCTCCCAGAAGCTGGGTGTGCTCAACCGCCTTAGAGAGTTCTTTTCCCCTGCACAGCTTCTTGCTCTGTACAGGGGCATAGTGCGCCCTTGTATTGAGTATTGTTCACATGTGTGGGGAGGTTCCTCTCACACCGCTCTCCTAGATAAAGTTGAAAGGAAGGCCTTTCGTATCATTAACTCCCGTCACTCACCAACTCTCTGCAATCTCTCTCTCTCCGCCGCAATGTTGCATCTCTCTCGCTATTCTATCGCTACTATAATAATCAGTGTTCCTCAGAGCTATCCCAGTGCATACCACCTCCTTTACGTAGGGCACGTGGTACCCGTCTTGCAACTCAATCCCACCCCTACTCTGTGCAACTCTCCAACCCAAGAGTGAAACGTTACTCTCAAACTTTCTTCTACTCAACAGCTGAGCTCTGGAACTTTCTTCCAGAATCAGTCTTTCCCTCTTCCTATGACTTAAATTGTTTCAAACTCCGTGTGTCCAGCCATTTTGGCTCGAACGTCCCTTGATTTTGGCCCTGTCACTCTTTCAACTATGGGGGAGGCACTCGCTATAGCAGTTATGCATTTTGCCTCCCTCAATCACATAGAAAAAAGAAAACAAAATCACCACTGTAATATAGTCACCACTGTATTATAGTTACCACTGTAATATAGTCGCCACTGTATTATAATCGCCACTCTATCATAGACGCCACCATATTATAGTTACCACTGTATTATAGTCACTACTGCATTATAGTCACCACTGTATTATAGTCACCACTGTATTATAATCACCACTGTATTATAGTCACCAATGTATTATAGTCACCACTACATTTTAGTCACCACTGTATCATAGTCACCACTGTATTATAATCACCACTGTATTATAATTACCACTGTATTACAGTCACCACTGTATTATAGTCACCACTGTATCATAGTCACCACTATATTATAGTCGCCACTGTATTATAGTCACCACTGTACTATAGTCACCACTGCAATATAGTCACCACTGTATTAGTCACCACTGTATTATAGTCACCACTGTATTATAGTCACCACTACATTATAGTCACCACTGTATTATAGTTACCACTGTATTACAGTCATCACAGTATTATAGTTACTGTTGTATTATAGTCACCACTGTATTATGGTCAATACTGTATTATAGTCACCACTGTATTATAGTCACCATTGTATTACAGTCACTACTTCATTATAGTCACCGCTGTATTATAGTCACCACTATATTATAGTCGCCACTGTATTATATTCACCACTGTATTATCGTCACCGCTGTATTATATTTACCACTACATTATAGTCACCACTGTATTATACTCACCACTGTATTATAGTCACCATTATATTATAGTCACCACTCTATTATAGTCACCACTGTATTATAGTCACCACTCTATTATAGTCGCCACTATATTATAGTCACCACTCTATTATAGTCGGCACTGTATTATAGCCACCACTGTATTATAGTCACCATTGTATTATAATCACCATTGTATTATAATCACCACTCTATTATAGTCGCCACTGTATTATAGTCACCACTGTATTATAGTTATCACTGTATTATAGTCACCACTCTATTATAGTCACCACTGTACTATACTCACCACTGTATTATAGTCACCATTGTATCATATTCACCACTGTATTATAGTCATCACTGTATTATAGTCACCACTGTACTATACTCACCACTGTATTATAGTCACCATTGTATCATATTCACCACTGTATTATAGTCATCACTGTATTATAGTCACGACTGTATTAAAGTTTCTACTGTGTTATAGTCACCACTGTATTATAGTCACCACTGTACTATAGTCACCACTGCAATATATAGTTGCCACTGTATTATATTCAACACTGTATTGTAGTCACCACTGTATTATATTCACCACTACATTATAGTCACCACTGTATTATAGTCACCACTGTATCATAGTCACCATTGTATTATAGGCACCACTTTACTATAGTCACTTTATTATAGTCATCACTGTATTATATTGTCACCACTGTATTATAGTCGCCACTGTATTATAGTCACCACTGTATTATAGTCACCACTGTATTCTATACACCACTACAATATAGTCACCACTCTATTATAGTCACCATTGTATTATAGTCACCACTGTACTATAGTCACCACTGTATTATAGTCACCACTGTATTATAGTCACCATTGTATTATAGTCACCACTGCACTATAGTCACCACTGTATTATAGTCACCACTGTACTATAGTCTCCACTGTATTATAGTCACCACTGTATTATAGTTACGACTGTATTAAAGTCTCCACTGCATTATAGTCGCCACTGTCTTATAGTCACCACTGTATTATAGTCATCACTGCAATATAATTGCCACTTTTATTATATTCAACACTGTATTATAGGCAACACTGTATTATAGTCACCAATGTATTATAGTCACCACTGCAATATAGTCGCCACTGTATTATAGTCACCACTATTATAGTAACCACTATATTATAGACACCACTGTATTATAGTCACCACTGCAATATATAGTCAACACTGTATTATAGTCACCACTGTATTATAGTCACCACTGCAATATAGTCGCCACTGTATTATAGTCACCACTGTATTATAGTCACCACTACAATATAGTTGCCACTGTATTAAAGGCACTACTTCATAATTTTCCCCGCTATATTAAAGTCGCCTTTCACCCACATGCACATAATCTCTCACATGAACAATCGACCGCATGTTCGAAGGAAATTCAACCCTATGACGAAGCAGGTTTAGTTTGTAGCGGTACAGCTGGGTGGTTGGAAGGGTTCGACAGAGGCCTTCGGTGTTTTACAATACAATTTAGATTCTACCAAAATACTATTGAAGAAGCTAATACGTGTGTTATATAAAATGGTCCATAATCATACTTGCACTCGCCTAATCCTCTCAGTATGATGACACCTTTAACACCTTACGAGCGGCCTATGCGGTTTATTTATATGTACCGCCCAGCGGGGTGTTTTTAGCCAAAATAGGGCTGTTTACGTGATCATTTTCATGCCTAAATAAGACCCAGAACGTAAAACAAGTACCTATCCCTGAAAGGGCATAAACAGAGCTTTCGAATGACACCATAACGATCCTTTTATGATGGCTAGTTTTCTTGCAATAACCGTGCAACGCGAGTGCAAAAAGCATGTAATTCGGTACTTTCCCCATATAATTCAGTATGTAGCGAGTGAGAGAGGGAGGAGGGAGCTGAGATTCGTGTCAGTAGGTTCGCCGCGGTGGTCTGGAGCAGTCATACGCTCGCTAGTCTCCTGCCACCACTTGTCTCTCTATCTCAGCAACATTACGTGCTGAAATTGCCACTCGACCTATGTCGAGCGCCGCCACATAGTCCAGCTTTATTTAACTCGACTTATGTGGTGAGCCTCTAATTAAGGGTTAATGCATATATTTTAGCTGAGGGGACAAGATGCGCACACATTCAATTTCGCTTCATGAAATAACAGTCAGTGGGAGAACTAATTTCGTTTTGTGGAGTTTGTTAGCACAGAAGCTCCCTCATGCATCCCCTTTATAATTGCTTGCACTTACATGTCCATTCTTTTTCCTCTGCATGTCAGTAAATTATGCAGCATATTAATGTATTTTGCTGGTTTGTAATAATTATGAGTGCATACCACATTAATATAATATTTGGATTTTAAACACGTGTTGTATTTCGACTCATTTTTTGAGTAGATAACTTCCATACACTCAAAAAGCTGTGTTTAACTGAAATATTTAAGAGAAATATAAACATTAGCAGAATAGCCAGACACCAAAGCTTGAAAAGCAAAATGCAATGATAAAATAGATGGGTTTTGACTTTGTGTGTGTGTCCGAGCATGCGAGAGTGTGTGTGTGTGTGTGTGTGTGTGTCCTTTGTGTATGTGTGTTTTGTTCACACAAGTTCTTTCACCCTCATCATGGTGTATTGATTATTTATCCAACAACATTAACATTTTCATGCTGAATTAACTTATTCAAAAAAATTATATTTTCTCTAACACCTTTGTTATACCTAAACATGGGCCAGTAACCCATGCTCTGTCACAACCTAGGCCAGGTATCCTCCCTAGGAAGTAAACCATAGAAAACGGCCCCAAAACAGTACAGTTCCCCTCGCAAAAGAACAGATCCCCCATCACACAACAGATCACCCCCCCCCCCCCCCCCAACACACTACTAAAGGGTACTTCACACAGTCAGGAATGCGAGCTAGAATCACTAGGAGTAGCTGAAAATTCCGATTCCTGAGCCTATTCGCGGTGAAAATTGATACTCCTAGTGACTCTAGTGATATCCTAGTGATTCCTGTTAGACTCCCATTGACTCCAAACCAGTCCCGGCCGATTGGCCCTGTCCGACAAAATGTTCACCGTGTTTAAGGTTCTCGCCGCGAATCGGACCACTCCCAGTGATTCCCAGTGATTCCCAGTGATTCCCCAGTGAGTCCTGGTGGTTCTGGTGAGAACTGAAACTGAAAGCGAAAGCAAATCAGATACGAAACACCGAGAATCACCAGGACTCACTGGGAGTCACTGGGGAATCACTGGGGAGCACTGGGAATCAACTGGGAGTCACTGGGAATAGTCCGATTCGTGGCGAGAACTTTAAACATGATGAACATTTTGTCGGACAGGGCCAATCGGCAGCGAGTGGTTTGGAGTCACTGGGAGTCTAACAGGAATCACTAGGATAGTGATTCTAGCTCGCATTCCTGACTGTGTGAAGTACCCTTTAATAAATATATTATTCATATTAACCTGTAATACTTCTCACGTGCAAGTATAGTATACAGTATACAGGTAGTTAACTTTTCTTGGTCAATTAACCTGTGTAAGTACAATTTCCCACAAGACATTGTATTCACCCAGTGATTGTGTGTAGAGAAGGAAATTACGGTAGTTGAGGTAATTCAATAATGTGAACAATGTATGGTCAATGTTACAATACCCTACTTGTAGTCTACAAATTCTGCAACTCCGCTTACCTAACATAACGAGAATGGTGGATACGTGTTTGTATGTGTTTTGAAATGTCAAGTTCGCTTGGTGGTGGACAGTGGAGTTTGGATTACTACTACGAAGGGCATTGTAGTCGCCGGGGTAAACTTTGAGCCAGCGTAATCATGGCTTGGTTGTTTAAGGGCCGTTGTAGTCGCCGGTTAATAATCTAGAAGTTCTGCAACTCCCCTGACCTAACCTAAGCAAACTAACACAACCTATAAATGTTACCTATATTAGGTAATCGTATGAAATATTACAGAACTCGGTAACGAATGAAAAGAAGAAGGTGGAAAGGATAAACTATTCACTAATTAGACAATAGTTTAAATATATTTGTTTCGTAAAGTATAGTAAGCATTGATATCATGACCTTACGGTACATAATAATACAGACTTAGACTTATCGTATTATATTAATGTCTGTAATGATGTATGAACACAGTCATTGTACTTAATGATGATATTAGAGGACTGTAGTTATAGCCTACAAGAGACATACTTGAGGACAAATTAATTTCAATGATAGGGTCAAACACATGCCTGGAGCCTCACAGTGTAAGTTCAATTTCCCACAAGACATTGTATTCACCCAGTGATTGTGTGTAGCGAAGGAAATTACGGTAGTTGAGGTAATTAAATAATGTGAACAATGTATGGTCAGTGTTACAATACCCTACTTGTAGTCTACAAGTTCTGCAACTCCCCTTACCTAACATAACGAGAATGGTGGATACGTGTTTGTATGTGTTTTGAAATGTCAAGTTCGTTTGGTGGTGGACAGTGGAGTTTGGATTACTACTTCGAGAGGCGTTGTAGTCGCCGGGGTAAACTTTGAGCCAGCGTAATCATGGTTTGGTTGTTTAGGGGCTGTTGTAGTCGCCGGTTAATAATCTAGAAGTTCTGCAACTCCCCTGACCTAACCTAAGCAAACTAACACAACCTAGAAGTGTTACCTATTTTAGGTAATCGTATGAAATATTACAGAACTCGGTAACGAATGAAAGCAAGAGGGTGGGAAGGATTAACTATCCACTATTTAGGCAATAGTTTAAATATATTTGTTTCTTAAAGTATAGTAAGCATTGATATTATGACCTTACGGTACATAATAATACAGACTTATCATATTATATTAATGTCTGTAATGATGTATGAATACAGTCATTGTACTTAATGATGATATTAGAGGACTGTAGTTATAGTGTCCGTGGGTCGGTGGTGAGTGTGCATGTGGCTTGGCACAGCTTTGAGGTCCCTTACATAGGGGCTGTGCACAATGGGGGCCATGCCTGACATACTCGCATCTCATTCCTAACAAATCCCAGTGATGCTCGGTGACTCCCAGTGACTCCTGTCTAATTCCCAGTGATTCCTATATTACTCCTATCGACTCGTATATTACAGTAATCCGAGATTTTCAACTATTCAATAACTCGCACTTCATTCCTGGTTTTATCCCGGTGATTCCTGGTAATTCCCAGTGATTCCAAGTGGCTCCCAGTGATTCGCAGGTACACTCCTACTGGTTCCTACGGTGTTGTGAGTGCACAGGGAATTGCAGACATTCGCGGTCGTATTACCAGGAATCACCAGGAATCATTACTCCTAGTGATTCTAGCTCACATTCTTGACTGTGTGAAGTACCCTTAAGAGGCAGCGGCTAGCAGAGAGATTGGACATGACATCACCAGCCCAGTTCAGACCAGGATTGGCCAACATAACCGTCGCCCCCATCAATCAAGATGCCCTGATGTCACCCGCCAACTCTTTGGATTGGTCTCTGGAAGGCATCCGGCGGCGAATCATGAGGGTCCTTCCACAACTCTCCCTCCTTCCCCGTCCCCGAGATCAGAACGACACATCTCCCCCATCGAAACCACCTTTTTCCCTGTACATTTTACGGGACAGAGAGCCCTTAGAAACTAGATAGGTACTCAGACCAGGTAAGGGAAGGTATCTCACCTCCCCTCCAGTGATCTGGATTATCTCTGGTCCCATAGGTGCTCTCTGGCCCTCCTGAGTGTTATCTGACCTCCATCAGTGTTAACCGACCTGCACTACCTGCAACGACTAATCCCGAAAACAGGTAATAATCTAGGTGCTGCCAGGCCCTAGATCACTTGACAGTTAATACTGAACATGTATCTTTCTAAAGCACTCAAAGAAGGCTACTACTGCAATATTTAAGAGACGCTTTAAATCTATTTGTTATTAATTTCACCACAACACCAAACACCTCCAATGAAATTAATGAAAGCATATATGTGATCCACCAGGATTCGAACCCGGGTTATCACACACAGATGTTTAGATACCTTAACCATTAACACCAGCAAGACGGTTAAAGGTTTATGCACACGCCTACGACTTATTATCCATTCTCGAATACTGGATATTAATCTAATCATGTTCATATTCCCACCGCACTATTGTAGCCTAATGTTTAAGTGAGAGGAAAGAATATTAATGGGGCACAGATCATATAGAACGGCCTCGCTACGAAATATCCCTGAACCTACTTATAATATATTTTTTATTCATTTCACCACAACACCAAACACCTAAAATGAAATTAATGAAAGCATATAATTATGTGATCCACCAGGATTCGAACCCGGGTTATCACACACAGAGATGTAGACACCTTAACCGTTACACCACCAAGACGGTTAAAGGTTTATGCACACGCCTACGACTTATTATCCATTCTCGAATACTGGATATTAAATCGAATCATGTTCATATTCCCACCTGGCCTGGCTTTCAGGCCCCCTTTTACCGTAATCGATTAATATCAGCTTGCCTATTAACCCTCACACGCTACCAATAATGTAATTATTCATCTATAGGTATATTGTTGCACGTTTGTCTGGCCACTAAGTCACCAAACCGCTACATACCAATATGTGAAGAGCTCTGACTAACACACATTACATTAAACTCCAGCTAGCTATTCCCCCACATAATTGAGTCTGTCTAGGAATTCATTCATCATTCTTACGTCTCTCAGTGTATGTGTTATATTGTGTATGTCCTATTGATATCTTATACTTGTAATTATAACTCATATATTTTATGTTGTTGATTATCCATATAACCTTTAATAAAGTAGGTGTGCAGTTTTCAGCTTTACCAAAAAAAAAAAAAAATAAAAAAAAAAATGCATACCCAACTCTGCGACCTAGAATTCTGCAAGTAGTATTGAATCTCTTCGGTAAATTCGGTATATATATATATATATATAATAATATTATAATATTATTTATACAGTATATACTGTATATTGTTACGATCGGCACTACGAAATAAACAAGGGCACTTATTGATGGACTAGATGATAGGCTATATCTGCAACAACGGTACGCTAATTCCAAAACCCTCGAAGTATTACGCAGGTGAACAAAAACACTTAAAACCCTTCAGAGTTAATCTACTGGATAACGGGGTATCAATTAACTAGGTTTTAGTGCACATCTACAAAGGCTTTCCGGTGACGGTAAAGCCAACTCACAACAGGAGTACTTACGTTACGAAAATGCTCTTAAGTAATAACAATGCTTGAATAAACTATATAAGATTTAATAAATGAATATATGCTTACGTTAACTTTAGTGTGAGTCTGTACTCAACACTAAACTCTACAATGCTCTATGAACACACTGGAAGTCTAGTCCTACAGCAATCAGATAAGGAATCTTCTGAAAAGGTCTGATGCTCTAAGATGCTCGTTAATATAGAACAGAAATAAATGCAGGGGCAGGACACCAAAGCGTGTATCTTAAATACACCAATAAGTAGGATACATATATATATAACAAGAGGGTGCAACAACTCTGTGACAGCACTATTAATAACTACTCAGAAACAGTACTTCTTAGCCAACGTAACAGCCAAACTGGGTTGTGCACTATGCATCAACCAAGGCTAAAATAAGGCGTGAATAATTCCTAAAGCATACACAATGAAAGTTAATATACACAATGCTGTCTTTCTCACTAATAAAGTCTAGCAGTGGCATACAAGGTACTAGGAAACTAGGCAGAGCGCAAGCATGCTCGTAGCCTACTGTCTCCCCTTGAACAGATTTCCCTTATGTTACGTTAAGTGACTTGGAGGCTCTCTTGGTAAGTCCAGATCTCAAGTATCTGGTCTTACCCTGGCGCTCCACAAAGGTCAACAAAATGATGTAGCAAGCATACAGGTAAGTGTAGGCAAAGGCCCTTCACCTGTATACTGCTACACTCGCAAAGGAAAATATGCACAAGGGTTACAGGCTAGCTAGCTTCGTCTATGTTGTACAGGCTCTAACTTGCCACATACATAACTCGGACAACGACCAAAGATACCTTCCACTGTCTAGCATTAAATAATGGGAAAGAACAGCTCAATAGTTAGAAGCACCCCAACACTAGGCTACCATATGACTATGACTCTACTAATCCCTAACGCTAGTGCAAACATAAATTTGAGAGCTGGTGCTGGTAATACGACTGGCCGACTATGGAAGTCGTATGCAGAACAAGAAGGGATAAGTAATTGAATAAAGATGGAAGTATGAAAAAAAGAAGTTCAGAGAGAGAGAAAGTAGTATAGGGGGTTATATGGGGGACAAATTGCAAAGGACATGTAGGACCAAGCACGCTGTGCCAAGCTCTGCAGGAGAAATGCGGCAGGAGCCCCCCCAGGACTAACAAAGGCAGCGGCACCCAATCACAGATGACTACGTCACAAGGAGCAGGCGTCACGTGACGCGTCAGGCCCGCCGACCACTCACAAGCGTGGGAAACTCCTCCGAGCGAGGGAGGCAAACGTACATACACACGCACATACTACCACCTCACTGCCTACCTCGCTCTTTCTCCTTTAACTTCACACAATGCATCTTTTATTCTATGAATGATATAAAATACTTTCAAGTGTCACAGACAAGAATAAAGACCACCACTGATCTGTCTGTGACAACATGAACGCTATAAAAGAAAAACCCATCGTTCTACGATTATTTTAGCCCATTTCACTGCCCTGGCGAGCGCTAGCGAGTTACGAGTGCATTCTGGCAAGCTGGCCAGTGTAACACTCCGCCCAAGATGTGGGACGTTTCAGCCTCAGGTGAACTCCACAACTGACCAGACAGAATGCTCACCAACCCTGCACCACCCAGCTACATTCCCAAGTTGTGAAAACAAGGCACGATCACAAACATAAAACACTGCATTATAAAACAAATCTGCACAACACTTCCCCAAAATTATAGCATCATAATAATTATATCACACTCAACGAGCAAGCTTCACCAAGCCTAGCTTACTAAGACAACAACTCAGAGTGTCTTAGATGCTTGCTGTGATATACTGCACTTATATACTATCAAAAAGAAAGAGTTTTTATGTGAGTTTTTTATAATTTGTTAATAGTGTTTTTGGCGGCATTGCACTACAGGGGCAAGCCTAATTTGTCTCCACTCCACCAAACACACCTGTGGTGATCTACCCTGGGTCCTCCACCCTGGACAAACAGTCAGCTATCACATTGTCACAACTGGCAATATGGCGAATGTCCAGATTATACTCCTGCAACATTAAAGACCATCTAGTTAGCCTCATATTCCGGTTGTGGAACTGATTCAAAAACTTCAAAGGGTGGTGGTCAGTATAAATCACCACGACCTGGCCAAAAGCGGGAACATACACCTCAAAGTGCCTGAGCGCCAGCACAATAGCCAGAAGCTCCTTCTCTACTACTGAATAGTTCTTTTGTGCTGAGTTGAACTTTTTCGAAAAGAAGCTTACTGGGTGTTCCACACCTTCCGTATCTGTCTATAACAAGACGGCACCAGCCCCTACGCCGCTAGCATCTGTCGCTAGCTGAAAAGGTCTTGAAAAGTCGGGGGCCCTGAGTATGGGGTGAGTGCACAACAGATGCTTCACCAGTGAAAAAGCCTTCTCACACTCAGGTGCCCACCCAAACTTTTTTTGTCTTTGCCAATAAGTCCGTCAGAGGAGCTAACACCGAGGAGTACCCGCGGATGAATCTGCGGTAATACCTTATCATGCCCAAGAACCTCATGATCTGTCTTTTGGTGGTCGGCCTGGGGAACTGGTTAATAGCCTGTATCTTGGTAAGGAGGGGCACACCTGGCCTAACCCTACCACAAACCCCAGATACTGCACTGTTGCCCGATCAAAGTCACATTTGCCTAGATTGACCACCAAATGAGCCTCACTGAACAGTGCCCCGATGTGCTCGGAATGGCTCTCAAAGTCATCGTCGTAAATTATCACATCATCAAGATAAACGGTGCAGTTAGGGATCTCCGCCACTAACTCGTTCATCAGGCATTGGAAAGTTGCAGGTGCATTCTTCAGCCCATACGGCATAACGTTGCAACGGTAAGTATTCCCATCCACCACAAACCCGCACACCTGCTTCGCCCGCTCAGACAACGGCACCTGCCAGTAACCCTTGACAAGATCCACCTTGGTGAGGTAACGTGCACACCCGATCTTATCAACACTGTCATCTACGCGGGGAAGAGGGTAGGCATTGGTGGGAGTTAAACCGTTCAACCGCCTGAAGTCAATGCAAAACCTGATCTTGCCATCTGGTTTGGGCTGCAGAGTGACGGGAGATGTCCACCTAACCGCCCCTTTTTCTATCAGTCCTCTCTCCAACATGTAGCCTAACTCCGCTCGGAGAGCCGGAAGTTTAATGGGAGGTACACGATAAGGCACTGATTTATAGGGGGGGTGGTCTCCAACGTCCACATCATGCACCGCATGAGTTGTGAGGCCTGGGTGCTCGGCAAACACAGTGGGGTATGAACAAAATAGGTGCTGGATCGCTGCACATTGTTGCTCAGGCGCCTCAACAGCCACCTGGTTCGTGTTCCCCGCCCACTGATCCACCGAGACATGACAATCCCAGCTCTCCTCCACCTGTGCCTCACTGCCCCCCTCTCCTTCTCCACCTTGGCCGCTGCAAGCCAACACAGGGACAGTAGGCTGCTCAGGTGGGTGCCTCACGATCTCTTTTAGAAGGTTCACATGACAGAGCTGATTTTTCTTCCGCCTATCCAGAGTAGGTAATCTAGGTCAGACAACTTGCGCATGACCTTGTAAGGACCGACAAACTTAGCCGACAGGGGATGGCCTACTAAGGGCAATAAGACCAAAACCTCCTGTCCAACCACAAACTCCCGGAGCTTTGCCTTAGTGTCATATCGATCCTTCATCAAGGCCTGATTATCTACCAAATTTCTCCCTGCCAACTCCAGGCTCTTCAGCATCCTGTCTCTACTCTCGAGGACATACTTAATTAGATAACATGGCTGCACAGTCCCTTCCCAGATTTCTTTAACCATGCTCAGAGGACCTCTAACCAGATGCCCGAAAACTAGCTCGTTGGGACTAAACCCAAGGCTCTCCCCAGGTACCTCTCTTGCCGCAAACAAAACGTACGGTAGCCCCAGGTCCCAATCCTTGCCGTTTTCCAAACAGTAGCACCGCAACATGCTTTTCAAAGTGGAATGCCATCTTTCCAACACCCCTTGACTCTCAGGGTGATAAGCTGAAGAGACAACCGTACGAATCCCATGCTGCTGCATGGTCTGTTTGAAGAGTGAGGACGTGAAATTCGACCCTAGGTCCGACTGGATTTCCTGCGGGTACCTCGAGCAATACAAGAGCAAATTTCGCACAACAGTTTTAGACTAGCCATTTCATCAGGGTAGCGAGTGGTGACATCCATGAGGGTTAGCAAAAACCTGTTACCTGCACTAGTGGGAGGCAGAGGGCCTACCATGTCGATGATAACCTTGCTGAAGGGCGGACCAATAGCAGGCACTGGGTGCAACGGAGCCTTAGGTATGCTCTAATTGGGCTTTCCCACCCTCTGGCAAGTACCACACATCGCCGCCCATGCCGAAACTTGGGCTTTAATACCTGGCCACCAGAACAACCTAGATAACGAAGCCAACGTTTTTGTCACACCCAAGTGATCTGCCAATGGAACATCATGCGCCAACCGCAACAGGCTATCACGACACTTCTCAGGAACCACCAACTGGTCAACCACTCTTGCCCCACCATCCCAACTACGTCTGGGATCCCAAAAACGGCGGTACAGGATCCTCAACATGAAAAAAATCTCCCGACTTTGCATCCCTGTCCTTGTCGAGTTCAATCGCCCCGTTCCTACAACTCTCAAGCCCCGGATCTTCTGCTTGCAACCGACATATATCTGAGGGTGCCAACCTAGCTAAGTGCTCCTGAAGCAACTTGTGGCCACCCCAAATACTAGGCTGCTCAAGCCTTGCCTGCTTCGCCTGGGAACGTTTCTGTCGCGGAGTGCTATCACGCCCAACCATGTCGCTAGGGGGGACAGGTTCTGGGGCCACTCCGGACCTCATAATGGGTGCAAGTACCGAGTCGCCAAGGAATGTCGCTGGATCCAAACTCTCAACCCGATCAGCCTTGACTTTCTCCTTCCGACCCTTCCTCCGCTGGCCTAGAACTTGGGTACTAGGTTGTGACACCTGAGCGGACTGAGACCTGGTGACAGCACAAGCCATCTGCGGCATCTGACACCTCTCCAGCCACTCTTGCCCCTCCCTACTCGTGTCGGCCGCCCTCTCGGCAACGACTAAGGGTGGAACCTCGGAAGTGGGTACCGCAAAGTTGTTGCCGAGAAGGAGGTCGACCCCCTCAACTGGCAATTTCTCCACCACACCCACATCCAACTCCCGTGTCACACCGTCTACCTCAAGCTCCACTCTGACCAGCGGGTAAGACCGCGTAGCATTGATGCCTTGAACCACCACAACCCGAGTCATGTTAATTGGCTTGCCAGTGAAATTCTTAACAAGTGTCTGGGAAGCGCCCATATCACGCAACAACTCAAGCCTATGCCTCACACCAGCCCACCTCACAGTGCCGTGCCCCCTATGACCACAAAAAACATCACGGACGGGTGACAAGCCCTCCTGCTGCTTCTGCACCGGCGATGACTTCGCAACCGACTGTTTACCCCGGGCAAACGCGGAAGACCTCAAAGACACGCCAATGTTGCTCACTAGTGACACCACTGCTGTAGGCGGTGCGCTCGGACATGAGCACGCAATATGCCCCTTCTTATGACACTTGAAACATTCCACCTCACTCTTGGACTTCCCCTGAGATGGGTAAGGGCCCTGGCCTTTCTTTAACGGGAAGGGTTTCGACTTGGGATCATAATTGGCAACAGTACTCTTGAATGGATAATTGTTTGTGTCACTAACTCGGGGGGGGGGGGGGGGGGGGGAGGAGTGGTACGCCCCTTGTTACCTGCCTCAGCTCTCTGTGCATACCCGCACCCATGAATCAGTGACAACCTGAGGTCAGCCAGCTCAGCCGCCTCTTGTAGAGTTTTCGGTCGCTTTTCTTTAAGGTTAAGAGTCAAGTCACTGCCAGTACATTTAAAAAATTTGTTCCAGCAACACTAGTTGTTTTACTGAATCAAAAGTAGTTGCTTTCTCCGACCTTAACTAATTTTCAAATGCACTTGACAGCTCTCTAGCGTGTTCCTGGAAAGTACTCTCCTTTCTTTTTGGAACCGCCCCAAACTTCAGCCTATAGGTCTGTGGCTGTAGCTCGTACGCCCTCAGGACAGCGTCTTTCAACAATTCGTAATTCACACAGGAATCTAGGGGCAAAGCATCGTACACCTTGAGTGCTTTCCCCGTCAATCGTGAAGAAACAAGGGCTGCCCACTTCTCCTCGGGCCATTGGTGCTCCTGGCAGTTTTTCTCGAACCGGAGAAACAATTCTGTAACTCCCATCTCATCAAACACTGGAACCAACTTTAATAGATGCGACAGGGACTGGTCCTGGGCTCGACCCCCCTGGACGACCCGGTTCCTCGTCACCTCTACACGAGTTTTCTCTAGGTCAACATCGGCACGATACCTTTCAGACTCATACTTAAGCTCAGCCTCTCGCTGCTGCTGCTGCTGTCTGAGCTCAGCCTCATACTTCCGTTGCTCGAGCTCGAGCTTCTGCTGCTCAAGCCGAAACAACATCTCGGGAGTCAAACCCTGAGGAATGGGTGCTACTACCCTACCTCGCTACCGCCAGACGCTGCAGACGCTCTGTCAATGCTCTCACGATATCGATCATAATTTGAGTATTAACTACTCATCCTCTTCATTTTTGTGCATGAAAGGTGGTTAAGAGCACGTTTAACCATCCTGTAGCTTAGTAAGTAACACTGCACGATATTTCGCTGTGTATTGACTGATAAACTTTGTGTTTATCACAAGACTCCTGTTCGGACAGGGCGCCAATCTGTTGTTTTGTTTTGTTTTGTTTGTAAACAAACGCTCTCTTCTTATATGATATAAAATCGTAGCCCCTAATTTTACCCATTACCTACTGTAGTAAGTATCAATTTAACTGCCTTGTATGTAAGTAAAGCTTTGCATATTAATTTGCTAATAAACAATATTGTGTACTAACTAACCTGCCTACAGGAACGAACGCCGACACCATTTTGTAAACAAACTTTTTTTTGGGGGGATTATACATATTAAATTCTAGCCAATTTTGTAGTAAATTTAAGGGCATTCATTTATCTTTTCCCCCTAGATATATTCTTGACTTTTTCTCCTCAGAGTGATTTTACTTTAAGCTAACGGTGGTATTTGTACAAACTAACCTAGCCTAACCCAACCTGCCAAGCTTTTAACCTAATCCAAACCTAGCCTAGCCTATAGCCAGCCAATCTGTTGTTCTTATTAACTCTAGTAGATATTGTATTTAGTATCCTACTGTAGCTATATATATCTGTAATTTTAGTTGTTGCTTGCACGATCTTGTAGTAACCTTTGACTGATACATTTGTTTTTGTTTTATCTAAAAAGAGTAGGCTACTGCTTTACTAGGCTACAGTGACACCAGGCCCATCTGTTGATACAGTATATTAACCCCTTGTGTGCGGTCACACTTTATTTTTATATAATCTCTATTTGGTGAATTGTATATTTAGTTACATATTCTGTTACATATACAGTATATATTTGTTTAACACCTTACGAGCGGCCTATGCGGTTTATTTATATGTACCGCACAGCGGGGTGTTTTTGGCCAAAATAGGGCTGTTTACGTGATCATTTTCATGCCTAAATAAGACCCAGAACGTAAAACAAGTACCTATCCCTGAAAGGGCATAAACAGAGCTTTCGAATGACACCATAACGATCCTTGTATGATGGATAGTTTTCTTGCAATAACCGTGCAACGCGAGTGCAAAAAGCAGGTAATTCGGTAGTTTCGGTACATAATTGAGTATGTAGCGAGTGAGAGAGGGAGGAGGGAGCTGAGATTTGTGTCAGTAGGTTCGCCGCGGTGGTCTGGAGCAGTCATACGCTCGCTAGTCTCCTGCCACCACTTGTCTCTCTCTCTCAGCCACATTACGTGCTGAAATTGCCACTCGACCTATGTCGAGCGCCGCCACATAGTCCAGCTTTATTTAACTCGACTTATGTTGCTCGCCGCTAATTAAGGGTTAAGGTTAGGTTATCACACCTGGTAGCCTATTTCTGCGTATTTCAATTTTATTATTTTCGGTTAGGCTATTCAACGCTGGTAGCCTATTGGTGCGTATTTCAATTTTAAATTTTTTTTTGGTTAGGCTACCGCCCCTGCAAGCCTAATTCTGCGTATCTCAAATTTTTGGTTTTCGGTTAGGCTATCACCCCTGATAACCTATTGTTGTGTATTTCAACATATTTGTTTTCGGTTGAAGTGATTGAAGTGTTTATAAAGTGAGTGAAGTGTTTTAAAGTGAGTTAAGTGTTTTAAAGTGAGTTAAGTGTTTTAAAGTGAGTGAAGTGATCTGAAGAAACTGACTGTTACCATGCCTCGCACTTGTACGAACTGCACAGTAGGTTTGGTGAGTCCATGTTTGTTACGGTCGATCTTCAATTCTGCCGTCTCTGCCAGCAACAAGAGAATTTGACAGTGAAATTAGATGAAGCCTACAACAAGATCAACGTCCTCACCATGAAGCTGGAATCACTCCAAGAGTTTGTAACACTCAACGTTGGAGTACCACAAACTTCAATTGTCACCGCAACTCCAGCAGCCACCACCGCCCCAACGTCAACTGCCAACAATTCAACACCTGCAATAGCCATTTCATCTGATGGTTCTGATACTCAAGAAACAAATAGTAACTCTCTTCCCCCTCAAGACAACTTCCGTGTCGTGAGGAACAACGTTTGCCCCAAGACAAGGAAACCCATACCGATTACCGAGTGTCAAAACCGTTTCCAGATACTCGCAGACTCAGATGACGAAGCGGAAATAGAAGAAGTCCGGCTCGTGGAAGACTCGATGATACGTGGTCAGCTCACAGAGTTTTGCGCCAGAGCACCTAAGACCAGGAAGCGTTTTTGTATCCCTGGTGGTGCTGTGGACGACGTAGTTGCTGCAGTTGACGAAGTATCTAAGCTGGCCCCTGCTAATACAATGTACGTCATCCACGTTGGATCCAACGATGTACAGCGAACCCGGTTGGAAGATTTGCTTTTAAAGTACCAGCAGCTGATCAAGTCGTTTAAGGAGAAGTCATCAAGGATCATCGTCTCAGGAATCGTCCCCCGGCTTGGTGTAGAGAGCCGATTTTACAACATAGCCACCAGCACAAATCGTTGTCTAGCAAACCTCTGCAGGAAGGAAAACGTGCGATTCGTCGACACCTGGGACAATTTCTACTACGATGACTATTTGTTTTCGGACGATGGAGTTCATCTGAACCAGGTGGGAGCAGCACGTTTTGGGCGTCTTCTCAACGATGCGGTGAAGGATTTTCGGAGAAGAAATCGACTCAGCACAGGACAACCAGGAAGGAGGACCGAAGACAGCGAGGGCGGCAACCTGCGAAGGAATTAAATGCTAATCTGTCAAGAACCGCGAATTTGGATAAAGCTCCACCAACACGACCCAAATTCAAAACCGCCAGGGATAACGACCGAGGACCGATGTCAGCCATGAATGTAAATGTAGATCCGATCAGAACCAAAAATTTGATTAAATAACGTTCTGTGAGTTCTAAAACCGCAACTTTAAAGGTTTTCTATGCAAACGCTCGTAGCATACGCAATAAATTTTCAGATTTAGAGGAACTAGTGTTTACTGAAAATTATGATGTGATTGATATAACAGAATCTTGGCTCAATACAGTAGATAGAGACTTTTTAGCAGAGTATTCACTTCCCGGTTATGTAATGTTTGAGAAAAGCCGAATAAATAAAAATGGAGGTGGCGTTTTATTTTATATCAAAGAAAGTCTTAACCCGACACTCTTGTCAAAACCTCAAATTGTGAACGTCGACACATCTTTTGTGCTAATAAAGAATATTAAAGGTACAAAAATAATACTTGCATTAATATACAGACCTCCAGCTCAATCAGTGCAAACTGACCGAGAAATTTATGAACAAATTGCAGATGTAAGTAACTCACAAGATACCGTATTTTTTGGCGACTTTAATTTACCTGTGACCAAGTGGGGCGATACTCTTACTTCACACTCCGGACATGACTTGTATACGAACTTGCAAAAGAGTTCGCTTTATCAATTTGTTCGAACACCGACCCGTGGTAATAACGTTCTTGACATTGTACTTGCAACAAAAGAAGAATTAATAGAGAATTTGAATGTTGGTGATGAATTCAGTAACAGCGACCATCGTACGATAACTTTCACTTTAAACTTTACTAGTAACGAACCAAATAGTAGCATCGAAAAAGTCCCTAATTTCAAGAAAGCAAACTTTCATAAACTTAGAGCTATGTTTAAAGAGACTGACTGGAGCATTTTACTTAACAATAACGACATAAATACATCTTGGAAGTTATTCGAAACCACTTACCTAAAAGCAGTGCAAGACTGCATACCATCGAAAATACGGCGTCCAGGCCATAATAATAAGCCCAAATGGTGGAATAAAGATATTTCAAACTGCCTGCTTGCTAAAAAATTTGCTAATGATAGATTAAAATCCTCACAAAATGACGAAGAACGGGTGAAATTTGTAGAGCTACGACGCATAGCCAAAAAGTGAATTAAGCAAAGTAAAAAGACCCTAGAGTTACATATTGCGAATCAAAGTAAAACAAACCCGAAAGAATTCTATAGTTATATCAGAAAGAAAAAAGTAGTTACTTCAACTGTTGGACCATTAGTCGATGAAAATGGAGAATACACCAAAGACGAAGTACAAATGAGTAATGCCCTCAATACCTTCTTTGCATCAGTTTTTACAACAGAAGACCTCAGTGATATCCCTACACCATCGCCGATTCAGATTGATAATTCAGATGTTCTAAGCAATATCACCGTTACAGAGAGAGAAGTATTGAATTGTTTAGATAAACTCAAGGTAAATAAAACGCCTGGACCTGATACAATATCGCCTAGAGTTCTAAAGGAAGCTAAGGATGAGCTCTCCAAACCACTGACATTACTATTCAATAAATCCTTGCAGTCTGGAACTATGCCTGATCAGTGGAAGATAGCCAACGTAACACAGATATTCAAAAAAGGCAGCAAATCCCTACCCAGTAACTATCGTCCAATTAGCTTAACCTCAGTTGTATGTAAAATGCTAGAAATGGTCATAAGAGACAGACTCGTAAATCACTTAGAGGAAAATAACATGCTTAAAGATACTCAACACGGCTTTCGTAAAAAACGTTCCTGTTTAACAAACCTCTTAGACTTCTTCCACAATATCCTCAACCTCTACGATGAGAGTAAAGCTGTAGATATTATATACCTTGATTTTCAAAAGGCCTTTGACAAAGTTCCCCACAAACGTTTACTGCTAAAACTAAAAGCGCATGGAATACAAGACGGTGTGTTGAAATGGATAGAAAATTGGCTCAGCGACAGAAAGCAAAGAGTAGTCATAAACGGTAAGGCATCTAAATGGACCAATGTAAGTAGCGGGGTACCCCAGGGATCGGTACTAGGACCAATTCTCTTTCTAATTTACATCAACGACATAGATGAAGGTCTCACCTGTACAATCTCAAAATTTGCTGACGATACAAAAATTGCAAATAGCGTACTCTCAAAAGATCAAGTTGACGATATGCAACACAATCTAGATAAATTGTCACATTGGGCCCAAATTTGGCAAATGAGTTTCAATGCGGATAAATATAAAGTACTACATATCGGATACCTAAATGAGAAAGCATTAGATGAATGGCACTCAGCTTAAGAATGTAAACAGAGAAACCGATCTGGGAGTAACAATATCGAGTAACCTAAAACCGAGTCAACAATGTTCAGAAGTTGTTAAGAAGGCAAACAAAATAATTGGCTTTATAGGCAGATCATTTGAGCATAAATCCAAAGATGTTATCCTAACCCTTTACAATTCCTTAGTCCGCCCTCTTCTGGAATACTGCGTTCAATGCTGGTGCCCTTATTACCAAAAAGACATAAACAAGCTAGAACGAGTTCAACGTAGAGTTACCAAAATGATACCTAGCCTAAATAACAAACCATACGAAGAGCGTCTTAGATAATTAAATCTATTTCCTTTAACCCAGCGCAGAGTAAGAGGTGACTTAATTCAAGTGTTCAAAATCATCAAAGGCATCGACAATATGAACTGTAGTAAGTACTTCACTATCGACCAATCTAATTACACGCGGGGAAACGGTTGCAAAATTATTGGTAAATCTTTTAACTCACACGAATCTAAGAATTTCTTCTTCAATCGAGTTGTCAACTTGTGGAATGGGCTTCCCCGAGACGTTATAGACTGCATCAACGTTGATTCATTTAAATTCCGCCTAGACAAATATCTCGCATCAAACCCGCGACTGACTGCGTTTGTAAATGAATAACTTTATTTTATCCTCCCCTCAGTTACTAACCCATATGTCCCCTACTAACTTCCTAGTCCTGCCACGGACATTAGTTCCAGGGCAGTAGTTCCCTTTCTAATGTTCCCTTACCCACTCTAAACCACTGTTTGGACACTTGATCCTCAGTGTTTTGGAGGACAAGCAGCCTAGAAGGGTCACTAGATCTGTTGTTGCTTGATTTCCTTTGTACTCCATTGTACTTTATACTATTGGGGACTCACCCCGTGAATCACCTAGAGGCATACCCAACCGCCAGCGGGTATCGGCCTGCGGGAACGTACTCGGCTCCGGAGCCCGAGGGGGCGCCATGGTAGGAGTCGAGTGGAATGGGGGCTGGGCCGAAGGTGCCCCAGCTCCCGCTCCACCCGAACCCCCATGCACCCAACCCAGCACACAGGCAACCAGCTCACTTCTCGACAAACCGCTAGTACCGGGAGACCCTAAGACCGTGGCCACACACTGCAGTCCGTACCGGTCTAGCCCCGACACACGATCCACTGACACAGGCTCCTCCAAAAATATCCGAGCATCCTCCTCATTGTTCACCACCCGAACGCCGCTTAACAACTCCACTTTCTCCACCTCCTCGCCTGCTTCTCGCACTGTGCCCTCACTATGCTAGACCCGTCCAGTGACATGATGGAGTCAACAAAAAAAAATCTCAGTCAAGACAAAAGTAGCCAAACTCTCGCGTAGCTTTATTCACCAACAAATATTCGAAGATGTTCTTGAGTGCAATACTAGGTCACCAATAACTCCAACAAGTTCTATATATCTTCAAAACAATGTCTGCTGCCAACAATGCGAGAAATAATTTCAACCCCAAATGGCAATAAGATTTCTAAAAATAAAGATGCAATATTCAGTTCACTGTATTCTGGTCTAAGGTCGCCATTTGTTATGACGACTAAGTTAAGATACTAGGCAAGGTCGCCATTTGTTACGACCGGCACTACGAAATAAACAAGGGCACTTAATGATGGACTAGATGATAGGCTATATCTGCAACAACGGTACGCTAATTCCAAAACTCTCGAACTATTACGCCGGTGAACAAAAACACTTAAAACCTTTCAGAGTTAATCTACTTGATAACGGTGGATCAATTAACTAGGTTTTAGTGCACTTCTACAAAGGCTATCCGGTGACGGTAAAGCCACCTCACAACAGGAGTACTTACGTTACGAAAATGCTCTTAAGTAATAACAATGCTTGAATAAACTATATAAGATTTAATAAAGGAATATATGCTTACGTTAACTTTAGTGTGAGTATGTACTCAACACTAAACTCTACAATGCTCTATGAAAACACTGGAAGTCTAGTCCTACAGCAATCAGATAAGGAATCTTCTGAAAAGGTCTGATGCTCTAAGATGCTCGTTAATATAGAACAGAAATAAATGCAGGGGCAGGACACCAAAGCGTGTAACTTAAGTACACCAATAAGTAGGATACATATATATAACAAGAGGGTGCAACAACTCTGTGACAGCACTAATAATAACCACTCAGAAACAGTACTTCCTTAGCCAACGTAACAGCCAAACTGGGTTGTGCACTATGCATCAACCAAGGCTAAAATAAGGCGTGAATAATTCCTAAAGCATACACAATGAAAGTTAATATACACAATGCTGTCTTTCTCACTAATAAAGTCTAGCAGTGGCATAAAAGGTACTAGTAAACTAGGCAGAGCGCAAGCATGCTCGTAGCCTACTGTCTCCCCTTGAACAGATTTCCCTTATGTTATGTTAAGTGACTTGGAGGCTCTCTTGGTAAGTCCAGATCTCTAGTATCTGGTCTTACCCTGGCGCCCCACAAAGGTCAACAAAATGAGGTAGCAAGCATACAGGTAAGTGTAGGCAAAGGCCCTTCACCTGTATACTGCTACACTCGCAAAGGAAAATATGCACAAGGGTTACAGGCTAGCTAGCTTCGTCGATGTTGTACAGGCTCTAACTTGCCACATACATAACTCGGACAACGACCAAAGATACCTTCTACTGTCTAGCATTAAATAATGGGAAAGAACAGCTCAATAGTTAGAAGCACCCAATCACTAGGCTACCATATGACTATGACTCTACTAATCCCTAACGCTAGTGCAAACATAAATGTGAGAGCTGATGCTGGTAATACGACTGGCTGACTATGGAAGTCGTATGCAAAACCAGAAGGGATAAGTAATTGAATAAAGATGGAAGTATGAAAAAGAAGAAGTTCAGAGAGAGAGAAAGTAGTATAGGGGGTTATATGGGGGACAGATTGCAAAGGACATGTAGGACCAAGCACGCTGTGCCAAGCTCTGCAGGAGAAACGCGGCAGGAGCCCCCCCAGGACTAACAAAAGGCAGCGGCACCCAATCACAGACGACTACGTCACGAGGAGCAGGCGTCACGTGATGTGTCAGGCCCGCCGACCACTCACAAGCGTGGGAAACTCCTCCGAGCGAGGGAGGCAAACGTACATACACACTCACATACTACCACCTCACTGCCTACCTCGCTCTTTCTCCTTTAACTTCACACAATGCATCTTATATTCTATGAATGATATAAAATACTTCCAAGTGTCACAGACAAGAATAAAGACCACCACTGATCTGTCTGTGACAACATGAACTCTATAAAAGAAAGAACATCGTTCTACGATTATTGTAGCCATTTCACTGCCCTGGCGAGCGCTAGCGAGTTACGAGTGCATTCTGGCAAGCTGGCCAGCGTAACAATATATATATCTATATCTATGTATATATATATATATATATATATATATATATATATATATATATATATATATATATATATATATATATATATATATATATATATATATATATATATATATATATGCCGGGATATAATATTTATATCTCGTTATCAAGCCTGCACTAAAATCCAGGTATGGACTTATAGACTGTAAAATTCCTCAACAGGAACACATCTAACACGTTCTTAATCACAAAAATAGGTATTGAATCAGGTGGTACAAAACTCAATGATAACATGCAGGTAATTGTACACATATAGTTTATTCAATAGTAAAAGGGTTGATGTATTTATTGTTTCTGATCATATACTCCTGATCTCTCAATACGTTGCATAATTATTCCTATGTTGAGATCACGGATGTATTGAGCACGATAAGGACTGAGAGTTACCTTCACTATTATAAGGAACAGGAAGTAACACAGGGAATGCATGAATATTCAGTCTCGAATAAAGAACACAAATTATAACCTATTGTGGTAATATGGTAATAGGAAATATACAATTAATTATAAAGAACATGTAACATATAGAGTCAATCCTTGATAATAATATATACCTGTATGTGAGTCGAGTGTCTAACGTATTGTTATTCTTTAGAATACAAGTTTCCCCAGGTAGGAGAGAATTAGGTGAGTTGAGATTTTAAACAAGTGCAGGAACGGTTGGTTCGAATAACGCTCACGGGGGGTGAGGGGTGCTCGTGGGCAGGTAAATCAGCCCGGGTCGGGGTGGCTAATGACCAGGTAAATGCTCAGGTCATTCTAGTTACTGCGGTCTTGGGAATTCTATTTACTATTAGTGCGACTAATAACTTAATACTTGGAAGAAGAAGTTGATATTACGGGGAATGATATGCGTAATTAATTTTACAATTCAACTTCTTATTAACTTACTTTTGATAAAAATATGATCTGAACGTATGTCTCTTCAATCAATATATGCAAAAATATTAAACCAGGTCGAGGAATTCAGAGGTAATATTTACTCTATGATTATGAATAAATCAAGGATCAATATCTCTTAAGCGAAAATGGATAAAAAGCACAGTTAACAGAACTAGCGTAAACAATACTGACGAACGCTTTATATATAATCAGCGTATACGAATAATTAAATACAATATTAATTATAAGTAAAATGGCGTACACGACAAAGTTGTACTTAATGAAATACCCGAAAAGGTATAATAAGATATCTGAACGAGTCAACAGAGTCTTGTAAAGAATTCACACAATAAGCGGTGTATTCGGATTGATGAATAATTAGATAATCGATCTATGCAAGACTAGAATTCCTAGATGATAAGAATCAAAATTATCTACATCAATAATCAAATGAACATAAATACGGTTCATACAATAATGGAAATAACGCTTACACAAACGAGCGTAGATTTAGAATCTCGGGAAGAAAGTATATATAACAATTAATAACAATTCTTCACGAGGGGGAACTGAGATAAGACAAATATGAAATTGAGCGTAGGTTCTAGGTAACAGGTTCTTATTTAAAGAAGGGAATAATTACACATTATACACTTCGACTCAACTTGTAATAAACATAATAGAATTGGACATATACAAGGAAAATCCGTGAGTATTTAGCTAAGTGCTTTTAATGAACACAAGTATGTAACATATGCGTAGTACGTTCTAGGAAGTAAATATCAAAATTGAACACTTCGACCTTAGGCACAGATCTAGATAACAATTACTACAAACTCTGAGAGATTAACACATATGCAGTGGATAAGGATCTTGGAAACAGATCTCTAGATAATTAAGCACTGTAATATTCACATACTTTAACCTTACCTTCACATCAATAATCACAATGTAAGATACTCAGAAACACTTAAGGTAATGAAGGAGGGTAGAGAGCGGAGGGGAAGTCTGGCCGACGTTTAACGTAGGTCCACAGGGCAGCACTTCAGGATGAACTGCTTCTCACAATCAGGACTTCAGGATCCGGACTTCAGAAGGCACACAGCAGGTTCGGCGAGCTCTCAGGCAGGGGGGAAGGCAAGACAATTGTTCCACTGCTGTTAGATGTCCCGTTCTTATTCAGAGTTAAGGACATTACCCCAGTGGTTGTTTGCATTCTTTTCCTATATTTCGTTGAGGCTATGTTTGACTTAATTCTTGCCTCTTACTTATAGGACTTCAAGGTAAAAAGGATATTGTAATACGTTGTGCTCAAGGTGTGATGATTAATACTTAACTAATACATACATGGGAATTATTATTAGGTACATACATAAAATAGATATTTTATTTAACACTTAGGTGTTCGTTACGTAGCCTAGTATACATGTGATAATGATTATACTGATTACTTCATAATTGGAGCTCTTTGGCCAACTTGGT
The DNA here is from genome assembly GCA_032716605.1 of Paralithodes platypus. Taxonomy (NCBI): domain Eukaryota; kingdom Metazoa; phylum Arthropoda; class Malacostraca; order Decapoda; family Lithodidae; genus Paralithodes; species Paralithodes platypus. Next base: position 24,993,043 of record CM064510.1, read on the forward strand.
ATTAATTCGCCTATGCTGTCTTCTACTATTATGTTAGATGGTTCTCCAGGCCCATCATACTTTATAGGCCTCCTTAGTTCCATTTGTTCCGGTAGCATTCAGGCCTTTGCTGTGTTACTTGCATAAACATTTCTTCGTTATACTGCAAATCCGGGGTCTGAACAAATGGTGGCTGGTGATTGGCGGGTGTGTTTTGAAACCGTGGCCGTGATAGGACATCAGGATTTCCCTTTAACTGGGTTGACTGTCCTAGATATCCCGTGTCCCATAGTGTCTAGGAAGTTCCTGAGGTTATGGGGTGCTCGGGTAAACTTGACTTTCTTCGTTCCCTCCTTACTTTGATGTTTTCAATCTTACATGAACTGGAGCCCGTTCTCGACCACCCCATCATTTCACCACTATCGGCGAAGAAAAAGTCGCGACCTCGCGATTTCAAGACATATGACCGAGTAGTGGAAGTGTTGAGGACAGGTGACAGGTTCTGCATCGTAAGGAGCCACATCGTAGTCGGGACATCTGCAGGTTTGGAGATGTCCATGGCCATGTGGATATGAAGGGGTTGTTGTGCCTCTGAAGCCAGTTGCACCAAATGAAGAGGGGACTTGACAGGCGACGTCTTCACACCATGCGACACCATTACGCGGTTGATTTTCATGACTGACGTAGGCGCAGTAGATGGTGATGTAGTAGTAGAGGCGCTGGGAGAGGTTACGGTCACTGCAGGGGCTGGAGGAGTAGTGACCCGAACCATGGAGGCTGGTGGAATGTACACTGATGAGGTCATGCGCTTATCAGGTAACCTAGACGTCGCACTTGATGGGCTGGACAGGTGTGGCGGTGGCAAGGTAGGTTTTGGATGACCCCGCCGTAGGTATGTAGGCCAGAAGGTTGGAGCCCATCGTTGAGGTGGTATCACACGTCGACCAGATCTTGTACATATAGGATTAGAGTAAGTAGGGATTAGAGGGGTTTATTGACACGTGGTTGAGGGGAGGGTGTGGAGGTAGAAGTAGAAGAATGTGACGGCGTGTTGTGTATGTTAGGTCGAGACCCGAATTAAAGGAGATGAAAGAGGTGGAGAAGGAAGGGAAGAAGATGGTTTACTGAAGGAATGAGAGACAGATGGAACTGGAGTCTTAAGTTTAGAGGCATAGGTAACAGGAATAGACGATTTTCTAATAAGAGGAACAGGTAGTTGAACAGAAACCGGTGAGGATATCTGTGGAGGAGTAGATACAGGCAGAGTGCTAAGATTAGGAATATTAGCGATAGGTGAGGATAACTGTGGAGGGATAGAGACAGTCAGAGTGCTCAGATTAGGAATGTTAGCGATAGCAGGGGTAGTAGGTAGAGTACTAGGTGACTCAGAATAGATAGGTAGACTGATAGAGGGAGAAGGAAGCACAGGCAAGGAAATTGGTCTAGAAATAGCTTGGGAAGGTAGTAGAGGAGGAGCCGAGACAATGGGTGTAGGCAAAGAAGGAATAGGAGTGTAAACAATAGGCCGTGTCCATTGTGGCAAAGGGGGCGTGGCAGGTGGTGGTAGAGGGTGTGAGTCGGGAAGAGGTTTCTTTCTGGGTGTAGGTGTCACAGGAAGATTGATGACAGGAGATGCAAGTTCTGTGGATCCCAAGTTTTGATTATTAGATGCAGGCAATATATCATTCTGATTAGGATCTGCAAGCATATTCATATTCTCATCAATAGATTGAAATCTACGGACATGTCTGTTACGGTATGTGCGCGACTCACCAAAATAATTAACGGTAACCTGGTAACAATTTGGTACAGTTAAAATTTCGACGGGACCTTTAAATCTCGGTTTGAGTTTGGATGGCACAGGTAATTGAGCAATCATAACTAGATCGCCGACACAATGAGGACTGGCTTTGGGAGTCTCATCTGGCTGTAGATCTTGGACATATTGGATTTGACGGAGACGTTTTTTTAGATGAACTAATGACTGATCGAAGTTGGAGGAGGGCTTATACGGGGCAGCTAGATGACGGAGAGGAAGTATTAATGGTGTTACTCCAAATACCCGTTCATGAGGTGAAATCCCGTCTTCTCGAGGGCATGTGTTGATTCCCCATTGCACAATTTTCACCTGACTTGGCCAATCTTTGGAGTCCATTTGATGTAGTCTGGTCCGGATTTGGTTGGCGATTGTCCTATGACTTCTTTCGCATATTGAGCTCCCTTGAGGCCAGTATGGAGAGGAATGGCTTATCTTAAAACCACACATTTGTGATAATTGAGATCATATGTGACTGGTGAATTCAGGTGCATTGTCAGAATGAATAGCGTCGGGTAACCCAAAATATGGAAACACATGTTGAATAAGTGCTTCTGCAATGGCAATGGCTGAATGTTCTTTTGCCAGGCAAGCAATGACATATTTAGGATAAGTATCGACAAAGGTGATTATATACTTAAATCCCTGATTACCCTCCATGGGGCCCATGACATCAACTGCAAGTAATTGCCATGGTTTAGAGGCGACTAATTTCCCTGCAGGACCAGCTGTGCGGGTTCTATCCTTGCCTAATGTACATGCTCTGCAAGCTTCAGTGATGCGCTTGGCAGTTATATACGGTGATGGAGTCCAGTATACCTGTTGAAACGTGGTGATAAGTTTCCGTTGGGCAAGATGAATTCCATTGTCCATATGGATAGATTGCATGGTGGATAGGGCAGCTTGTGGAGTGATGATGATTTTGCCATCAATGGTGAACAAGTTATCACCTCGTCTGGTCAATTGAGTGAATATCTTGCGTGGCATCCTGTCAGGTTTCTCTTGTCGTTGGCATGAATGTAACAGCTCTTGCTGGCTGTCATCCAAGGAGTCTTGATGATGAATGGCAAGTATTGGGTGTGGCTTCTCGTCGTGTTGAAGGTCATCTTTGAAGGAATTGATGGGCAGGCGAGAAAGAGCATCCGCATTAGTATGAAGTTTCCCTGGGCGATAAACAATGTGTATATCAAACTCTTTTTGAGATTCACTCCACCTGCCTGTCAGAGCATTCATCATGTCAGACTTACGGAGTCATTGAAGGGCGTGGTGGTCAGTAATTACTGTGACCTTGACTCCGGCCAGGTACGCTTTGAAGTATTGGAGGGCCCATATCATACCCAGACACTCCCATTTGTGACTGTATAATTTACCTCTGCCGGATTGAGTGTGCGGCTTGCACAAGCAATTATGTGCTCTTTTCCATCTCGGGTTTGACCCAGAATGGCACCGATTCCGAATTGTGACACATCAGTATATAACCGGAATGGCCGGGTATAGTCCGGAAAGGAGACCACTGGAGATGCTACTAACTTATCCTTGAGATCGTTAAAGGCTTGAAGACGTTGCTCAGTCCACTTGAAAGGTTTTTGGTGAGGTCATGTAAAGGTTTGGCTATGGTGGCGAAATTTTTAACAAATCTTCTATAGTATGAGGCCAACCCGAGAAAAGCTAGTACTCCTTTAACGTTAGTGGGAGGGGTAATTTTACTTATAGCTTCTAGTTTACTGTGGTCTGGTGCTATACCTTGCTCTGAGACAATATGCCCCAGAAAATTTACTTTATTCTTAGCCAGAGTACATTTGGATGGCTTAAGTTTAAGGCTAGCATCTCTGATTCTTTGAAAAACTTGCTTCAGTCGCTGTAAATGTTGGCCCAGGTTTTCCCGAAAACAATAATGTCATCTAAATATGCAAGACAGGTTTCCCAGGTGAGTCCTTGCAGTACTGATTCCATTAACCTGGAAAACGTAGCTGGGCCATTGCACAGACCATATGGCAACACTGTGAACTCATACAGTCGGCCTTGGCTGGTGGGGAAAGCTGTCTTTTGCTGGTGTTCTGGCAATACTGGAACTTACCAATATCCTGCTTGTAGGTCCAGAGTGGTGAACCACTTTGCCCCAAGCAACGAATCCAGAGAGTCGTCAATTCGTGGAAGTGGTGTGGCGTCTTTGATGGTGGCGTCGTTGAGCTGCCTGTAATCAATGCAGAAGCGTGTTGATCCGTTTTTCTGCCGGACCAGTACTACCAGAGACGACCAAGGGTTTGTGGATGCCTTGACTACACCTGTGGCAAGCATATCTTGTACTTGTTTCTCCTCTTCTTGTCGTTGGATAGGGTTTTTCCTCCGGATGGGCTGTTTAATAGGCCGCCCTATGGTATGAATGGGGTACAAAGTACAAAGGAGTACAAAGGAAATCAAGCAACAACAGATCTAGTGACCCTTCTAGGCTGCTTGTCCTCCAAAACACTGAGGATCAAGTGTCCAAACAGTGGTTTAGAGTGGGTAAGGGAACATTGGAAAGGGAACTACTGCCCTGCCACTAACGTAGCAGGACTAGGAAGTTAGTAGGGGACATATGGGTTAGTAACTGAGGGGAGGATAAAATAAAGTTATTCATTTACAAACGCAGTCAGTCGCGGGTTTGATGCGAGATATTTGTCTAGGCGGAATTTAAATGAATCAACGGTGCTGCAGTCTATAACGTCTCGGGGAAGCCCATTCCACAAGTTGACAACTCGATTGAAGAAGAAATTCTTAGATTCGTGTGAGTTAAAAGATTTACCAATAATTTTGCAACCGTTTCCCCGCGTGCAATTAGATTGGTCGATAGTGAAGTACTTACTACAGTTCATATTGTCGATGCCTTTGATGATTTTGAACACTTGAAATAAGTCACCTCTTAATCTGCGCTGGGTTAAAGGAAATAGATTTAATTCTCTAAGACGCTCTTCGTATGGTTTGTTCTTTAGGCTAGGTATCATTTTGGTAACTCTACGTTGAACTCGTTCTAGCTTGTTTATGTCTTTTTGGTAATAAGGGCACCAGCATTGAACGCAGTATTCCAGAAGAGGGCGGACTAAGGAATTGTAAAAGGTTAGGATTACGTCTTTGGATTTATGCTCAAACGATCTGCCTATAAAGCCAATTATTTTGTTTGCCTTCTTAACAACTTCTGAACATTGTTGACTCGGTTTTAGGTTACTCGATAGTGTTACTCCCAGATCGGTTTCTCTGTTTACATTCTTAAGCTGAGTGCCATTCATCGAATAGTTTGCTTTCTCATTTAGGTATCCGATATGTAGTACTTTACATTTATCCGCATTGAAACTCATTTGCCAAATTTGGGCCCAATGTGACAATTTATCTAGATTGTGTTGCATATCGTCAACTTGATCTTTTGAGAGTACGCTATTTGCAATTTTTGTATCGTCAGCAAATTTTGAGATTGTACAGGTGAGACCCTCATCTATGTCGTTGATGTAAATTAGAAAGAGAATTGGTCCTAGTACCGATCCCTGGGGTACCCCGCTACTTACATTGGTCCATTTAGATGCCTTACCGTTTATGACTACTCTTTGCTTTCTGTCGCTGAGCCAATTTTCTATCCATTTCAACACACCGTCTTGTATTCCATGCGCTTTTAGTTTTAGCAGTAAACGTTTGTGGGGAACTTTGTCAAAGGCCTTTTGAAAATCAAGGTATATAATATCTACAGCTTTACTCTCATCGTAGAGGTTGAGGATATCGTGGAAGAAGTCTAAGAGGTTTGTTAAACAGGAACGTTTTTTACGAAAGCCGTGTTGAGTATCTTTAAGTATGTTATTTTCCTCTAAGTGATTTACGAGTCTGTCTCTTATGACCGTTTCTAGCATTTTACATACAACTGAGGTTAAGCTAATTGGATGATAGTTACTGGGTAGGGATTTGCTGCCTTTTTTGAATATCGGTGTTACGTTGGCTATCTTCCACTGATCAGGCATAGTTCCAGACTGCAAGGATTTATTGAATAGTAATGTCAGTGGTTTGGAGGGCTCATCCTTAGCTTCCTTTAGAACTCTAGGCGATATTGTATCAGTCCAGGCGTTTTATTTACCTTGAGTTTATCTAAACAATTCAATACTTCTCTCTCTGTAACGGTGATATTGCTTAGAACATCTGAATTATCAATCTGAATCGGCGATGGTGTAGGGATATCACTGAGGTCTTCTGTTGTAAAAACTGATGCAAAGAAGGTATTGAGGGCATTACTCATTTGTACTTCGTCTTTGGTGTATTCTCCATTTTCATCGACTAACGGTCCAATAGTTGAAGTAACTACTTTTTTCTTTCTGATATAACTATAGAATTCTTTCGGGTTTGTTTTACTTTGATTCGCAATATGTAACTCTAGGGTCTTTTTACTTTGCTTAATTAACTTTTTGGCTTTGCGTCGTAGCTCTACAAATGTCCCCCGTTCTTCGTCATATTGTGAGGATTTTAACCCTTATTTAGCGGCGAGCAACATAAGTCGAGTTAAATAAAGCTGGACTATGTGGCGGCGCTCGACATAACTCGAGTGGCAATTTCAGCACGTAATGTGGCTGAGAGAGAGACATGGTGGCAGGAGACTAGCGAGCGTATGACTGCTCCAGACCACCGCGGCGAACCTACTGACACAAATCTCAGCTCCCTCCTCCCTCTCTCACTCGCTACATACTCAATTATGTACTGAAAGTACCGAATTACCTGCTTTTTGCACTCGCGTTGCACGGTTATTGCAAGAAAACTATCCATCATACAAGGATCGTTATGGTGTCATTCGAAAGCTCTGTTTATGCCCTTTCAGGGATAGGTTCTTGTTTTACGTTCTGGGTCTTATTTAGGCATGAAAATGATCACGTAAACAGCCCTATTTTGGCTAAAAACACCCCGCTGTGCGGTACACATAAATAAACCGCATAGGCCGCTCGTAAGGTGTTTTAATCTATCATTAGCAAATTTTTTAGCAAGCAGGCAGTTTGAAATATCTTTATTCCACCATTTGGGCTTATTATTATGGCCTGGACGCCGTATTTTCGATGGTATGCAGTCTTGCACTGCTTTTAGGTAAGCGGTTTCGAATAACTTCCAAGATGTATTTATGTCGTTATTGTTAATTAAAAAGCTCCAGTCAGTTTCTTTAACACCTTACGAGCGGCCTATGCGGTTTATTTATATGTACCGCCCAGCGGGTGTTTTTAGCCAAAATAGGGCTGTTTACGTGATCATTTTCATGCCTAAATAAGACCCAGAACGTAAAACAAGTACCTATCCCTGAAAGGGCATAAACAGAGCTTTCGAATGACACCATAACGATCCTTTTATGATGGCTAGTTTTCTTGCAATAACCGTGCAACGCGAGTGCAAAAAGCATGTAATTAGCCACTTTCCCGATACAATTCCTTATATAGCGAGTGAGAGAGGGAGGAGGGAGCTGGGATTCGTGTCAGTATGTTCGCCGCGGTGGTCTGGAGCAGTCATACGCTCGCTACTCTCCTGCCACCACTTGTCTCTCTCTCTCAGCAACATTACGTGCTGAAATTGCCACTCGACCTATGTCGAGCGCCGCCACATAGTCCAGCTTTATTAAATACGACTTATGTGGTGAGCCGCTAATTAAGGGTTAAACATAGCTCTAAGTTTATGAAAGTTTGCTTTCTTGAAATTAGGGACATTTTCGATGCTACTATTTGGTTCGTTACTAGTATAGTTTAAAGTGAAAGTTTTCGTACGATGGTCGCTGTTACTGAATTCATCACCAACATTCAAATTCTCTATTAATTCTTCTTTTGTTGCAAGTACAATGTCAAGAACGTTATTACCACGGGTCGGTGTTCGAACAAATTGATAAAGCGAACTCTCTTGCAAGTTCGTATACAAGTCATGTCCGGAGTGTGAAGTAAGAGTATCGCCCCACTTGGTCACAGGTAAATTAAAGTCGCCAAAAAATATGGTATCTTGTGAGTTACTTACATCTGCAATTTGTTCATAAATTTCTTGGTGCAGTGATGTAACCTGTCTGTTTTCCCTATATCACGACTAGAAGTAGCGAAAATATCTTGAAAGGAAATGAGGAGGTTTCTGAGGTCAGTTTGTTGGTCAAGAGTGAGATTGGTAGGAATATCAGGGAGAGGGTTTTTACACGGAGGGGAAGAATCTGTTGGAACGGACAGTTCTTCAGAATACATTTCAAGTTCGCCAATGGTAAGTCCTTTTGGCAAGGTGATTGGTTTGTCGGAAATGTTGGCTATTTTGATGCAATTTAATTGATTTGGTAGCAGGCTAGGAGCGGTTAAGCTGTTCAACTTAGGCATACCCCATTGAAAGGGCTTTGGAGGTGTGGCGTCAAAAGGACATCTCCTTCTATGGTGGGTACTAAAGGTATCCATTTTTCATGATGTGGAGGAACTGTCATGGTGTTAGAAATAATTGCTTGAGAGATGATATGAGGTTGGAGGGGGAGGGTTTGTTCATTACTTTGGGTTGCAGCATTGACGGGGAGAGAGGTAAGCAAAGTCTGTGATTTGAGCTGCTTAAGTGCAACAAGGGATTTTTTTGTTTTCAGGTTTGGAAAGTGGATCAAAAGATAAAGTTCGGTGCCTACAATCTATTGAGGCACTCAATGATATCAGCAGGTCGAGACCTAAATAACCATCGTATTTAGTCTCACTGGGATTATAAATCACAAAAAAATGATTAACTCCGTGATTTGGGAGAGGGGTGTTTACGTATAGTGGAAGAGTTTGACCGAGATTGGGAATAACTTAGTCGTTTTGCACTTACGAGGATAATGGAGGAAGATTGCATCTGTCCAAAAATTTGTTTATGTTTTTGAAAGAAATGAAGGAACAGGCAAGATCGGGAAGCCCCCGTATCTAGAAGGAGTCAAGGAGTCGGACTTTCACCCCATTCAGAGTGATTTTCTTGTACACCGGAAGACCATTATCCGATGTTTTATCATGAGCCCCCGCCATGGTTACGACTATTTGTTTGGGGGGTGGGGGCAGCCTAAAAATCCAGTGGTTCTGGTTCTAGGGTTTCAGGCTGATATTGTTCATCTCCTTCTTCTGTGATTCCTTTTTCTATGCCTGCTGTCCCGTCTTCTATCATGGTTGCAATCTGTCGCGGTTTGATCCAGGGAATCTGCGCCCACCAACTTGGAGTTCTGGTCCTCTTCCGGGTCAATTCATTAAAGGATCTCTTCAATGACCAAAGCATGCATGGTCCGGAATAGGGTTTCCAATCCGCTGGTCGAATCCGGGCCCAATCTTTAGCTTTGTCATTTGCACGAGGAGCTACTGGACCACTGATGAGATCTGCGTTGGTGGTTGGATGAGTGCTGACTTTGCTAATCACTGCAATCTTAGTTTGTTCCCTGGATTTCCGTAGTGCCATGATTCTTCTGATCACAGGCAGTTCCGCGTCATAATTAGTTGGCTCGACTATCGAGAAGTGGTCGGCCACTGGGTCAGGCAAAATTCTCACAAGTGCCTTGAATATTATCTTCTTCCTCTGCGCCGTGGTTTCTTCTGGGAGTGCAGTTAAAGCTATCTGTTGCAATTGTTCAATAGTACCGTCCAAATCCCCCGAGTAATTGACTTTGTGAAATTTCTTATCAGCTATTGTTTACCCCAATACTGGATTAATTGCAGTTTTCACATAGACCTCAAACTGTGCCCAGGTTAACCCAGGCATATTATCGTGCACATATCCCGACACTTTAGTTGCATACTTCCCTAGTTTTACCACAATAGTATGAATCTTGGAAGCGTCCTCGTTTCCGAACATGATGTCCAGGACCGGTTTGACTATTTCCATATATGTGTATATATCATAATCCTCTGGCTTAAACGCCGGGATGTCAAGAGATCTAATTGCTGCCATGCTGAATTATGTGAACACTTTAATTGAATACCAAAAATAAAAAAAATTTACAATAAGAACACTCGTGTTGATATGCCGTATAGAGACACCACTGCCGTCAGTGTTATGCTGGGATATAATATTTATATCTCGTTATTAAGTCTGCACTAAAATCCAGGTATGGACTTATAGACTGTAAAATTCCTCAACAGGAACACACCTAAAACGTTCTTAATCACAAAAATAGGTATTGAATCAGGTGGTACAAAACTCAATGATAACACACAGGTAATTGTACACATATAGTTTATTCAATAGTAAAAGGGTTGATGTATTTATTGTTTCTGATCATATACTCCTGATCTCTCAATACGTTGCATAATTATTCCTATGTTGAGATCACGGATGTATTGAGCACGATAAGGACTGAGAGTTACCTTCACTATTATAAGGAACAGGAAGTAACACAGGGAATGCATAAATATTCAGTCTCGAATCAAGAACACAAATTATAACCTATTGTGGTAATATGGTAATAGGAAATATACAATTAATTATAAAGAACATGTAACATATAGAGTCAATCCTTGATAATAATATATACCTGTATGTGAGTCGAGTGTCTAACGTATTTTTATTCTTTAGAATACAAGTTTCCCCAGGTAGGAGATAATTAGGTGAGTTGAGATTTTAAACAAGTGCAGGAACGGTTGGTTCGAGTAACACTCACGGGGGGTGAGGGGCGCTCGTGGGCAGGTAAATCAGCCCGGGTCGGGGTGGCTAATGACCAGGTAAATAGCTCAGGTCATTCTAGTTACTGCGGTCTTGGAAATTTTATTTACTATTAGTGCGACTATGAACTTGATACTTGGAAGAAGAAGTTGAAATTACGGGAATGATATGCGTAATTAATTTTACAATGCAACTTCTTATTAACTTACTTTTGATAAAAATATGATCTGAACGTATGTCTCTTTAATCAATATATGCAATAATATTAAATCGGGTCGAGGAATTCAGAGGTATTATTTACTCTATGATTATGAATAAATCAAGGATCAATATGGATAAAAAGTACAGTTAACAGAACTAGCGTAGTTAAACCATACTGAAGAACGCTTTATATAAAATCAGCGCATACGAATAATTAAATACGATATTAATTATAAGTAAAATGGTGTACACGACAAAGTTGTATTTAACACCTTACGAGCGGCCTATGCGGTTTATTTATATGTACCGCACAGCGGGGTGTTTTTAGCCAAAATAGGGCTGTTTACGTGATCATTTTCATGCCTAAATAAGACCCAGAACGTAAAACAAGTACCTATCCCTGAAAGGGCATAAACAGAGCTTTCGAATGACACCATAACGATCCTTGTATGATGGATAGTTTTCTTGCAATAACCGTGCAACGCGAGTGCAAAAAGCAGGTAATTCGGTAGTTTCGGTACATAATTGAGTATGTAGCGAGTGAGAGAGGGAGGAGGGAGCTGAGATTTGTGTCAGTAGGTTCGCCGCGGTGGTCTGGAGCAGTCATACGCTCGCTAGTCTCCTGCCACCACTTGTCTCTCTCTCTCAGCCACATTACGTGCTGAAATTGCCACTCGACCTATGTCGAGCGCCGCCACATAGTCCAGCTTTATTTAACTCGACTTATGTTGCTCGCCGCTAATTAAGGGTTAATGAAATACCCGAAAAGGTATAATAAGATATCTGAACGAGTGAACATAGTCTTGTAAAGAATTCACACAATAAGCGGTGTATTCGGATTGATGAATAATTAGATAATCGATCTATGCAAGACTAGAATTCCTAGATGATAAGAATCAAAATTATCTACATCAATAATCAAATGAAAACAAATGCGGTTCATACAATAATGGAAATAACGCTTACACAAACGAGCGTAGATTTAGAATCTCGGGAAGAAAGTATATATAACAATTAATAACAATTCTTCACAACGAGGGGGAACTGAGATAAACAAAACATGAAATTGAGCGTAGGTTCTAGGTAACAGGTTCTTATTTAAAGAAGGGAATAATTACACGTTATACACTTCGACTTCAACTTGTAATAAACATAATAGAATTGGACATATACAAGGAAAATCCGTGAGTATTTAGCTAAGTGCTTCTAATGAACACAAGTATGTAACATATGCGTAGTATGTTCTAGGAAGTAAATATCAAAATTGAACACTTCGACCTTAGGCACAGATCTAGATAACAATTACTACAAACTCTGAGAGATAAACACATACGCAGTGGATAAGGATCTTGGAAACAGATCTCTAGATAATTAAGCACTGTAATATTCACATAATTTAACCTTACCTTCACATCAATAATCACAATGTAAGATACTCAGAAACACTTAAGGTAATGAAGGAGGGTAGAGAGCGGAGGAGAAGTCTGGCCGACGTTGAACGTAGGTCCACAGGGCAGCACTTCAGGAAGAACGTAGGTCCACAGGGCAGCACTTCAGGATAAACTGTTTCTCACAATCAGGACTTCAGGATCCGGACTTCAGAAGGCACACAGCAGGTTCGGCGAGCTCTCAGGCAGGGGGGAAGGCAAGACAATTGTTCCACTGCTGATAGATGCCCCGTTCTTATTCAGAGTTAAGGACATTACGCCAGTGGTTGTTTGCATACTTTTCCTATATTTCGTTGAGGCTATGTTTGACTTAATTCTTGCCTCTTGCTTATAGGACTTCAAGGTAAAAAGGATATTGTAATACGTTGTGATCAAGTTGTGATGACTAATACTTAACTAATACATACATGGGAATTATTATTAGGTACATACATAAAATAGATATTTTATTTAACACTTAGGTGTTAGTTACGTAGCTTAGTATACATGTGATAATGATTATACTGATTACTTTATAATTGGAAATCTTTGGCCAACTTGGTAATAATTCGCCTATGCTGTCTTCTACTATTATGTTAGATGGTTCTCCAGGCCCATCATAATTTATAGGCCTCCTTAGTTCCATTTGTTCCGGTAGCATTCAGGCCTTTGGTGTTTTACTTGCATAAACATTTCTTTGTTATACTGCAAATCCGGGGTCTGAACAAATGGTGGCTGGTGATTGGCGGGTGTGTTTTGAAACCGCGGGCCGTGACAGGACATCAGGGACAACTGGGGTGACTGTCCTAGATATCCCGTGTCCCATAGAGTCCGGGAAGATCCTGAGGTCATGGGGTGCTCGGGTAAACTTGGCTTTCTTCGTTCCCTCCTTATTTTGATGTTTTTCAATCTTACATGAACTGGAGCCCGTTCTCGCCAACACCGTCGTTTCAATATATATATATATATATATATAATTACATATATGATCGCATTGAATCTTAACCATTGGAATATTTAACTATAATAAGGTCAGCGTAACACTCTTTTGTAGCATTTTGAATATGGTGTAATTCAAATTTAGAATATACAGTATATAAGAAAGAAATAGTGACCATAATCTGTGACCTTCACCATTCACCTTGACCTTTGAATAACAAAAACACCAAATTTGGACAATCGTTGCATTGACCAACCTAATTTGCCAGCAAAATTTGGTGACGATACGTATCCCGTTCAGTACAGTTGTTAGTTTCATTTCATACTGGATATTAAGACGATTTTATTTAGTTTATGAAGGGCTTCCATAAAATTAGCAGGCTTTCAACTATCTTAATTAACCCTTTTTACTACCACAGATCCTTCATACGCTCCACAAAATCGTCTAATTATAGCTAGACTACAACAAAAAAGGTGTCATCGGTACACAGAGGGTTAAACAGTCTAATAAGAATTTAAAGAAAATTATTAACACTCTTCTTTTGTTCTTTGACTTTGACCTTTAACCTTCAGTATTATAATATATATATATACCCGGTATATATATATTTTTTTTTTTTTTTTTTTTTTAAGAGACAATGAACGGAGGAAGGAAAAACACAGATAAAACAAAAAGGTCCATGTGCCTAAAGGCATCCTCCATTCATAAAATGTTTGTAACAACTGGATTTAAACATTTGTTGATTGTAAGTTTGTGGAAAGCAATTCGAGGGAAGTGAATTCCAAAGAGTAGTAGCTCTGGGGATAAATGAATTCTGATAAGCAGAAGTTCTGCATTGTGGAGGAGAAAGTGTAAATTCATGGGCGCTCTCAGCTGCCCTAGTTCTACGGGGAAAGATGTGGAGAGGCGGCACAATTGAAGCAAGTTCCTCGGAACAATTGCTGTGAAAATATCTGTAGAATAATGCAAGGGATGCAACGTTTCTTCGTATGGCTAATGTAGGAAGGTCCTGTGTGATTGCAGGGTTATTGATTAATCTAATAGCTTTATTTTGAATTTTGTCCAACTGCCTCAATGCAACCACTCCACTTCCACCCCACAGAGGTGAACAGTAATCCATCTGAGAGCGCACATGACTTTTATATATTACGGCCAACTGCTCGTCAGTGAAGAATTCTCGAACTCTGTACAGGAGTCCCAGTTTTTTAGAGGCATTCTTAGCAATGCTTCTAACATAATGTGTCCAGCTCAAGTTAGTAGTTAATGTTACACCGAGAATGTCAATACTAGGGGAAGTGGGAATATTTACATCATTAACAAATATATGGGAGTCAGTGAGATTCTGTCGGTTAGAAAATTGAATGTACTTGGTTTTCTGTGCATTAAAGGAAACTAGATTCTCTTGTCCCCATTCATTAATTCTAGAAAGGTCCCGGTTCAGAGAAATTGCAGTGTTTATTTTTGAATTTATAAGATCGGGTTGGGTGAAAGAATTGGTAAATGTGAAGGAACTGTGGAGTGTTGAGTCATCTGCGTAGGAATGTATTGGATTATGAGTGGTAGATATGAGATCATTGATATGAATGAGGAACAGAGTTGGGGCCAAAACTGATCCCTGGGGAACACCAGCATTTATTGAGTGAAATTGAGAATAAAGGCCATCTACCATTACACATATTTTTCTGTTATGAAGATAAGAAGAAATTAGTGGAACTAATGATGCAAGGCCGTAGTGTGACATCTTCGACAATAAGGATTGATGCCAGACTCTATCAAATGCCTTTGATATATCCAGTGCTATTGTATGTGTTTCACCATGTTGGTCTGTAGCTTGGTTGATTTGATGCGTAAGAAGGCAAAGAATGTCTGCAGTTGATCGACATCGTCTAAAACCATATTGCCTATCACTGATTAATTTATTATTCTCCAGATGCTTAATTATGTGATTATTTAATATAATTTCAAAAACTTTGCCAAGAGTGGAAGTTATAGCTATTGGTCTGTAGTTTGATGGATCTGAAGAGGCACCTTTTTTAGGAACTGGATGGATGTTTGCTTCTTTCCAGGGTACTGGGAAGCATGAGGTATGAGTACACAGACGGAAAAATTTTGCCAATACAGGAGCGAGCACCAAGGAGCAATTCTTAAGTACTATTGGAGGAATTTCATCTGGACCAGGAGCCTTATCTACTGAGAGATTCTGCAAAATAGTTTTGACATGTCTGGTGTGGATCTTAAGTGAGGGAATTTCAGGTGAATTAAAATTAAGTACAGGGACATCTTGATTTATTTCATCTAAGGTTGAGTTGGTGGAGAAAATATCTGCAAGAAGGTTAGCTTTACCTCGTGGGTCACTTACAAGATTGCCAGTCGGAGATTTTAATGGTGGAATGGATGAAGCAGTAGTGAAGTTGGATTTGAATGAGTTAAGAGTAGACCAAAATATTTTGTTATCATTTGGATTATTTAGAAGTTTATTTGCCTGCTTATGGAGAAAAGTTTGATTTAGTTAGGTTTAATACAGTTTTGGCATGATTTCTGATGTTTCTAAAGTAATTAAAGGCTTCATGTGTTTTTGATCTTGTGTATGCATTGTAGGCTATTGCTTTTTGTTCAGTTACTCTAGCACAATTATGGTCAAACCATTTAGGTGAATTAGATCTTTTACTGTACTTTTGATGAGGAATAAAAGTTTCCATTCCAATTTTTACAAAATCTTGTATGTGGCTCAAGGTGGAGTGTGCATCATTAGAAAAGAAAGAGGTCCAGGGAACATCAATAAAGAAACCTTGAAGACCCTCCCAGTCTGCCCTATCGTAATGCCATTTAGTCACCAAAACAGGTTCAGAGTGGGAGGGTGTGGTAGGTGATAGACAGGTGGCCTGTATCAGACAGTGATCAGAAGATCCAAGTGGGGACCTCACTGTAACATCATAATTTTCTGAATTGGTTGTTAAAAATAAGTCCAGTAGGTGGGAATTATGATTAGGATTGTCTGGTACACGGGTGGGTTGGTTGACTAGTTGAATGAGATTAAATGAGTCTGCAAATAGCTCACATTCAAGACCAGCATCATCAGTCCTGGCTGAATGAGTGAGCCATTCAACATTATGGACATTAAAATCACCCAACACAGTGATTTCAGAAGAAGCATTTAAGTTGAGGACACTGAGTTGTGAGGACAGAGAATCAAAAAGACTTTGCTCTGGAGGAGTATTTGGGGAACGGTAGATGCAACATATGTATTTAAATTTACCAGCAGAAATTAATTTGTATATAGAATAATCAAAATAGGGACAATTGAAACTAGTAACCTCCTCCAGGGCAATTTCAGATTTTGCGAAGCAACATACACCACCTTTAGGTCTGAAATTTTGGAGCAGTTGATAACCTGGAAAATTAAATCTAGATGTGTCAGATGTGGATGTTACTTGAGTCTCTGTCAAAAAAAGGAGAGTAGGGGATTCTGCTTGAAGAAATTGGTGTACAGAATTGATGTTAGAGTGAAGTCCCCTTATATTACTAAAGAAATAGCTGTACTGACAAGCAGCTTTGGGACGTTGCAATACTCTTGACACAGTCGCATGATGACGACCGGGAGGGCCCTGTGTCAATAACCCAACCCTGCCGGGGGTGGATATCCGAGGGACCACCAGGTTTGCTCGTAACAATTGTACTGCCATATTTATAAGGTAAGTGTATGGTGTTACATGTATGATATGTAGTGGGAAGAGTAGTATTTTATGGATAGAGGATAGCGATGTAGGGCAATGTCGTGAAGTTGGATGTGTATGTTATATAAAGAGGGTTTTCCTGATACCCCTGATGTGTGAGGCAGAAAGATATGTATCCAGCTACCAAGGCCTGGGAGAGAAAATGGAATTCAGGCTATTCCCTGAGTCTCCCGAAACCTTGGCGGTAGTACTTCCCTGGGCGGGGCTGCCTACCCCTACTACCTACATATATATATATATACCTATATATATATATACCTATATATATATATATATACCTATATATATATATACCTATATATATATATATATATATATATATATATATATATATATATATATATATATATATATACTGTATATATATATATATATATATATATATATATATATATATATATATATATACTGTATATATACTGTATATGATTGAAATATATGATATTTAAGTAAAATGCAACTAACAGTTGTCAGATTATCGAAAATTGAATATATTTTATGATGAAGGTTAACTTATTACCTTGGTCTGTGACCTTGACCTTTATGTAGGATTATATTTTTGTTTACTTTGATGTAACCCTAGAAAATCAAATAAGTGTGTCAAATTTCATTAAAAATCATCAGTTAGTTTCAGAGGTAATAAAGGAATAGTTGACCTTGACCTTTGACCATCATTTTGACCTTCATGATGTTTGAAAAATTAAAATTTTAATTTTCTCTTAAAGCACAACTGTCTCAGCGATTTGTGTGAAGTTTACATGAATAGTAAAGGAATTAGCATATTGACCTTATACTTGATGTTGACCTGTGACCTTGACCTATCAAATGGAATTATGTTTATACATGTATGATCTTGGTCTAGGCATTCCGAATATGCATGATATGCCTAATGAGAATCTTACATTAAATAGGAAATACTAATAAATATCATATATCGAACTTTAACCTTTACATTTGACCTCGACCTTCGACCTTAGAATTTCTTATCCAGGATTTAGTCAGCTTAACAGCAATGTTCATATTAACTAGCATTATAAATATGGAGTAATTCGTATAAAAACATATTGATTACAAATTGTGATCATATACTGTTACCTTGACCTTTGGCCTTTGACTTAAAATAAAATACAAATATGTGGATGGTCGTTGCATTGACCAACTGAATTTACCTGTATAATTTGGTGACAATACATTAAAAAGTCTAGGAGTTTAGGGTAAATGGCAAATACTCTTGTTTTGACCCTGACCTCTGACCTTAACTATTACAATATTTATTTGAAATTTGATATATATGATATTTAAGTAATAAGCCATAACACAGCCAGTTTTCCAAAAATTTTAGTAATCTTTTATAATAAATAATATAAGTTGAACTTTGACCTTGACCTGTAACCTTGACCTTTATGTAAGAGTACATTTTTGTTTGCATTGACATTGCCCATGAAAATCTCTTAAGCATGCCTAATTTCATTAAAACCCATCAGTTAGCTTCATAGCTTCATATATATTAATAGAATAGTTGACCTTGACCTTTGACCTTTATCTTGACCTTTATGTCTCAACATTTATTATTTTCCTTTTCACTTAAAGTGCAATTTTCTCACCAAATGTTGTGAAGTTTGCATGAAAAGTAAAGAAAATAGCATATTGACCTTTTATTTGACCTTGACCTTTCATATGGAATTGAATCATTTGTTTTATGACCTTGGCCTAGGTATTCCGAATATATATGGTAAGCCTGGTGAGAATCTAACAGTTAGTATAAGAAATACTAATACAAAACCTATTTTGACCTTTGACCTTGAACTTTGACCTCACCATTTAAAATATTTATCTAAGATTTAGGCAATACGATATCAAGGTTACCAGTAACTTGTATTGTGAAAATGAAGACATTTGAGAAAAAAGTAAAATAGATAGTAGAAGTTGACCTTTGACCTTAACCTGTGACCTTGACCTTTATGTAAAAGTACATTTTGTTGTTCATTGATATTGCCCAGGAAAATCAAATATGGATGACTAATTTCATTAAAATCCTTCAGTTAGTTTCATATATATATATATATATATATATATATATATATATATAGAATAGTTGACCTTGACCTTTGACCTTCACCTTGATGTTCATGAAATGTGTCTCAAAATGTATTATTTATCCTTTTAATTTAAAGTGCAACTATATCACCAAATGTGAAGTTTGCATGAAAAAGTAAAGAAATTAGCATATTGACCTTTTATTTGACCTTGACCTGTGAACTTGACCTTTACTATGGAATTGCACAGTTTCTTGTATGACCTTGGCCTAAGTATTCCAAATATACATGGTAAGTCTAGTGAGAATCTGACAGTTAATATAAGAAATACTAGTAAACAAAATATTTTTACCTTTGATCTTGACCTTTGACCTTACCCTTCAGAATATTTATTTAAATGTTGTCAATAAGATATCGAGGTTACCAGTAACTTGTATAGTGAAAATGAAGAAATGTGAGTAAAAACTAAGACACATGAAATATTGACCTTATTTTTAACCTTGACCTTTGACTTTAACCTTTAAGTTAAATTAAACATTTATGATTGACTGACCTTCGCATTGACCAAATTAATATACCTGTGAAATTTGGTGAAAATCCATCGAACGGTCTAGGAGGAGTTTCTAGACGGACGACGGACGA
Organism: Paralithodes platypus; assembly: GCA_032716605.1. Classification (NCBI taxonomy): domain Eukaryota; kingdom Metazoa; phylum Arthropoda; class Malacostraca; order Decapoda; family Lithodidae; genus Paralithodes; species Paralithodes platypus. Next base: position 25,012,434 of record CM064510.1, read on the forward strand.
CGGATGACGGACGACGACTGACGACGACGACGACGAACAAGCTGAATTGTGGTGCACAGTATACGGGCGGGATCTGTGTGTGCAATACCACTCTCTTTCGCAGAGTTGATAATACAAATTGTACACCTACTATTGTACCCTCTCAACACCTCCCCCTCGGTACATCGAGTCCCCGCAACATACGGTATAGTTTACTCAACTCTCTAATATAAGTTGGTATCTTAACCTTCATGTTCTCCTACTCTCTCCCACCCACCCGTTGTCTTAGTAATCACCTTTCGTGGTACAATCGCGCTAATAAGTGATGTCTCGGCACCAAGTATGTTTTGATCAATAATTGGTATCAGCAATATCTAAGCTTCGTTTCTTCATATCGAGTGAAATATACAACCATGTTCCTACACTTACCCACCCTATTCAACATCTGACATACATTAATACAGCACAGAGCGAGCCAAACGTAATGACAGCTGGGACATGACTTATTAGCGCCACCGTACACCTCACTCATTCCAAGGAAAATATGAGCTCACAGTTTTTGTGTTAGGCAAGGATATAGAGTCTTCACATTTGCACGCACTTTCAACCTGTTTAATACGTTTTTTTTTTTTTTTAATAACTTAGGAAGTAGTTTATATAATCAAGAGCTTGAAACTATCTTTGATTAACTGATATTTCATTATTTTCCTCTGGATAATAACGATTTTGACTAAACTTAGGAAAAGTATCTCATAATGAACATAGTCAGTCATACATTGTGGCCGATAGGCAATATTCCCATACATTCAATATACATACATGCTTGCAATATCACATACATACACATACAGAACAGGGAAAAGCAATTATATATATCCAAGACTGAAGTTCACAATTTAGTATCTTGAATGTTTCGAAAAAAATAGTAAATCAGAAGTAGTAAGTGTTGAGGAGGTAAATATCAGTAAAAGAGAATGGAATCGGAGCTTGACCAACCTGCGAGGATAGTTAATCTTCGGAAGTTGAAAATGGGGTTGGATTCTCCAAGCCGTGTTAATTTACCACATAATGAGACTCTTAACGCTCTTACAACAAAATACTTATTGACATGTTACACCGTTAAAACATAACCATGGGGGAAGCTTTCATTAATTGGTCGATATATTTATTTATTAATATAATTTTTAGTTTCCTCCCTAGACCTCCATCAAGGTTAAAACAAAATACCCATGATCCCACTTCTATATAATTATATGTGTACATGTTTCGGTCGCCAGGATCAAATCAACACCTAAATAGCACGAAAGGTCTTGATATTGACAAAGAAATGGAGTGAAAGATCTTAAAATAGCCAAATTAATGGGCCAAACTTCTTAAAATCGGAAAACTAATGGGGTTAACCGTGAGGGTGAGAGGGTGACAGAAAAAACAACCATCCCCCCTTAAATGAAAATCAAGATTGCAGGCTGTCGATATACGACGGTTTATAAGGAAATGCGAAGTCGTACGTGCTGTGAATATTCATTTTATGAGTAAGGAACCACAGGACGCCAATCTCTTTATCTCTCTCTCTCTCTCTTTCTCTCTCTCTCTCTCTCTCTCTCGCTCACTCACACACACACGCACAGACACACACACACGCTCCCATGCACATACAGACATCAACTCAAATTACACATGCATCCACTCACCTTCAACAATTAGCTCAACAAGGAATCACACTTACATTCAAACTCAATCATGTGCCTATAGTCTGTGGGGTTTTTTTCTCCAGCGGACGATAAATTGAATCCCTTAACTAAAGATGTTTCCATATTAAATGGACAAATATGATACTGTTATGTCTGTGCATCACATTATTGCCAATCTTTCACACTTATCAACATATTTCGGTATACACTCATCATAATAGCAGAGTAATCATTATCGGGACTTCGCAAATTATCTTCAAATGAAAAGAAACAGACTATACAGCACGTGGAACTACACTTACCCACCCATATACAGATATAGTGCAAATCTCACATGATAATTGACACACTCCATATGTTCCAAGGGCTTCACACAGTGAAGTAGATTGGCATATAAGAATATAGATATTAAGAGTAGCACACACACACACACACACACACACACATACGCACGCTGCAGGCACGCACACACACACACACACGCTTACACACACACACTCATATACACGTTCACATACTGTACATACACACTCATACTCACATTATACATAAACACACTCTTCCACATGCACCATCCCCCCCCCACACACACACTAATTCCTCATAACCTACCCTCCTCTCATTATTAGATATTAACTTCCCAAGACGTCTATGATAGTAGCGTCTCCTTATACTATTAATGTCTCCTTCATCACATCAAACACACACACACACACCAATTCCTCGCACCCCACCCTTCTTTCATTATTATATATTGACTTCCCTGGACTTATGACACTAGCGCCTGTAACTAGCCTGTCACTTAATGTCTTCTTCACCACACACATACACACACATACACAACCCCCCCCCCCCCATGTATGCCATGAATGGCCCCCCAGATCTATTATTTTACTATATTTTGGCACGTTTGGGACAATAGTCTATTATTTCCAACTGATGGTAAGGTAACATGTCTTTATCTTCATTACTCGGCTATTACAAAGGAGTACAAAGCAGAACAAGCAACAACAGGTCACAAAAATTCGTGGTAGTGATAGTGGTAGATAAAGTGGTAGTGGTGGATAAAGTGGTAGTAGTAGATACAGTGGTAGTGGTGGATAGAGTAGCCTACAGCGAATAGACTATATTAAGTAACTAAATAATGTACGCGAGTCATAAAAAAAATCCGCGAATCATGTTAGATTCATTTATGAATCATCGGGAGTCAATAGGACGAGAATGGAGTCACCGAGAGTCACCAGGACTCACTGTGAGTCAATGGGAGCGGTCCGATTCGCGGCCAAAGTTTTCAACACGAACAATAATTCGGACATGGCCAATCGGCCGCGACTGGCCGAGAATCACTGGGAGTCTAACAGGAATCGCTAGAGTCACTAGGAGTCATCGATTTTCACCGCGAATAGGCACGCGAGTCCGAATTTTCCCCAACTCCTAGTGACTCTAGCTCGCACTCCTGACTGTGTGAGGGCTGCTTTAGATATTGACGTCCCCTAACTTACGACACACGCGTCTATAACTAGCCTGTCACCTAATGTCTCCTTCACCACGGTCATTAATTCTCCCACCACGTACTCTATTATTATCTCTTAACTTCTCCAATCTTATGTTCCTCAACCTATTAAGGCGAGGTAATTGTTTTTGTCTGGACCCCCTCGTGTTAACCCCATTAGTTTTCAGATTTAAAGACTTTCGGCCCATTAGTTTTAAAATGTTAAGACTTTTCGCCCCATTGTGTTGTCAATATTAAGACCCATAGTGCCATTTAGGTGTCGATTTTGTCTTTGCGAGCCATAGCGAGCTTGTAGTTTAGGAGGAACCGGCCTTCAGCCGGGAAATTTTTCTGCCGACAAAGTTTATAAATATATTTATCTTGGGGATGTTTGTTATGCATGATGGAGGTATAATTAGGATACTAAAATAATAATACAATCATAAAGATAATAATAATAAATATTTAAATAAATCGACCAATAAATAAACCCTTCCCCCTTCCCATACGACACACCACGCGCCTATAACTAGCCTGTTACTTCGCCACGGTCATAAATTATCCCACCATTTACTCTATTATTATCTCCTAACTTCTCAATTCTTATGTTCCTCCACCTATAAAAGAAGACGAACGTTATTTGTTCTACTTTATTAATTTTACTGCCGTATAATGTTGTTCGATCTATTTAGCTATATTCCAATTATACCTAACATCATATGGATCCCGTGGCGGTACTATGTAAAAAGAACAAACAATTACATTTTATAGTTTACGGTCGAAAGGCTAAATTTTTATCACTGTGTGTTATCCAATTAACTCTACAGGCAAATTTAATTGGGAATGTGAGAACTCACTCATCTTTAGTAACTCATTCTATGACTATTCTCACAATCAATACATGATCAAATTAAAAGAGTAATTAATTATTTTCTACATTTACACATAGGTATACATAACGTCTACAATTGGTTACATGCGAATGCAGCAACGCCAACAAGAGCTATGGAATGCAAAATGTGTTTTTTGTTTGTTTCTTTCTTCTTTTCTTAACCCGGCAAGCGCGATAGGCCTCACGGAAGGCTTCCTATAGGGAACGCGATAGGCCTCACGGAAGCAAGACCATAAAAAAAGCCTTCCAAAAAAAAAAAGGGCCTATCAAAACAAAGGATTTTGTCTCAAGGTGAGATAATTCCCCTCTAGTACTCATCCATGTGTTTCTCACCCCTCCCCCTCCCCTCCTTCCCCACCTTATTCCCCCCTCCCCCCCTCCTCAATTATCACCTATTTATCCTCTTATTATCATCATTTATCGGTTATTTTTCTCTCCCGCGATAATGTAGCACAAGTGGGTTGCATAAAAGATCGTTATGCAACACCCAGACACCGGCACACACCGCCCCGCTTGTCTCAGTTGACTCCCAGACAGCGAGAGGGGAGGGCTGCCTGTGGCTCTCTCTCGCCTGAGATTATGACCGGGTGGCCAATATCTTCGTTTTTCACCACCCAAATGCTTTTCCCACTTATTTTAGCACTCTTGAAGGTTCATATATACATCATATATGTAAAATAAAAGCATACCGAAAACAAATAATGCTTTATATTGTAAATATAACGAATTCTGTCAGAATCCAGGGCTAGAAATGCACAAATAACTACCCTAGCACCTAGGTCTATATCGCGCTTGTCAGGTTAAGAGAGTAGCCTCAATTAAAAGTTTCTGTCACCCTGGTCATAATAGAGGTTTGAGTCACGGAGGGAAGAAGGAAAACCTAATATTTAGTAGTGGCCCCGGAATCATTGACGATATGCCTATTACATAATAGCGCCCTTTCAAGCCCATGCGTTAGCTGTTTGAAATAACCGCCGCAGGGAGAGAGAGAGGAGCCACGTCGTAAGGGTACGCTTATTCTCTTACGGAATCGTCCTTATGATTGGGTACTCACTACGGAAAAACTTCGTAAAAATTAAAATTAAATAATATTTCAGAAATACTATAAACCAAGATTCCCGAACTTGTGGATGTTTTCCCGTGCGGAGTATTCTCCGTGAGACGCTGCTCCGTGAAGCATCATGCCGTCTTCAATGATATATTAAGATTCACTTAAAACACCAACGAATGGGAAGGGGATGGAAGGGAGGGCCCACATCGTCAATGATTCCGGGGCCACTGCTAAATACTAGATTTTCCTTCTTCCCTCCGGGACTCAAACCTATAATTTATTAGTGGCCCCTCCATCATTGACGATATGCCTGCTATCTCAAGACTGGAGGGGGACATTCGTGACAATATCAAACCACTAACAAATCAACAATAGGTTGATCAACAATATCCAAATATAGCAATCTAATCGTTATTTTGTACATACAAAATATTGGAATAATGGAAAAGGAATGCAGGTAGCGTACTTCGAAGAAGACCTACATGTATATAACCCCGCAGGTCCACGTAACAATTGACGGCAAGTGTGTCCCTCATTCTAAATCAAAATAATTTTGCTTATGAATAACAATTGTATACAAAATTGTGATCCTAACTCATGACTCATAGTCCGTGAGTAATGGAATGTACCTGCATAACACAAAATATTTGGTTATGTATAACCATATAAAATATTTAAGACTGTATGCAACTTTGTAGTCATTAATAAAACTTTGTATATGAATATCCATTCGTATACCAGTTATACTAACTCGTGACTTCTGATAAGTCCTAGAGTAGAGTCAGGTACCTGCATGTCACAAGATATTTGGTACGTATAATAATACAGGAATATTTAAGACTCCTGATATCTAGCCATAGGCTAAGGATCTTATGATAAATGCAGATCCTCTGAACTAAATGTCTATGTATCCAAAATACAATAAACGAAAAATCATCTCACAGAACTGTACATTGAGTCCTGAAAATTAATCTGAAAATATAATATCTCGCTTTGCTCGTGCGCATTGCTTGTGCACTTACAACCTGTCCGGCGGGGCTGAGGGTCTTGGTATTCCAGTACCCCCTCCCCCCCCCCTTCTTTTTACTCGTAAAGTAACTTTAATTCTAAAGCATCATACCATCAGACCCGATGCCACCCTGCAACACCGGATTGACTTGGTTGATCGAGAGCAAGAGATAAGTGATGACCGTGAGACTGCCCGGTTGGCTAGGCCGGGACACTCCCATAAACAGCCTGAGATATAGCACCAGGCATCAAAGACGGTGATTAGCTCCATTTGAGCGCCGGTACCATGAAAACCGCAAACAAGCTCACTGCTCGTTCTTGGCTGTGAATGGTAGAAGAGAGAAATTTGAACATTCACCTTGCGTCGTCCGAACCTGAGAACATTTTGGTTCGTTGCTCTGTGCTGCCTGCTTAGCTACTCAGTTTTGACCCGGTAGACATGAGCTGATGGGGCGGTGGGTGAAGTTTGTAACATGTACTCAAAAGACCCTTTACCTCCTTTGGCGGAACGAATAGTCCAGTGAAGTCAATGAATGGGACTCGGATTGCTGTCGTGTGATTCTTAAGAGTTACGACTGAATCATTTGATGACCACAAGTGATCAAGATATTAGAAAATTAAAAATACCGAAGCTTCAGTTTGATCAGTTTCCTCTATCCATGCAATCAAAAATTACCAGCCTGATTGTTATGGAAATTCTAGTCGAAAAGGGTCTTACCCAGTACTGACTAATTACGAATTTGGTTCGCAACCAAAACCCGGTTACTAACGCCCATCAAAGCTGGGACCCTTCAATGACTCGGTCAACACCAGGATATAGCGACACTCGGTGCGCTAACTCCGTGGAAGGTGCATAATCCAGGAGATGGCGGAGACGGAGGTCGGATCATTCCAACTTAAGGCCAACGCCGGGATATAGTGATAATCGGCGGGCCAACTCCGAGGAGTTGTAGAAGATTGGAATTTAAGAAAAACACCGAATTCCTTCGGTTTCATTAACACATTAAAGTGTCGGGTCTCCTCCCCCGGAGGATACCTGCAGCGGGTGAGGGACAGAGGTAGCCTGTGGTTCTCCTCTGATGTGACTAGATCCACTCGTGGATAGTATGGGCCTACAATCTTTCGTAAAACGGATTGCCTGAGCCATCATTCCAATAATGGTATTTGCTCAGACATTGGTCACGCCTGTCAGATAAGTTTGTCTGAAGATAAATGTTTCGCTGATCGGCTAACAAAATCTTTTCCGGCAACTCTAACCGCAGTTCGAGACCTCATTGACCCTTGTATCTGGATGCAAGACGCCGCATTCAGATTGGCCATTCAAAAAACTATTGATTTCCTCGTGACTGTGGAACCGAGAGCTTAAAGGCATTAAAGGGGAATTAGGAACTCTATTGCATTGACGTGAACCTCTGTGGAGTGGGGCCAAAGACCCTGATCCGAGGTTTGCCTAACCCCAAACCAAACGTTCCTGAAGCCTTGGTATCAAAACATACCGTAGGCGGAGGAGAAAACCACGTCAGAATGAAATGTAGCGTTTCTAGCTCAACCCAGATTGCTAGTAAGTTGAGGAGTAATTACGGGATTTGCTATGACTGTTCCTCCGTCTATAGCGGGAACAGCCTGTTTCCCTCCAAGATTTGAGCTCTGGACTTTCAACCTGTCCAACTGTTGAGGAAGTTGAATCCAGATAAGAAAGCCGACTTGAGGCAATGTATCTCAAGCTCTGCTACCCCCACCCAGTCGGCTAGGGACCCCATTATCGTGATCCCTTATTTTAACAATGAAAACAGAGCCTGTTGGACTAATTCGGTAAAGATTCACGGAGCCATGTTTAGATTGAGAGATATTCTACGAAACGACCCAAGTCTGATGTTTGATCCTCATAGGGAAGAAGTTGGGAAGCTCATGTACTGGGACTTGCCAAAAGGCTTCTGGCTGGACGAAACACATATTCAACTATGCGGCCGCTGTTTAAACCTGATCTGAATTCCATGACGCATTTGAATTATGCGTTGTGAATGGAGTGAGTCCGGTGAGACAGGGCTACGCCCAGGCTCAGTTGAACACTGTCCCCTACTGTTCTACAGATATTTTAACAGCAATTGTTCCGAGGAACTTGCTTCAATTGTGCCGCCTCTCCACATCTTTCCCCGTAGAACTAGGGCAGCTGAGAGCGCCCATGAATTTACACTTTCTCCTCCACAATGCAGAACTTCTGCTTATCAGAATTAATTTATCCCCAGAGCTACTACTCTTTGGAATTCACTTCCCTCGAATTGCTTTCCACAAACTTACAATCTACAAATGTTTAAATCCAGTTGTTACAAACATTTTATGAATGGAGGATGCCTTTAGGCACATGGACCTTTTTGTTTTATCTGTGGTTTTCCTTCCTCCGTTCATTGTCTCTTAAAAAAAAAAAAAAAAAAAAAAAAAAAAAATTGGCACAAGAAATCTTAAACGATGTCGTCAGAGTCACCCCAAAGTGACACCATTGCTTCCCACTGTCCATGCTTAAGCCTGGTGACACATCCGAAAGAACCCTGTCATGTAACAGGGTGTGTCCGGCAGAACAACACTCAGATCCCATTCTCCCAATACTGGGCCCGGGATTGGGAGAGTCTTATGGACGGTTTAGATATACAACATGATTTGGCCGGAGTCAGCGGGTGGCTGAAATAGTCGAAAATTACTTGTCCAGGCCTACTCTAAGGCTGACCGTTGTACCAATCACCAGAATTCCTACCCCACTGTTATGCTTCATCAGCATGACAGCGTCAAGGTATGGGAGTCTAGACTACCGGAAAACTTAGTTTCACTTAGTTGACTCGTATGACTAAACTGAGGTTTAGTGTAGGGCCTAGTAAATTTATGTGACCCCTCCTGTACCGGGGAGGCAGTCAGTGTCAAAGTCTACGAGGCTACACACAGTCTACCAGGAATCATGACATATAAGATTCGACGGTAAGACAGGGGAAAATAAAGACATAAATGTATGTGACTCCTCCTGTACCGGCGGGGGGGGGGGGGGGGGGCAGACAGTGTCACAGTCTATGAAGCTACACCCAGTCTACCAGCAATCATGACATATAAGATTCGACGGTAAGACAGGGGAAATAAAGACCTGGTGCCCCCTCCCCGTCTGCAACTAGACAGAGAGCTATATGTAGCGTGACAATCCATAAGTGCCTAAGTCGTCCTGATCAGCGCATGTGTGATCCGGCGACTAAGCAAGAAAACAGACAGGAGTTACACAACCTGACCCCCTGTCCGGCTGGGTTGCTGATTTGTGCCGACCAGTATCTCTGTTTTATTGTCTCCCGGAAAATTAGCCTCAATTCTAAAAGCCACCGACCTATCATACCTGGTGTCGTAATGCTATCCATCAAAGACACGGCGTATGTAGGGAAAGAGGGAGAAATCTCGGTAGGAAAGCCAGGGTAGATGCCTACAGATGGGATTCAGCGATACCCATGACCGAAAAAACGTCTCAGGCTAAAACAGGAAAAGGATGCGACGGAGTTCCGTCCATTCCAACTTGGGGCCAATGCCGGGAGATAGTGAAACCCGGCGGGCCCCTTCGTGGAGTGTGGAGAATGGAAATCGGGAAAACCCGAATTCCGTCCATTCCAGTCCTTAAAAAAAATTGGTGTTGAGGTTCCCTTTCGTATTCCGTACCCATCCGCGGGGGGAGGAAGAAAAGGAGCCTGTGGTCACTAATTTAAATGACACGTGCCCCTTGATGAAAGTCAGGTGCCTGCCCCACTGAGCAGGGGTTGCTACCTGTTATGACTTCCACAAGTAAAGGTCCTAACGCCCACGTTGTAACGTGACCACCTAGTTTACCGACGCAGAGTCGCCCGGTTGATTAGGCCGGGACCCTCTCCTAGAGGTAAAAAGATTTTACCGGTCATAACGCCAGTTAAGTATCTCTGAAGAGCAACAGAACCGTGAAAGCCAGAAAACCCAGCCCACTAAGCTCGTATTAGCGATGAAGCATCGGACAGCGTAATTAGAACAACCATATGCGTCGCCAGAAAGCGAGACTGTTAGGTTCGTTGCTCATTGCCACCTGCTCAGGGACCTGGAGTCAAGGCCAGAAGGAACACTATCCACGTAACGAATGACTCGATAAGAGGATGGCAACTAAAGCACTGAGAAGTCATCGACGACAAGGCCCTGTTACGTGACCCAGTAGGTATGAGTTGACTGGTTGGAGGATGAATTGTGAAACCTGCTCCCAGGCAAACATTCTCCACCACCGGCGGTACAGAGAGTCCATTTAACCCTAAAAATGGAAACCTGATTGCTGTCAATTGTTCATACGTGTCTGACTGACGGCCGAGAGGGGTTGAAATGTCCCATACCGGATCGCCGTGATCGACCGACCACTGTCAAAGGTTTCCCAACCCAAGTTCGATATTGATGACAGTACCTGAGCCTCAATGGCTTGCCGTACATCTAGTGTCAGTGACCTGCGAGGTAGCGGACACTGACCTTTCAAACAGGTAGAACAGGTCCAGGTGCTTTACTGTTACCCCCCGGGAGTGCACGGCTAACACCCTCCCAGTACCACAACTAGTGGAAGAGTGAAATGTGGAAGTTAAACAGCTAGCAGTACTGATCGCGACACATGGCACTCATCCTGATCACAGTCTCTGTGGGGCTTCACTGCCCACCTGGCTGCCCACACCGACATGTCAAAATGCACACCAGGTTTGAGTGAGGAAAAGACGGAAGGGCGGGGGAGAAGAGTCGTCCCCGGCGTTTGCCGGAGTTGCGCCCTCGATGCCTCCGTATGACGGAGACCTCCCAAAGCCGGAAATAGATATCTCCGGTGTCACTCGTCTGGCTCTAAACTATGTAAACATGTTTGCCAGACATTTATACTTGGTCGACTAACGAAGACTGTCTCCTGGGCGGCCTAGCGTGAGCTCGAGCTCTGCCTATGAGAAGTGACCTCGAATGGGCACGTTTCGTATACCTATGATTAAGGTTAGCCGGGATTGCGTCAACTGAGTTGGTGTCTATACAAAAAACGGTCTACCGAAATGACCCTCGCGTTTGACAATATGATCATCACAGAACAAGGAGATATTCGTTAACTAATCGGAGATTTAATCATAAAAAAACTATCCAGAAAAACACACCGTCGTACTAACGGTTTATAGGATACCTCCTTTGGATAGTCATTGAAGTGTGCCCTAATTACCGATAGGGCCACTTGACTTAGTACTTCATTTTGAAGTCTAGTACATACACCGCAACACTTTGATATAGCTAAAGACTGCTTCATTAACTAATCGGAGATTTAATCATGAAAAACGATTCCATAAAGCCACAACTTCGTACAAACGATGTATGGGCTACCTCCTTTGGATAGTCATTGAAGTGTGCCTTAAATACCAATAGGTCCACTTGGCCTAGTGCTTCATCGTTACGGCTAGCACATACACCACAATACTTTGATATAGCTAAAGACCACTAGAGCTAATCAAACACGGTACTCACATAATACACTTCTTATGGTGAAAGAATAAAATGTACATACCTGTCGGTGCAGTACAGAGGGTAACATATCGCATGACAAAACCCCCTTTATGGGAACGGCCCCCCACCTTGGGGCACGTCGTAGAGGTCCAAGAGTGTAATCTGGAAATAAACATTTCCAAGAATCAATGCTCATAAGGATAATCCAAGACATTCAACACCCATAAACGTACCACGAATACGCCGGAAAATTAGACCTAGCCCAATTGCTACTCTAATTTTCATTCGTATCCTTCTGGAAAGAACCCTGATGGTTTTCTCATGGAAGGTATAAAATTAGATCTAGCACACTTGCTACTCCAATTGTCCTTCGCATCCTTCTGGAAAAACCCCAATGGTTTTCTCATGGAAGGTAATAAGAATACTTATCTATGATACTCTGTATCACTGACCTATACTGTCTCATTCCTATAGAATGTTAATTGTTAACAATCCCATCGCCTACTGACGGATGATTGTCTCATTCTTATAGAATGTTACTTGTCAACAATCCTACCGCTTTACATACGGATGTTTGTTGACTTCCAAAAATGGACCTTTCCGTCGCGCTGACGGAGTCCAGGCCGTGAGGATATCAAAACGTATAGGTGAGTCATATCACCTGAGCCGAAAATCAGATTTTCTACATGAAGGTAAAATTACTGTTTATCTATGATACTATGTATCACTGACCTATACAATGTTTTATTCCTTAAGAATATGTAATGGTAACTATCCTATCTTATTTGAGTGATAGTCTGAGGATCTCACTTAGGCTTGTCCTCCGCGATGACGGAATCAAAGTAATTCCCGCCGCGTGAGGATATCCGTATAGGCGAGGCCAGTTAGCTGAGCCGAATAACCCCCAAAAGAAGTCGGATCATTGGCCGGGGGATGTAATGGCATGTTAACCAAACCGTGTTTCCTGGATATATTCCTTGCCCGCCGAGGCTAGCCTCCGGCGCTAATTACTGACAAAAGCGCGCCGGAGGGAAAAACCACACCCTTTGTGTGTACGAACTTGACTGAGCAAGCTTGAAACACACCAAGCACACAAAATACGTCAGAACGTCTCCTGACACTTTCCAATCATGTAAAATAACACCACATGAGAGCGAAAGTAACATCTGAAAGCTACATTTATTATTGAATTCAATAATCAATAATAAATCCAAGCTGTAGAAAAAACATACCCCTACAATGAGGCTAGCCACTAGGCCTAGGGCAAGTAGCACGAAAACATGTGAAGGCTTACCTCCCGCGACGACACAGCAACCAGCTACCACACGTCGCCTCGAGCCACAGGGGAAAAGCAGAGAAATCCACGCTCTAGAAAGTTCCACACCACATAGGGCAACTCTTGAACTAGAGCGTCTGCTATGCGATAAAAATACCAGCTACTCCATCAGATGGATGGCCAAGTAGTGGAGCCCAGCATTTACAAAGCCTCCTAACTAGCTAAAAAGCAAAGCTAAAAGCTGTAAAGGAAACGTTAACACAGAAGCGCCCGGGTCCGACGTGGACCGCATGGACATCACATATTGCACCCTATATTAAACACACTTCCTGCGACCGTGCCAATGGGGACGACCGTTCTAACCAATCTAAACCTGTTCTATAACGTCTCAGATAAATACAAATTAGCAAAAGACTCACTAAGAGGCGAACGAATGCAGAATGAAGAGAGACTGTCTCGCATGTTCTCACAGCATTGGAGAACGAGGCGTCTAGCCGGTACATTCTACAACTGAATAATGTACACATTTGGCTTCTCTCTTCTTTGTCTTGGTGGAGGTTCTGGCTAAGTGTTATTTTATATTTTTGTTAAGCTGGAAGAGGATCCCGGCGCATGCAAAAAATATATTACTCGGATATTGAGAACAAAACACACCCCAACACGTCGAATCACCTAGTGTATATCACACGAGCACTTTTCCCTCGACAACTATAATCAAAATTGGTCTGGTAGCTAATGAGGTAAGCTTCTGCAATACAGTCGGTTCTATTCCAGCTGATGGAAAATTGAATCCCTTGGCAACTGATGTATCGATAATTAATGGACAAATATGCATCTACCTCGTCTCTGCGTCATATTGGTGCCAGGTGTTCATAATTTAAAAAAAAAACATTTCGCTACAAAATCTACTTAATAGCTGAGTAACCAATATAGTAACATTGAAATTTACCATGAGCTGGAAAAATATATACTATAATTCTTAAGTCTAAAACATATTGTATTGTGTCTAGTTTCCGAATCCAGGCCAAATAATCCAGAAATGATACCGGAGAAATATTGACCGTCGAATTAGTCCATTCAATCTATGTTTTCTGCCTCCCAAAATAAACTATCTTCAGTCTAGTTACTACAAATAAACTATCTTCAGTCTAGTTTCAGTAAATAAACTATCTTCAGTCTAGTTTCCGTAAATAAACTATCTACAGTCTAGTTTCCGTAAATAAACTATCTTCAGTCTAGTTTCCGTAAATAAACTATCTTCAGTCTAGTTTCCGTAAATAAACTATCTTCAGTCTAGTTTCCGTAAATAAACTATCTTCAGTCTAGTTTCCGTAAATAAACTATCATCAGTCTAGTTTCCGTAAATAAACTATCTTCACGCTAATTTCCGTAAATAAACTATCTTCAGTCTAGTTTCCGTAAATAAACTATCTTCAGTCTAGTTTCCGTAAATAAACTATCTTCAGTCTAGTTTCCGTAAATAAACTATCTTCAGTCTAGTTTCCGTAAATAAACTATCTTCAGTCTAGTTTCCGTAAATAAACTATCTTCAGGCTAGTTTCCGAGACTACCAACGCAAAAATACTCCAGAAACAATGTCGGAAAAAAATGCTGACCCTGTAAAGTTTGAGAGTAACAAGCTCTCGTAGGCTACCCCCCATAGCTCCCCACTGAAATTGAGGGGATTTTTTTCTTCTGGACTCACTTCTCCCTCATGTTTAACCCCATTAGTTAAGATATGTTAGTTTCTCGATGTTAAAACCTTTCACCCCATTTCTTTATCAATATCAAGACCTTTCGTGCGATTTGGGTGTCGATTTTTTCCTGGTGAACGATAGAGAGCCTGTTATTTAGGAAGAACTGGCAACCGAAAAATGCACAATTGTATCTCAAAGGGAGGGTCTTGGCGTTATTTGTTAAGTAAACTTAAATCGAATTCACCCGTTATCTTCCATGCAATGAATGAAGCCCCTGCATGTAAGGCTACTATTAATTAAGGGGGCAGTGGTTATTTTTTTGATAATGTATTTATATATTAATTTATCTTTTGGTTTCCTCGCTAGACCTCCATCAAGCTTAAAAAAAAAAAATAAAAAAAAAGGCACCCCATAGGATAATTGTATAAATTTTTGGTAGAAAAATGTCCCGGCCTCCTCTTCAAATTACAGGGTCGCTATCGCTCGCCAGGACAAAATTTACACCTATATGGCATTAAAGATCTTGAAATTGACAACGAAATTGGGCGAAAGTTGTTAAATCGCGAAACTAATGGACCAAATTTCGAAAAAAAAGTCAAAACTAATGGGGTTAACCACGAGGGAGAAGGGGGGCAAGATAAACGACCCATCTCCTTTTTAAGTTTACCACCATAGGCGCATATTTCACACCGGGGCCAATGTATATATGTATTGGGAAGAGTGTGGATGTTGTTTACTTTTTGTGTGCGATGAGTAAGTTAACCCAATCACTTTCTCTCCTTTCAAGTTCCGATTACGTATTTCTTTTCTGTTTTCTGGCTATTATTTAACGACTGTATTCAGATTAAGTGGCGGGGGGGGGGGGAGTACTTCATATCATGTATTAATTTTTCACCATTATAATAAAATAACCGGATTTAAGAAGACCACCACAACACATAAAAGGAAGCAATCTAACGTAGGAGAGACCAAAGAAAATAACATCCACGCTCAGCCACAACAGAGAAAACGAAACAAGAAGGAAGAAGGAATAACTAAACCAAAAGCAACAACAATGAAGGAGAGAAACAACAAGGACAGAACCAACGCGATGCCCAGAATACCCAAGTTGCCCCACATCACCAATAAAGAAGGCAGAAGTAAACAAGCAAAGCAGAACCAAAACACCGAGAAGGAAAACTCAAACCCAGCGCAGAAAACCAACACACAAATAAAACCATGTGTGGGAGATAAGACCAAGACAAAAACCATCACACCTAGCCACCCAAACAAATCCTGTACACCACTACCTTGCACCAAAAGAGACGCCAGAATTGCCACTATCACACCAGATATACCAACCACACCAGGCAAGACCATTGCAACATCACAGCAACACCACGAGGCCACAAGAATGAAAGTACTGTACAGTCAGGGACAGAAGGACCAACATCGAAGCACTAAGCAGGGACACTTGCGCCCTTCTTCTACCAAGAAGCCAACTCACCTGCCCACAAACTTCTGAGGGGTACTCTTAATCCCCCCAGAATACGCCCCCCTGGACTTATGACCTTTTGACACCCACACACCTGCCCTGGGACATCTCAGCCAAAGTCGTCACTACTCCGACGAAAACCTTTAATAAGGCAAACAATTCTAGGGGGTACTATGTCTGACATGTCAGTAAGCAAGCCCAAAAATTACCCTCCCATTCAATAAAGAGCTGAAGCCATGGTGAATGCCTTTCAAGGTCTGAGGAGTTATTTTATCTATTGAGGAATTACTATTATCGCATACCATGGTATAGAGACTAATAAGTAGATCCCTAATAGGCTGCACCTTTGGTATTAGAAGCATAACCGCTGGACAAGTCCCCACCTTACTTCTTTTGCCAAAACCGCACTTTGAAACTATAGAAAGACACTTGCCATGGTAAAGGGCCTTCGACTAGTTTAGGGCTTTGCGAGATACCAGTAACTCTGGCACTTAGCATATAAAAGTCCTTAGTGTATCTGTTCAACACCATGGTTGAGGACACTTACAATTAAAAGGTTTAAACACCGTCCCTGAGTTTTTTTAACCTCTTATAAAGATCAGTGGCAATTCGAGGAAACGAGTAAGTTCATGATCTTACTGTCTCCTCGCGTAAACCCGATATTTTGTCGTTGTGTCATGACACTAGAGGCATTGTATTAAAGATCCTAAGTCAAGAGTACCGAAACGGAACTTCATCAACGATTAACATACCGGTCAGGATAAACGAGTACCTCTAGCCCCAGGACATGTCCTAGCTAATTACTCGGGTTTGTCCGATGAAAGTGCCCCATGTCATGACATTACGGAACTATCATTTAAGACCGCAAAAACAGCTAATCCATCTGTATCCCAAACTACTTATCCACACGGCAGGACCACCTGAACAGTCCAACTGAGAACTAGAAGACGAGCCACCTGTTATCTCATCACAACTCACACTTCAACTTCAAGTGTAGCCTAGGAGTAAATTTTGAAAATCCACAAGTAATGATTCACCAGTGTCTCCAGGTGAACTAGCTAGAATGACAGAGTCCCCAAATTGAGACTCTGTCTAAAGTACACCTGTGCGCTAGGTGCCTCAAGAAGTTAGAGTCCACAAATATTAACTCCAGTTTATTTCTTCACCAGTGTCTCCAAGTGAACTAGCTAGAACGACAGAATGACCAAATTAAGACTCTGCCTAAATTACACCAGTGCGCTAGGTGACCCAAGAAACTTAGAGTCCACAAATATTAACTCTGATTTATTTTCCTCACCAGTGTTCTCAGTTGATACTTAATTAGGTTCTTATGAGAGTTCCAATATCTATTGTGAGTAAAGCCAAGATAGATACAACAAATCCATTTATAGTCCCATTGCGGATCCTCGCCCGTGCTCGGCTTATTTATGTTTCAACCATTTATTCACGTATACCTATTACTATTGTTAAACCTAGCGATTAGACAAGTAAAGTTGTTTATGAAATATATGCAGTGTTATATGCTATCATCTGTTTCTTCTGTGCACGTGCTGTGTGATTTTGACTTCTCCAGAACCATCAAATCCTATCTAAAACCTTGTAAAAATCCTGGTATAACAATAATTATAATTATATATATATATATATACAGTATATATATATATATATATTGTTACGAGTCTGGACCTCAGTTGCTTAGAGACTGTATACGAAAATAATTACTAAAGCAATTAATGCACCTTGTCTCTCTAACAAGCAACACCACGACGCAACAGGTAAGAGCACATTAAATGATTCCAGGTTCTTCTCAGGGCTTAAGGTGCACACTGCCCTGCTCCTATTCTGAATAATATGTAGAACAGAAATACTCATGTTACCTACTAGCTACGAGAACTCGAAACCAACACCGGGATTAGCAATGCTGGGTTGGATAATCAAAATCAGTTAAATACATAGGCTACCAACAGACATCAAAGAAAGAAAAGTGCAGATGTACTTCGAGCATAACAGGCTATGGGCACCCTCGACAATACTAAACCGTGCGCAAACCAGCCAACGGTAATCCACTCTCAACCGGAGAGAGTTGCACATAATAATTTGTATACATATAATAATGAACTAACATAACAAGGCAGTGTCCTAATATGACTACTAACCTCGGGGTGATATTAGTGGAAGCAGGTTGCCCTGACCACCTCTAATATCACGCCAATGTATCCTACTTCAACCTGGGCCCCCCCCAGTGAGATAGCGCCCAAAAACAATGAACTCCAGAAAGTCCACCACCCACACTCACTTAACTATGGGGGGGGGGGGTTCCAGACTGAAGCTGGTTTTCTACTTACTATTAAACACTCCGTTGCCTCAGTTTGAAACCCGAGACAGGGAACAAACAAAATCGCTGGGGCAGAACCGTCAACGTTATTACCGGGTCCTAAGCACAAACACTGGGACAAATATGTAGGGGTGTTGATGTGTGTGTGTGTGTCGATTGTCTGTGGGATTAACAGTGCTATTTATTAAGGACCCCGGCAAGCCTCCCAGCTCTCCCTATCACGGATCCCGAAGTAAGCCACCGGAGGTGTACAAGACATATGATAAAAATGGAAATATAATACATGCTGATCAGAGGAAAAGTATAATCAAAAGAATAAATGAATGTCTAGGATTCTCTGTTAATTACGTTACGTTAATATCTGTGCAAGCAAGGACAACAAAAGGGGCAGACAGGTGGGCCACGAGAGAGAGAGAGCACCACCTATTCGTCAGGCCGCCTAGCAGAGAATGGCCAAGCCTCGCGTCACTAGCGGCAGCCGGCCTCAAAATTAAATGGTTGCAATATATCACCACACGATATGATAACACTGGGACACTTCACAAAAATAACTTATAATAACGTATTCCTGTGTTAACATATTGGCTAAAACAGCGTGGCAGATAAAATAAAGTATATCTTGATATTGTAACACAACTAAACTTGCAATGGTTATGTAACTAAACAAAACTCCTGGTGCGAGCAAAATCACCTCCCACTGCGAAACAGAAGCAACATTCCTTCTTCCCCTTCCCTCCCCTTGCTTGCAACCCGACGTTGCCACTGTCAATATCATATCCGAAACTGATAACACTATATTGGCTCATTCTACACAAAAGTTTATTGAGACAAAAAAATTTAGAGGTACGGCAAAACTAGACATGTGCAATTAGAAGGGTATCGGAGTGAAGCTCACAATACCAGGTCTTTCTAATAGACTTGGCACAGCTGCATACAGAAGACAGGCGCCTACTAAAGTCTGGCTACCCCTAAAAGACCCTGGTCATTGTGACAATATATATGTAATATAAATATATATACTGTATATACTGTATATGTATATGTACAGTATATATATATATATATATATATATATATATATATATATATATATATATATATATAATATATATATATATATATTGTGACGTTAACCACTCCGTTAGAACCGCATGGCTTGTCCTACAGTGACTCGCTAGGATCGCCAGGGCAGTGGATGTGACTACAGTTTATGTATTATTGTGTGCTTTATTTCATATGAAAGCTCTTGTCATGGGCAGTCCAGAAAGGCTCTTTGTTTTCACCCATGTCAAGGCTTTATACATTTAATTGCAAACTATATGTTTTATCATTAAGTAGTAATGATAGGAATTGAGAGAGAGAGAGAGAGAGTAGAACAGAGTGAGAGGAGGTGCGTAGTGTTTTGCTATACTCGATGACGTCATAGCTGGCTGGTCTCGTGGGGATTCGTTGAGGGATTTTTTACCATGCTTTGTGACGTCATGTTTGGCTGGCTTCTTTAGTATTGGCTGGAGGACTTGTTACCGCTTTTTTCCCACGCGGCTCGAGCTAGTGCTAGTATATATACAGCTCCCTTGCCACTTTCTCCCTCAGATCTGGTTTCTAGAACTCATTCCTCTTATCCCTTTGATACCTGTCCCCATCCTGCACCTGAGAACCTTTTCCTCTGCCTATCTCTCTCATTTTCCATACCTTTCACCACCTTTTATTAATATTATATCCCCTCTGGTTAACTCTGCATTATCAGCTTCATGCTGGCCAGTTGTATTGTGCGTTAAGGTCTGATATAACCCATGTATGTTAGTTGTTAAGATAAGCTGATCACGAAGCATTGGTTGGCATCCATATTGTTCAGTACCGCTTTCTATAATTTTTAGTGTTCTGCTGGATTAGATAATGCTAGACTAGGAGTCTGATACTATAAGGTATTGTTTCCGATGGGTGTTGGCTTTAGTTAGAAGCTGCACGACATACCTGAGAACTGGAGTTGATTGGGTAAATTCTAGTCTGTGTGCCATTGAGAGTAGAGATGCACGAATGAGGGCCTTTTGCCTATACCATTCTGCACTGTTCTAAGCTCGTTGTTTGTCTTTGAGGTACGCCAGGAGAACGCTTGATACTTCGGTATTAAGGTTTCTCAAGAGAGCTACCCTTCACCATAACGTAATATTTGACGCACAGACTTGAGATTTGCACTAGGCTATAGGGCATGCCATGCGCACCAGTATCTCGTATCATTGACTCTAGCTAGACTTTATCAGTCACAGTAGACATTAAGTATATTAAACCAATTACTCTTTTATGCATACCCGTTTATGATTACACAAGCATTTCGCAGCCTAGTTTGATGTATTGAGACACAAACGACTTAGGCTCTTTTTGTTGATAGGAATACTGCATTGTCGTGGCGATTATTATTATTGTTGTGGCGTTTAGGATATTCTTGGCTCCGACTGCATTATATCTCCTGCCTTTTTGTGTGCATAGCCTGCACGAGCATTGTTCCGCTGCCTGCCTTTTTGGGTTCCATTTCCGATTTGAGCATCTTGATAGCATCTAACATTTAAAGAAGATTCCTTGTTGGTGTTGAAGGACTTTAGTGCACTTGCTTTCATGCAGGAGTGCCTGACATTTATTGGTTAAAGTAACGTAAGCTGTAACTTCTCTTACCACCTTACTTTGCATACTATAACCAAGCACCTTCGGTTATAGGTAGTAATAGGCTGGTTTCACATAACATTAAGCCTAGAGTAGACGCACATTTATTGAGAGTTTAATAACCTATTATTGCATATAGAACTCTGGAGAGTATTTGTGTTCTTTGTTCACTGGGAATATACATCAGAGGTTGGATCTAGCGCTTTCCGTTGTAGCATTTATGCCATTACTAGTCCAATGAATAAGAGCCCTGATATATTTAAACCTCAGTCGTAACAAATGGCGACCTTACCTAGGATTTGGTGAACCTACATTTATTAGCAGGGAACATTTGTTGTTTTGGGGAATATTTTGCGGGGATCAGCAAGAATATTTTTTTTTGCAACATAGTATAGCCCTTGAGTATTTCCGAGAATTTGTGTGTGTATATTGAGGTAAAAAAGTTTGGGGTGCTTCTTTCTTGAATATTGAGGTGGGAAATTTTTGTGAGCATCATGTCTTATACCGGATCAGAGGAGAATGGAGACACAGTACGTAATGTCGAAACTGAGGAACAGCAGTATGATGAAAGGGTTAATCAGGTGAACTGTGAGGAGGATGCTAGGATATCTTTGCAATGGCCTGTTACTGCCGAGCGGTTGGAGGGTATGAATCGGTACGGTCTTCAATGCCTGGCCACAGCTATCGGTCATGAGGGTACTAGCAGCATGACCAGGGATAACTTGATAACGTGTGTACTGGGCAGGGTGACTGGTGGGCGAGATGGGTTGAGTGCTCAGAGCCCTTCGGCCATGCTTCCCCTACACTCGACTCCCAGCCATCCCAGTAGTTTTCCGACCCCAAGTACGCTTCCACAGTTGGGTGGTGACTGGCAGGGTGGGTTGCCCCTGGGAGGACAACCGGTAATTTCAAACATTGTAGCACCTTCACCTCCTCAAGGGTTAACTCCAGAATTAGTGTATCAGCTCGAATTAGCTAAGATCGAAGAGAGAAAGGCTATCAGGGTATCTTAGGAGCAACAAAGGGCATGTGAGCTTCAGCAGCAATTAGAATTAGCCCAGATAGAAGTGAGAGCCAAGCAAGCAAAAATCAAAGCTGATTTAGAGTCGACTAGGTACTGTGCCGACATGGACGTAGAGGAGTCGCGAGTAGAGACAACAGGACAGCGACTTGGGGCTGGTAACCGTGCTCCTGATCAGTCTGTCTCGCACTTATTGAAACTGGTTCCGGTGTTTGATGAGAGTGGGGTAACAGAATTTTTCGCACGCTTTGAGAAGAAGTGCCAGGAACACCAGTGGCCAGAGAATAAATGGGCAGCACTTGTATCCTCTAGATTAAGAGGCAAGGGTCTTAAAGCCTATGATGCGTTACCTTTGGAGTCATGTATTGTGTATGAGGATCTCAAGGAGGCTGTCCTGAGGGCTTACGAACTGCAACCAGAAACGTACCGTTTGAAGTTCCGGGGTGTAACTAAGGGAAGAGATAGCACCTTTTTGGAACACGCCCGGGACTTGTCCGATGCTATGGGGAACTGGCTCCGATCTGAGAAGGTAACAACGTTTGATGGAGTTAAGCAGTTGATGATGTTGGAGCAGTTCTTTAAGAGCACGGGCGGTGATCTAACTTTGAACTTAAAGGAGAAAAACCCAAGAACTCTAGTCGAAGCAGCAGAAATGGCTGATCGACGGCTGTCGTTGATTCGAGGTTGCGGGTCCTCACAGAAGTACGATGCAAGTGCTAGGGACCGTTATCCTCCCCCTCCCCGTAGCAATGACACATTTAAACAAAAGAGCAATGAAACTAAAACTGAATCCAAACCTAACACCACGCCGTATGAGAAGACTCAGTTTTTTTTTTACATCACAGTATAAGCCGAAACCGAAATTTATGTGTTTTAAGTGCCACCAGAAGGGTCATAAGGCAAATGAGTGCCCTAGTCGACCTCCTCCGGCAGCCGTATCTTTTGCTCACGGCATTGGAGTGTTCAAGAGGACATCGGAGTTTGTTAGAGGCAATTCTTCCGAGGTAAATACACTGCCAGTGCAGAAGGATCCGGAAGGCTTATTCCCTGTCCGTGATGCCTTTAGTGACCACAGGGGACTCGGTTGTGTTGAGTGGGGGGGTAGAAGACATGAGGTGAGAATTTTGCGGGACACTGGGGCATCGCAAACATTGTTGAGGAATTTCACTGGTAAACCTGTAAATACGGCGCGGGTGGTTGTGGTTCAGGGAGTTAATGCAACAAGGTCATACCCGCTTGTAAGAATGAAGATGGAAGTTGATGGTGTGACTCGTGACCTGGATGTAGGAATTGTGGAGAAGTTGCCTGTGGGGGGCGTCGATCTCCTCGGCAACGACTTTGCGGGGCCTACTTCTGAGGCTCCACCCTTGGTCGTTGCCGAGAAGCCGGCCGACGTGAGTAGGGAGGAGCAGGAGTGGGTTGAGAAGTGTCAGGTGCAACCTATGGCGTGTGTTGTCACCAGATCTCTTGCATCCAGGGAGTCACATTCTGGTCAACAGTCTTTAGACAAGTGGAGGAAAGGTACTGAGAAGGGGTTGAAAGTTGATGCGGTTGAGAGTTTAGTATCAACGGACATTCTCGGGGAGTCATTATTAGGACCAATTTTCGAGTCTGGAGAAGACCCATTAACTGTTACTGAGAAGGCAGAGGATGGGCTTAAAAAGACGAAGAGACAGCAACGATACACAGAGAGAGAGCAACGGGAGGCTAAATTCAGTGTAGGAGGGGGGCATGAGTTGTTTCGCAAACACTTAGATAAGCTTACTCCTTCGGACATTCGTAAACTGCACTTAGAAGACCCGGAGGTTCTTGAATGTGGTACCAGTGCTGTCGAGTTGGAGGAGGACAGTGATGCACAGTCGGGAGATGTAGCAACAAGGTACCCTGACGCGTACCCTATGAGAAATGGGTCAGCGAAGACGGTGGTCCGAAACTTGCTAGAGTAGTTTTCCCGGTATGGTTACCCGCAGGGGATTCAGTCAGACCAAGGATCCAACTTCACTTCTAGCCTCTTTGTTCGAGCAATGCCGCAGCGTGGGATTGTTACGGTTGTGTCATCTGCGTATCATCCGGAGAGCCAGGGTGTGTTAGAGCGATGGCACTCAGCCATGAAATCTATGCTTCGTTGTTGTTGCTTTGAGGATGGGAAGGGTTGGGATCTTGGCCTGCCATATGTTTCATTTGCTGCACGGGAGGTACCTGGG
Organism: Paralithodes platypus; assembly: GCA_032716605.1. NCBI lineage: Eukaryota > Metazoa > Arthropoda > Malacostraca > Decapoda > Lithodidae > Paralithodes > Paralithodes platypus. The sequence goes on from CM064510.1 coordinate 25,036,705, forward strand.
GAAAGTTTGGGATTCAGCCCTAATGAGCTCGTCTTTGGACACCGTGTCGGAGGGCCTCTCCATATGGTTGAAGAAATGTGGGGGGGCACGGAGGGGCCTTGTTCTGTGCTCGAGTGTGTCCTCGACAGTCGAGAACGGATGTTGCGCAGTCTAGAGTTGGCTGGCCGTAATTTGACTAGCTCTCAGGCCCTCATGAAGGACAGGTACGACCTCAAGGTTAAACTCAGGGAGTTTCACGTGGGTCAGGAGGTGTTGATTCTACTGCCCTTTGTAGGTCATCCCTTATCCGCGAAGTACTCTGGTCCTTATAGGGTGGTTGAGAGGCTATCGGACCTGGATTGCTTGGTGGCCGCTCCAGACAGACGTAAGCGCAATCAGTTATGTCACGTTAATCTCATGAAGGAGTATGTGAGGCACCCCCCTGAGCCTCTCACTGTGCCTGTGATGACGTTTAGCAGTCAAGGTGGAGAAGGAGAACGGGACAGTCAAGCTCAGGTGGAGGATAACTGGAAGGATAAGAAAGTCAAATGGGCGCCTGAGTGTGAGAAGGTGTTTAGAGTAGTAAAACACCTGTTGTGCACTCACCCGATCCTCAGGGCCCCTGACTTTAGCCTACCTTTCCAACTAGCAACGGATGCTAGTGGTATGGGGGCTGGTGCCGTCCTTGTGAAAGAGGACGATGATGGGTTGGAGCATCCTGTTAGTTTCTGCTAATTCAGCCCAGGGGAGCTGCTCTGTTGTCGAGAAGGAGCTACTGGCTGTTGTGCTTGGGCATTTCGAGGTCTATGTTCCAGCCTATGGTCCGGTCGTTGTAGTTTACACAGATAATCACCCTCTCAAGTTCTTGGGCCAGTTTCACAATCGGAATATGAGGCAGACCAGGTGGTCACTAAGGTTATTGGTATATAACCTGGACATACGCCATATTGCCGGTTGTGACAACGTGGTTGTAGATTGTCTTTCAAGGGTATATGATCCTGGGTAGATTGACACACGGGTAGCCTCCTGCTTTAGTTTGAATAGTATTTTGTGCTTGGTGCTTGTTGGCTCGCAGTTGTAGCTCAGCGTATTGGGTCGTAAAGCAGGAGTTGAGCGTTTGGTATAGGAGAAAAAAACTAGGCTTGCCCCTATAGTGCAGCCGAAATAAACAAATTAAAAACATAAAAATCAAATAAAAAACTCTTTCTTTGATAGTTGAATTTTTTCAGTATGTTATAGCAGTAATTCTGAGTTGCACTCCTCTCAGAATGCTGGGCTAGAGAAGCTCGCTCTTGAGGAGCATAACTACATATGATTTAACCTATTGTGTTGGGGAAGGTTATAATTTTGTAAAATGTTTTGTTGAGAACTGTGCCAGATATTTTACTGCCGCTGGGTGATGGGAAGTAGAGATATAGCATGGGTTCTAACAATCAGATTTTTGTGAGCCTTGGACCTCTGAGAAAAATCTTGGGGGGGGGGGGGGGGGTGACGTTAACCACTCCGTTAGAACCGCATGGCTTGTCCTACAGTGACTCGCTAGGATCGCCAGGGCAGTGGATGTGGCTACAGTTGATGTATTATTGTGTGCTTTATTTCAAATGAAAGCTTGTGTCATGGGCAGTCCAGAAAGGCTCTTTGTTTTCGCCCATGTCAAGGCTTTATACATTTAATTGCAAACTATATGTTTTATCATTAAGTAGTAATGATAGGAATTGAGAGAGAGAGAGAGAGAGTAGAACAGAGTGAGAGGAGGTGCGTAGTGTTTTGCTATACTCGATGACGTCATAGCTGGCTGGCCTCGTGGGGATTCGTTGAGGGATTTTTTACCATGCTTTGTGACGTCATGTTTGGCTGGCTTCTTTAGTATTGGCTGGAGGACTTGTTACCGCTTTTTTCCCACGCGGCTCGAGCTAGTGCTAGTATATATACAGCTCCCTTGCCACTTTCTCCCTCAGATCTTGTTTCTAGAACGCATTCCTCTTATCCCTTTGATACCTGTCCCCATCCTGCACCTGAGAACCTTTTCCTCTGCCTATCTCTCTCATTTTCCATACCTTTCACCACCTTTTATTAATATTATATCCCCTCTGGTTAACTCTGCATAATCAGCTTCATGCTGGCCAGTTGTATTGTGCGTTAAGGTCTGATATAACCCATGTATGTTAGTTGTTAAGATAAGCTGATCACGAAGCATTGGTTGGCATCCATATTGTTCAGTACCGCTTTCTATAATTATTAATGTTCTGCTGGATTAGATAATGCTAGACTAGGAGTCTGATACTATAAGGTATTGTTTCCGATGGGTGTTGGCTTTAGTTAGAAGCTGCACGACATACCTGAGAACTGGAGATGATTGGATAAATTCTAGTCTGTGTGCCATTGAGAGTAGAGCATGCACGAATGAGGGCTTTTTGCCTATACCATTCTGCACTGTTCTAAGCTCGTTGTTTGTCTTTGAGGTACGCCAGGAGAACGCTTGATACTTCGGTATTAAGGTTTCTCAAGAGAGCTACCCTTCACCATAACGTAATATTTGACGCACAGACTTGAGATTTGCACTAGGCTATGCGGCATGCCATGCGCACCAGTATCTCGTATCATTGACTCTAGCTAGACTTTATCAGTCACAGTAGACATTAAGTATATTAAACCAATTACTCTTTTATGCATACCCATTTATGATTACACAAGCATTTCACAGCCTAGTTTGATGTATTGAGACACAAACGACTTAGGCTCTTTTTGTTGATAGGAATACTGTATTGTCGTGGCGATTATTATTATTGTTGTGGCGTTTAGGATATTCTTGGCTCCGACTGCATTATATCTCCTGCCTTTTTGTGTGCATAGCCTGCACGAGCATTGTTCCGCTGCCTGCCTTTTTGGGTTCCATTTCCGATTCGAGCATCTTGATAGCATCTAACATTCAAAGAAGATTCCTTGTTGGTGTTGAAGGACTTTAGTGCACTTTCTTTCATGCAGGAGTGCCTGACATTTATTGATTAAAGTAACGTAAGCTGTAACTTCTCTTACCACCTTACTTTGCATACTATAACCAAGCACCTTCGGTTATAGGTAGTAATAGGCTGTTTTCACATAACATTAAGCCTAGAGTAGACGCACATTTATTGAGAGTTTAATAACCTATTATTGCATATAGAACTCTGGAGAGTATTTGTGTTCTTTGTTCACTGGGAATATACATCAGAGGTTGGATCTAGCGCTTTCCGTTGTAGCATTTATGCCATTACTAGTCCAATGAATAAGAGCCCTGATATATTTAAACCTCAGTCGTAACAATATATATATATGTTAGTAAAGCCAGGTAATACATTTTCTTTAATACATACGAGGTTGAAAGAAATGGCAATTTCTGCGTTGGAAATTGTATTATTCAAAGTTTACAGGTCTCTGATGAGTTTTCGCTGGGTGGCAGCAAGTAGATGAATGAGATTAGCAAAATTCATGGTGGTACAGGGTTACATTAATGTACATGATGATACAGGATATACGACGCGTTTCATTGGACAACCAGCATTATCAAGTAAGGATAGAAAGATATAAAAGGTAAACAGGAAGGGTATTATAGAGGGTGAAGGATCAGAGGAGGCGAAAATAAGAGGGCAAAAGTCTGCTATACCCCTCCACCAATAGCAGACTTTTGCCCCCTGATTTTCGCCTCCTCTGATCCTCCACCCTCTACATATACCCTTCCTGTTTACCTTTTATATCATTCTATCCTTACTTGATAATGCTGGTTGTCCAGTGAAACGCGTCGTATATCCTGTATCATCATGTACATTAATGTAACCCTGTACCACCATGAATTTTGCTAATCTCATTCATCTACTTGCTGCCACCCAGAGAAAACTCATCAGAGACCCTTAATCTTTGAATAATAAAATGTCCAACACAGAAATTGCCATTTCTTTCAACCTCGTATGTATTAAAGAAAATATATATATATATATATATATATATATATATATATTATTATTATTATTAGTACCTGTTTTTTCGGTAGAAATATATCCTGGCCAAAGGCCTGTTCCTTCTAAATTACATGCTCGCTATCGTTCGCCAGGATAAAAATCGACACCTAAGTAGCACGAAAGGTCTTAATATTAACAAAGAAATTGATCGAAAATTGTTATAATTGCCAAATTAATGGGACGAAAATTTCATAACTAATGTGGCGAACATTTAAATATCTAATAACTAATTGAGCTATGCACGAAGGAGAAGGGGGTCCAAAAACAAATACCTCCCTATAACATGCATATTTACGTGTGCGCAAAACACTTACAAAACACTTACAAAAACACGAAAACTCTCAACACAATTGTACAAAATCCTCCTAACGAAATATAATGAACATGTCAGCAGAAACTCACCCATTTACACAGACACAAAACATGAACATAGACACACATTGCACTTACGAAAGCACACACAGAAGTAGCACTTGTAGATACGTGCACACAGGCACACACACACACAGTCCGTAGCCTAGTAGGTAGAGCTCTCGTCTCACACACGAGGGGTCGGGGGTTCAATCCCCGGCCGGGCGGAGACAAATTGGGCTTGTCTCCTTTCATGTGTTAGCCTCAGTTCACCTAGCTGTAAATAGGTACCTGGAATAAGTGGACGACGTTGTGACGTCCCATCTGGGGTTGGCAAAAATGGTACAAGGCGAGATGGGTATCATATGGTTCACCTAGGCTGATGGCTACCTAAGCCTTCGGGCGAGACGGTACCGTCTATAAAGAGAATGGTACCATACAGATCCACCCTAAGCCTTCGTTTCCGATGTCGCCAATTGGCTAAAATACAGACTACACACACATCCACAGCCATTCCAAAAGTACATAAAACACAACATGCATTTCACGCAATACATTCCCAGTTAAGGAGGCGCGATAATAATGAGCTTAGCTCGCATTGCGTGGATTCCCCTTGACGAACAAGTAACTGAGTAACACAAAACCCATCACCACTTCCTCACACACATGCACACCCACGCTTTCTTTGCAACCACCTAACAAGACATACAACCCACTATAACAATATGTATTTCATCCTCCTCCCACTCTGTTCCTTTCTCCTGCTTATTCTTACTCTTTTACCCTCTCTCTCTCTGTATATATATTTATATATATATATATATATATATATGTGTGTGTGAAATTCAAGTAATGTAAGCAAATACACACAATAATAACTGTACATATATACAGTCAAGGGACAAGTTTATCATAAATATGAATCTAAAGCTCAAGCAAAACTAGTACAGTTTAAGGGTTAGATATGCAACTTTGTAATAATTAGGAGTTGCTGGAAACCCTGTTACACTTATCAGGCAACCCTCAATGTTTATATTTGTGTCTCACCTACACAGAGAACAATCCAGCTAGCTTTCACAAACACCTGTTCCTACTATTAATTTCACTGCACTAAACTTAAAAAAAAAAAAAAAAAAAAAAAAATGGCGATGACCCCGATCCGCCCATAATTTAACTCTGTCCACTCTTTCAACCATGGGGGAGACACTGCTACAGGCAGCTTTGCCTTTGGCTCCCTCATAAACATAGAACACATATAAATTGTTGTATATAACAATTATGAAGCAGGGAGTTCGGATAGAGGAACTTGATATTTTTGCCAAATTTCTAAAAATTGTATCAGTAAACACAAAAGAATATGATGAATTGGGAATTCATACATCATATATAGGCCTACAGTAGATCATAATTCACCTTTGCTAGGTTGGGTATGCATACTATGTACAGTATGTAGTTTCTTTAAGCACAATACAAATTGATCGGAGATCTTTATATAGGTTACAAATTTGATATTGCTGCATAAAGGATTACAAAGGAAAATAAGCAACAAGAGGTCTATGGATCCTTACGAGGTTGCTGGTACCTGAAACTACCTAACCTATGCGTAAAAAAGGTAACGGTAGCTCACTAAAGAGTGGTGCAAATAATTTATAAACGCAGTTAATCGGGGGTTAACAGCGAGATATTTATCTAGTCGAATTTTTACAAAGTGTTAACATCACTACACTCAATGACATTACTAGGTAATCCATTCCATAGGCTTACTATGAAAAAGAAATGCTTCGCCTCGTGCGAGATACATGGCTTTCCAATAATTTCACAACTATTTACTCTGGTGTAATTTGAATGATCAATTGTGTAGTATTTGTTGACATCCACATTGTTAATACCTTTAATACATATAAACACATGGATTAGGTCCCCTCTTAGTCTGCGCTTTGTTAAACTATACACATTTAAGTGTTTTTAGACGTTCTTCGTATGGCTTAGATTTTGACTCGAGGAATATTCTGTATATATATATATATATATACCGGTATATATATATATATATATATATATATAAATATATATATATATGTTGGTAAAGCCAGGTAATAAATTTTCTTTAATACATACGAGGTTGAAAGAAATGGCAATTTCTGCGTAGGACATTTTATAATTCAAAGTTTCCATGTCTCTGATGAGTTTTCGCTGGGTGGCAGGAAGTAGATGAAGGAGATGAGCAAAATTCATGGTGGTACAGGGTTACATTAAAGTACATGAAGATACAGGATATACGACGCGTTTCACTGGACAACCAGCATTATCAAGTAAGGAAGGAATGATATAAAAGGTAAACAGGAAGGGTATATATAGAGGGTGGAGGATCAGAGGAGGCGAAAAACAGGGGGCAAAAGTCTGCTATTGGTGGAGGGTTATCTAGGAGAGAGAAAGGGGGGAACCGCTTCACGCATGCGCACTGGATGCGGGATGGTGGTCGGTAGGTGGGGTCGAAGCTGATTGGCTGCGTGTCGAGGGGCGTGGCCTAAGTTGTGTGGCGCCTACGGAATACGAAGCTGAAGGAGGAAGCGCGGGGGGCTGCGTCAAGGGCACCGGGGGGCGAGGAGGGGTGTTAGGTCCTGTAGGGTAGTGCCTTTTGGCAGAAGGAAGGATCTGAAGGTCCAGAGTTTGGTTGTTGATGTTGGGATGTAAGGCTTGGATATATAAAGCTTCGAGTATAGGTAATCTCCTTGGGTCACTTTCTTTATCGAGTATGGTGGTGTGTTTCTCTAACTCGTTGCGTGTGCGCAACGAGTTAGAGAAACACACCACCATACTCGATAAAGAAAGTGACCCAAGGAGATTACCTATACCCGAAGAGAGAGAGAGAGAGAGAGAGAGAGAGAGAGGGGGGGGGGGGTCAGTAGAGTGTAAGGGAGTGAGGGAAGGAAGGTTGAAAGCAGTGAGAGGATGAGATTATAGTAGGGAATTGAGAATTATTGTTCTCTAGTTGAACTAACTTGTGAATAGAGGGAGGGGAGGAAGGGAGAGATAAAAAATGGCAAATAGTAAAAGTAATAGGCGGAATGAGGAATACAGGACTAGTGTATATAAATAATATTCTATACATATCAGCACATAATGTCCTGATATTCTGAGGGCGGTTGACGAGTTTATACGGGGATGAAAATAATGATACTAATATGTAAACAAATAATAGATAGATAGACAGATAGATACTTAGAGAGATAGATAGATAGAGATAGATAGATAGATAGATATATGGATACATAGATATAAAGAGATAGATAGATAGATAGATAGATATGTATAGATATAGATATATCAGTACCGGTGATGTCCTTTTCGTTATATGCTGGCACCTAATAGATTATTTTATTCAGCTTAGGAAAGACCATAGAAAAGGCTACAAACTATCTCATTTAATCCTTTGAGCTACCACAAACTTTTAATAAGTTGAATACAAAAGTATAATATTATCCACAACTGTACATGATAAAAAGGGCGTCACAGGTACTGTATATACGGGTTAAAAACAAATTAACATTGATTATATTAAAGCTTAAAAACAGCTTATGCATGCAATATTATATGTTTGATTCTCGGAGGGAAGTAGAGAAAACCTAATATTTAGTAGGGCCCCGTAATCATTGACAATATCGCCTATTAGTATAATAGTCTCCATTCAACATTCCCCGTCAGCATTTTGAATCTATCGCGCGGAAGGATCATGGAGTACTCTTCATAAGTGCACGCTTAATTCCTTTATGGGATCGTCATTATGATTGGGTACCCTACAGAAAAACTCTGTAAAAAATAAAAAAATAAAAATTTACTTAATATTTGTTATCATATGACTTTTCATATATGGATTTCTTGCGTTTTGCTACCCCGACACCAGACCCTCTAGCGGCCATCTTCGTCCTTCATTGAAATACCAAGATAAAACTATAGAAATCAACGAATGGGAAGTGGGATGGCTGGGAGGGACATGTATCGTCAATGATTACGGGGCCCTACTAAATATTAGGTTTTCTCTACTTCCCTCCGGGAATCAAACCTATAATTTAAGAGTGGCCCCTTCATCATTGACGATATCGCCTGAATACCAAGATTGGAGGGGGACATTCGTGACAATATTCTTAACCTCAGGGGACAAATAATCCATATAAAAAATGTTAAGTTTTATTGTATGCAAACAATATATAAAAAATACAAAAGACAGCAAGCAGTGCGTGACATCAAGCAAGTCTGCTTACTCATGACCAGATCTTACTTCAAGATCTATGCATGATACTGTGACGCCTGCAGCTTGGCAGAACGCCACGTGGGCTCAGCCGCTCGCTCGGCCACTCGCTAACACTCGCCAGGGCAATGTATTTGGCTACAGTCTATCTACAATGTTGTTCTTTCTTTCATAGTGTTCGTGTTGTTACAGACAGTCCCGTGGTGGTCTTTATTTTCGTCTGTGACAACGGGAAGCATTTTATATCATGAGTAGAACTTAAGTTGCATTGTATATAGTTAAACAGAGAGAATAATATAGGAAGTGGGGTGGTAGTGTGTGCGTGCGTATACATGTGCTGCCTCCCCCTCGCTTGTAGGCTCGCGCGTGTGCCTTCCCACGCCTCTTGATTGGCTGGTGGTTCCTGGCGCCTTTTGCAGCCCTGCTGCCTGGTGACGTAGCAGCCTGTGATTGGCTGACCACCATGCCTTTGTGTGATCCTGGGGAGTCCCGAGGAGCTACCTTCCTCAGAGCTTGCCTGACCATCATACCCTTCACATATCCCTTGCTACCTGTCCCACGACTTCTACCTATAGAACACTTTCTCACTCTCTCAACTTCTTACCTCTCAATCTTTCCATCTATTTATTATCATAACTCCCCTTTGGTTCTCCACGATTTCATACATCGGCCATCGTATTATATGCTGAAGCTCTCAGATATTCTATGTTTAGATAGACATTTTGGAGGGGTTAATATTTTGTCTGTAGAGGTTCGACACACTCACGGTGTCTCCCTCCCTTTTTCTTGGTTGTCTGCCGGGCTATTTTATGCTAGACTGGGGTGAGGCCATTGTTGTTGTGATTTCCGATGTGTACTAGGTTTTGTTGAACCTGTACAATCGCAATGGAGACGTAGGAAGCCTAGGTGGTCTTTCTGACTTTGTACCTTGTGAGTTTAGCACTGTGTTGCGAGTGAGGGCTTTTGCCTCTGCCACCCAACACTGTGCTAACTCGTTTGCTTTGACTTTGAGAGGGTCGCCAGGAGAGAACCAGATACTAGCGATCTGGATCTCTCAAGAGAGCACCCCGTCAATTAACGTAATTTGGCCGCACAGTCTTAAGGACCTCGCTAGGCTACAAGCCGCTTGCTCAGCCATTGTTTCCTAGCCTACTACATCCCAGCTAGACTTTATTCGCCTAGCAGACACCCGATTAGAAATATAAACTCTGATGTTATGTATGCAGCATTTTTATTCCCGTTGATTGTAAGCCTTGGTTGTTGTTGATTTGCACAACCTGAGCAGGCTTTTACGTTGTCTGAGGAAGTACTTCTTTTGTTGTTGGAGATTATACTATTGCACCGTTATTATTATTCCCGTGCCAGTTAACCCTGTATGTCCATACATTTGCCATATCTTGTTCCTGCTTTATACAACAGTTCAAAATCCGATTCGATCATCTTAAGCAGCATCAGACTATCTTCAGAAGATTCCTGCTCGATGCTTTAGGACTTTCGTTCACTTTATTTAATATAGGAGTGACAGTTATTATTGTTTAGAGTAACTTTAATTATACCTTCTTCTTGTTTGCCTTAAATCATTCCAGTGATTTATTTAAGCTCTCTATCCTTTTCCTTGTGTACATCATTAACGTAATTGTATGTTGTTGTGATCAGGCTGTATCAGAGATCATCAGCCTGTAGTAGTAGTGCATTTATACCGAGTTATAGGATACCCCGTTATCGCAGATTTAACTCTGGATGGTATAGGTGTTTTTTGTGTGCGCCGGCATTATAAGTTCGAGGGTTGGATCTAGTGTTACCGTTGTGGCTGTGTGCCTTTCTAGTCCACTGATTAAGAGCCCTTGTTTTATACGAGTCCCGGTCGTAACAATAATTTGTGGGGACAAGCATTATTGTGTTCCCTTAAATAGAACTATAATTCTTCAGAATTTCGTTCTCACCTTAACACTATTTGTACAATATAATCTGTTTGTACAATCTGATAATACTGCATAGTTGCAACTATGCTAGATTTCTGCTTAATCTTAACATAAAAAAATAAAATATATTGAACTGTATAACCAGTTTGATCACAGCTCGTGATTTATCACAGTCTCCGGCGGACGGGGACCTAGTGAGGTATGGGCTATTCCACCCCCCCCCCCCTTTTAAAACAAAACTTATATAATAGAAAATAACCTACTGGACCCATTGTCATAAAGCTACACAGGTATGCTTTGGTTTATCTAGAGCGACCGACAGGTAACGTGTTAGGAAAGTATGATTGGAAGCGCAAAGTTGAGTATTAGCAATGTCTTCTATAGAAAAATTCTAAAGAAATCTAAGAGAGACTGCCCATTTCCTGATGTCGTGAGCCCTGCCCATTACACCGGGGTTACTTTCCTTAATGACGTCTACTAGCAAGGAAGCTAACTTTCTTCTCGTAACACGATTACCTGCCTGATTAACCCACAGAGCACCTGGTTGGCGAGGATGCGCAGCCCTCATAAACTTAGTTAAGGCCTGCACAAGGTATAAAATATGATGAGTGTGTCCGCGTTTCAATGCCGGAACAGAAAATTCAGAAAACACATGATCGGAATGCTCGTTTTTTGAAATAAATGTGGGAGACGCCGCGATTTGTACATGATCGTGTAGCCTCCCAAACCTAAGGCAATTAGGTTCGTTGCTCATCGCCGCCAGCTCAGACACCCTATTTCCAGTGGGGAGAGCCATGAGGAATACAGCCTTCTTCAAGAGTGAATCAAAATCCGGCGTATTATTATATTTACGCGACTGAAGTAATGATAAGGCTTTGTCACGTAACCAGGTGGGCATGAGCTGACGGGGTGGTGGGTGCAGCTTGAAACACGCCTTCATAAATCCTTTCTCCTCCGCCTGCGGTATGGAAAGGCCTGTGAGATAAAAAAAGGGAGTTCTGATGGCAGACAAGTGATTTTTAAAAATGATTACTGAAAATTGTTTGTGCTCAAATAGATAATCTAGGTATTTGAAAATCAAGGCTCCCGAGGCATCTGTTTGCCCTGACTCTACAATCCAGGTCGTAAAAGTTTTCCAATGTGACTGGTATTGTCTCCTGGTAGACATAGTGTATTGGTTCATAAGTTTATTTGTGACACTTTCTCCAAATTGAGCTAACCATTTTCCCTTGTAAATGTCCATATGGCAAAACTGAGCGAGGTCCGAAGGTTGCCAATCATCTCTAAGTTGAAGGCGGAGACCGGGAGCGACAACGGGGTCTTGCACCATTCCTGCAATTGATGGTACCATGCCTGAGCCGGCCATAACGGCGCGATCATCGAGAATAAGCCCCGGTAACCCCTCAGTTTGTGAATCACCCTGCACATTAGTACAGAATCTGGTGGAGGAAAAAGATAAATTGAAGTCCACTTGTTCCAATCGTCCAACAATGCATCTGGTCTCCCCGCCGGGGTCACCCCTCGGCGAGTTAGGAAGAGAGGGAGTCTGTGATTCTCGTCGGATGCGAACAGATCCACTTGTGGACGGTAAGGCCTTGCAATCATCTTGGCGAAGACGGTTTGTTTGATAGCCCATTCTACTAGGGTGCTCCGCCTCCGAGACAGAGCGTCTGGCCAGACGTTCGACACGCCGGGGAGATATGCTGCATGCAGATGAATGCCCACCGAATCGGCTAGGGCAAAAATCTGTTCTAACAATATTAGCAACTCTCGAGACCTCACTGAGCCCTGCTTCTGAATACAATGGACTGCAGTTAGGTTGTCCATACGGAACGCTATTGATTTTTCTTGCAAAGACATACCGTGATCTTGGAGGAAAAATAGGAACTAAAAGCTCTTGCTTGTTGATGTGACAAAGAGTGTCTTTGGGCCAAGTGCCTTGCCCTTGATGGCCTAGATTCGACTGATAGCCCCAACCTAGAGACCCTGAAGCGTCTGTGTCTACCCATACCGTAGGCGGGGGAGAAACCCATGTCGTTATTGAGTAAAGCATTTCCGGCTTGGCCCAGACCGATAGCAAGCTGTGGATTAATGGAGGAATTAGCCATAATTTCTTCTCCGGCGAGAGAGGAAAAACTTTGTTGCCTTCCAAGATTAATCTCTTTACTTTCAACCGGCCCAACTTCACAGTCAATTGGATCCTGTTGAGAGAACCGATCAGGGAATTCCACGTTTTCCTGGTCATATTCAGACTGTGGAGAAAGAGGAACAGTTTCCTGCGAAATCTGTCCCGATTCTCCACACTCTGAGTAAGAGTTAGATGGTGGGGTCCCAGACCAGCCCTATCCACTGAATATTCCTTGTGGGAACAAGGAGAGACTTCGCCAAGTTCACCTTGAACCCTAGGTTGTGCATGATTTAATACTTGGTTTACATGGTTGTGACATAACTCCTCTGACTCTGCCACCACCAGCCAGTTGTCAAGATACCAAAACACCTGTATGCCCTGGACTAACAATGGCAAAAGGGCTTGCCGGACTAATTTTGTGAAAATTCTCGGTGCCAGGTTCAACTCAAAAGGCATTTTTGGAAAGACATAAGCCCCTTGCCCGATCCTCAGAGTGAGGAATTTCTGGAACCTTTTGTTTATAGGGACATGCCAATAGGCGTCTTTGAGGTCTACTGAGCACATCCAGCCTTGTGGTGGAAGAGAGAGCCTGATCTGATTGACTGTAAGCATCCTGAAGGGTGAATTTATTATAAATGTGTTCAGATGCGAGAGATCTAATACTGGTCGCATTTGCACACTGTCCCTTTTCGGCACTAAGAAAAGTCTGGAGGTGAATACTGGGTAATTTGGTTTGACTGGGACAAGGACTTCTTTTGAGATAATTTCTTGGACCAGGGCCTCCACCTCCTGTGATACATTGTTGCATTCCAGCGCCTGACGCAGTCGAGGCCGCCGGAGCCACCGCCAGGTGATTCCTTCGCTTACTACTTTCCTGGCCCAAGTTTTCCTGGGCCAGGCTAAGCGGAATAACTAGAACGACCCAGTCTGCAGACCGGGCTTGTTCGGTAAAGCAACTCTCGAATCCGGTACACCTAAGCACGGCACTGGGAGATTGAGAGATTGGGTGGCTAGTTTTTTGGAGGGGGAGGTGGCTTGGTATCAGACGGCTGGCTAGTCTTGGCTGACGTCTGCCCCTGATTTGGTTTCTGGTGGGGCTTACCTTTATATCCTGAGTATTTACCTTGTCTGGGTTTGGGCAGATTACCTCCCAGCTGAGGAGGGGTTCTGGGATCTCTAAAGGAGTGTTTAGCATGCGGCTGGTTAGGCTTACCTCCGCTCTATGGCTTGTGAAAAGGTTTCTTAACAGGTTCCTTCTTAGCTTGGGAGGTAACCTGCTTCCACCCATTTACCATATTAAAAACTATACTCCAAGTTTCTGAGGTAAGAAGGGAGGCAGTGAGGACCGGCGAAAGAGTTACCCGGCGACCAATGTCATCTGGTAACTTCTTCACTAGGTGCATTCTCAGATCCTGGCGGGCTCGAACCGCTTCCATGATTGCAATTTTGATGTCTCCTAAGGTTTGAATAGAGTTTTGCAATAAAAGTCGTCTAGATAAATCCGTGGCCTTCCTAACCTGAGGGTTAGCAATGGCCGAGATAGTTCTGGTAAGTAAGACAGCAATCTGGTGACTAACTAGATACTGAGAGAACATCCGGTAGGCTTTATTTCTTAGTTTAAAATCCCTTTCAAGGTGAGCTGCTGGAGGAGTACAAAAGGGTTCATCTAGAGAATTTAGGGCTACTTTGGGTGCCGCCAGGAAGGCAAACAAAGCTGGTGACACCCCATCAGCCTTAGTGACAGGCAATGAAAAATAATGATGCGTTTCCTGTGGAACCTGATGTGAGGACTTAGACGTGATTGTTGAAGCAAATACCGGAGCCTCTAATTCCCAATCTACCCAGGGACCTACCCCTATCCGCCACATCTGCAGGACTGGTGTATGCGTTTGGTCTAGTACCGGAAGTGTATCCATTTCCGGCGTAAGAGCATTTAAAGCCTTGACATCATTGATGCCATCAGCTTTTGACCAGTCTGCAAAGAGTCGTGCAGAAGCGGCAGAAAGGACTACCGGGGCAGCAGTATACACAAAGAAGTCTGGATTATATGAACTGGGGATAGCCTTAATAGATACATCCAGCAACCTCCCTGCCTCATCTTTAGCTCTAAACTTCCTGCTCTTGTTAATCTCAATTTTCCATTCACTAGGGCCGGTAGGTCCCCTGAAATGGTGGGTTGTGCTAAATGTGGGTTCAGAGGCGTCGCCTGGACCCAAGAACAGTCAGGGCCATAGAGGAGAGGCATGGGACCTTTCTCCTGTGGTGCCTTATCTAAGGGAGGGGGGAGTGATATCTGCAAATACCCTCACATTGGTGGTAGTAAGCGTGGCCGGCACTGTAGTGCATGGAACCGCGGATACCGCCGGGTCATTATAAGAGAAGGAAGAAAACCCTGGAGGCTCTAGAGGTCTTATCATTGAATGACTGGAGGCAACTAATGGTTGACAAGCAGGAGGATCAGAAGAGACAGGGAGACAGGGAGACAGGGCGCCCTTGTATTGAGTATTGTTCACATGTGTGGGGAGGTTCCTCTCACACCGCTCTCCTAGACAAAGTTGAAAGGAAGGCCTTTCGTATCATTAAATCCCATCCACTCACCAACTCTCTGCAAACTCTCTCTCTCCGCCGCAATGTTGCATCTCTCTCGCTATTCTATCGCTACTATAATAATCAGTGTTCCTCAGAGCTATTCCAGTGCATACCACCTCCTTTACGTAGGGCACGTGGTACCCGTCTTGCAACTCAATCCCACCCCTACTCTGTGCAACTCTCCAACCCAAGAGTGAAACGTTACTCTCAAACTTTCTTCTACTCAACAGCTGAGCTCTGGAACTCTCTCCCAGAATCAGTCTTTCCCTCTTCCTATGACTTAAATTGCTTCAAACTCTATGTGTACAGGCATTTTGGCTCGAACGTCCCTTGATTTTGGCCCTGTCACTTTTTCAACTATGGGGGGTTACTCGCTATAGGCAGTTATGCCTTTTGCCTCCCTCAATCACATAGAAAAAATAAAAATAAAAATAAACACTGTTGCATAACTTTATGTAATAGATCACTGATTTCATCCGAAGTAACACACTTACTGTGGGAGCCCCTCGAAGATTGGGAGCTTGCTTCAGACTCCTCACCTGTAATAGTCTGTTGAGCCGGGGCTAAAGGCACTTCCTCTGGATCCGTACTTAACTCAGAACTATCCTATTGTGCCTCAGGTACCTGCTCCACCGGTGGCCACATTAAATCAGAGACTGATGAAGGTAACATGTCCATAATACCCTCATCCCCTAGTTCCTGGAATCCCCTTATGTTACTATGAGAAGGTTCTGACTGACGCCAGCACCCCCCTGCCGCGGGTGGCTGAGAATCCTGAATTATTTGAGAGCTATCAACAGCTTGTGACCCTGACAGAAAACCCCTATATTGTTCTGCCAGGATCCGTCTTGGGCCGGCGGAATGGACACTACGTGGCACATAATTTAATTTAGGGATTGCAAAGATAACATGAGATGGTACACTTAATGATTGTTCACGACTAGGATTGGAACCCGTGGCCTCTATCCCCACTTCCGACTCGCCACAATCGACGTGAGGCGTGTCAGACGCAGGGGTAGAGGGAGGCAGCTGCGGGGTCTCCTTCCGGCTCCCACTATGCGGCGTACCAGCCGATGACTCAGAGTCCTCTTTCCGGCGCTTGAGGGACCGGGAAGATTCAGCTGAAGAGTGCCGAGACTGTCTCCGGGGAGATCCAGACCTGGACCTAGATTTCCGCTTAGGAGAAGGTGATCGTCTCCTCTTCAGACGGTCGGGGGGGGGGGAACCTCGGTAAGTTCGTTGTCAGTGCCACTACTGCTACTCACTACCTCTTTCACGAGGGCTTTCGACTTTACTTTAGGCTTAACAGATTTACAGGAGGCGGGTTTAACTAGAGGCGACTTGATAATTAACCGTTCCCAGAGAGCCTCGTCATCGCAATGAAGCGCCTTATGGGCTGTATCTTTGGCATAAGAATTAAAGGTAGGTTTTATCTCTTGTAATGCCGCCAAGCACGATAAGTCGTTCTTTGTGAATAAAGCGGTTTTCAGATCAGAGCATACAGAGCAACGCCGCGACACCCACAATCCTCTAGAGCGGTCTATACATTTGACACATTTCAAACATAATTTATGAGCAAAAATGGGCAACATTGAACAGGAAGGAGTAGCGCATAATTCAAACCGAGGCATGATGGATAAAGGGGCCCCCCTCCCCGTAGGAATCAGCCCCCCAACACCGCCGGTTCTGCAGTCACTAATGAGCCGGGGATAGTGGAAATAGAAAATTTCCAGGAATCAATGCTCAGAAGGATAACCTGCGAGGTGTTAATACATCCTACTTTGAGTCCGCCGGAAAATTAGCTATACAGGAGTTCCACAACTACTCTAACCTTCCGCTGGACTCGCCGTGAAAAAACATGTTTTTTTTTCGTATAAGCTGATTTAAACTGCTTACCTATGGCAAGTGCCACAGGCCCATTGACCATTAGTGTCTGATTATCTATTACTAAAGCACTAGAGAGATAATGAAACGAGTTTCCATAACGAATCTTAACACTTGTACACTCGACTGTAACGCCGCAGGGCGATGAAGTCTTTGCCGCGTAACTATTACGGTCAGGGCGAGTCAACTCGGCGGGCCGAGTTCTAAGCTCCCGTAGGAATCTGCATTTCCGCCGGAAGGGATGTGGTTCAGCCTTACCACGACGGGATATTTGGTAGTTCCCTACCCGTTTTGAAGACGGGTAACCTGGGCCCTGCTGCAAGAGGCCGCTGGAGAAAACAACCAACATTTTAGAGAGGAGAGACAAATGCACAGCTTCCCTCTCCAAAACCCACCTTAAAATTATATATATATATGGGGACGTCTCCCAACCCCCAAAACATGCAAGCACACATGTCCATCACTAGGGGCACACATAGGCAAAAAATAAATACAGAGAATTCAGAATCCTAAAATACCTTTAGCCTACACTGGAGACCCCTAACCAGGCTGACCCTGAGGTCTGAAGAAACATCACAGCAGACGACGCTCCGATGACCCAGCATCAGCACACAGATGAGGGGAGGCCCACGATAGGGGCCTACAAGCAAATACGAACTCTGGAAGGTGGAGCACAACGTGCAGGCACCCTTAGACCAGAGCATTTGCTACATATTATAATAAAATATATGCCACTGCCTCAATACTGACGGTCTGCAGCATAAAATTGTAGAATGGTAGCCTCCTAGCTATGGTATCAAAAGCTAAAGGCACAAACACAACATAAAATAAACACACGTGGCGCAAAGATCCTGGGATATGAAGGCGCCTGTTACAAAAGTACCCTAAAATTACACACCTCCTGCGGACATACCAATGGGGTAGCCGTTGCTAGCTAATCAAAACCTTGTTACTACAATGCAGGTGTATTCAAATGAGCAAGGACTCACTAGAAAGAGCTGGAACGAAGAATGAAGCGGAGCACGGTGAAACTCGTGTTGCTAGTATGGCCGCGGAAGGAGGAAGGACGAAGATGGCTGCTAGAGGGCCTGGTGTCGGGGTAGCAAAACGCAAGAGATCCACATATGGAAAGTCATATGATAAAAAATATTAAGTTAATTTTTCTTTTTTCTTTTTTACAGAGTTTTTTCTGTAGGGTACCCAATCATAATGACGATCCCATAAGGGAATTAAGCGTGCACTTATGAAGAGTACTCCATGATCCTTCCGCACGGTAGATTCAAAATGCTGCCGCAGAATGTTGAATGGAGACTATTATACTAATAGGTGATATCGTCAATGATGAAGGGGCCACTATTAAATAACTCGATTCCTTCAACGCCGTAGGATGACGGTCTCTCCTAAACGCTTTCACTCTAACCAGTCATAGGTTAGTCTGTTCCATCCCACACCGGCGAACATTATGATCGTGTTATCCTGCCATCTACTTTTCTGTCTATTTCTTCTTCTAGCTCCATATCTAGTTCTGATTCTGTTGTCTTAGTAGTCAACCTAATACTGTAAGTCTTATACTATTTGATCTTCTTTATTGTAGTGAGCATGTCTTCTACTTTCGTGATTTCTCTTATCTAAGTAGCTTTCTTTTTATCTCTCCACGTTATGCTAAATGTTATCTCTACATTTGTATTTAATTAAGGACTGCTAAAGTTATGTTCTAAAGTCTGTAATGTTTCCATAAATTAGTAGTGGCAAGGTAAATAACAGGTAAATAAAAGAGAGAGAGAGAGAGAGAGAGAGAGAGAGAGAGAGAGAGAGAGAGAGAGAGTTACAAGGAATAGTTATTATCTTAGAGATCTTGCTGTCCATTCCGAGGAGATACTCGAAATGGAAGGAGAGAGACTGTCTAGTGTACTACACTCTGTACAGAGTGGGAAAAATACTATCTACTCTCTTCTTGAACTACTCTACTAAAGAGCTGTTTACAACTTTGAGGGGAAGTTTGTTCCAGGTAAAATAGATCTTATATGTGAAAAACTGTCCACAAAAACTATAGTGCTGAACCTTTTCAATTATAATTTCTAGCCATGGTTGCGTGTTTTATTCATATTGAACCTAAGAATTTTGATATAATCCACATTGTCAAACCCATTAAGTATTATACAAACTTTAATCTGCGTGTATCCACCGGGAAGAGATTATGAGCGCTCAACCGGTCCTCATAGCTCATTCTTCTAAGCGATGGAATAAGCTTTGTAGCCCTAGCTTGTACTCTCTCCAGTCGCTCTATATCTTTTCTGAGTGTTGGAGACCAGAATTGAACATAATACTCCAGGAGAGGACGTATCAGATCGTTGTAAAGTGTGATGACTATTTCCTTATGTCTATACTAAAAACGCCTGTTTATATAGCCCAACAATTTCTGAGTGTTCTTCTTTACTTCAATGCACTGCTTGGAAAACTTTAAGTCACTGCTAATCAGAATGCCCAAATCCTTTTCCAAGTCAGTCACTTCCAGAGGCATTCCCAATAGTGAATAGCCTGAATTGGGGCTTACTTGGCCGATATGCATCACCTTGCACTTTTCCAAGTTTAGAGGCATCTGCCATGTCTCCGACCATTCACCCAGTCTGTTGAGGTCCATCCTGAGCTGTTCAACCCCTTTGGGGTCTTTCACATTCATTCCAAGCTTTATGTCATCTGCAAACTTGGAGATCACACTCAACAGACCAATATCGATGTCATTGACATAAATGATAAACAGTAGTGGGCCTAAGACCCTGTGGAACTCCAGAAGTGACTGGAGTCCACTCAGAAGAAACACCATTGATTACCACTTGTTTTTGTCTACCTGTTAGCCAATTTGCTATCCAATTTGTGACCTCTGTATTGATACCTAGTGTGCTCACTTATGACATTAGCCTGCAATGAGGCACTTAACGGCATTCAGGTTGTTCTTAACACACAAAGAGCGGGTGGTAGGATATTTTACACTGTGCCGCCCAGCGGGGGGGTTTTACCCTAAATAGGGTTGTTTCCGTGCTTATTTTCATGCATAAACAAGACCCAGAGCGTAAAACAAGTATCTATCCCTCAAAGGGCGTAAACAGAGCTTTCCAATGACACCCGAACTATCCTTGTACGACCACTGGTTCTCTTGCAACGATCGTGCAACACGAGTGCAAAAAACCTAAAATAAGGTAATTTCTGTACATAATTCACTGTGTAGCGAGTGAGAGGAGGGGGAGGAAAGTAGAATACAGTTCAGTACGTCCACGGTGGTCGTGGGGAGCGGTCATAAGGTTACTACGCTCGTCCCACCGCTCAGCTCTCTCTCTCAGCAACATTACGTGCTGAAAATGGCACTCGACAGCTGTCGTGCACCGCCACATAGTCCAAATTTATTTAACTCGACAGATGTCGTGCGCCGTTGGTTAAGGGTTAAAACCCCCTATGTTTACCCCGTTTCCCGAAGAGATTGGGGTCTCTGGGGGTAGTGCATTTTCTGACACTATTTCTCTGTACACTATCAGAGGAGAGGTGTTACAATCTCCTATACTTGGTGAATCCTCACCTGAAGTAAGAGAGAGAATGTGTGTGTTAGTGAGTGTGTATTTGTGTGTGTGTGAGTGAGTGAATGAGTGAGTAGGTGAGAGCGAGGTAGAGAGAGGAGGGGGCGTGAGAGGAGTAAAAAGTTACAAGAGCTTGGAGAAAGATTGACTGCCGGGAGGAAGGAAGGAAGGAAGGGATGACTTGAAATAATCTCAGACTTCCTAACTTGTGAACCAGGGGAAGAAAGGTGTAAGGGAAGAGATGGTATAGGAGGAGGACAGATAGAGAGAATGCCAACAAGTGTGGGAAGGAGAAAAATCCACTGCAGATATCAGGAAGCTCATAAAATACTGAGATCTGTTTGTAGGGAGGTGTAGATAGAGGCATTTAATAGAGTGTTCAGTTTTCTGGCGTACAACATATAAACAAGATTGCTTAAGGGGGGAGGATTTATTTATTCGTCAATTTATGTATATATTTATTATTTATTTAGTTTCCTCCCGAGACCTCCATCCAACTTAAATATACATCCCAAAGATCCCCTTCTAGATACATTTGTACATTTTCAGTAAAAACATATTCTGACCGAAGGCCCAAATTACAGGCTCGCTATCGCTCGCCAGGAAATAGTCGTTACCTAACTGGCACGAGAGGTCTTATCATTGACAAAGAAATAGGGCGAAAAGTCTTAAAAAAACGCCAAACTAATAGGCTAAACGTCTAAGAATCTGAAAGTTAATGGGGCTAAATATGAGGGTGAATGGGGAAGAGAAATATAACAACCTTCTCCCCATAATTAATTCGTAGGTGAAAATAGGTAGATGCACAGGGTTCTAAGCTCCCGTAGGAATCTGCATTTCCGCCGGAAGGGATGTGGTTCAGCCTTACCACGACGGGATATTTGGTAGTTCCCTACCCGTTTTGAAGACGGGTAACCTGGGCCCTGCTGCAAGAGGCCGCTGGAGAAAACAACCAACATTTTAGAGAGGAGAGACAAATGCACAGCTTCCCTCTCCAAAACCCACCTTAAAATTATATATATATATGGGGACGTCTCCCAACCCCCAAAACATGCAAGCACACATGTCCATCAGTAGGGGCACACATAGGCAAAAAATAAATACAGAGAATTCAGAATCCTAAATTACCTTTAGCCTACACTGGAGACCCCTAACCAGGCTGACCCTGAGGTCTGAAGAAACATCACAGCAGACGACGCTCCGATAACCCAGCATCAGCACACAGACGAGGGGAGGCCCACGATAGGGGCCTACAAGCAAATACGAACTCTGGAAGGTGGAGCACAACGTGCAGGCACCCTTAGACCAGAGCATTTGCTACATATTATAATAAAATATATGCCACTGCCTCAATACTGACGGTCTGCAGCATAAAATTGTAGAATGGTAGCCTCCTAGCTATGGTATCAAAAGCTAAAGGCACAAACACAACATAAAATAAACACACGTGGCGCAAAGATCCTGGGATATGAAGGCGCCTGTTACAAAAGTACCCTAAAATTACACACCTCCTGCGGACATACCAATGGGGTAGCCGTTGCTAGCTAATCAAAACCTTGTTACTACAATGCAGGTGTATTCAAATGAGCAAGGACTCACTAGAAAGAGCTGGAACGAAGAATGAAGCGGAGCACGGTGAAACTCGTGTTGCTAGTATGGCCGCGGAAGGAGGAAGGACGAAGATGGCTGCTAGAGGGCCTGGTGTCGGGGTAGCAAAACGCAAGAGATCCACATATGGAAAGTCATATGATAAAAAATATTAAGTTAATTTTTCTTTTTTCTTTTTTACAGAGTTTTTTCTGTAGGGTACCCAATCATAATGACGATCCCATAAGGGAATTAAGCGTGCACTTATGAAGAGTACTCCATGATCCTTCCGCGCGGTAGATTCAAAATGCTGCCGCGGAATGTTGAATGGAGACTATTATACTAATAGGTGATATCGTCAATGATGAAGGGGCCACTATTAAATAACTCGATTCCTTCAACGCCGTAGGATGACGGTCTCTCCTAAACGCTTTCACTCTAACCAGTCATAGGTTAATCTGTTCCATCCCACACCGGCGAACATTATGATCGTGTTATCCTGCCATCTACTTTTCTGTCTATTTCTTCTTCTAGCTCCATATCTAGTTCTGATTCTGTTGTCTTAGTAGTCAATCTAATACTGTCAGTCTTATACTATTTGATCTTCTTTATTGTAGTGAGCATGTCTTCTACTTTCGTGATTTCTCTTATCTAAGTAGCTTTCTTTTTATCTCTCCACGTTATGCTAAATGTTATCTCTACATTTGTATTTAATTAAGGACTGCTAAAGTTATGTTCTAAAGTCTGTAATGTTTCTTTAAATTAGTAGTGGCAAGGTAAATAACAGGTAAATCAAAGAGAGAGAGAGAGAGAGAGAGAGAGAGAGAGAGAGAGAGTTACAAGGAATAGTTATTATCTTAGAGATCTTGCTGTCCATTCCTAGGAGATACTCGAAATGGAAGGAGAGAGACTGTCTAGTGTACTACACTCTGTACAGAGTGTGAAAAATACTATCTACTCTCTTCTTGAACTACTCTACTAAAGAGCTGTTTACAACTTTGAGGGGAAGTTTGTTCCAGGTAAAATAGATCTTATATGTGAAAAACTGTCCACAAAAACTATAGTGCTGAACCTTTTCAATTATAATTTCTAGCCATGGTTGCGTGTTTTATTCATATTGAACCTAAGAATTTTGATATAATCCACATTGTCAAACCCATTAAGTATTATACAAACTTTAATCTGCGTGTATCCACCGGGAAGAGATTATGAGCGCTCAACCGGTCCTCATAGCTCATTCTTCTAAGCGATGGAATAAGCTTTGTAGCCCTAGCTTGTACTCTCTCCAGTCGCTCTATATCTTTTCTGAGTGTTGGAGACCAGAATTGAACATAATACTCCAGGAGAGGACGTATCAGAGCGTTGTAAAGTGTGATGACTATTTCCTTATGTCTATACTAAAAACGCCTGTTTATATAGCCCAACAATTTCTGAGTGTTCTTCTTTACTTCAATGCACTGCTTGGAAAACTTTAAGTCACTGCTAATCAGAATGCCCAAATCCTTTTCCAAGTCAGTCACTTCCAGAGGCATTCCCAATAGTGAATAGCCTGAATTGGGGCTTACTTGGCCGATATGCATCACCTTGCACTTTTCCAAGTTTAGAGGCATCTGCCATGTCTCCGACCATTCACCTAGTCTGTTGAGGTCCATCCTGAGCTGTTCAACCCCTTTGGGGTCTTTCACATTCATTCCAAGCTTTATGTCATCTGCAAACTTGGAGATCACACTCAACAGACCAATATCGATGTCATTGACATAAATGATAAACAGTAGTGGGCCTAAGACCCTGTGGAACTCCAGAAGTGACTGGAGTCCACTCAGAAGAAACACCATTGATTACCACTTGTTTTTGTCTACCTGTTAGCCAATTTGCTATCCAATTTGTGACCTCTGTATTGATACCTAGTGTGCTCACTTATGACATTAGCCTGCAATGAGGCACTTAACGGCATTCAGGTTGTTCTTAACACACAAAGAGCGGGTGGTAGGATATTTTACACTGTGCCGCCCAGCGGGGGGGTTTTACCCTAAATAGGGTTGTTTCCGTGCTTATTTTCATGCATAAACAAGACCCAGAGCGTAAAACAAGTATCTATCCCTCAAAGGGCGTAAACAGAGCTTTCCAATGACACCCGAACCATCCTTGTACGACCACTGGTTCTCTTGCAACGATCGTGCAACACGAGTGCAAAAAAACTAAAATAAGGTAATTTCTGTACATAATTCACTGTGTAGCGAGTGAGAGGAGGGGGAGGAAAGTAGAATACAGTTCAGTACGTCCACGGTGGTCGTGGGGAGCGGTCATAAGGTTACTACGCTCGTCCCACCGCTCAGCTCTCTCTCTCAGCAACATTACGTGCTGAAAATGGCACTCGACAGCTGTCGTGCACCGCCACATAGTCCAAATTTATTTAACTCGACAGATGTCGTGCGCCGTTGGTTAAGGGTTAAAACCCCCTATGTTTACCCCGTTTCCCGAAGAGATTGGGGTCTCTGGGGGTAGTGCATTTTCTGACACTATTTCTCTGTACACTATCAGAGGAGAGGTGTTACAATCTCCTATACTTGGTGAATCCTCACCTGAAGTAAGAGAGAGAATGTGTGTGTTAGTGAGTGTGTATTTGTGTGTGTGTGAGTGAGTGAATGAGTGAGTGGGTGAGAGCGAGGGAGAGAGAGGAGGGGGCGTGGGAGGAGTAAAAAGTTACAAGAGCTTGGAGAAAGATTGACTGCCGGGAGGAAGGAAGGAAGGAAGGGATGACTTGAAATAATCTCAGACTTCCTAACTTGTGAACCAGGGGAAGAAAGGTGTAAGGGAAGAGATGGTATAGGAGGAGGACAGATAGAGAGAATGCCAACAAGTGTGGGAAGGAGAAAAATCCACTGCAGATATCAGGAAGCTCATAAAATACTGAGATCTGTTTGTAGGGATGTGTAGATAGAGGCATTTAATAGAGTGTTCAGTTTTCTGGCGTACAACATATAAACAAGATTGCTTAAGGGGGGAGGATTTATTTATTCGTCAATTTATGTATATATTTATTATTTATTTAGTTTCCTCCCGAGACCTCCATCCAACTTAAATATACATCCCAAAGATCCCCTTCTAGATACATTTGTACATTTTCAGTAAAAACATATTCTGACCGAAGGCCCAAATTACAGGCTCGCTATCGCTCACCAGGAAATAGTCGTTACCTAACTGGCACGAGAGGTCTTATCATTGACAAAGAAATGGGGCGAAAAGCCTTAAAAAAAACGCCAAACTAATAGGCTAAACGTCTAAGAATCTGAAAGTTAATGGGGCTAAATATGAGGGTGAATGGGGAAGAGAAATATAACAACCTTCTCCCCATAATTAATTCGTAGGTGAAAATAGGTAGATGCACAGGGTTCAGTTATTACACTGGCTCAGATTATTCACTTATTGGAGGTAATCATGGGGCAAGGTTATGTAGCATTGTCGAAACATTGGGCGTGGTAAATGGCGTACACACAGTTAATGAGTCTCTCGGGTGTGGGGTGGAAGCGGTTCGAGCATCAACACTGTCCTAGGTGATGAAGTTGGCATTAGGAACCTCACAGGGCTATGATGTAGGATAGTGCTGATGGCGGTAACCTGGCAGATCCCTCACAATAGCCAGTTTATCGGTAATTTAGTTGATTAAGCTAACATCGTCGTCTGTAGAAGTTGCACGTGTAAACATGTATTTGTCTTGGGGGTATTTTTAAGATTGATGGAGGTCTTGCGAGGAAACTAAAGAAAATAGTAAATAAATTAACAAATAAACAATTACATACACATCTCCCGTTAGGGAAAACATGACAGAGAAAGAAAAATATTGTCGGCAGTTTAAGGTCTTCACGGTACCATCGTTTGGGGTAAACAAAACTTATATATTCTTTAAAACGTGAAGTAGTCCAAACTGTTATATTTAATACTGAGCCTAATTCGCTGGCAAGATTATTAGATTAGCTACACATATTAACCCCTGCTGTACCGGCGACGTCTATTTTTATTGTATTCTAGCTATATTTAGACGATTTTGTGCAGCTCTCGAAGGATCTGTGATAGTAAAAAGGGTTAATGAATATAGTTCGAATCCTGTCAGTTACTGGATAAATTAGTCTATTAATAACCAGCATTAAATGAAAAGGACGGAACTGGTACTGAACGAGTTAATTACTCAATGCACTAACTATTTTGAATTGGGATAACTTATATCGTTTTAAGTAATTAATAAGCTGGTATGTCCTGGAGCATAATTTTCTCACCACGTTGAAACTAATGGCCACCTTTGGGTGTCCCAGTCATGTTGAAGACTGAAATGGTGATGAAGCGAGGTGGTAAGATAAATTTACCTAGTTATATCATGTTCAAGTTGAAGGGGACCACCTTCATGCTTTGTTGGTGGACGTTCTTTAAAAATAATTTATCATCATTTAAAGTTTTCGTTGCTCATGGCTAAGAAGTTCCTCACATTGGAACCCTTAGTAAAGATAGGTAATCAATACATATTCAGTTACAATTATTCTAAGGGTGGTTAAATAAATGCTAAGGATGGTTAATTAAATGCCAAGGGTCGTTCATTAAAGTCAAACGGAATTTACAATTGGAGAGGAAAGGCGAGAACAGCAACAGGGCCCAAGGTGAGGAGGTGGGAAGTAGTGGCTCTTCTCAAGGGCTATATAGTTTTGAGTGGTACTTGAAAAGTAGACAGAATGGATAAAAAACACCATCTGAGGAAGAGCACTTTATTGACAACGTTTCGCAGATAGCTTCATCAGGTCATGAAGCTATCTGCGAAACGTTGTCAATAAAGTGCTCTTCCTCAGATGGTGTTTTTTATCCATTCCGGCTATATAGTTTCCGGCAATTTATCAAGACAATTATGTGAGGCTTATTTTCACAGGCTATATATTTGACGGCAATTTATCAGGACAATTATGAGAGGCGTATTCTCACGGGCTATATATTTTACAGCAATTTATCAGGGCAATTATGAGAGGCTTATTCTCACGGCCTATATATTTTACAGCAATTTATCAGGGCAATTATGAGAGACATAATTATTCTCACGGGCTATATATTTTACAGCAATTTATCAGGGCAATTATGAGAGGCACATTCTCACAGGCTATATATTTTGCAGCAATTTATCAGGGCAATTATGAGAGACATATTCTCACGGGCTATATTTTTTACAGCAATTTATCAGGGCAATTATGAGAGGCAGATTCTCACGGCCTATATATTTTACAGCAATTTATCAGGGCAATTATGAGAGGCACATTCTGACGGGCTATATATTTTGCAGCAATTTATCAAGGCAATTATGAGAGGCACATTCTCACGGGCTATATATTTTACAGCAATTTATCAAAGCAATTATGAGATGCATATTCTCATGGGCTATATATTTTACAGCAATTTATCAGGGCAATTATGAGAGGCACATTCTCGCGGGCTATATATTGTACAGCAATTTATCAAGGCAATTATGAGAGGCACATTCTCGCGGGCTATATATTTTACAGCAATTTATCCAGGCTATTATGAGAGGCTTATTCTCACGGCCTATATATGTTACGGCAATTTATCAGGGCAATTATGGGAGGCATATTCTCACGGCCTATATATTTTACGGCAATTTATCAGGACAATTGCGAGGGGCTTATTCTCACGGGCTATATTTCCAGCAATTTATCAGGGCAAATATGGTCTACCAGCTTCAATACTAATGGTTTTTAAAAATCAGTCATCGAAATCAACCAAATTCTAGTCTACAGTAATTGTCACGCCAGCGGATTTTCCAACAATGTTCAATGAGTGTGTTTCTAGTAATATTTTGAGGTTCGTTCACATTGGAATTAGACACTAGGCTGAAGGTATATTATGCTAGGTGGTTGATGTCTGATACAACTTAGATTCTGAAGATGCCAGC
Organism: Paralithodes platypus; assembly: GCA_032716605.1. NCBI lineage: Eukaryota > Metazoa > Arthropoda > Malacostraca > Decapoda > Lithodidae > Paralithodes > Paralithodes platypus. The sequence continues at coordinate 25,064,902 of CM064510.1, forward strand.
CTACTATTGCCCAAAACATTGACTAAAAAAGAGCTTGTGTGACAACCCAAAACGAGTGTTGAGGGAGAAGGCAATGATTATCTATATACGACATCAAGATAAAGTGTATGGTTTGGAGTTTACCCGGTTTAATAGCTTACAGTGTTTAACCCTTTCAAGATATAATACAAATAATTGTTCTGCTTTCTGGCTATTATAAGACTTTATTTTTGGATTAGGAGGGGTAAATGGAAGTCAGATGGTTAATTGAGATAGTCTTTACCATTTTAATTCCCATAGATCCATCCTAAACTGTATACACTTGTCTAATGACATCCAGATTAAACTGTCAAATTGCATCATGATCTTCAAAGGGTTAACTAACTGTAAATGTTATTTAACCGTTGACAAGGTTATAAGGAAAGTATTAGGTAAAAGAGAAGGAAATGGAGGGATATATTATATCAAGTGTGAGGGGAGTAAGATTAAGTGTATTTAGAGCGATTCAAAAGCGATTAATCAGAAATAGTGATTGTATAATTATAATGAATGCAAGGTTTGATCATAGTCTACTTATTAAATTGATCTAAATAACAATCACATACAATTAAACGGAAGAACACTCCTGAGATCCTGATGATAGAAGTAAAAGAACAAACTCAGTATATTACAAAGGAATACAAAGGATGACAAGCATCAACAGACCTAATGTTCCTTACTAGGCTACTTGCTAAAAAAAATGATTGACATAGCAATCAACTGAAGGGCTTCAACTCCAGAAAAACTGTCGACCAGAAAATACAATTATAGTATTATGAATGATATTAACCATTAACTCGCGGCGACCGTCATACGATGGGAGAGAGAAAATTGGCCTATCTTGGTGCCATTTTGAGGCTATTATGAGCGCTGAGAGAGAGACTGGGCGTTGCAGGGATGACAGGCAGGCTGGATCTGCTCTCCACGGTCCCGCGGCGCATACTAGAGTCAATCCCATACCTCTGTCACCTCCCACACATCTCCCACACGGTAACAACCACAAAAATACTCATATTTCCGCCGACTTTCCCTTTTGGCTGCACGATCGTTGCAAGATAACCCGATGTCGTACAAGGAGGATTCAGGTATCATTGGAAGGCTCTATCATTGCCCTTTCACGGATATATAATTGTATTACACTCTGGCTCTTGCTTATGCATGAAAAAGAGCATGGAATTAATGCAATTTCGGTAAATATAGCCACCTGGCGTGTCGGTTATATACATCAGCCTCCCCCCCCCTCCCTTTGAGAGTAAATACGGTCACATTACTGGGGCACAAACACAGTCAGTCGGGGATTAATGGCAAGATATGTAATTAAGCGATATTTACATACCTGGACTGTATGGCACTCTACATTCTACAACATTTCTAGGCAATTTGTTCCATATCTTGACTATACTATATTGAAAAAGAAGTGCTTAACTTCATGTGAATGAAATGCCTTTCAGAACAATTTGTAACCATTATTTCTCACGTTTGATAGAGAGAGAGAGAGAGAGTTACACAGAGTTACACAGATACTCAGACCACACAGACCTTGCGGTCCCAACTAGGTAGTCCAGCCTTAATACTACTAGACAGGGACAGTTTATAGTGGAAGAATAGGACAGTAAAGTAGAAGTAGAAGAGAGAGAGAGAGAGAGAGAGACGGAAATAGAGAGAGAGAGAGAGTTAGAGTTAGTTATGAAGTACTGGAGGGAGGGACTAGCTAAACTGTCTAGGGAGAAGAAGTGGCAGTTTAACAATCATGGGTAAGTGATGGTGGGAGAATGGCACACCTAGATAAAGAAGAAGGATGGACGTGGACATAGGGGGAAAAAAGAAGAGTCGGGATTATCACACTATCCTGCAATTACTTCTTTACTTCCATGCTCACCACCCTATTCCTTGACACTGGTTTTAACGCTCCTACAACCATCTTCCCATGTTGCACTCTCTTCCGCACTTCAAACTTCATACTCTCATCTTTTCGCATCACACTAAATAATAATGGGGCTAAACACCCTTAAGAAAGAAAGAAGGGAGGATAAAACCAGGAAATGTAAACAATGCCGGAAGAAAAGAGAGAGAAGAAAAGTGGAAGGAGATGAAAAGAGGAAGGGAAATATAAATAGATATAGAAAGACAATAGACAATTTGAAGACATAAAGTTAATATAAGTCTTGAAAGAAGAGAGACGCAGATTAAAATATACACAATTAGAGAAAAACAAAGTGGAGTAAAGGCCACAGCAATAAACTATTAACCCTTTCATTATCAGTCCCGTCCTTTTATCTTTATTCTGGCCAATATTTTTAAGATTTTATTCAGGTTACAAAGAGACTCCAGCAAGTAACAGACTTGGAACTATCTCGCTACACACTTTTTACTAACACATATCCTTCTTAACCCACTGGACCCCAGCTAGTTTAGATTAAATGTACATCAAGAGACCAGAATATTTGGCCTTTTGTTTTTAAATAGCTTAGATAGGTGAGAAATGAATAATAATAAAACAAAAAAAAAACACTCACCTCGGTCATTTGGGGGTCCTATGGGGGGGGGGGGGGAGGGAGGGCGAGGTAAATCCGACATGGTCTTGCACTCGCGAGATCTACAGGTAAACTGACTGTCCTTTGTCATGCGTGTCCCATGTCCCAACAAACCTAGACTTGGGGGTTGCCAAGTATTGCCTACATCCTAAGGAATACCCCATACCAATACCAAGCCTATAGCTACCATAGGACAAGAGTAAATAAGGTCGAAAATTGTGGGGAGATAAGCAGGTACAGTCTTTTTCACCTCCTCCCACACATCACCCACCCAGCAGGACTTAGGGGGTTGCCGAGTATGGTCAAGAGTATCCCACACAAATCTCAATCCTCTAGCTACCATACGACAGGAGTAAATAAGGTCGAAAGTCGCGGTGAAGTAAGTTGGTAAACTGGCGCCACTAATCCGCCCGCCACCATCCGCGCGGCTTGCCTAGGCGGTTGGCGGGTACCGCCACTGTTCGGCAACACCGTAAGGAATATTCCATACCATTCTCAAGCCATTTCCTACCATAGGTGCCGAGTAAAGGAGGTCAAAGTAGCGGACGCAACGTTTGCGGCACTGGGGTTTAGCGTTACATACATTGGTGACGCAAACGCTGCATCGCTGGGGTCCCGTGGGTTAAACCACACACAATCGTATAAAAATTGCAAGAATAAAACTTAGAATCCATCGCCAGTACAAAAGGGGATAACACAAGAATAATCTAGTGGACACAAAATCCCCCCCCCCAAAAAAAAAAATTGGGACGAAGAGGGTAGTGTAGTAAAAATGGATTATGGATTAACTTCTGATCATGAGAAGAGTCTGCCAGGCACTCAAATGAGGGGAGAGATATTAAAATAAGAGAGAGAGAGAGAGAGAGTGTTTGAGAGCGTGTGTGTGAGAGAGACAGAAATTGAGAGCAAGCGAGAGAGAGTGTGTGTGTGTAAGTAAGAAATACTGTGTGTGTGAGATTAAGAGAGAGAGAGAGTGCGTGTGCCAGTGTGTGAGAATGAGTGAGTGAGTGTGTGTGTGAGAGAGTTAGCAGTATATACACAGAAATATAGAAGGGATGATCAATGTAGTTTGTCAAGATGATGGAAAACTTTCAGAGTCGTGCGATGATGAAGAAGAGAACTAGGTGAAGGATGGGGCCTGGGAGATATTTTAACCCCTTCAGCACCATGGCGATTTTTACCTTGGATTCAGGCTAAAATTAGACGATTTTATTCAGTTTAAGAATGACCAATGTTATTCAGAGGGGTTATTGAGATAGTATTTACCCATTTGTGTCATAGAGGTAGATTATAAACTAAAGACTATCGTTCAATGGTAACCAGAATATGATGACAATTACCTAATGGTGGTGAAGGGGTTAAGTTAGCTACACAATAAGCAGCTATAGTATCAAACTTTACCATAGTCAAATTCTAAGTAATAACGAAATAAATGAAGAAGGCAAAATAGGCATAATTAAAAACATTGAATGATGTATTGTATGCTCTCTTTCACAAATAATAACAAAACACACATATTTGTCTTTGTTCAATTGCAACACAATCCCACCCCTACTCTGTGCAACTCTCCAACCCAAGAGTGAAACGTTACTCTCAAACTTTCTGCTATTCAACACCTGAGCTCTGGAACTCTCTCCCAGAATCAGTCTTTCCCTCTTCCTATGACTTAAATTGCTTGAAACTCCGTGTGTCCTGGCATTTTGGCTTGAACGTCCCTTGATTTTGGCCCTGTCACTCTCGCAACTATGGGGGAGGCACTCGCTATAGGCAGTTCTGCCTTTTGCCTCCCTCACTCACATAGAAAACAAAAATAGCTTTCCCACATTTTAAGAATAGGAGCACCATCGCCACTATTATCTCCCACTCATCAACACCACTATATTCACCACTACCACCACCATCACTAACTTACACTCTTCACCAATACCACCACCACCACTAATACTACCACCAACACTACCATCACCACTCCCCACCACCACCACCACCAACAACAACTCCCACTCCTCACAATCACCATATTCACCACTATCACCATCACCACCACCACACCACCATCACCACCTCCACCACAAACATTCCACCACTACCACCACCACCAACACTACCACTAACTTCCACTCTCCACCATCACCACCATATCCACCACTACGACCATCTTACAAGATGGTGGTAGTGGTCTGGAAACAAAGGGTGGCAGCTTATATTTTAGTTCACACCATTATCACCTTTCCTCTGTTCATCTATACTGTTGGGAAGGAAGGAAGGGAGGAAGGAAGGAAGGAAGGAAGGAAGGAAGAAAGGAAGGAATGAAGGAAGGAAGGAGTAAGGAGAGAAGGAAGGAAGGAAGAAGAAGAGGGAAATATGGAGGTAAGGAAAAGAATCGAGGCAAGCGAAAGGGAAATTGAGAGGAAGGATGAAGAGAAGAACGAAAGTATGGAGAGGAAGAGAGGAAGAAAGGTAGGTACTAATGAGAAGGAATGCAGAAGGATGGAAGTGTTGAAAGAAAATAAAAACCCGGATATAAGGAGCGAGATCGAGGGTAGAGAAAGTGAGAGAAAGCAAGGAAGGAATAGAGGAGATCCATGGAGAGAGAGATATGCAACAGGGAGAAAGGATGAAGAGGTAAGATAAACCAACAACACGGGAGGATAAGTGGATAGAGGGGAATATACAAGATAATATAAACAGGGAAATATAAAGTAAAGACATGTGCGGATACTAGGAGAAGGGAATCGTCAGAGGAAGGAAGGACAGAAAATAGAAAGGAATGAAAGATAGAGAACAATGAACAAAGGGAGAAACGTAAGGAAATTAAAGAGAAGGGGCAGAGAGAGAGAGAAAGAGAGAGCGAGAGAGAGAGAAGGGGGGGGGGGGGATATATAACGAGGGAGGGAGAGAGGGAATAGTCCAGTAAAGGTATGGTTTGACCCAGGGGAAATTGTAATATTAATGAACCATGTTTTTTTGGTTTCCTTTTTGTAACAGAAACATCATATTAAAAATATAATTTAATATAATTGGTGGAACATAGTTTTTGAGAGGGAGCAAAAACGAGCCCTCTATTATCGATGGCAAAACCATGAATTTAGATATCTTTGGCAGTTTTCATGGTATATTAACAACATTTTTATGTATTCCTGGGTTTTTGGGGTTGCTCTTTCCGATAGAATAGCACACTTTATGATAGCACTGCTCCTTATACCCTAAACCAATGTACCCCTACCCCTAGAATAAATGTGCTATCGAATGATATTGGTGTCAATTACGTGAGGGTTATAGAAATTGATGATATCCACGAGTGAAAAATCGTATGTCCATATATGGACATACGCCCGTCTATCGTAATTTTCAGATGTCCATATATGGACATTTGGCCCGTCTGTCTATCATAATGTTTTTATTGACACTAATAGTTTTTTTATAACTAGATATAACTTTTTATATAATTTCCACAATTCATTAGGGGATGTGGGTAAAGTTTTGTAGCACATTAATACATGCTCCAGTGACAACAATGCCATATTTTGATGTGTTTTTCATTAGTGAATAATTAATTATGTGTGTTTTTTTATATTTTAACCTAATTTCTTCATATATTATTACATTTTTGGGTCAAATTCTATATTAAAATAATGTTCATTATAATGAACATATTGTACACTATTTATTTATATTATAATTATTATATATACATTTTGTGATATTACTAAAGATATTTGTTATTATATACTGTATATGCATAATATATATGTTATATATATATATAGATATATATATATACCGGTATATATATATATATATATAGATATATATATATATATATATATAATATATATATATATTATATATATATATATATATATATCTATATATAATATATATATATATATACTGGTATATATATATATATATATATATATATAATTTATATACCGGTATATATTATATATTGTTTTTGTTTTGTTTTTGATTTTTGTATTCGTGGATTGACTTTTTTGGATACATTTCTAACAAATTATTTCTCTTTCAGTTACTGACAGGACTCTTCTACAAGCGGGCCCGCCGCTGCGAGGCTACTGTGGTGCCTGCCGCCCCTAACATCAGCGACGATGAATTCATGGATGACGACGACGTCGCTGACCCGGACTTCATGCTGCCACCACCCCACGATGTCAACACACCTCACGCGTCGGATGAACCGAACCCCAAGAAGAAGTGTGTCGGGCCTGCATTTGAGGAAGTACCAGAGGAGCTTGAGGATGAGGAGGATGAGGAGGAGGCTATGGAGGTACCGCTAGAGGCTAACACATCCAAGGGTAAGGGTAAGGGTAAGGGTAAGAAGTCCCAAGCACGGCCCACAACCTGGAAGAAGGAGGACATCCAGAACCAACCCCTGCCCGCCTATCACCACAAACCTCTTTAGTACATTGAGGCTCCTCACCAGTATTTTGCCCGATTCATAACTCCACAGGTAATTAAACATATAACCTACCAGACCAACTTATATGCCACCCAGAAGGACATCGCCACGACTTTTTCGACCACTGAGGAAGAGATGACGGTGTTCATCAGTATCCTACTGTACATGGGTATTGTTGAGTGTCCCTCCCAGGACGACTACTGGGCTATGTACACTTGGGTTCCTCAGGTGGCCGACCTCATGTCATCGAAGCGTTTCCGACTACTCCGCCGAGCCATCCACTTCAATGACAACTCCCAGCTGGGTGGCACCATCGACAGGTTCTACAAGGTCCGTCCCCTCTTCACTTTCATGACCGATGCCTTCAGGAGTGAGCCTCAAACACCCAAGCAGTCCATCGATGAGGTCATGGTGGGATACAAGGGAAAGACAGCAGGGAATCTCAGGCAGTACATCAAGAACAAGCCTGACAAGTGGGGATTCAAACTGTTCTCCAGAGCCTCGGAGGATGGTTTCATCCACGACATGGTCCTCTACCAGGGGAAGACTACTCTACCTTCCCACGGTATCCCCCTAACCCCAGAACAAGAGGCCCTCGGAGCCACCAGCCAGATTGTGTCGGTTCTAGCCAGCACCATGACCTCATCCAGTACCACAGCCATCTTTGCCGACAACTTCTTCACGAGTCTGGAGCTGGTGAGGTACCTGCAGGCGAGAGACATCAGGTACACAGGGACTGCGAGGGACAACAGGATCGGCAACCCTCCTCTTAAGTCGGCCAAGGAGATGGAGAGGAAGGCTGTCCCTCGTGGTACTTATGACTACCTAACCACCGATGATGGCATCCTGGCTCTGAGGTGGAAGGACAACAAGGCTGTGACTGTGCTGTCCACTGACCTGGGGCTGGAGCCGGTTACTAAGTGCAAGAGGTACAGCAAGGACACCAAGAAGAAGGAGGATGTCGATTGCCCCAATGTTATCAAGAGCTACAATGCAAACATGGGGGGCATCGACAAGAGTGACATGCTGGTGCACCTGTATCGTACCCCCATGAAGTCCAAGAGGTGGTACATGAGGCTCTTTGCCTATTGTGTGGACCTCTGCCTGACCAATGCATGGCTGTGTTACAGGCGGGACTGCCGGTCACTAGGCGAAAAGGGAATGTGCCTCAAGGACTTCAGGATACAGGTGTTCCGTTGCACCAGCAACAAGAAGTCCGTGATCGCTCGGCCTCTGAGGAGCTCCTTGTCCTCGTCACCTGGCAGCCCCAACACCTCCAACCCCAACACCTCCAGCCCCAACACCGACAACAACGCCATCGACCTACCCAAACCCATCCGTGGTCAGTGCAGCCAAATGCCTGACACTATGGTGTGGTTTGACAGGACCCTCTTCCACATCCCACTGTATGTCACCCGGCAGACCTGCAAGCACTGTAGCCGGAAAGGTAATATAATCCGGTCTAATGTGCTCTGCCAGGTGTGCAAGGTACACCTGTGTCTCAATGCCGACAGGAACTGCTTCAAGGACTACCACACACGTGTTGCCTAGGTTCAAGAGGCAACGAATGTTGAAAAGAGGTGGGAAATCCGGGTACAAAAGTACTTGGTCAACAAACAACTATAATGTAAGGTATTTTTATTCTAATATATTTTTGATAAGTTTTTTAAATAAAACAATGATTTTACTGTCATGTAGAGTGTTTATTTATCCATCTTTATTGTTTTCAATATTGCAACTTTCTGAAATTTTATGACCATAGACCGGCAAGTGACCATATATAGTCACTTCACAAATTTCAATTTGCAACCTCAAAATCAACATTTTTGAAAAAAATTCAAAAGTAAATATGTCTTAGAAAACGGTCTACTTTCATGGTCTAGGGTCAAAAAATCGTTAATATAAGTATATCTATGAGTTCCCGGTAAAGGGTTAAGGGTTAGATATGCAACTTCGTAATAATTAGGAGTTGCTGGAAACCCTGTTACATTTTTCAGGCCACCCTCAATGTTTATATTTGTGTCTCACCTACACAGAGAACAATCCAGCTAGCTTTCACAAACACCTGCTCCTACTATTCATTTCACTGCACTAAACTTTAAAAAAAAAAAAAAAAAAAAAAAAAAAAATGGCGATGACCCCGATCCGCCCATAATTTAACTCTGTCCACTCTTTCAACCTTGGGGGAGACACTGCTACAGGCAGCTTTGCCTTTTGTCTCCCTCATAAACATAGAACACATATAAATTGTTGTATATACCAATTATGAAGCAGGGAGTTCGGATAGAGGAACTTGATATTTTTGCCAAATTTCTAAACATTGTATCAGTAAACAATATGATGAATTGGGAATTCATACATCATATATAGGCCTACAGTAGATCATAATTCACCTTTGCTAGGTTGGGTATGCATACTATGTACAGTATGTAGTTTCTTTAAGCACAATACAAATTGATCGGAGATCTTTATATAGGTTACAAATTTTATATTGCTGTATAAAGGATTACAAAGGAAAATAAGCAACAAGAGGTCTATGGATCATTACGAGGTTGCTGGTACCTGAAACTACCTAACCTAAGCGTAAAAAAGGTAACGGTAGCTCACTAAAGAGTGGTGCAAATAATTTATAAACGCAGTTAATCGGGGGTTAACAGCGAGATATTTATCTAGTCAAATTTTTACAAAGTGTTAACATCACTACACTCAATGACATTACTAGGTAATCCATTCCATAGGCTTACTATGAAAAAGAAATGCTTCGCCTCGTGCGAGATACATGGCTTTCCAATAATTTCACAACTATTTACTCTGGTGTAATTTGAATGATCAATTGTGTAGTATTTGTTGACATCCACATTGTTAATACCTTTAATACATATAAACACATGGATTAGGTCGCCTCTTAGTCTGCGCTTTGTTAAACTATACACATTTAAGTCTTTTTAGACGTTCTTCGTATGGCTTAGATTTTGACTCGAGGAATATTCTGTATATATATATATATATATATACTGTATACTCTCTCTCTCTCTCTCTCTCTATAGTATATATATATATATATATTTATATATTTATATATATATATATATTATATATATATATATATATATCTACTTGTTGTTACTCTCCGCTGTATTCTCTCCTGGCTTATAGCATTCAGATCAATAACTTTACACTTAAGGGAATAGGTGTTATATATTATTATATATATCTATTTATAAATATTTTAGTTTCCTACCTAGGCCTCCATTAAGCTTAAAAATATTCCGCAAGATCCCCCTTCGAGATTAATTTGTACGTTTATGTAGAAAAAAGACCCAACCGAAAGCCGGATCCTCCAAAATTACAGGATCGCTATCGCTCGCCATGAAAAAATCGACACCTAAATATCACGAAAGGTCTTATTATAGACCAAAACAAGGGACAATAAGCTTAGTATAATATCGACAAACTAATGGGGCAAAAAAAAACATAATATTTCGAAACGAATGAGGCTAAACATGAGGGAGAAGGGAGTCCAGGAGGAAGCTTCCTCACCCTATAAACTCCAGTGTTCCTCAGGGCTCTGTCCTATCTCCTATTCTCTTTCTAATTTTTATAAATTATCTTCTCAACTGTACCTCAATTCCCATCCTTTCATACGAAGACGACTCAACCTTACACTACTCTATTAATTTTTCAGAACGCCCCAGCCAGCAATCCCTCAATGACAAACGTAATGAAGCGATAGAACACTTAAATTCTGATTTAACTACTATCTATAATTGGGGCAGAGAAAACCTTGTTACCATTAATGCTTCCAAAACCCAATTTCTCCATCTATCTACCCGTCCGGAACTCCCAGCGGACTAACTTTTATTCTTCAACAATACAAAAATCAATCCTTCATCTTCTTCCAATTTTCTTGGTGTCTCTTTTTCTTCTGCTCTCAGTTGGAAGGACCATATTACCAGTCTTGCTAAGGCAGCCTCCCAGAAGCTGGGTGTGCTCAACCGCCTTATGGGGTTCTTTACCCCTGCACAGCTTCTTGCTCTGTACAGGGGCATAGTGCATCCTTGTATTAAGTATTGTTAACATGGGTGGGGAGGTTTCTCTCACACCGCTCTCCTAGACAAAGTTGAAAGGAAGGCCTTTCGTATCATTAACTCCTGTCCACTCACCAACTCTCTGCAATCTCTCTCGCTCCGCCGCAATGTTGCATATCTCTCACTATTCTATCGCTACTATAATAATCAGTGTTCCTCAGAGCATTCTCAGTGTATACCACCTCCTTTACGTAGGGCAGGTGGTACCCATCTTGCAACACAATCCCACCCCTACTCTGTGCAACTCTCCAACCCAAGATTGAAACGTTTTCTCAAACTTTCTTCTATTCAACAGCTGAGCTCTGGAACTCTCTCCCAGAATCAGTCTTTCCCTCTTCCTATGACTTAAAGTGCTTCAAACTCCGTGTGTCCAGGCATTTTGGCTCAAACGTCCCTTGATTATAGCCCTGTCACTCCTTTCAACTATGGGGGAGGCACTCGCTATAGGCCGTTCTGCCTTTTGCCTCGCTCACTCACATAGAAAACAAAAAAAATCTCGATTCATCTTTTTGCCTACCATATCTTTGCTAAGCTTCAGAAAATCGTCTAAATGTAGCTTGACTAAAGTTTACAAGCCGTCTTCGGTACATAAGTGGTAAACAAGAACACACACCCATTATGTTCCTTAGGAGACTACCTCTAGCAGTCTTGCCCGAGGATTGTTGTCATGAATAATTGAACACTGGCTGACTAACTTTTGCTTGTGTGTGTGAGAGAGAGAGAGAGAGAGAGAGAGAGAGAGAGAGAGAGAGAGAGAGAGAGAGAGAGAGAGAGAGAGAGAGAGAGAAAGAGAGAGAGAGGGGGGAGGAGAGAGAGAGAGAGAGAGAGAGAGAGAGAGATAAAAGAGAGCTATAAGGGATAGGTATTATCTCAGAGACCTTGTAGTCCATTTCGGGGAGATACTTGAAGTGGAAAGAGAGAGATTGTGTAGTGCACTACACTCATTACAGAGTGTGCAACATAATATCAACTCTCTTCTTGAACTGCTCTGCTGAATAATTGTTTACAACTTCTGATGGAAGTTTATTCAAGGTAGAACAGGTCTTACGGTATTTGTGAAAAAATGTTCCTCAAATACTAGAGCTGAGCCTTTTTAGTTCTAACTTTCAGCCATGGTTGTGTGTTGTATGTATTTTGAGGCTAAACATTTTGCTATAATCCACATTGTCAAACCCATTAATTATTATAAAACTTTAATGAGCGGGTCTCGTATACTGCGTGTTTCCATCGAAAACAAATATTCAAGAGCTGTCAATAGGTTTTCGTAGCTCAGTCTTTTAATCGATGGAATAAGCTTTGTAACCCGAGCTTGTAAGCTTTTCAGTCGTTCTATATCGTTCCTGAGTGCTGTAAACCACAATTTAACAGCATACTCCAATAGAGGCCATATCAGAGCGTTGTAGAGTGTAAGGACTATATTCGTATTTCTATACTTTAATTGCCTCTTAATATAGCTCAATACTTATTCAGCTTTTTTTGTCATCTTCAATACACTGCTTGGAAAATGTAAGGTCACTGCTAATCAGAACACCCAAATCCTTTTTCTAGTCAATCACTTACAGAGGTATTCCTAATAGCGAATAGCTGGCTTGGGGTTTGTTTGACCGATCTTCACTTGCACTAAAAATAAAAAAAAGAAGAGAGAGAGAGAGAGAGAAAAAAGAGAGAGCAAGAGAGAGGAGAGGAGAGAGAGACGAGAAGAGAGAGAGAGGAGAGAGAGAGAGAGAGAGAGAGAGAGAGGAGAGAGATAGAGGAAGAGAGAGAGAAAAGAGGAGATTAAGAAGAGGGGAGAGAGATGAGAGACAAAAGCTAACTTCAAAAAGCACATCGAAATGTTGCTCGAGCTGTTTAGGAAACTAGCAATTAAGAAGAGTTCTGGCTTTTGAACAGAGAGGGAAGGGAGTGGGTACAAGGCACAAAGTAGATCTTCAATGAACATTTCACTTCATGGGTGGTGCAGCCAAGAAACACCTTAGTTCTCGACAAAATCAAGCCGAGCCAGACTCATAATTGATGACAACTAAACACCAATTCAAAATTCCATCGATAGCCTTCAGCACAGAGATGTGGCAGGACTGTGCACAGAGAGAGAGAGAGACAAGAAGAAATTAACATTCTAGGCATGACTTTTGACAGAAAGCTAACTTTCAAAAAGCACATCGAAAATGTTGCTCGAGCTGCTTCTAGGAACTAGCTGCATTAAGAAGAGTTCCTGGCTTTGAACAGAGAGGGAAGGGAAGTGCTGTACAAGGCACAAATTAGATCTCAAGGGAATACTCTTCACTCTCATGGGGTGGGTGCAGCAAGAAACACTTAGCTTTCTCGACAAATTCAAGCCGCGCCAGACTCATATTGATGACAACTAAACAACCAATTCAAAATTCCATCGATAGCTTCAGCACAGAAGAGATGTGGCAGGACTGTGCACACTAAGATACAAAAAAATATTCCACACTTACAGCCAATGAGACAACAAGCGAAATCCTGCGTACCACAGAAGAGGGAACAAGCACCAGCTGCACTTGAGGAGCCTCGCTGCAATACCTCATTACCAACGGCAGTTTTCGAGCAGATACTCCATTGTGGAAGAGATATTAAGATTGGTTTAAACACATGAGTACACCGGCAGGGATCAAAAGTGGGTCAATCTTGGCTTAAGGTCAGAGACAAGGGTTAAAATAAAAATATTATCATATATAGTACGGTATATATATATATATAGATTATATATATATATATAATATATATTGTATGTGGATATGTATGTTATGTATATATATATATTGATGTATGGATATGTATATATTATATGGTGTTATAATAATAATAATAATAATAATAATAAATAATAATAAAACGAAATAGTACATAATAAAACACTAAATATTATATATATTCTATATATATAGATATATAATATATCTATTATATATATATATATATAAGAACACAATTAATAATGTTCTAAAAATATTAAACTTGGTTAAGCTTTGAAATAGGAGTATGACACCATCATTTCTTTAGCTAAAAAAAACAATATTATATTAGCTGGCATGAAGCTAGTAGTTACCAAGAAAATTCATCAGTGTAAAAAAAAAAAAAATAAAATAAAAAAGAGAGAGAGAGAGCGAGAGGGGGGGGGGGTGTCAGTAGAGTGTAAGGGAGTGAGGGAAGGAAGGTTGAAAGCAGTGAGAGGATGAGATTAAGTAGGGAATTGAGAATGATTGTCTCTAGTGAACTAACTTGTGAATAGAGAGAGGAGGGGGAGAGAAAAAATGGCAAATAGTAAAAGTAATAGGCGGAATGAGGAAACGGAATAGTGTATATAACTAATATTTTAAATATCAGCACATAATGTCTGATATTTGAGGGGCGGTTGACGAGTTATACGGGGATGAAGATATGATACTATGTAAACCAATAATAGATAGATAGACAGATAGATACTTCGATAGATAGATAGAGATAGATAGATAGATAGATATATAGATAGATAGATATAAAGAGATAGATAGATAGATAGATAGATATGTGTAGATTAGATATATCAGTACCGGTGATGTCCTTTCGTATATGCTGGCACCTATAGATTATTTTATTCAGCTTAGGAAAGACCTAGAAAAGGCTACAAACTATTATTAATCCTTTGAGCTACCACAAACTTTTAATAAGTGAATACAAAGTAGACTAATATAGCCACAACTGTACATGAATAAAAAGGGCGTCACAGGTACTGTAATACGGGGTTAAAAACAAACTTAACGATACGGTATATTAAGCGTTAAAAAACAGGCCTATGACATGCAATATTATAGGTTTTTGATCCCGGAGGGAAAGTAGATGAAAACCTATATGTAGTAGCGGCCCTTAATCATTGAACAACTATGCCTATTAGTTAATAGGTCTCCATTCACACATCCGACCGTCAGCAGTTTTGAATCTACCTGCGCGGGAAGTGGGATCATGGAGGATATACTCAATATAGTGCACGCTTAATTCCCTATGGGATGGGTGCGTCTATTATGATGGTGGTAACCCTATAAGAAAACTCTGTAAAAAATAAAAAAATAATAAATTTACTTAATATTTGTTCTCATATGACTTTCCATCTAATGAGATTTCTTGGCGTTTTGCTACCCCGACACACAGACCCTCTAGCCGGCCATTCTCGTCCTTCATTGAAATACCAAGATAACAACTATAGAAAGCAACGATGGGAAGTAGGATGCTGGGAGGGACATGTATCGTCAATGATTACGGGGCCTTACTAAATATTAGGTTTCTCTACTTCCCTCCGGGAATCAAAACGTCTAATTTAAGAGTGGCCCCTTCATCACTGACGATATCGCCCGCTGAAATCCAAGAGTTGGAGGCGGGAGCATTCGTGATCCAACTAGCCTCCTAAAACTCAGGGGACAAATAATCAGATAACAAAAAATTAAGTTTATTATGTATGCAAACAATATATTAGAAAATACAAAGACTGCAAGGCAGTGCTGTGACATCAAGCAAGTTGCTTACTCATGACCAGATCTTACTTCAAGATCTATGCAGGATACTGTGACCGGCCTGCAGCTTGGCAGAACGCCACGTGAGCCAGTCCGCAGTCGCTCGGCCACCTCCGCTAACACTTCGCCAGGGCAATGTATTTGGCTACAGTCTATGCTACAATGTTTGTCTTTCCGTTCATAGTGTTCGGCTGTTACAGACACCGTCCCGTGGTGGTCTTTATTTTCGTACTGTGACCAACGGGAAGCATTTTATATCATGAGTAGAAATTAAGAGGCATTGATATATATAGTTAAGGAGAGAGAATCATATAGGCAGTGGGGGGTAGTGTGTGCGTGGCGTATACATGTGCTGCCTCCCCCGCCCAACTGTAGGTCTCGCGCGTGACTTCCCACGACTCCTAAAGTGCGCTGGTGGTTTCTGGCAGCCGTTTGACACCAACTGTCTGCCTGGTGACGTTGTGGCCTGTGATTGGTGGCACCATGCCTTTGTGTGATACCTAGAGGGGGTCCAGAGGAGATTACACCTTCCTCAGAGCTTTGCCGGGCCAGCGATACCCTTTACACATCCCTTGCTACCTGTCACCCGAATGCTTTACCTATAGAAACACTTTCTCTCTGCCTCTCAACTTCTTACATCCTGCATTCTTTCACATCTATTTAGTATCATAACTCCCCCTTGGTTCTCCACGATGTCATACATCGGCCCATCGTATTATATGCTGAAAGCTCTCAGATATTCTATGGATTGGAGAGAGAATTTTGTAGGGGTTAACATTTTGTCTGTAGAGGTTCGACACAGCTCACCGGTGTCTCTCTCCCTATGTCTTGGGTGTCTGCCAGGGCTATTTAATGCTAGACTGGGGTGAGGCCAGTTGTGTTGTGATTGCCGATGTTGTACTAGGTTCTGTTGAACCTGTTACAATCGCAACCGGAGACGTGGGAAGCCTAGGTGGTCTTTATGACGGTGTGTACCCTTGTGAGTTTAGCACGTGTCGGGCGAGTGAGTGCTTTTGCCTCATGCACCCCGAACACTGTTGCTAAATCGTTGCCTTTTGACTTTGAGAGGGTTGGCAGGAAGAGAACCAGATAACTAGCGCGATCTGGATCTCTCAAGAGAGCATCCCCGTCAATTAACGTCTATCTTGGTCGCGAACAGGTCTTAAGGACCTAGCGTAGGCTTACGAGCGCCGCTTGGTCAGCCATGTGTCCTAGCCTAGCTACATCCCAGCTAGACGTTTATTCGCCTAGCAGGCACCGATCGGGAAATAAACTATCAAAGCTCTTAGGTTCTGTATGCATAGCATTTTTTCAGTTGATTCACGTTGATGAAGCCTTGGTTGTGGCTTGAGTTGCACAACCTGAGCAGGCTTTTACGTTGGCCATGAGGAAGTAACTTTTTTGTTGTGTGTGAGATTATACTATTGCACGTTATATTATGATTCCCAGTGGCCAGTTAACCCTGTATGTCCATACATTTGCCATATCTTGTCCTACTTCTATCCAACATAAGGTGGTCAAAATCCGATTCCGAATCATCCCTTTAAGCAGCATCAATGCTTTCTTCAGCAGATTTCTCTTGCTCCGATGGCTTTAGCCTTTCGTTCACTATTTAATTTAGGAGTGACAGTTATTATTGGTTTAGGAGGAAACTTTACTTTAATTTACCATCTTCTGTTGTGACTTAACCCTTATTTAGCGGGCGGCATAGCATAGTCGAGTTAACTAAAGCTGGACTATGTGGACGGCGCTGAATAGGTCGAGTGCAATTTCAGCAGTAATGTGGCGGTGAGAGAGAGAGCAAGTGGTGGCAGCACGTAATGGGCTGAGGGGGGGGGAGGGGAAAAGAGACAAAGTGGTGGCAGGAGAATAGCGAGCGTTGACTCTCCAGACCAGCTAGCGAGCGTACCCTGATGCTCCCGACACCTCAGCGGCGAAAACTATGCAAAAAATCTCAGACTCATCTCCTCCTCTCTCACTCGGCTACATCAACCAATTCTGCGTGTACTTGAAAGTACCGAATTACCTGAGTTTTGGCACCGAGTGCGAGTTGCACGGTTATTGCAAAGAAAAGAACCTATCATACATACAAGACGGGATGGTGTGGTGTCATTCGAAAGCTCTGTTTATGCCTTTTCAGGGCATAGGGTACTGTTTGTGTACGTTCTGGGTCTGACCTTTAGGCATGAAAAATGAGGGGGAAATGATCACGTAAACAGTCCCTTAGTTATGACTTAAAAAACACCCGTGTTCGGGATACTACAAATTAAATAAAAACCGCATATAGGCCGCCTTGTAAGGTGTTAAACTCATTCCAGTGATTTAATTAAGCTCTCTATCCTTGTTCCTGGTGTGTACATCATTAACGTAATTGTATGTTGTTGTTGATCAGGCTGTATCAGAGATCATCAGCCTGTAGTAGTAGTGCATTTTTTTTGATACCGTAGTTATAGGATACCCCGGTATCGCAAGATTTAACTTGGAGGGTATAGGTGTTTCTTCTGTGCGCCGGCATTATCAAGTTCGAGGGTTGGATCTAGTGTTACCGTTGTGGCTGTGTGCCTTTATAGTACCAATGATTAAGAGCCCTTGTTTTCATACGAGTCCTGGTCGTAATATAATTGGCGACCTTGCTTTAGGATTTTGTGAACTTTAGAGAAATAGTTGGTAGGAGTGTTGGTGCGTCAAATTTGTTTTTGTTTAAGGAATATAGTGGACATGCTGGGATTTTTAGGGGCAAGTAGTATAACACTTTAAAAGTCTGTCGAGCAATCTTCTATATATTTTGAGTGAATAGTGCTAAATAGGAGCAATTTTGGTACTTCTGCTTTATATTTTGTTATAAAACCGTTGAGAATTTCGTGTGGAAACAATGCTCGGTACGACATGGATCATTGTCATTGGACAGTGAGGACACACGTATGGGAAACATGACTCTTGAGGTGCAGCAGCGGGGTTATGTCCGAAGGCATTAGAGTTATAACTAGTGAGGAGGATGCAAGGAGGTTTCTGGAGATACTATTACTGGTGACCGGAGTGTCGAGGGATGATCGATATGGTCTACCAGTGTTGGCCACGGTCATGGAGCATGTCGGACACTAGCAGAATGTCGAGAGTGTGACATGAGAGAGCCTGTGTGTTCGGCGGGGTGCGTGGGGCTTCGGGGTGGGAGCGGGAGCTGGGGCATTTCAGGCCCAGGCCCCCATTCCACTCGACTACCTACCATGGCGCCCCCTCTGGGCCTCGGAGCCGGGTTACGATTCCAGCAGGCAGATAGTCACTGGCAGCGTGATTTGCACTTGGGTAAGTCTCCAATTGTTGCATCTCCTCCTCCTCAAGGTTTAACTGCAGATATGCTCTTCCATGCTTGAGATGGATAAGAGGGAGCTGCAGCCAGCAAGCGGGAATCTGAGCAGCAGCAGCGGGAGGTTGAGATAGGCTCAGCTGAGGAGAGAAGGGCCAGATATGAGCTCGAAGCAATGGCCAGCGAGAGAATGAGGCTGAGGAGGAGAAAGGCTAGGTACTGTGCAGACATAGATCTTGAGAAGTCTAGGGTGGAGTCGACCAGGGGCAGCGTCTCGGTTCTGTGAAAGAGTCGTGAGCCAGTCTTTGTGGCGACAGTGTATGTATGTAGTCATGCATTGACGGAGTCGGGTGTCAACTGAATTTGTATACGTTGTTGGAGAAGAAGTGCCGGGAGCACCAATGGACCGAGGTTAAGTGGGGCAGCCCTTGTTTCCTCTAGAGTTGGTGTGGCAAAGGACTCAAGGCATATGATGCGGTTGCCCTTGGAGTGTGCATCGATTATGAGGTTATTGGAAGGAGGCTGTCCTGCGGGCATATAAGTTACAACCAGAATGGACAGATTTGAAGTTCCGGAGGTGTAACGAAAGGGTCGTGGAGTGCACCTTTCGTTTGGAGCAGTGCCCGGGATCTGTCCGATGCATTTTAGAAACTCGCTGCGTTCGGACAAGGCATACGCCGTTGAGGAGGTTGAAACAAGCTGATGCTTCTACGAACAATTTTTTCAACGTGTCACGGGGCGGCGATCTGACGTTGAATATACTAAGAAAAACAACCCCGAAAGCTCTTCAGGAGGGCAGCTGAGATGGCTGACCGTAGGCTATCGTGATTTTCGTGGGTGTGGGTTTGCACAAACGGAACGATGCAGGTACCAAGGGGCGCAACACAGATCCAACCCCCCCGAGTCAGTGATACACCCTATAACCTATAATCAACGAGCAACGATGACTACGTCTGACCATAAACCTAATACCGTTACCGTTTAAGAAGGTCAGCGCCCTTCCCACTCAAGGAAAGCCGCACAGGGGGAGGTTAGAGTGGTTTCATTGTCATGAGAAGGGCATTTTGCAAGAGCCTGTCCAGAGCAAGCGTACCTAATGCAGTTGTGTCTTTGGCTCGCCTCAACATGTGGGGTGTCCCGAAGTCGTCTGAGTTTTGCCAGGGGTATAACGTAATGAGGGTGGGACACAGCCAAGGGAGAATGAATCCGGAAGGCTCGAACCCTGTCCGCGATGTTCTTTTGCGACCATCGAGGGCGCTGGCTGCATGAAGTGGGCTGGTACGGAGCATGGAGTTGAGCTGGTTGCGAGACACGGGTGCCTCTCAGACCTTTGATGAAGAACTTTACTGGTAGACCAATAAACGCGGCATGCGTGATTGTGGTGCAAGGTATCAATGCTATCAAGTCATACCCGTTGGTCAGGATGGTACTGGAGGTAGATGGTGTGCCACAGAGAGTTGGATGTGGAATTGTGGAGAACTTGCCTGATGGGGGCGGCGACCTCCTTCTCGGCAACGACCTTTGCGGTGCCTACTTCTGAGGTTTCACCCTTAGTAGTTGCCGAGAAGCGGCCGACGTGAGTAGTGAGGAACAGGAGTGGGTAGAGAACGTGTCAAGTACGACCTATGGCGTGCGTGGTTACTGGACCTCTTGCATCCAAAGTGTCACAGCCCTTACTGCACTCGCCTGATCAACGGAGGAACGGGCGGAAGAAGAGGCTAATGTTGGTCAAAGTTTGGAGAGTTTAGTTACCAGCAGCTCTTCTGGCGACTGAGTAGTGGCACCATTGTTGGAGTCTTGAGAAGCCACAGGAACTATCACAGCTAGTGAGGAGGTAGGACAGGAAGAGACTCCGAGGCAGCAACGTTACACACAGAGAGAAAAAAATGGTTGCTCAGTATGATATTGGGGGAGGACTGGGGTTGATTCGGAAGCATCTAGACAGGTTCTGGATCCCTCAGATATTTGTAAGCTGCAGTTGGAGGATCCGAAAGTTCAGAAGTGGGGTAATGGTGCTGGCGAGATCACACACGAGGACGGAGCAACATGTCATGTGAACCTGTTGGAGGAGGTTGTGAGGAAACCACCTGAGCAGCCTACTGTCCCTGCGTAGGTCTGCAGCGGCCAAGGTGGAGAAGGAGAGGGGGGCAGTAGGGCACAGGTGGAGGAGAGTAGGGATTGTCAGGTCTCGGCGGAGCAGGGGGCGGGGAACACGAGTCTGGTGGCTGTGGAAGCGCTAGAGCACCTGCATGAGCAGCAGGGTGCAATGCTCCAGCACCAGATCGGTTCATACCCAACTGGTCGTGCCGAGTCCCCGAGCCTCACAAATCAGGCGGTGGCAAGATGTTCCGCCGGGCAGGTCACGTGAATGTTGTGAGACCGTTAGCCCTCGTTGTGTCGGTGGTTCAAGGTTGGGCGACGAGGCTTGGACATGGTTTGTCAGTATAGGGTCGACCAATGGCTGCCAAGGAGTGGTGGTCAAAGGAGGACTTTGAGCAGATTGGTGAGGTTGGCTGTGGAGTGGATGTGCCCGGTCATCGCATAGGCCTACCAATGCTGCTCTAGGACGAAATGCAACAGCATACCATAGGACAACTGTATATGGCCATGTCGCCCAAAAGCGGTGATGCTGCGCAGGCAGATGTAGTCGTAAGGAATGCGGGGGTGCGCATCGTACGGTATAGGCGGGGAAAGCCTTAGCAATAATGAACTATGGGAGTGACTGCACAGGTGGTACTGAGTGTCCCTTTTTTCATGACCTGGCTGTTCTAGGGACGAAGGTGGAGAAGGAGGGAGACTACAGGTTAGACAGATGCGGTCGCGGCTGGGTTGGGGGAGGGCACTCTGGATTGTGGTTCTGCGAGATAAGTTGTTTACTAGGCTGTTGGCAGTGCATACCGCATGTTTGTTGCTTCTCCAGGCCTGATAAAGGGGGTAGAATCCGACATGGAGGCTGGAGATAGTGCAAGGCTCAGTTTAATTCCCTACCGTAGAAATCCTGATCAAACAGCCTGTGGTGAAAGCAGAGATGGACTTTTATAGTTTACCCTACGCTTCATTAAGTGTTGCGAAGGGTCTGAGGGATAAGGAATGTCGTGAGTGATGCGTTGCCTGTAACTTTACAACCTGTGTTAAGTGGCAAGAATCAGTGGTGTGTTGATTGCAAGAGTGGGTGTGAATTATCCCTGACAGACGCCTATACCTTATCGAGAGTTGACGATACCATGAGACCGCCGCGGAGGCTGCATCGCCTATCACGAAGGTAGAACCTAGTGAAAGGTTATTGGCAGGCCCCGTTGCCGGAGAGAGCGAAGAGAAGTGCCAGTCTGGTGATGAAACTGGGCAGTTTAGTCAGTGTCAGGTGTGTTGTGCTGCCAGAAACACAAGTTGGATGTGTGGCATGCTAAGGGCACGGATAATGTTGTGGCTGATTGTTTGTCACGGAAGGGTTTGTTTGCAGGAGAACCCTCGCCGTTCAGTCATTTTGTGTTGAGAGTGGAGAAAAATTAGGCTTGCCCCTGTAAGATGGCAGCCGCAATAAACATAGTAAACCCGTGAGCCCGGCTCGTGATAAATCGTTTGTTCACCCGTACCAAGCCATTTTACCTTCTGTTTTGGGTTTGCTAAAATGAAAACAAGGTGAGAAATGAAAAAAAAAAAAAAAATCACCTCGGAATTTTTTTTTAGGGGGGGGGGCCTCAAAAATGTGTTGAGCCAAAATGGAAGAGAATGTGAGAAAGAATAAAAAAATAAAAAAAAAATACCTCGGTCATTTGGGGGGCGGGGGGGGGGGGTCGAAAGTTAGTCTCCCCTGCATGACCACCCGCCGGGAGCACTAGGGTGAAAAACTGAGAATGGCATTGTAAGGGCATACATCCTAAGGAGTGTCTCACATACCACTAAAGCCTCTAGCTCCCATACGACGGAGTAATGAAGGTTCAAAGTGGCGGTGAATAACTAACGGGTGGCAAGTCTCCCTAAAAAAAAAAAACCACCACCCACCAGCCGCGCGGCTGTCTCGGCCCGCTCACACCTACGGCCGGCTCCCACACACTTTTTGTAACGGTACATCCCATTCCTATTCTCCAGCCATTTACTACCGTAGAGCCACGTAATTGTTTTTTATATGTCGGACGCACGGATCCGTCGCTGGGAGTTGGTGATCAAACACTGCCGGACGAATCACGGCGACGCTGGGTACGGGAAAAAGGTAATTCTATAAAAACTCTTTTTTAATAGTTAAAAAATTTTTTAAGTTACGTATTTTATAGCTAAAGTTCTGAGTCGAACCTGTGCTTCTATTCCCCAGAAGGCTGGGCTAGTAGAAGCTCGCTGTAAGGAGCATAGCAGTATGAATTAATTAAGCTATTGTGTTGGGAGCGGGTTGTCATTTTTGTGGGATGAGAACTGAGATTTGCCTTCTTTGTTGCGAAGTGCGTAGGAGTGGCGAGTCTTATCGGCATTCTGACTGTCAGATATGGAGCTCATGGTTGAGCGTCAAATATCTTGGGGGGGGGGGGTGTGCCGCCTGCAGACTGCCAGAACGCCACCTGGGGCTCAGCCGCTCGCTCGGCCACTAGCTAACACTCGCCAGGGCAATGTATTTGGCTACAGTCTATCTTCACATGTTGTTCTTTCGTTCATAGGGTTCGTGGGTTACAGACAGTCCCGTGGTGGTCTTTATTTTCGTCTGTGACAACGGGAAGCATTTTATATCATGAGTAGAACTTAAGTTGCATTGTATATAGTTAAGGAGGGGAGAGAATAAATATAGGGGCCCAAGTGGGGTGGTAGTGTGTGCGTGCGTATACATGTGACTGCATCCCCCTCGCTTGTAGGCGCGAGCGCGTGCCTTCCACGCCTCTTGATTGGCTGGTGGTTCCTGGTGCCTTTTGCAGCCTGCTGCCTGGTTGACGTAGCAGGACTGTGATTGGCTGACCACCATGCCTTGGTGTGATCATGGGGAGTCCCGAGGAGCTACCTTCCTCAGAGCTTGCCTGACCAGCATTACCCTTCACATATCCCTTGCTACCGGTCCAACGACTTCTACCTCACCAATAGAGCACTTTACTCACTCTCTAAACGTCTTACCTCTCAGTCTTTCAATCGATTTGTATCATAACTCACCTTTGGTTCTGCACGATTTCATACTCGGGCACTCGTAGTATATGCTGAAGCTCTCAGATATTCTAGGTTTAGATAGGCATTTTGGAGGGTTAACATTTTTGTCTGTAGAGGTGCGACACACTCACGGTGTCTCCCTACCTTTTCTTGGGTTGTCGGCCGGGCTATTTAAGGCTAGAGGGGGTGAAGGCCATTGTTTGTGTGATTTCTGATGTGTACTAGGTTTGGTTGAACCTGTACAATCGCAAAGGAGACGTGGGAAGCCTAGGTGGTCTTTCTGACTGGTGTACCTTGTGAGTTTAGCACTGTGAGCGAGTGAGGGCTTTTGCCTCTGCCACACCAACACTGTGCTAACTCGTTTTGCTTTGACTTTGAGAGGGTCGCCAGGAGAGAACCAGATACTAGCGATCGGGATCTCTCAAGAGAGAACCCCGTCAATTAACGTAATTTGGCCGACACAGTCTTAAGGACCTCGCTAGGCTACGAGCCGCTTGGTCAGCCATTGTTTCCTAGCCTCCTACATCCCAGCTAGACTTTATTCGCCTAGCCAGAAACCCCGATTAGGAATATAAACTCGGATGTGATGTATGCAGCATTTTTATTCACGTCGATTGTAAGCGTTGGTTGTTGTTGATTTGCACAATGAGCAGGCTTTACGGTGCCTGAGGGAATTACTTCTTTTGTTGTTGGAGATTATACTATTGCACCGTTATTATTAGCCCGTGCCAGTTAACACTGTATGTACATACATTTGCCAGATCTTGTGCCTGCTTGGTACAACAGTTCAAAATCCGATTCGATCATCTTAGGCAGCATCAAGACTATTCTTCAGAAGATTTCTGCTCGAGGCTTTAGGACTTTCGTTCACTTTATTTAATATAGGAGTGACAGTTTATTCTTGTTTAGAGTAACTTTAAGTAGAACGTCTTCTTGTTTGCCTGAAATCATTCCAGTGATTTATTTAAGCTCTCTATCCTTTTCCTTGTGTACATCATTAACGGAATTGTATGTTGGTGTGATCAGGCGGTATCAGAGATCATCAGCCTGTTGTAGTAGTGCCTTTATACAAGTTATAGGAGACCCCGTTATCGCAGATTTAACTCTGGA